>RCWM02000086.1:0-622500 GCA_003667255.2 Euschistus heros | reverse complement strand
ATAACCTTCTGTTAAGAGTGTAACTATAACCTTGTGGTAAGAGTGCAACTATAACCTTGTGGTAAGAGTGCAACAATAACTTTGTGTTAATTGTTAATAACTGTTTTTCTTACTCTGAAGGACTAACGTGTAATTTAATTCTTTTATACAGGTAGATTACTATATTTGTTTATAATGTATTTTCTTTTTTCAATATTTTATTTAATTATGTTTGTACTTTTATACAGAGAATAAAATCACGTTTATGAAACCACATTAGAAATTAAATTACACGTTAGTCCTTCAGAGTAAGAAAAACAGTTATTAACAATTAACACAAAGTTATAGTTGCACTCTTACCACAAGGTTATAGTTACACTCTTAACAGAAGGTTATAGTTGCACTGTTATAATCACATAGTAACCCATATGTTAGGTGCTAGCCAACATTACATCTTTTTTTTTTTTTTTTTTTTTTTCTTTTTATCGATATTTATTGTTCAGTGGTTTTCATTAAAAGCAAGACATTCTTCAGTGAACAGACACATTGGCCATGCCTTCAGTTATATTACTACTTTCTTTAGTTTTCTTAGCACGGAGACCAAATATTAATGTACCAACTCTTACAATAGTGCTGCCCAGTTCAATAGCTTGTTCAAAGTCGTCAGACATTCCCATTGACAATTCTACTTCATTTTTTTTTAAGTTCAATTTTTCACATACCTCATCCCTGCATTTACTTAAACACAAGAAATCTGGATTTGGTCCTTTGGACAAATCATATCTATACTGTCCAATTGTCATAAGACCAACAAATTTGAGATTAGGGCAGTTTTTCAAAACAAAATCAACCAATTTCCAACAACTGCTAGGTTCACACCCATTCTTTTCTTCTTCTGCACTGGTGTTCACTTGAACCATAACTTTCAAAGGTTCTTCTTTCTTTGCATTTTCCCAAGCTGCATTCAATGAAACTGCAAGTTTTTCTGAATGAAGTGTTTCAAGAACATCAAGTCTAAACAAGGTATAATATTAAAGAATGTAAAAGGAAAATCAAGAATTTTTGTTTCTCCAGCTTTGGGAAAAGAAATAGTTGAAGTCGTCCATCAACATTATGGTCATATAGGTCCACAGCAGATGATCGCTACAATCAGACCACACTACTATTTCAAGGGTATGGACAACGCTGTACATTCCTTCTATAAGACATGCCAAATTTGTATTGAGAACAAGGTTCGTCGTAGTCGTGCTATAGGCCTCTTATCAAATCTAGGACCAGCTACTGAACCTTTTCAGATCATGTCACTCGATAGTGTTGGAGGTTTTGCAGGTCACCATTCTCCTAAACGATATATGCATATATTAGTAGACCATTTTACCCGATATGCGTGGATTTCTACTTCAAAAGGACAGAACGCTCAAGTTTTTATAAATCTGCTTCAACCAATTTTAAAAAAACATAAGATTTCCATCTTACTCGCCGACCAGTATACAGGTATAAATTCAAATGATTTAAAAAAATATTTAGGAAAATATGGAATAGAAATTGTTTTCACTTGTATCGATAATCCGGAGTCAAATGGGCTTAATGAATGTTTAAATCAAACATTAGTAAATCGCCTGCGATGCAAAATAAACAGTGATAATAATAAAAAAAATTGGTCAACTCTTGCACAGCAATGTGTTGAAGAGTATAATAACACCATTCATAGCTCCACAAAGTTTGCCCCATCATACCTACTGCTCGGAAAGAAGACTAATATATCACCTCTTCAGGAAGACGAGAAACCAACTCTTGAACAAGACCGAAAAATTGCTTTCCAGAATTCTATGAGAAGTTTCCAAATTAACAAGAACCGTATAGATAAGAATCGACGCCTACATAATTACCAGGTTGGTGATTTAGTGTACATATCTAATGGAAGTAAATTGAATCGGAAAAAATTAGACCTGGTACGTATTGGACCTTTCCCAATTGTCAGGCAAATTTCACAGTCTTTTTATGAAGTTGCAAGCGGAAAGAAAAAGAAGATTTCAAATTTCTTCCATTCCAGTAAGCTGCTTCCTTTCTCCCCGAATCAATCATCTTCAAGGGGGGAGATGTAATGTTGGCTAGCACCTAACATATGGGTTACTATGTGATTATAACAGTGCAACTATAACCTTCTGTTAAGAGTGTAACTATAACCTTGTGGTAAGAGTGCAACTATAACTTTGTGTTAATTGTTAATAACTGTTTTTCTTACTCTGAAGGACTAACGTGTAATTTAATTCTTTTATACAGGTAGATTACTATATTTGTTTATAATGTATTTTCTTTTTCCAATATTTTATTTAATTATGTTTGTACTTTTACGTTTATGAAACCACATTAGATATATAATAATATATTATTGGGGGACCCAATGGCCGAGTGAGTTGGGGCAAGGGTCTCAGCACACTTGTAACCAGAAGGTCGTGGGTTCAAATCCCACCTGGGCGGGTTAAAATTTATTTTGTGGCAGACCCACGAAATGAATCTTGACCTTCCCACTCAGGCCAGTATAGGACTTCGATGGAAGTCTTGGGCTAAAAAAAAAAAAATATATTATATAAAAAATAAATAAATAAATAATAGACTGAAATTAAGAGAATTGATCAACTTAAAATATTGGATGTATTGAACATACATTTTATTAGATAGTGTTTTTTAAATAGTGGACAGAAAACATTATGGTTTAAGTAAACACTTTGAAATAAGAACTTTTATATTTGAAATAATGCATTATTTTTTAATCAAATTGTGATATTGGTTTATCAGAGATACTATTGCTGATAATACAAGTAGTCAAAGTGAGAGAAAATAAGTGAAAAGAAAAGAAAGGAGTTAAAACAGCAAATAGGAAGCAAATGATTGCAGTATTAGAACTGAAACTGAACAATGAAGAATTAGTATTTCATAGATAGGATTGTTCCAGGAAAAGGCTAGATCAATCATGATTCCAAAGTTTATGAAAGATGAACAATTTTAATAGGGATGCTGTTAGGAAATAAAGCAGGATAGGATGAAATAGATTTTAGGAGGACACCAAATCAGGATGGCTTAGGATTTTTACATTGAATTTCCTTAGAGCTGATTTCATATGGGATCACAGTAGATTACCTAGAAGCTTGTTGATGAGATGAAATAAGGAGAAGTAAAAAGAAAATTATATCTGTCAGCTAATTGATGCAGAAGGACCGAAAATAAAAAAATAAAATAGGAATAACAAGGAGATAAGAAGGGGTTTTGGGAGGGGTAACTAGTAATGCATATAAATTGGAAATGAATAGGTAGGTATGACTTAAATTATTAGAACACTAGAGGAGGGAGCTTAGAAGAAAGATACCATGTGTCACTGAATCAAATGCATGTATCTCCTTTTCTATTGGCTATTAGAATTGTCATAGAAGCCATCTTACAGAATCCCAAAACTGCTCACATTAGATTAAATATAACACCCAAACACAAAAGACTTTTTCCAGTTAAAAAAATATAAATTGATAGTTTGTTTGAACTATTTTGTATAGGATTAGATATCAACAACTTACTAACCTGTGGACCAAGATAGCAATTAAGTATGGCTGAACTGGTAACAATAAATTTGTAGTACACTGAAAAGTTGGTCGAATATAGATGAAACCACCATGATCTTTGGAACCAAGTAGATCACTAGAAAATGCTGATGTATAACTCATTTCTGTTACAGTAGTGCCTGAAACATACATGAGTTTGATTCATGACAAAGTTTGATTTCATGTCTGTTGACCAATTCAACATATTTTATTAATATAAAAATGCTAAATAAACCTGAAAATCTAATACTTTATAAATAAAATACATATAAGATTTAAAATATTTTTTCCTACTGAACTGAATATTATTTTCAATACATAAACAACTTTACGTTTGTTTACCACCAAGTCTGCAAATTAATCTATGCATGACAATCCATGAGCTGAGATCCAAAAGCCATCACCATTAAGCCGGCTCCACATATTTGTGTTATGTCATAACACGCAACACGAAACAGTTTTTCCCAATGTTCACCAAACCTGTTTCATGTTATGCCATAACACATAACACGAAACAGTTCTCTGTTATGCCATAACACATAACACGAGACAATGACTAAACAGTTTTCTTTTATGTAATTTGCTTGACATAGCATTTAAAGTATTAAAGAGCACTAAATTTGTGACAATTTAATTCTAACCGCAACTATGTAGATTAATTGGTAGCGGAAATACAGTTCTCCATAAAATGGTGATTTTTCACAATATTTGAAATGTTCCCGTTGAGTCAAGTTCTCGGCAACATTCTGAAAAAGTACTGGTTTCACAGAAATGTCTTTCACAATGAATTTAAAGGAAATTTAATCAGCATTAATTTGATAACTAAACTGTAACTGTCGACCAAAATTTTTTTTTAGAAATGGTAAAAGATTAGAAAATGGATTTGAGGAAAAAAATTGCATTGCTGGTTTTAAAGTGAGTAAGAGAATCGGCAGAAATCTACCTGCCTCTTTTTCAATTTAAAAACATGTATTTTAGACTGGTATCCAAAGGATGCTGCAATAAAACTCCAGAGCCGTCTGTATCTGAGGTACTTGCCGCGGTGAATCGCATAGATGCCTCAGTCGACGAAGACATGAAGTCTATGAAAAATTCATTAGATAAATATGGAGAACTAACTTTTGATTTAAGTGAAAGACTTTCAAAAATCAAAAGTCATCTAGAGGGGCAAAATAAATTTATCGAGGAGTTATTCAATGAAAATAAAAAATTAAAAACAAAAGTAAGCCAGCTGGAGATAAGAGTAAATAAAGCAGAGCAGGGCCTACTGAACAGATCCCTGGAAATTCAAGGCATCCCGGTACGCCCATGAGAGACCCCTAGTGTCGATAGGGATGAGTTAATACAAAAAAGAAGAGTGAAACGGGATTTTTCAATGCGAGATATCGGCTGGCAGGAGAATGACTCCCACCAGATATATCTCAGTGAAGAGATGACCCCGACCAATAGGCATTTGTATAGGCTCGCCCGTCAGATGAGATCTGGTGGTAGACTAAAGTATGTGTGGTTTGCGGGTGGACGAGTCTGCTGCTGTAAAGAGGATGGGCAACCCATGATTTTCATTGATCAGCACCAGGACCTGGATATTTTCGGCTGACTTTTCAGAATACATTACCTTCTAGCGCCCTCTCAGTCTTTCAAACTTTCTGCTATTGAACACTGTGTATTGTCTTATTGCTCTTCTACCATTTCTCACCTAGAAGATAATTTTTATTTTTATTTTTGGATGCAAGGTGATCATTTCTGTGTTTTTTTTATTTACTTATCTTTAACTGCATCTCATTATCAGAGTATATTTACTATAGCTTATATATTACGATTTATGCTTTTACATCTCTTTATTATATATATTTTTGTATTTATATATCTTTATAACCATTGCACATTATCGTTTTTCGAATGCTTATTACAACTAGAATGTTTTTTTATATGTTTGTGTTTCACTGCATCTTGTTATCTCGGTTTATTTACTGGTGTTTATGCACTACCATTCATGCTTTCATATCTCATTAATGCATACACTTTTATATATATATATATATATATATATATATATATATATATATATATATATATATATATATATATATATATATATACATGTAACCACTCCACATAATTTTTTTTAGCTTGCTTAATACAACTAGAATGTTCTTTTAGTTATTTAAGTTTTATTGCATCTAATTATCTCTGTTTATTTACTGTCGCTTATTCATTACGTTTTAATACGTTATACCTTACTATTATATGTATTTGTGCAGTCATATAAGGTGCATAACCACTTCACATTATCGTTTTTTAGCTGGCTAATCACAACTAATGTGTTTTTTACTTATTTAGGTAACACTGCATCTTGTTATCTTCGGTTATTCACTGTCGTTCTTATATCACTATTTATGATATTTTGTTTCATTATTATTTATAATCATGTATTTATATATCTATGTAACCACCTCACATTATCATTTCTCGTTTTTTTATTACAACTAAAAAGTTTATTTTTTTTTATTCTTGGCATCCACTATTTCATCTCAGACATAGCATCAACCTTTCATATAAAGAAAAAAGAAAAACATTTTTTCTACTCATTTAGCAAAAAATTTCTTAAGTTGATACTAAATATATATTTATTTATTTACTCTAATTACAATGTCTTTTTCCTAAATCCTATAGCATCATCCTTTACTTCTCTACAGTATGTCTAGTATCCTAACAGCCTGTCACGTTAACTCCCAATCCTTACCAGCTCACTTTGACGAATTCCAACAATACTTCAGTCAAAATTTTTTTCCACATCTTATCCATTTCCGAAACCTGGCATTAACCCTACATTCCGTCCTCTTCCGTATCCCTTCAAAACTATTCCCTTACCCGCCATGACCGGGCTAACTTGATTTCTCTCCCTCATGTGTACAACCTCACATTGAGTACCTATTCATTGAAATTTCTGCTGGTACTCAGCATCTACTTCATGGAGTTGTATACCGTCCCCCTTCTTTTATCTTTTGATCTGTCCTTTGAATCATCCTTATTTAACCTGGTTCCTCTCTATTCCAAAATCATTATTACGGGTGATTTCAACACAAATCTTCTTTCCGACTCCAACAACAAACGTTACCTGGATAACTTGATTTATTCCCTTCACCTTTTAATTGTTCCTTTTGCTCCTACTCATCATTCCCGCTGGTCTGACTCATGGTTCGACCTTTATATTATCGATTCACAACAAAATTTCCTGTCCTCCTCCTAATGTCCTGTGTCTTTTCTATCCTGCCATGACCTAATCCAAATATCCTATGACTTCCGAACCCCTCCGGTCCTTTCTAGAACCATTACCTTCTGCAACCTGGATGCCCTCAACCGTGATAATATCTTACCATTCCTTGAAGCCTTAAGACTGGAGTGAGTTCTACACCACCTCTTTTATAGACTCCATGGTTTACATGCTCACAACTAATCTCCTCAAAATCCTCGATACATTTGCTCCTCTTAAAACCTCCACCTATCGTCGCCGGCCTGCAACATGGTTGTCTTAAGAAATCAAAGATCTCCAGCAAAAGCGTGAGGCTGCAAGAAGAAGATTCAGAAGGACAAGACTTGCGGACGATTATCTAATGTTCAAAGTGCTCCACAACTTGGTACAAACAAAAATCCGGCGTGCAAAATCTTCCTACTTCCACGAAGCCTTTCTGTCCGCTCCCGATCCTAAAACAAAATGGCAGCTCCTTCGCAAACTTTCTCTCCATAATCCCTCCGGATCTTCAACCTCGACCAACTTCTTAGTTTCACCTAACGACCTAAACACCTATTTTGCATCGCCATCTCTAACAACTCCCCCCTTCCACTAAGCCAGTATCTTACCCGAAACACCAATCAATGCAAATAATTTTTATTTTTCCTACATTACCCCTTCTAATATCATTTCCTCTGTCATGAAATCCCACACCAACTCCCTTGGTCCAGATGGTATCCCAAATAAACTTATAAAATTATGCCTCCCAGAACTTACGCCAGTCCTTCTTTTCATCTATAATTTCTCCCTTCAAAATTCTGTATTTCCTACCTCCTGGAAAAAAGCCATTGTTCATCCTATCAATAAAAATTCCAACCCTACCTGTCCTGCAGACTTTCGTCCGATCTCTATCCTTTCATACCTCTCAAAACCACTAGAACGTTTGGTGCAATCCCAATTATCCAGCTTCCTGGAAGATTTACTTCTACTTGATCCCCTTCAATCTAGTTTTTGTCCTGGTTATTCTACCCAATCCGCACTAATCAAAATCACCTGTGATATCCATGCCAGAATAGATGAAAAAAAAACTAACCGTCCTTATACTCCTCGATTTTTCCAAGGCTTTTGATTCCATTGACCCTTCTATCCTATTTTCAAAACTAAAATCTTTAAACTTTTCCAACAGCTTTATCCAGTGGTTCTATTCTTTCCTCTCCAACCCTACCCAAGCAGTATCAATCCCTAACCAACCCTCGTCAGACTTCCTACCTCTTTCCTCTGGAGTAGCCCAGGGCTCCAGCATATCACCTCTCCTCTTTGATTCCTACATTAACGATCTGCCTCAGT
The DNA here is from genome assembly GCA_003667255.2 of Euschistus heros. Taxonomy (NCBI): domain Eukaryota; kingdom Metazoa; phylum Arthropoda; class Insecta; order Hemiptera; family Pentatomidae; genus Euschistus; species Euschistus heros. The sequence goes on along the minus strand of RCWM02000086.1, from coordinate 614,349 downwards.
CAATTCTACACTGCTCCCACCACCTTTATGCAGATGACTGTCAAATATATTTATCTTTTTCCCCTGCCGAAATCCTTGATGCTTTCTCCAAGATTTAGGAAGACCTTGACAGAATCTGCGCCTGGGCCAATTTGAATAACTTAAAGTTAAACGCAAATAAAACCCAGGCGATAGTAATCGGCTCAAGTCACCTTCTCAGATCAAACTCCTACTATCCCTCTCTAAACCTAATTAATCAACCTATTACCTTTTGCTCCTCCGTCAAAAATTTAGGAATCATCTTCGACCAAAACCTATCCTGGAAGCCTCAAATTGCCCAAATATCCAGAAATTCAATAGGAACCCTGAAACTAATCAATCGTTCCCGTCATTTCCTCCCCTAAACCAGTCACAAACTCCTAGTTTCCTCGCTCATCTTTCCTCACTTTGATTATGGTTGCGTGGTGTTTGGTGGTCTCTCTATGGGACTCCAAGACAGGTTAAAACGAATTATGAAAAATTTATCACTATCGCCCATCCTACATTTATAATCTGTTGAAATATAAGTCTTCCTTCTACTCCCAATTCACAACAAGATCACGTTCTTCTGACCTATACTTGCCTTTCCATCGAACAGCATTATACCAGCACTCCTTCCTAGCCCGATCCACTACCCTCTGGAATACTCTTCCTCCTGAAATAAGACATGCTCCTTCCTTATGCTCATGCTCATTTAAAACACTCCTTTTCCAATATCTCCTCTCATCCCAGTCAGATGCTAGTCAATATGAACAATAATCATCATTAAATTTGGTCAAATCGAATAAATCTGATGCCGGTGAATTGATTCATAAATTTTCTTTTATATAATAAAAATCTTTTATTTGTTCCATAATGGTAAATAATCATTTTATTTGTTTTATAAAAATTCAATTTTTTTTACTTTAAATGTTTTTCCTTTTCAAAGAAATTTTGTCTATTAACTTGACAATTCTTATTACAAGTGTATGGTTGTGTGTATAGGTGTATAAGTGAATAAGTGCAGTGTGTATAAGTATATATCGTGGTATCTGTAAATAATTTCTTCATCCAATGTACATATAGACAGAGTTCATTCTCTGTATATATCTTTTCTCATTTTCTCATGGTTATTTATTTATTTATTTTTTTGTTTATTTCATTTCTGCTTCTTAATTATCTTATTTACTAAAGTTCTTTATACAATTATTTACAATTGACTGAATTCACATGTCTCATGTTCCTCTTATATAAATACCTTTGTATGAAAATATATATGCCAGACCATTGAACAATTTTATGATACAATTTTGTTATTCTTAGGGGACAATACGTCCCAGAATAAAGATTATTTTTCCATTTCATTTCATTTCACGATATCAACTAAACTCCTGTGCATCACAACTTTTTTCATACACATAATCAAAACGACACAAGAGAAGCTGCTGTCCAATAAGACTAAAAAACACAGCCTAACAACATTGTTGTTACAACAACAACAGTTGTTACAACCACAACAGTTGTTACAACAATGTTGTGTTCTGAGTTCTAGAGGCTGGACATACAAGTACCCCAGGCCGCAGGCGACAGTGAAGCAAACATCACGAAATCGAAGCTATCTGAAATCCACCTCTGCCACATTTCTTGTTTTTACTTGGCTTAAGTCATTGAGGAGGACCAGGAAATCTAAGTCCTCACCTAAAATGAAACATCGTGGCCCCGCTCTTACAGATCTACCCTCAAAAACTGCAGTTGGGATTAAATTGTCACAAATTTAGTGCTCTTTAATATTGAGCATATGCTATGCCAAGCAAATTTACATATTTTACAAGATAGAAGCGAAAAAATGAAAATAGGGCCAACATTTTCCGTGTTTTTGAATACTACAAAATCACACCAGGTATTGAGGGTTGCTAACTTGCTAACTTAACTACCCTTATAGATCCATTGTTAAATTAATTGCACACTTAAATAAATAATTTATTTTTTGACTCAAATAACACATTTTTTTAATTTTAATTTTCCTGAATCCAAATTGACAGGTTTTGGTGAATCTTATATATTTTATAGGACGTTGAATTTCCATATAAAAACAGTTTCGGATCCGAGTATTTGCCGAAAGTTTCCGAATCAGGAATTTAATGGAAAATATTTTCTGTTATATAACATTTATCGCAAGGACCTATAGACTAAGAGCCCGTGGACCCCAGACCTTCGTTATTTTATAAAAGATGAAACTTTGTCAGTGCATGCTCCCAATAGAGGTAAGAACGATGGGCCATGAATGAAGTTCGGGTAATCGTGGCCTTGGCAGGTAAACGGTGCTAAAGGTGTGTAAAATACCAGTCTACTATCGTCAATTATATAGCGTGATTTTTTGATATTTCCTTCAGAAATGTACTTACGTTATAGTATAAAAGCTGATTTTTATATATGTTACTCAGGGAATGATTATATGATGTTTCCTCATCAGCCAGACACCTACCATCGTGGCAACCCCCCACCAGACACTTATCATCGTGGCAACCCCTTGCCAGACACCCTTAATGCTCATTTATTTGTAATTGTACTTACGTTATAGTATAAAAGCTGATTTTTATATATATTACTCGGGCAATGATTAGATGATGTTTCCTCATCAGCCAGACACTTACCATCGTGGCAACCCCCTGCCAGACACTTACCATCGTGGCAACCCCTTGCCAGACACACTAATGTTCATATATTTGTAATTGTATTTATGTTATAGTATAAAAGCTGATCTTTATATATATTACTCAGGCAATGATTATATGATGTTTCCTCATCAGCCAGACACTTACCATCGTGGCAACCCCTTGCCAGACACCCTTAATGCTCATTTATTTCTAATTGTATTTACGTTATAGTATAAAAGCTGATCTTTATATATATTACTCGGGCAACGATTAGATGATGTTTCCTCATCAGCCAGACACTTATCATCGTGGCAACCCCCTGCCAGACACTTACCATCGTGGCAACCCCCTGCCAGACACTTACCATCGTGGCAACCCCTTGCCAGACACCCTTAATGTTCATTTATTTGTAATTGTATTTACGTTATAGTATAAAAGCTGATGTTTATATATATTACTTGGGTAATAATTAGATGATGTTTCCTCATCAGCCAGACCGTTCTGACAGTTCCAACCCCTTGCCAGACAAGCATGTAGGGTAGCTGTATTAGCGAGCGCGAGGCAAGATACATATGGCTGGGTGGGAGTGAGATAGTGAGTGATGTCTGTCGCGATCCTTCACCACGCTCTTGTATTTTACTGCACATGTATTGTTTATTACTCAGTGGGTGTTTTACACCAGCTAAAATAATCTTATATTATTTTGTTAAGTATACATAATTATATAGCAGCAGTTGCAAAGGTAAAGGTAAAAGTTATAAAACAATCAAATGAGATAATACTCAACAATCTATTAAAATGCAACTTTAATAACATGTGTGGTCAGCGACTCACAAGAATTATGTACATAAAATGTTTATATTTGTACAAGAACATGTTAATTAACAACTAAAGTTATTATTATTATATTTGGTATAGTTAAATAATAATTACTATTTAATTATTAATACTTGACACAAACATATAAGATTATTTTAGCTGGTGTAAACACGCACTGAGTAATAAACAATACATGTGCAGTAAAATACAAGAGCGTGGTGAAGGATCGCGACAGACATCACTCACTATCTCACTCCCACCCAGCCATATGTATCTTGCCTCGCGCTCGCTAATACAGCTACCCTACATGCTTGTCTGGCAAGGGGTTGGAACTGTCAGAACGGTCTGGCTGATGAGGAAACATCATCTAATTATTACCCAAGTAATATATATAAACATCAGCTTTTATACTATAACGTAAATACAATTACAAATAAATGAACATTAAGGGTGTCTGGCAAGGGGTTGCCACGATGGTAAGTGTCTGGCAGGGGGTTGCCATAATGGTAAGTGTCTGGCTGATGAGGAAACATCATATATTCATTGCCTGAGTAATATATATAAATATCAGCTTTTATACTATAACGTAAATACAATTACAAATAAATGAACATTAAGGGTATCTGGCAAGGGGTTGCCACGATGGTAAGTGTCTGGCAGGGGGTTGCCACGATGGTAAGTGTCTGGCAGGGGGTTGCCACGATGGTAAGTGTCTGGCAGGGGGTTGCCACGATGGTAAGTGTCTGGCTGATGAGGAAACATCATCTAATCGTTGCCCGAGTAATATATATAAAGATCAGCTTTTATACTATAACGTAAATACAATTACAAATAAATGAGCATTAAGGGTGTCTGGCAAGGGGTTGCCACGATGGTAAGTGTCTGGCTGATGAGGAAACATCATATAATCATTGCCTGAGTAATATATATAAAGATCAGCTTTTATACTATAACGTAAATACAATTACAAATATATGAACATTAAGGGTGTCTGGCAGGGGGTTGCCACGATGGTAAGTGTCTGGCTGATGAGGAAACATCATATAATCATTGCCTGAGTAATATATATAAAGATCAGCTTTTATACTATAACGTAAATACAATTACAAATAAATGAGCATTAAGGGTGTCTGGCAAGGGGTTGCTACGATGATAAGTGTCTGGTGGGGGGTTGCCACGATGGTAGGTGTCTGGCTGATGAGGAAACATCATATAATCATTCCCTGAGTAACATAAAAGGGTAAGTCAATAATTATCCGCAATATAGTTATAAAATTTTATTGAAATGAAATAGGAAACTTACAAGTACATCATTTTTCGACATAGTCCCCTTGCTTTTCAACGCACTTGGTCCAACGTTGTTCAAGTTTCCTGATGCCCTCATGGAAGAAGGTTTTGGGTTGAGATGCGAGCCAGGAATGCACCGCTTCTTTCAATGCTTCGTCCGAGGCAAATCGACGGCCCCTAATTGCCTGTTTGAGTGGACCAAACAAGTGAAAATCAGATGGAGCGAGATCGGGACTATATGGAGGATGATTCAATACTTCAAAATTGAGTTTCTGAAGCGTTTCCACAGTGTGGGCAGCTGTATGCGGACGGGCATTGTCGTGCAACAACACAACGCCTTTTGACAGCAGTCCTTGGCGTTTGCTTCGAATTGCAGGCTTCAGCTTAGCAGTAAGCATCTCACTGTAACGTTCACTGTTTATTGTTGTGCCCCTTTCCTGATAATGTTCCAGTAATGGACCTTGTGAGTCCCAAAAAACCGTAAGCATAAGTTTTCCTGCGGACGGTTGGGTTTTGAATTTTTTCTTGCACGGCGAATTTGGATGTTTCCATTCCATACTCTGCCGTTTACTCTCCGGCTCGTAATGATGGATCCATGTTTCGTCACCAGTAACGATCCTGTCTAAGAAGTTGTCCCCTTCGTTAACATAGCGATCCAAATGTTTTGTGCACACGTCCAAGCGCGTTTGTTTATGCAACTGTGTCAGTTGTTTTGGAACCCATCTTGCACAAACTTTATGAAACCCAAGTCTGCTGTAAATGATTTCGTAGGCAGAACCGTGGCTAATTTGCAGACGATTTGCCACGTCGTCAACAGTTATCCGTCTGTCTGAGAGAATCATTTCACGTGAACGCTCAATGTTTTCCTCGTTTATGGCGGTAACTGGTCGTCCAGCTCCTTCATTTTGCGTAACACTTGTGCGACCATTTTTGAATTTTTCAATCCATTCATAGACACTCCGTTGTGGCAAACAATTGTTCCCGTACTGTACCAAAAGTCTTCGATGAATTTCGGCCCCTGATACACCTTCCGACCACAAAAAAAAAACGGATCACTGAACGTTGCTCTTCTTTGGTGCAAATAGAAAGTGGAGTGGCCATTATTAACAGCACGACAGCGATAACAAAACTAACCTACCAGCTTGATACGCACATAAACATAACAACGAATAAACAAAGCATGCGCCATCAACACAAAAGAACAGTACTGCCAACATAAACAAAAATATAGCTATATTGCGGATAATTATTGACTTACCCTCGTATATAAAAATCAGCTTTTATACTATAACGTAAGTACATTTCTGAAGGAAATATCAAAAAATCATGCTATATAATTGAAGATAGTAGACTGGTATTTTACACACCTTTAGCACCGTTTACCTGCCAAGGCCACGATTACCCGAACTTCATTCATGGCCCATCGTTCTTACCTCTATTGGGAGCATGCACTGACAAAGTTTCATCTTTTATAAAATAACGAAGGTCTGGGGTTCACAGGCTCTCGCTGTACTACTCTTTATGAGCTATATTGGTTGAATGAAAAAAGTCACGTTTGAAACCCCCTATTTTTTCTCAACTTTGGTTATTTCGAATTATCATTATTTGTGAATTTAATTTAAAATCATACAGGTAAAAAGAATAAGGTGATCATTGTCAATATGGAAAAAAGGAAATGCTTAACTTCAACCTTTTACTTGCAAGCTTAACCTTATACTTCAAGTAAAAAGTTTTACTTTTTTTTAAACCGTAACCTTATACTTCAAGTAAAAGGTTATCCTTTTTTATAAAGCAGAACCTTATACTTCGAGTAAAAGGTTTTGCTCTTTTTTATGAATACGGCCCATTTTTTGTGATTTAATTTAAAATAATTTAATTTAAATGTAATTATAATTAATATTAATTATTAGTATTAATTATATTAATATTAATTATAATGATTTAAATTTAATTTAAAATTTAAAATATTTTAAGTAAAAGGCTATCCTTTTTTTTTAAAGCACAACCTTATACTTCAAGTAAAAGGTTTAGCTCTTTTTTATGAATACGGCCCCCCATTGTCTCATGTGTTAATAAACTTTGTGTAAGCTTTATTTATGCCATGATATTCTACTCACAATTGGAAATGTGAGTTGAGAAAAACTAAATAAAATAACATTATCGAAATTTAACAAGATTAAAGAAAATTTCTAAATAAAAAATAAATTAGTTGGGAGGAGATTCCAAGTAAGCAAGCTATCTTTCTGGAATTCTATCTACTTTCAGACTAAACTGGGAGCAAAAGTGAACATAAGCTTCAAAAATCTCTTCTAGACTAATTGAATTAACGAAAAAAAAACTCTGTCAACAACGCAGTTTCCAAATACAAAGGCAATCGTAAAAAAAAAAATATATATATACCTAATTTAGTCCAGTTCAATTCAAAATTTATGAAATTAGTTATCGATTTAAATTATATATTTTTTAAACCACTACGTGCTAACTTAAAGTTATTTATCATAAAATTTTTACAACCTTTTAATATTTTTTTCATTTGAAACCAATTATTATTGATAATAATGATTAGTTATTTAAATGGGTTTCACGAATATTCGCTGTTACTAAGGGAATTTGTGATTGAGCAATTGTCTCTGTTTCGGCTTGTGTTATGGGGAAACAAATTTCCTTTGATGTTTTAAAAACCGCCTCCAATAGCGATACACCCACAACACGAGCAGAAACAACTTGATAACACAAAACACGAGAAATACATTTTTCAGTTTAATAAAACAATTTTTTTATTGTAATGACTAGTAAACAACATAAAATTATAATCATCAGAGAGATTGAAAGCAGGTGAACTGAATTTAATAATAATCTAAAATCATATTTTCTGAAAATCGATTTAAATCTATTAGAGCTTAATGAAGTTATACATAATGAACAGTTATTCTTAGAACCAAAACTCTAAGAATACATATCATTTCAACAATATTACCTTTCGATGCTTCTAAGTGGAGAGTATTGATTAAATGAAAAATATCTTGAGGAGGAAATATTTCATCAGGTAAACATTCAAGAATAATAGCTACTTCATCCTGTCCAACACATGCTAGTCCTTCTGAACATGCACTCCAACATTCACGATTCACACAACATTCCACTGAAATGATAGAAAAAAATTTAGTAATTTTAATAAAAGAAATAATAAAGGAGAGGATCATGTAAAAACAAAAAAAAATCTTACATTTAACTTTCTTCACAATTACAAATAAATTGTAATTAATAGCAAACTTAACAGGTTCACTAGAAACTTCAATTACATCTTCATGGAAAACAAATTCTCCATTTTCATTGCTTGCAACTGGTGGATAGCCAGAATCTGATGAAATGAAACTTTGAGTATTAGGATCCATACTTCTTCGAGTTATTTTAGTTGAAGATTTTGCTCCTATAAAAATAAAAACAATTATTAATAATTTAAATGAAAGGCTTAGGAAAAATGTTAAACACTGCAGGTAAGATTTAAAAATGTCAGATAAAAGTTTAAAAGAAACTATTTAATACATCAAGTCTAATAACAATAGCAGTTAAGTTCAAGCCTTGCTTTAATGAAGCATTGCATGAATATCAAAAGAAAATTGAGTTCTAGAAATTGATACATACAGGCTGACAATAATAATAGGTTGGCTTATATGATATAAGCATGAAAATGATAGTTTAAGTGAACAATATGAATTAGCCTCTTCAGTAGCAAAGGCTGGCCCAAAATTTCACTTCTTCACTTTTGACCTAGAAAAATACTTTGCTTTTCCCAAACTTACCAAACCACTAGCATTTACAAACGAAACATTTACGTATATAACTTTGGGTGCCATGAGCTTAAAAGTTGGATAGGGTTTATGCCATGGGTTCTAGAGGCTTATTGATATATTAATTTTAATTTTATTAATAATTAATTTTGGTGACAGAGGGTTAACTATCAGGACCTGTAAGGATTATTTTTAAAGGAGTAAGATCTGAATTGATGTCTAATTAGACTCTTGATCATAAATTGGTAAACACTTAACTAAAAAAGTTGATTTCTTATCCAGAAAACCAAAAAATTAGTGGAGTGGAATAAAAAGAATAATTTGTAATGACCATTAGGGTCAATACAGTTAAGGTTCCAGTCATCATTCCAGCTTTTGTTAATGATATTTTGTCAACCAAGTTGTATTTCAGCTCTGATAGGTTGTTATCCCTTTATTGTTTAAGATACAGAGTAAAAAAAATCAACAAAATAAATTAAAAAAAAATTGTTTAAGGTAATTAATGTTATAATTATAATTACTAAGTAATTATTGCTTAAGTTCATAAAAAAAAAAAAAACAAACATTAAAATTAAATTTTAGTCAACATTTTGAAAAAAAAAAATCTAACCATGGACAGATGGACTGGCTAATCTTCTAGTACCTTTTTGAGGAACAATTCTGCTAGCATCAGATGATCCATCTAACTCAGTTAAGTCACCACCAGGCCTAATTCCATCACTAAATATTACTTGCTTTGGTACATCTGACTTAGACTTCCCTAGAATACAGAAAAAAATAAAAATAAATGTAAAATAAAAATAAAGGTAATCTTACCCTAAGTTAAATAAAAGCTCAACTGTCAGTGAATTAAAATTTATCCTACAAAATGTTTAATAAATCATTCAAATAATATAAATATTTAAATAAACCTTAAAAACAAAATAAACTACTTATAATGGAATAGGTTGCTTGTCTGTGAATGAACAGTGAAGAATATAGTTCAGTTCAGGGTGCGGATAATAGGAACACTACAATGTATATCATATCCTTAGAGTACAAATATTTCTGCATGCTTTGTAAGGGCACCCACACTCTGGCAACTTTAATCACCAGCAACTTAACAGTTTACTCACCCATGAGTTGTCCACCACCGCGCCGGCGACTAAATAGTTGCCTCTCAGCTCAGTCTACAAAGGGTTTCGTGGAAGCCACCCGTGCTGTTGCGCCCTTAATTTGAGATGTCAAAAAATAAGCAAAGAATCAAAATGTTTTGAGTACATCCAATAGTTAGTGTTAGTTCCCGACTTCTTGACGGGCAATTTTATAAGCTCTTCTACAGATTGAATAATCATCCAAACAAGTTCTTTACTTATTTTAGAAAGAGCATGTCAGAACAGGGCTGTCAAGCAACTAAATTGTTGACAGTGCGCGAGGTTACGTAGAAACCATATGATTCATTTCTACCGGCATCTGTTTAGTCGCCCTTGGAATAGGTCTAGGAGCAATTATTTAGACAAGGAAACTTAACAGTTGCCCGTGCGTGGGGCCGCATTCTATTCAGTGTGTTTCATTTGAATTTCTTTAAAGCAACTAAATAGTTGCTTTGACAAAGTTGCCAGTGCGCGGGGGCCCTAAGCCTTCATCAGGGTATTTGAAGGATTGCTCTAAAAAACAAAACAAAAAATTTTTTAATTTCTTAGAACAATCCTTCAATTTGTTCCTATTGAATGTACCCAAAACTATCTTCTCCACCAAAATCTTTATAACATATCATTCTCCATCAATAAAGGTTTCATACTTTTATTTTTTTATTGATGGAAAATAACTATATACTAGTAAGCAATTATGAATTTAAAAAATTGAATGATTTCATTTGTAAAGAATTTTTTATTCATTCAATATTTTATTAAACTAATACATCATTAAAGAAGAAATGCATCATTAATAATTTAAATCTAATCCTAAAGAATAGTAAAAGGGTACATATTTTATATCTGTTCTAAAACACAAAATGATGCAACTGACACATATATCACATTTATAATTTATTATAAGTCCCATTAAAAGTAGATAAATATTACCTTCACGCTTCAAAACACCAGTTGGTACCAATACTGAAGGAGGTGGCTGATTTATAGATGATGCTGCTTGTTGTAAAGGAGGAATGGTAGAACAATATTCCATTGGATTGTTTGGGTTAGGTTGCCTCCCTAAGTTATATCTATCATCTTCCAAACTAACTATAATTAACAAACATACAAAATGAAGCTAATAGCTATATGGACTTAAGTAGAGGTTTTGAGTAAAGATTGATTTTAGAGAAAGATGAAACTTGCTTAGTCAATGATCTCTTTTCTAAATTTATTATTTGGAGGAAGGAGTAAAAAAAGTAACAACAGTTGAATACCATAAGTACCTATAATATTCAAATACTCGGAATAATTTTAATCGAATTTTAATGAAAAAATTTAATTTTAGTTATTTTAGATAAGATGGCAGAGGCCCAGGTCCTGCAAGGACTGTAGCGCCCAAGAACAAATAAAAACAGATATGATATAACATTGAAAAGTACTAAAATTAAAAGTTATTAAAATAATGTTTTTAAAACTAATTTTTTTCAGAGCATTATATAATGATAAAATAAATATATTTGTATTTATATATTTATTTTATATTATATATATTATATATTTATATACATAAGATATATTATTGAGGATTTTCAGAAATAACCACAAATTGTTTCTCTGAAAGTACAAAGTTTTATTTTAATTAACAACTATTACAATAATTTTCATTAATTATGACAATTTAACTTTTATCTTACCTGAAAGTACAAAGAAACGACATTTAATGTTTATTAATATTGGCTCCTCAATATATTTTCGTTATAATAAATTTCACACAAATAACTCATAAGCGGGATTTTCTATTTTCACCTTTTTTAAATGCCATTGTTACTGGAGCAGCAAATGGACTGAAAGATTCTTCTATTAAATTATTCTTTAGTAACATGGATATTTGCTTTTCAATTTCTAATTTATCTTCTCTTGTACATCTGTATGGTCTTTTACTACAATATCTATTTACTAATAAATCTATGTGAGCTTCATAATTTCTGACTGATCCTATATCATACTTGTCCTTAGCAAAAATTGTTTTATACTCCTTTATAATTTTTTCTATCTCAATTTTCTTTTCAATCTCTAAATGGTCTGTCGTACTTACAAATTCCTCTGTTTTTATGTGTTCATTGAAATTTATTGCAAATGTTTCCATATTCTTTTCTTCATTTCTGTTATCTTTAGACATACTGTCTCTTTTATTCGTTGTTTTCTTTTGTTCTATCTGCAAGTCCTCCTGCAAGTTAGTTTGAATTTCTTTATCATATCCAATCCGATTATAAAATCATCAAAATCTTCATTTTCTACAACATATATATCCATCTCTTCTTCCAAATCAAATATTTTTATTTTTACTGTTATCAAGCCATCCGTCTTCTTTACACCATTAACTGTTTTCATATAAGCTATATTCACATTATCTTTTTTTTCTTTTACTTTAATCAGTCTTGAATTTATTAAAGAGATCTGTGAGCCAGAGTCATAAATTCCGCTCACTTCTAGTTTATTTTCTAATAAAAGCTGGATTTTGATTAATGGTGTACTTACTCGTTTTTTTTTTTGATCAGTATTCATATCTACTTCAATAATGGAGTTATTATTTACATTTCTGGCTTTGAAAACCTTTTCAGATTCAATTTTATTTTTCTTGAACCAACATGACTCCTCTGGGTGATATCTAATTCCTTTGTCTAAAGATTCACAAGTCTTACATGGCTTTTTCTCATTAATTTTATTGTTATGAAGAAATGTACCACTCTTTGCTATAGTTGAGTTTTTCTTGTACATCAGACCTTCATATTTTCTTATCTCGTTAAACAAATCAGTAGTGTCGCTGAGTTCGTCCCTATTTAACTTAGTTAAAATAAACCCAGGTAAGCCTGTTGCGATAAGATCAATGATTGTTTTAGAGTCTATCGATTTGTTTATATCTAGTATAAGCCGTTCTTTTTTTATAGCATAATCAATTAACAGTCCTTTATACTTGAATGCAAAAGCATATTTTACCATGTCCCATCCTTGGTTTTTAAAAGTTTCTAAAAATTTGTCTTTCCATTCAGAATTTACTGTCAGTTTTATGACCATGAAGCTATACCAATCCAAACAAGATTTTTCCAAAAACAACCTCAATATTTCTATTTTTGTTTCATCTTTTGTAATATTAAAGCGCTCACACTCTTTTTCAAAATTCTCTATCCATTGCATTGCATTAGTATTCTTGCTTGTGAATTTTTCAATAATAAATTTCTCTGAAACATTTTTAAGGTTATGTTGATTTTCTCTCTTGGTCGTAGTTTCTATTAATTTTTCCAAGATATGTTCCAAATTTTCATCTTTGTCTCTTGGTTGTTTTGTGTCTATTTCTTCCAAGTATTGATCCAAAAATTGCATATTACCTTCCTCATCTATGTATGTTTTCTTTTGATTTTCATCCAATTTTATCCATATTTTTCTAGTTTGATGCCTTTTCTTTATGCTATTTTTTATTTTTGAGAAAGTGTTCATTTTTATAATATATGTATGATGACTCACCGGCTTCAGCTCATCAGGTAAAACATAACATTTTCCTTCTTCTGTAAATATTGAAGTTATGGCTAACACATTAGATTTGCCATCATTTGAGGCTGTCATCATAAACTCAAATTGTAGCCGGTCCATCTTCTTTTAGTTAATGAAAATGTCGTTTTATAAGATATATTATTGAGGATTTTCAGAAATAACCACAAATTGTTTCTCTGAAAGTACAAAGTTTTATTTTAATTAACAACTATCACAATAATTTTCATTAATTATGACAATTTAACTTTTATCTTACCTGAAAGTACAAAGAAACGACATTTAATGTTTATTAATATTGGCTCCTCAATATATTTTCGTTATAATAAATTTCACACAAATAACTTGCACATCATCTGTTCCTAGTTCAACGTCATGATGATCAGGAAACTGGGTGGTGTTGTTTTAACAAAATTTCCTGTGGAGATACGTCCTTGGAAAGGAAGATAATCATGTTTTGGAACTATGGAGGAGTAAGTAATCAATCATGAATTTGTTCCTGATGGATATACAATATACTCTGTCCTCTAATGTGAACATTTAGAAAGATTGTACTTGAATCAACTACAGACCAAATTTTCACACTTCGAATGCTGCTTGAACGTGTTTGAGAACACATGCTGATCACCCACCATCTTTTCATAGATTTGAAATCAGCCTATGACTCCATCAATATGAAAGCACTCTATGAAGCCCTCGTTAAACTAGGTATTCCCAGTAAGCTAGTGTGTATCATTAGATTTACTATGGCCAGTATAGAGTGTGTAGTCTGAGTAAATAGAGAAAAGTCTGAAGGATTTCCTTCTGCTAAAGGAGTGAGGCAAGGAGATGCACTGGCATGTTTGTTATTTAACCTCGTCCTCGAGAATGCCATAAGGGATGCTGGATGGAACAGACTTGTTCAAATATTGGCATATGCGGACGACATGGATATTGTGGGATGCTCTCGCAGAACTGTGACCGAGGCATTTCTTGCCCTTGAGACTAGTGAAGGGCCATTCTGACTTATAAGCGGAATGAGATTTTCGGTTTCGTTCCACTATTGAAACCAGTTCAATTTTTCGTTCCATTCCACTTTTCGTTCCACGTCAGTTTGACTAACCTTCTACATACAAGTGAAGGACCGTTCCGAATGAGATTTTATGGTCTGTTCCAATTTTTGTTCCATGTCAGTTTGACTAATCTACTACCTACTTACCATGCAGTTTTGTTCTTTCCCTTGTTGTGAATTCGGGCTGTTAAGTTCCTTTTATTTTATAATTAACTCTCGTTTCCGGTGAGCTTCCTGGAAAATTTGCTTTAGCTATCCCTTGATAAACTCCTCTGTTTGCCGCCAGTAACTTTTCAAAGTGGTAGGAGGGATAGTTTTCTGATTGAAAAATATTTAGTCCTCAGTGTTGCACAAAGTACAACAAGCTACCGCTCTCGTTTTGTTTTGTTTTTTCATACCTTTCTCGGCAATCAGCTGGATTCGATATAATGCAAATAGGATTCTTTTGCATTTTTGCTTTTCTTTATCTTAGTCAGCGATAATATTCGGAATGTTTTGATTTGGTGAAAACCTATAAAACTGGAATATATTCCTCGAATTTTGCAGAACTAGAAGAGGAAAAAAATGCACAATCAAATAAAAATTTGGAATGGAGTAAAGAGGAAACAGATGGTGTTCTAGATCATAATACAGAAACCTATGCAGAGGGTAGTAAAGGAGATGACACGGGAGGGGGGAGGGGGGCAGCCAGTGGATATCTAAATTTTATTTGTAAAAATCATTCCTCAAAAAACTTTATTTACAATAATTAATCATAAAAACAACTATTTTAGATCTGCAAATAATTATATCTGACCATAATATTGTAAATACAAATTTATCTAGTTATATCTTTATTTTTATTATTTTCAGTTATATTTTCATTCACGTTCAAAATATTATTCTCTCAGGTAATATTTTGTACATATACTCTCTTTTAAATGTAGAAAGGTCAAATCATTCTATTTAATAGATTTCATACAAACTATGGACAAAAAGGGATAAAAAAAAACAGGGTGTTGTACTTTGTACAACGCGCGACCGCTCGTGTTGCCGAAATTGGCGCGACCGGTGGAAGTTTAAACCAGTCAACCTATCCTTTACAAGACTTTTTGTATGATCAGCTTGATTCTGATTCTTAAAAACCAAATTTATTTGAATCCGAAAAAAGTAGCCAAGCTCTGTCGGTAGAACAGAAAATTTCACAGAAAGCGGTATATTTTGAAGATGTCTATGCGCAGTATGGCGAGGCGATAGAGGGAAGGGGATGGAACTAAGTAGGGATGGACCGTTCCAGGAGGAACATTCCGAAGGCTGGTCTTTTGTTTGGAACGGAACGAGAATCTTGATTTTCTCGTTCCAATTGGAACAAACGCCGACAGGTTCGTTTTATTAATTATATTTAATAATTAATAATTATATAAAAAATAATTTATTATTAAGATAATTAACTGTTATGGCAAAGTTTATTATTTTAAGAAAGCTTTACACCATAACATATTATCTTAATACCTGGTGAAATTAGCGGTTGGTTTGGATAAACTTTTCCTTTTTGCCACTAATAATAATGCCTTTATTGTTAATATAAAAAACAAATCGTTAAATTAGAAATAAAACAAGCATTTTGGACTATATTCAAAACAAAAAAAAATTATCATTAATGATATATACACAAATAACAAAGAATTAAATTAAATACAATTAAGGTGAAGTGGGGCAAGTGCGTCATATGGAGTGCAAAGTTCAACTTTAACTTAACATAAAAAATCAGCTATTAATGCTAGGATAATAGTTTTTGTTATATTGCAAACGTTGAACTATACTCTTTTCAGTAATTCGGTTGATTTCCCTGATATCCTAAAATTATTATCAGTGCGGAGGAAAATCAATTTTAAGTCCCATTCACGCACTTGCCCCACCTAAACAGGGTAAGGGCATAAATCTCTTGTAAACTCCTTAGCAGTGAATTGATTCTTTGATAGGGTAGGAGCAAAAATAAGCAACTCCCAGAAATCATTTTACTCCTTGAAATTAAAAAAATAGAGAAAAATACATTCAATACAATTTTATAATTTTAACTCATTCAACTTTACACAAAACCTAGATCAACAGATTGAACTATGAAAATTCCTAGAGAGGTTATCTTCTACAGTAGAGCACTCTAGTATGTTAGTTTTGGAGGGTATGAAGTTCTGACTACATACAAAAAATGGCAGTTGATGTAACAAAATGACAATAGAAATTATGGCGGACTAATGAATGCACTTACCCCATAAACGCACTCACCCCACTTTACCTTATTTAAAAAAAAAAAAAAAAAAAAAAAAAAAAAAACTGAATAGACCAATAAAAATAAATTGAAAATTCCAGCAGCTATATCTAATAATAATATCCACAGCAATAATTACACCTCAATAAGTGTGGGTAACATTAAACATAAACACTATA
Source organism: Euschistus heros (assembly GCA_003667255.2). Lineage (NCBI taxonomy): Eukaryota > Metazoa > Arthropoda > Insecta > Hemiptera > Pentatomidae > Euschistus > Euschistus heros. Next base: position 597,659 of record RCWM02000086.1, on the reverse strand, counting down.
TTTATGATTTTTAGTATAAGACGTCCAATAACATGTTAAGTTATAAGAAAATTTATAAGAAAATATAAATTATTACATAATATTACTAGAGTAATTAATTAAACTTGATTGAATATCCATATTTATTAGAGAGTTCATTATTATTATTTTCTCAATAACTTCTACTATTATAAATCGTTACCAATAAAATTTTTCTAACACTTAATATCTAGCACCCCACACTTCTTTACTATAAATTCAATTATTTTAGGAATAACTTGAGATTTACTTAAATTTTATGCCAAATTAACTAATCATAATTGATAGTCTGATTTTCTATTGTCGTAACACAAACTATTCACGAAATAAAAATTACTTTTTACTTTTTAGCTCGGTTTTTTATGATATTAAAGGCTGTATTTTTTTTAGTTTTTCTAAACTATTATCTGTTATCTTAATTTCTAGTCTTAGATAAAAGATTCCATTTCATACAGGCACAGTTAATGAGAGCAGATTACAAAATTATTTTAAAATAAAATAACTTGGTTTCACGATTTAAAGATAAATAAATAATTTATCCACTAATTATGGTATTTCATAATAAGTAATAATACAAGTTATAACTTAAAAAAAAATAAGACCTATAATCGGAAAAATACAGTAGATTCCGTTTCAATAGAGGGAAGTCAGCCTTCCAGGGACCGGTCTGCCTTCGTTCAAATTGGAACGTTCCAGAGACCGGTCTTCCTTCGTTCCAATTGGAACGTTCCAGAGAGCAGTCTGCCTTCTTTCCAATTGGAACGTTCCAGGGAGAGGTCTGAGAGACCGGGTCTGCCTTCGTTTCAATTGGAACGTTCCAGGGACTGGTCTGAGAGACCGGTCTGCCTTCGTTCCAATTGGAATGATCCAGGGACCGGTCTGCTTTCGTTTCACCACTCCTGGTCTTGCCCCTATTGGAACGAACGAGACCGATCTCTGGATTAAGTTTAATTAATAATAAATAATTAATTAAGTTTTATTAATTACTCTATTATTATTATTATTATGTAATAATTTATATTTTATTATAACTTTTCTTAACATGTTATTGGGCATCTTATACTAAAAATCATAAATAAAGTAATTATTGCTGTGGATATTATTATTAGATATAGGTGCTGGAATTTTCAATTTATTTTTTTTGGTCTATTCAGTTTTGTTTTTTTAAAATAAGTGTATTTAATTTATTTGTATATATATCATTAATGATATTTTTTGTTTTTATTTTTTTGCATATAGTCCAAAATGCTTGTTTTATTTCTAATTTGACGATTTGTTTTTTTTATATTAACAATAAAGGCATTATTATTATATTATTATAAGGAAAAGATTATCCAAACCAACCGCTAATTTCACCAGGTGTTTAGAGAAAATGTTATGTTGTAAAGTTTTCTTAAAATAATAAACTAATTTTATATTAACATTTTTATTAAACATTTTATATATTAATTCTAATAATGATATTAGAATTATAATTGCAATAATATCTCCTGAGAAGTATGACAATAATTTGAGGTAGTATATAGTAATAATATTAATATATATTTATTTATAAATTATAAGTGTTGTAATAGTCATAATACAACTTTACAACATAACATTTTCTCTAAACACCTGGTGAAATTAGCGGTTGGTTTGGATAATCTTTTCCTTATAATAATATAATAATAATGCCTTTATTGTTAATATAAAAAAACAAATCGTCAAATTAGAAATAAAACAAGCATTTTGGACTATATGCAAAAAAATAAAAACAAAAAATATCATTAATGATATATATACAAATAAATTAAATACACTTATTTTAAAAAAACAAAACTGAATAGACCAATAAAAATAAATTGAAAATTCCAGCACCTATATCTAATAATAATATCCACAGCAATAATTACTATATTTATGATTTTTAGTATAAGATGCCCAATAGCATGTTAAGAAAAGTTATAAGAAAATATAAATTATTACATAATAATAATAATAGAGTAATTAATAAAACTTAATTAATTATTTATTATTAAATAAACTTAATCCAGAGATCGGTCTCGTTCGTTCCAATAGGGGCAAGACCAGGAGTGGTGGAACGAAAGCAGACCGGTCCCTGGATCGTTCCAATTGGAACGAAGGCAGACAGGTCTCTCAGACCAGTTCCTGGAACTTTCCAATTGGAACGAAGGCAGACCGGTCTCTCAGACCGCTCCCTGGAACGTTCCAATTGGAACGAAGGCAGACTGGTATCTCAGACCGCTCCCTGGAACGTTCCAATTGGAAAGAAGGCAGACTGCTCTCTGGAACGTTCCAATTGGAACGAAGGAAGACCGGTCTCTGGAACGTTCCAATTTGAACGAAGGCAGACCGGTCCCTGTTATGGCCTAGTCTGTATTGTTCATCGTAGTAGCAGTTATTGTGATACAGAGTTAGTGCGCATCCAGTTTACTGTTCATCTTTGCTTCCATCCGTGTAAGTGTCAATACTTCCTGTGTCTGTGTCTGTAGCTCCTATCCTGTCTATTATGTACTGTGTTAGTTCAGCATGTATAGCAGGATGTATCCAGTATTTGGTAGTTAGTTCGTCTTCAATGTCCCTTGGCTCCATATCCTTGTACTTTAGTCCTTGTTTTTTTATTTTATATAATGTCGTTAGTTCTGTAATTTTTAAGTGAATTGGTTTTATCCCTGCTAGGACACAGGCAGCATCGTAAGAGATAGTGCGATATGCTTTGCTTATCCTTATTCCCATCAGTCTCTGAACCCGCTGAAGCTTTTTTAGATTGATTGGTTTGACTGCTCCTGATTCCCAACGGGTATGGCGTAAAGGAGTTTTGGGATGATAGCCCCTTCATAGATAATTTTTAGTGCCTCTGTCTTTAGGCCCCATGTGTTTCTTGCAGCGATAGTTAGTCCATTTACTGTTTTTATTGTTTTGTTAGCAACGTAGTCTGTGTGTGCTTTCCAACTTAGTTTCCTGTCGAATGTGATCCCTAAATCATGGTTTCCGTTTGTACAGGTGTTTTGGAATAGAGTCTAATGTTTAAATTTGGAATAATTCGTTTCTTGGTAAAAATTATGTATTTTGTCTTGTCAGTATTAAATTCGAGTTTTTATCTGTTGCCCATTTTTCCAAGATAATTAGAGCTTGATTGGTGATTAATTGTGATTGGGGGAAACGTTTACCAGTGACGAGAAGTAAAATGTCGTCTGCGTATGTGGTTATCTCTACATTCTCTGGAAGTACTCAATCGAATAAAGAGTTGACCAAAATATTCCAGAGCGTCGGTGAGACAGAAGAACCTTGGGGAGTGCCAATAGTTAGTTTCTTTGAAATTTTGAAGTTATTGGATCTGATTTCAACTGATCGATCCTGAAAGAAGCTTAATATCAACTGAAAAAATTTCTTGGGCATTGGTACTTCCTCAGATTAAACATTATGGCAGGTACCCAGGCATTATCAAACGCTCCTGATATGTCAACTTTCAGCATTAAACAATTTTTTTTATTATTTGTTGCTGATTCTATAAATGAATTAGTATAATAAAGAGCATCGACAGTATTTTTGGGGGAATGAATCCAAATTGGTTTTTGTTGAGAAAGTCGTTTGTAAGTAAAAAGTGGGTAAGTCGGTTGTTGATTATTTTGTCTAGGACTTTGCTCATGATTGGGAGGATTGTAATTGGGCGTAACTTGTTAGAGTCTCTCTTTGGTACTATATGTAAGAGTCCTTTTTTCCAGGTTATCGGAATTTGTGTTTTGAGCCAGATCAGTTGATAAATTTTAGTAATTAAGTTTGGATAAATATTTGTTACTTGTTGTATAATGTCTGTATTGAATTTGTCATGTCCAGGTGTTTTCTTTTTATTTAAGTAATACAATGTAGGATTTCATTTCGTTCAAGGAGATGGTCATTGTTTGAAGCAGGGGGTTTATTTGCGTTAGTCCTTATTGTAACCTGTTCTTGAGTAATGTCAATCGAATTGTCCTCATAAATCAACTTATCTAGTAGGTTTGTAATCGTTTCCTGGTAATCTTTCGTGTGTTCGTTATTGTCTGTTTGTACAGTTCGTAGAATGTCTTGGTTTTTCAATTTATTTGCTGCATATTTATAAGACCAATTCCAGGGGTTAGTTTCTTCAGAGCAGTAATTTTTCCAAGAATCGATTTTTGATGTTTTCATAAGCCTGGTATCTGTGTTTGCAGTCCAAATATACTTGTTTCTTTAATGTTCTCATGTCTTTATTAGTTTTTGTTTTTTAGAAAGATTTCCTAAGTGTGTTAGTTTGTTTCCTCAGTTCAGTAAGTTTGTTGTTCCACCAGGGTACTGTTCTGTGAGGTCTATTTTTTGTAAATTTAGTGTTGGTTAATTTAAACGTCATATTGCAAGTTTTAGTAATAGCTTTGTTAAAAATTACGATAATTTTGTCCACTTCATAATTGTTGATAATGTCAACAATTTCTGATTCTGTATCAAGTGTATTAGAGCCCGTTTCAAGTATATTGAATCGTTTTTTAAGTTGGAAGGTAAGATTTTTTTCAAAGTTTTCCCAGTTTACATTTTTGGTTTTGTAGTGTTTTCTATCTAAACAGTTATAATTTTGGTGATATCCGTTTTTTTGCCAGGAAATTTCGTAGTAAATAGAATTGTGGTCCGAAAAGTTACAGTCGTTTAATATCTTCCAGGGATGATCAACAATGGGAGAGGTAAGCAGTTTTTTAGTCCAAGAAATATACCATTTTAAACTAAAAAAGGAAGAGGAACAATAGCCAGCATCAAGTAATAAAAAAAACTAATTGTTTGTGGATTATTACGCATATAATGCAAATGAGATAAGCATTTAAGCATGCATAAACAGTAAAATCCTACCTCTATATATTATATTGAAGCAAGGCTGACACACTCTAGCTTCCATAAATTCCATGTATTCTAATGGTGCTTTCAGATTACAGCATTTGGAGCAAAGTACCTGTAAAAAAAAAGTTTTATACAAATAGTTCATAACTATTAAGAAGGTTTAGAATATCTGAGGGCTAGATGTAAATACAGACAACTATCATTGTATGCTGTATAAAAACTCAATTATAAAAAGCCAAACATAAAACAATTCTCCCAAGACATTTACTGACCCCCTCTGAAGTTAAAAGCATCAGTTCATCCCTAATTACAGTTCGATAGATGATTCACAAAGTTACATCCTAATTATAAAAAATAATGAATCTTTTAATAAAGCAATGCATAAAAAATTAATGCAAAAACTAGAATTTTATAAATATGAATTCAATGAACCAATATTATTTCAACTGAAGTATAAATTTAAAACAAGAATCATTGTAGTTACTCAAATTAGTGTAATATTAATAAGATAACCAATTTACTATACAATTACAATTACATACCAGGGCCATTCTCATGGCAGTGATTTTTCACTGTCCTACTGGACTTATGATGGAACTAAAACTTCCAAATCAATATTTTTGGTGGATTTGAACGTACACCGATCCCTTAAAGTTGGTGCATACAGCCTAGTTTCGAAAAATATTTGTGTTATTTTTCTATAGCTACAAAAAGGCTTATAAACTCATAACTTTAACTTGTCCCTAGCTATAGTATGAGATTTCAAGGAAGTTATTTAAGTATTTATTTTTAGAAAACTTATGTTTTTATTTTCTAGAGTATGAGACCATATATTGAAGAATAAATTAACATGCTTTTAAACATTTTTAAACTATAAAGGGAAACTGAAAATTCCGTTTTCTTTTTGTCCCTCGGTTTGGCCTCACGACCGTCACACTAAATAGTTATTTAAATATTCTCTACAAGAATAAGCTAGTGCTAATTATTGCTATCTACAGAGTAATTCGTGAGGTTATCTTCATAAGTAATGTGTTTGGAAGACATTTTTTGGTGTATTTTCTAAGATTTGCATCAATACAGGGTAAGTTTTCTTCCTCGTACTTTTTCATACTCACGACCGTCACGCGTTTTTAAAATGATTCGTATTTTTTAAAAGCTCCTGGACTCCATATTTGATTATTTGTAGATGTATACAACTGATTAGTAAAACTAGCCATTTAGGTAAGGTTTTGGTGTTGCAATTAACATTAATTTATGGGAGGTTCCTCACGACCGTCACACTCACGACCATCACACCAATTTTTTTTTTAAATTTTAAATTGTTACATATTAATGTATCAACACTTTTATACGTATGAAACATCACTGAATTGAGTTCCTTTTTGGTGGGGGGTTGAGGGGGAGCGGAATCGGACTTCGAAACAACTCAACCGATTTTCGTCAAATTTTATATCAGAGTTATAAAACCTATTTCCTAACACTTTCATAAGGGTGAAACATCATTAATTTAAGTTTCTTTTTTTTTTGGGGGGGGGGGGGGGGGGGGGGATTCACATTTACAAACGACTTAATCGAATTTCGTAAAATTTTATATTTGGGCTATATACCTATTTACCAACACTTTTATAAGGGTGAATCATCATTAATATAAGTTTCTTTTTTTTGGGAGGGGGGGATTCACACTTACAAACGACTCAATCGAATTTCGTAAAATTTTATATTTGGGCTATATACCTATTCACCAACACTTTTATAAGAGTGCATCATCATTAATTTAAGTTTCTTTTTTTTTTTTTTTTTTTTTTTTTTTTTTTTTTCAGGATCAGATTTAAAAACAAATAAACCTTAATTTTTCTTTTTAAGGCATAACTCCTAATTATCTTTTATGTTTCGGTGTACATGAAACCCATATGTTAAAAAAAAAAGAAAAAAAAAATAGAAAAAAAAAAAAAAAAAAAAAAAAAAAAAAAAAAAAAAAAAAAAAAAAAAAAAAAAAAAAAAAAAAAAAAAAAAAAAAAAAAAAAAAAAAAAAAAAAAAAAAAAAAAAAAAAAAAAAAAAAAAAAAAAAAAAAAAAAAAAAAAAAAAAAAAAAAAAAAAAAAAAAAAAAAAAAAAAAAAAAAAAAAAAAAAAAAAAAAAAAAAAAAAAAAAAAGAAAAAAAAAAGAAAAAAAAAGAAATAAAAGAAAAGAAAAAAAAGTTTCGGAGTACATTGCTCCATCTTCAGGATAACTGTGATTTCCTTCACATAGTAACAAGTGCATGTCCATAAAGACCCTCAGTTGAGGGTCGGTATGGACATGTACATAGAGTTATGCCTTAAAAAGAAATATTAAAAATTTAATCTCATTCAATAAAATAGTTGAACAACTAAACTGTTTTTTTGTAAAATTCTTTCAGAATTGATCACAATTTTTTTATTACTTTAATTTTTTATGTATCAATAATAAATTTTATTATTTTATTTATTTAGTTTAATCCATTTGAGGACATTAATAATTTTTTAATACGAAAAAAAAATGTTTAAAAGAAAGAGTAACGGTCAAGAGCATTTCTATGAAAAGCTCTATAAAATGCTTCAAAACAGTGGTAAATAGAAAAAAGAAATCGGCCCCACCTGGGAATTCAATAAATAGAAGGTATATTATAATAGAAAACTCAAAAATAATAAAAATTTAAGCAACTTTAAAAATATAATTTTTTTTTTTTAAATTTTAGCTGAGGCTATGAGAATGACCCACCAATTTTACTAATCAAAAGATTAATATATATATATATATATATATATATATATATATATATATATATATGATATAGGACTAATTGGGGAACGTTTGGGTTGTGAGAACCTATAGTCACATTGAGAAGAAAGAAGGTATTTTTAATTATAACTACGTTAATTAAAAAACGTAATATAATTGTAAAATGTTTTTATTTCTTTATTTGAAAAATATATTCTTGAGTCAAAATCGTTATCTTTGAAAAGCTGAACCCTTGCTATTCCCTCAAAATTTTATCTACAAATTAAATTAACTTCAAAATAATAGAAATTTCAGTAAAATAACCTTTATCAACAAAGATATAAACATAACAAAATGGCGCCCGAACAGGGACAAATAATTAAAATTTTATTATAAAGAAAATTAAATTTCAAAATATTAAAAATTTAAGTAAACTAACCAATCAACAAAGAAACAAACATAACAAAATGGCGCCCGAACAGGGACAGTAAACAAATAAATAATTTTAGAGCAGATAATGAATTAAAGGATACAAAGGAACCAAATCAACAAATCACTCATGCTGAAATTCATAGGGAAGATATAGAGGAGATAAGAGCAGGACAACAATCGATAAGAAAATATTCTCAATCTAAATAACTAGAAAATAAAACATCAATAAAATTAGAAGAAGATTATGTATTAAATAATATTTTTGAAAAAAATATCTTAATTGAAGACAATATAGAATTTGTAAAAGATAATAAGATAAATCCAAAAGTGAATGGCTCCATTGGTAAAATAAATGAAGATATCTTAGCTGATACTGGAGCTGAAGTTTCAGTAATAGAACAAAATTTCTTTGATAAAAATAAAACTTTATTTGGAAAATATGAAATGCTGCCAATAATCAAAACAAATATAGTGTCAGTAACAGGAAAAAAATCAACTTGTGTTAATAAACAACTATTTATTCCTATCAAGTTTAATGGCGAAGAGTATCAAGCAAATTTATGATAGTTCCAGGTATAACAAGTAAAATAATTTTAGGTGTAGATTTTCTGAAAAAGTACAATGCAATTATAAATTTTGAAACAGGAGTATTATCATTAAAGAAAGCAAATGCGAAGTATAACTACCTTAAATTTAATAATGTAACAGAAAAGGTGGAAAATTATAAAATTTCAAAGGAATGTGATAATGTACCTATTACAATGTCGGTTAACAATTTAAATAAACAACAACAATTTGATGTATATGAAGAAATAGAAAATGTCTGTATGGAAGTACAACAAAATTTGAATCAAGAAAATTTAAAAGATTTTAAGAACATTTTATGTGAGAATATAGAAATTTTTGAAAATAAACCTGGATGCATTAAAGGTTATGTACACAGTTTAGAAGTAAATGACACCAGTCCATATAAAAAATTTCAATACAAATTAAATCCAAAATTGATTGAAAAGGCAAAGATAGAGTTAGAAAACATGATAGCTGACAATATAATAGAAGTATCCAATTCGTGCTATGTTAATCCAATTATATTGGTAGAAAAAAAAGACAAGTCAGTAAGAATATGTTTGGACGGACGTTTTTTAAATAAAAGGTTAATTCCCATTTATGATTCACCACCCAGTATAGACAATCTTTTGTTCCAATGTGCAAATTCGAAATATTTAGCTACAATAGATTTAAGAAGTTCCTTTTGGCAAGTGAAATTAGACCCTAAAAGTCGTCCATTCACAGGATTTCAATTTTTAAATCAAACATTTCATTATAAAAGAATTCCATTTGGATTATCTATCAGTTTGGCTGCACTTATAAATGCTGTACGAAGTTTTAACAACGAAGGTAATACTATTTAGAAGGAATTCGGAATCTATTAATAATACGAAACTAAAAAGCACAACTGAAGAAATCGTTTATCCATTTTTACTATTTACAAACATTTCTTAATTAATTTATTGTTTTAAATTATTAACTTGAGAGTTCGCCGCCGATCTAATTGTTACGTGGTTTTTGTGTATAAATTTAAATTGAGATATGTTAAAGATTATTAGGATTTTTAAAATGTTTTTTATTGTCTAATTTAAAATATATATACTAAACAAAAGATTAAATATATATATATATATATATATATATATATACAGGGTGTCACAGACATAGTGTAAAAAAAAAAAAAAAAAAACGGTAATACTGCAAACTAAACGGGGTAGAATGGCGCAAAAACGAGTGTCCTATCTCAATTTTTTGAGGAGATAGAATTTTTTCGTTTTTTATTTTTAAAATCTTACTTTTTTCTGAAAAATTACAGTTTTCTCTACTTTGTTTTAGCGTAGAAACTAAAACGATGATATTTTCTTAATCAGCATTAAATTTTCTAAAAGATGAAATAGGTCCAGTTAATTTAAATTCACTTTTAAGGGGCCTTTTAACGCGCAAAACACAAAACATTTATTAAAACTTAAATTTTTAATATTTTTTGAAAATTTCTCACTCCTCACTGGAGAACCCTAGAAGCCGTCAAATTTCTCAAAAACTGCAGAATTTAGTTAGCTTTTTATTGGTGTAACTCATATGTAATCGATTGAAGTGAGGGTTACTTAGAACACGTGGTGTAATTAACCATAGTCTTTTTACAATTATTACAACTAAGGAAAACACTTTGTTATATTTACATTTAAACTGAACAAACAATTACAAGTTTTAATTTATAAGGAACTATAACTAATAATAAAAAAGAAAATGAATGAATATTAAAAATTACGTACAACACTATTAAAAAATATATAAACAATGCTTATTTCTTTCCATAGCAGACTTACAGTCACTAATTGAGCAATATTGGTGTGCACACTCCAGAGCCGACACTCCACCAGTCACATCATAAGACAACACCATTGCAACTATATCATAGCCTTCTCAGCATGTGTTCTGTTCTCTGTGTTCTGTTCTCTGTGTCCGTACTTGTAACCCTCTAAGCAAGGAGGTTATGGACGGCATTGTTATCAACCTTGCTCTGCTACAGTGCTCCCTTCAACAATGGCGTCCATGAACCTGACATTTGTTTTAATCCTTCCAAATTTGCTTCTTACCAGCTCGGACGTCGGAGTTTCTCCTTCACGATATTCGAGTAAAAAGGCTGGTTTTACTCAATCTAATGAGACTGTTACTTCTCTGTTGGGAAGCTTAAGGGTGCACAATTTGTCGGTTCGACGAATGACAGGATGAGGTCCAGTGTATGGCGGATTAAGTGGTTTCCTCAATCTATCATCTCGTAGAAAGACATGGCTGCATGTAGACAGTGACTGCGGAACAAATAGAGTTCTTGAGCTTGTTCTAAAAGTAGCCGATTTCAGGTGTCCGAAAACCTCTCGGAGCTCTTGAATAAGACTAGTGGAATTTGCACGAATTGTTGACGGAACAAAGAAATCTCCGGGTAGTCTGATCGTCTGTCCGTAAACTGCTTCTGCTACGCTGTAGTCTGTGTCCTCGCGAATTGTGGACCGAAGTCCCAGCATTGCTGTGAGAAGAACCTTTGTCCATCGTTCGTAATTCAAATGTGACATAAGGGCTGATTTAAGAGAGCGGTGCCATCTTTCTACAATACCATTAGCTTGCGGATGGTATGGTGATGTCCGGATCTTCTGTGTCCCCAAAAAGTTGGTAAGCTTCACAAAAAGATCGCTCTCAAATTGGCGTCCTTGGTCTGTTGTCACTTTGCTGGGTACGCCGAATCTACAAATCCATCCCTCATAAAATACTGAAGCAACAGCTTCAGCCGTAATCTCTTCTACTGGTATAGCCTCTGGCCATCGCGTATAACGGTCTATCATGGTTACGCAGTATCGTTTATTATTTGATGAAGGGAGAGGACCTATAATGTCCAGATGCTGATGATCGAAACGACTAACTTCCCGATAGGCGTGACCGTATGTCGTGTTACTTTCGATCTCTGACAGGCTATACAACTTCTAGCCCACGCGGTCACATCTTGATTCATGTTCGGCCAGAAGTATTTCTGCGTCATTAGTTTCCGCGACGCTCTGATTCCAGGGTGGCTTAGTCCGTGCACTGAATCAAATATAACTTTTCTTATTGGTTCCGGGAGATAAATTCGCACTTGTCTTGTAGAAGTCTCGCACCATATGAGTTGGCTGGTTCCAGGGATCTTAAGAAGCTTCATTGTAAGATTTTGGTTACCTTTGATGGCTTCCAACTCTGCATCGTTGTATTGTAGATTTGAAATGGAGTCGAAGTCCGCTCCCAATGAAAGTTCCTCCATTCTTGAGAGTGCATCAGCTACTGCATTGTCAGTTCCATCTATATGCCGAATAACGGTGGTGAACTGGCTAATAAAGTTCAGCCACCATATCCTAATAGGAGAAGCTGATGTAGGCTTTTGATGCATTGAAAATACGATAGGTTTGTGGTCTGTAAGAATATAAAATTCTCTACCCTCGATAACTGGACGGAAATGTCTAATAGAAGAAAAAATTGCTAATAGTTCTCGATCATAGGTGGAATAGTTCTGTTGAGCTTCCGAAAGAGCTTTCGAGAAGAAACCTAGAGGAAACCAATTACCTTCCACTTTTTGTTGGAGAACTGCTCCCATGCATTGATTTGAGGCATCACAAGCAAGGGAAAGTTCTGCTGATAGTTTGGGATGCGCCAGAAGTGCTGCTTTTTCAAGACTCGACTTGCATAGTTTGAATGCTTTATCACTTTCTTCGTTCCATTGAATGATTGTCCTATCGTTTTTCCTGGCACCATGGAGATATTTATTTAAAGGTTTCATAACCGCTGCAGCATGAGGAATAGCTTGCCTGTAAAAGTTTATCATTCCGAGGAAGCGACGAAGAGAACTTACGTCTTTTGGCTTGGGGTACTCCTTGATGGCCCGTACCTTTTCTTCTTGAGGCTACGTAGTAACCTAAGAACTTGCTCTACACCAAATTCTCATTTCTCGGGATTAAGTGTTAATCCATTCTCTTCTAGGCGTTTAAACACTTCACGAAGATGTTCTAGATGCTCTTCATGGGTCGAAGAAGCGATCAGCATGTCATCGATAAGTATCCAAACGTAGTCTAAATCTCTAAAGACATTGTCCATGAATCGTTGAAAGGTTTGCGCTGCATTACGCAGACCGAAACACATTTTTAAGAATTCAAATAACCCGAAAGGTGTGTTGACTGCGGTCTTCGGAATATCTTCCTCGCGTATGGGTATGTGATAGTAGGCACGCACTAGGTCTAACCTTGAGAAAACGCACTTACCTGTTATGTTTATTTCTTTACTTTGTTAAAGGTTAGTTTACTAAAATTTCGACTATTTTGAAGTTAATTTAATTTGTTAAATAAAATTTTGAGGGAATATCAAGGGTTCAGCTTTTCAAAGATAATGATTTTGACTCAAGAATATATATTTTCAAATAAAAGAAACAAAAACATTTTACAATTATATTAAATTTTTTAATTAACGTAGTTATAATTAAAATACCTTCTATCTTCTCAATGACTGTATGTTCTCACAACCCAAATGTTCCCCAATTTGTCCTTCTTGCATGCTACTTCCTTCTTTTTCTTCCTTTGCCAGTTTATTCAAAACTCCTCTCATCCAGACTGCTAGTATAATTTATTATTTCTTCACACATGTGGCTTGTTAAATCTCAGAGAGATGTGATGTTTCAAAATGCGAGAGATGAGAGCGAGAGGTGTTGTTGCCTCAAAGTTCCAAATCAGAGAGAGCACGGTGTTAACGTCTCGGCATCCATAAGCATAGAGAACGATGTTAACGTCTCGGGATCCATAAGCTGAGAGCACGGTGTTGACGCCTCGGCATCCATAAGCATACCTAGCTAAAAAGACGCCATCCCAAGCGTCCTTTCAAAAAAAAACCGTTAACGGCCAAATCTGCTTCATCATGGCCTTCATATTTATTACGTCTTAACTTACAATAACTATATAAAATTCAAATTATACAATAAAAAACATTTTAAAAATCCTAATCATTTTTAACATATCCCAATTTAAATTGATAAGCAAAAAACCACGTAACAATTAGATCGGCGGCGAACTCTCGCTGGCGCCAAATTCAAACTTGAATTCTTTTAAATTACAATTTATCTCGACTCCGAAATATCATTACATACATTTTGACTCTTCTTCCTGTTCTAAATGTTATTTTTCTTATTTCTAATATTTTTCTATATCTTGATTTTCCTTTTTCATGGTTCACATTTTTCTCTTCAATAATTGTTTAGTTTTCTTCTTGTCCTTCTTCTTCATTTTCTTAACTGACACATCTGTTATGTTTTCTTCAACTTTAGTTGATTCTTCATCTTCTTGGTTATTTACGTTTTTATTTTTATTTTCAATTTCGGTATCTATTTTTAGGTAACATCCTTCTGTAGACTTAATATGTTCTTCTATATTGTCATTAATATCTCTCCAACTACTTACACTATCACTTTCAATATTTTTAACTGTGAATTTGTTTCACTACTTTCATTGTCAAATTTTATATTTAAATAATTTGAATCTATTTGTTTTTCAGATATATGTATGATTCTATTCTCAGACATATTTCCAAATTCCTTTCTCAGAGTCCCTACTTCTTGTAATAAACTTTGTTGGTTATCAATTACTTCATTCTGCAAAGCATTCACTTTCTCTTTTTGGGTGTTAAATTTTTCATTTATTTCTTCGACCTTTGTATCTATCTGTTGGAATTTTCCTTCTGTACTTTTAATATGCTGTTCCATTTTGTTATTAATACTACTACGACTATTTACACAATCACTTTCAATATTTGATAATTTCAAATTTATTTCATCAATTTAGTGTTAATTAATTAATTTAATTCATTTTTTAAATCAACAGTAGTCTGCTCTAATTTCATATTAAATTTAGTTGATTGTTTATCAAATTGTACATTAATTTCAGCAAATTGTTCCTTAAATTCAGCAGATTGTTTATTTAATTGTTCCTTATTTTCAGCAGATTGTTTATCAAATTGTTCCTTAAATTCAGCAGATTGTTTATTTAATTGTTCCTTATTTTCAGCAGATTGTTTATCAAATTTAGTTAACAATTCAAGAAGTAAAAAGTTAGTGTTTAAATCTACTGGTTTTTTTGTTAATTCCTTATTAGCATTAGCATTTGTTGGTTTTTCAGTCAAATCATTGTTTAATTGCTCAGAATCATATCTATTTTCTAAATTTTCCACATTAACATCCAGAACATCACTTTGTTTATACCTTTTAATAACACTCTCATCAGTTACTTTTAAATTGCCTACAGTACCTTCCATTTTTAACATTAGTTTACTTAAACTTAAATAATATGCTAAATTGTATAACCCCTATACGAATATTTATATCAAATACAAAATCATAAATTTTGTTGACACATTAAAAATTATAATAAAAACCTTGAGTCAAAATCCTAAGAAAAGTCCTTTTGACGGGCGCCATTTTGTTATGTTAATTTTTTTGTTGTTATAGGTTATTTTACTTTAATTTCTATTATTTTGAAGCTAATTCAATTTGTAAATAAAAAATTTTAGGGAATAGCAAGGGTTCAGCTTTTCAAAGACAACGACTTTGACTCAAGAATATATTTTTTTCAAACAAAGAAATAAAATATATATCAAAATTCTATTTTGTCGACCTTTAGAAATTATTTCCACAACCATTTTATGTATAATCGGGTAATAGGTCCTATGTATACATAGGACCTATTACCCGATTATACATAAAATAGTTGTGGAAATATATACATATTCAGTCATAGTATAAAAAATCCTATAATTTTTCTTAAATTTTTTATTAACTTAAGATTTGGAATTATTGATCTTGAGGGATCAGAAGAAAAACCTTATAAATGTGGAGCTACGGTTCAATCAAATATAAATTTAAAGATTTTCATACTCATAATTTGGTTCTTCTGGTAAAAATATTTGCTTCTATGATTCCTTTTCTAACAAGGGGACGTTTGGAGTTGTAACTCACAGATTTGAATGCCGATTTTTGTGCGGGTAGTAGGGACCTATGATAGTGCAAAATTAGAGTTATAGCCGTCAATGGGCATTGGGAGACGAGAAAGAAAATAAAATCTTGTTTTAATTATTTTCTCACCTCAGACAAGATAGTGAAATGATTCTTTCATGTTAAATTGTAGTTTTGTATGCATTTTGACATAAAAATACTTTTTTTATGCTCAAAACACGACCTTGCTTCAGGGTGCTCAAAAACTCCAAAAAAATGATAAAATTCCAATAAAATCCGATGTAAATCAGTGGAAAATTTTTTTATTGGAAAACTTACTTCAAATCTTGATTCAATACACCAGAAAACCCTTATATATAAAATTTTATCAAAATCAAAAAAAAAAATTTTTTAACTCTTTCGTGGACTTTAACATCTTTGAAGTTGAGATTTTATCAACAACTAAAGGCCATAGCATTTACTGTGTACAACCGATTAAAATAATAATGTCATCACTAGAATCAGCGTGTATTCTGCTTTCTATTTATGTATATAACATTGAATGGGGAATCTGAAAATGATATCAGTGTTTAGTTTAAAAATTTTTCTCACACATATTTTTTAAAATTTCTTCAAAATTTCAGGAGTAAAAAAAAAAAAAAAAAAAAACCTTTGATTTTTTATTTCGGCCTAATTCGCTAATTACATATATCTTTAGATGAATAATCTAAAAATAATATCAGGTTTTTGTTAAATAAAAACTTTCAATTAAATGTTCAATTTGTAACTTATTTTTGTGCTTTACATGTTTTCATGATGATTACCACCCAAAAAACTGCACAAGTAATTAACCTTACCATTTGTATTATATAAATAAAAATATTTTAAAATGATCTATTTCTATTATTATTTTACTTTTTACATACTAAATTTCAAATGAGATCATTTTTAAAAAAATAGAGTAAGGAGAGTTTTTATTTAACAAAAACCTGATATTATTTTTAGATTATTCATCTGAAGATATATGTAAACAGTGAATTAGGCCAAAATAAAAAATTAAAGGTTTTTTACTCCTGAAAGTTTGAAGAAATTTAAAAAAATATATGAGAACATTTTTTTTTTTTTTAATAGGTATACATTTATTGAAATTTACAATTGTACAAAATATATACATCAAGTAAATGTGTAACGGCTTGTTCAGCTGTTAAGCTCTTCGTAAGCCTAGATTCATAAGGCATTGGCCACCGCTAGCGCTGTGGGGTGGCCCATCAAGGAAGAAGTTACTTCCGTACAGTCTTTGCTGCAGAACAAATCAGTGTATTGACAGATCACTTTATGTTTATTTAAATACTTAACCCAGCATTGATGTTACACCTCAGATGTTTCCCGTTAAGAATGCCTTCGTAGATTTGTAAATATTGTAAATATATATATATTGATGAGAAGTTAAGTGGAAGATATTATTTTGTTTTATAAAAGAAAAAAAAAGTACACTTGGGCCCCAACACATATAAATTGGTCACAAATGTATTGACAACAATAATAACATGCTAAAACTTGAAAAGAACTACTCATCAGTAGCACTTTATTAAAATTTCTACACTAGAAGGTCTCAAAGCCATCTTCGTTTCAGACGCCTCGGAGGATTATCAGGAATGGAGTGGGAAGCAAGTTGAGAAACTAACGGATTTGAGTGATTATGGAGCTTACTATGAAAGGATAGGTATCTGGTGTGGGCCAAATCAGCCACATATGGAACATTAAGATCTTTATGGATAAGTTTATTGGTGACAAAGTAAGGAGCATTGAGGATTTTTCGAAGGATTTTGGATTGTCAATATTGAATACAAGATGAATTGGATGGTTTAGTGGAGCCCCAAAGCTCGACTCCGTACGTCCAAATAGGTCTAATCACAGTCATGTATATGAGTCTTCTGTAATTAATTGGGAGCATTGAACGCTTGTCTAGTAAATGTTAAAGTAGTCTGTAACGACAAGCAGTTTCTTGTCGTTTTTGTCTTAGAAAAATTTTCTAAACTAAAAACTGATAACATTTTCAGATTCCTCATCCAAAATAAAAAACAACAAAAAAAACATGTAGAAACCAAATTTGGTCGAAATCAAAAATTAAAAATTTTTTACCCCTAAGATTTTAGAAGGCAAGAGGCTGTCGATTTGTTGCATAACGTAAATAATTTGTGCTATCTCACAGATTTTGCCACAAATTAAAACCAAATTTTAAGGGCTTCTAGAAGCTGTAATACTGCATAGTTTAGCCCAAATGCGGAGGTCACAGGATTTCTCCTTATTGAGATATCTTATGTTATAGTTGACCTCGGATTTTATTTTTCTAATTAGTTTTTGTCCACTAAAATCTGGAGTAAACTCAATGTTATATACATAAATGGAAAGCAGAATACACGCTGATTCTAGTGATGACATTATTATTTTAATTGGTTGTACACAGTAAATGCTATGGCCGTTAGAATTTGTAGATAAAATCTCAACTTCAAAAATGTTAACGAAAGGGTTAAAATTTTTTTTTTTTTTTTTTATATTTTGATAAAATTTTACATATAAGGGTTTTCTGGTGTGTTGAATCGAGATATGAAGTCAATTTTCCAATAAAAAAAATTTCCACTGATTTACAACGGATTTTATTGGAATTTTATCATTTTTTTGGAGTTTTTGAGCACCCTGAAGCAAGGTCGTGTTTTGAGCATAAAAAAAGTATTTTTATGTCAAAATGCATACAAAACTACAATTTAACATGAAAGAATCATTTCACTGTCTTGACTGAGAGGTGAGAAAAAAAATAAAACGTGATCTTCATATTTTATTTTTTTTCTCAGCTCCCAATGCCCATTGGTGGCTGCTATTACTCTAGTTTTGCACTATTATAAGTCCCTACTACCCACACAAAAATCGGCATTCAAATCAGTGAGTTACAACCCCAAGCATCCCCTTGTAAGTAGAATAGGAAGATTTAGTGAATACATAAGGTGTCCAAACAACTATGCACACTTCATTGTTATCTTGTAAATCTAAGATTTTAAAAAAATTCAAACTGTAGATACTACAATGTTTTCTCTAGGAAATAAATCTCGGAAAAGTTTTTATTTATTTATTTTTTATCTTTACTAGTATATTACACATCATTTAAGCAAGTAGATACCATAAGTCATTTTCCCAACTTTACTGGAGACACATAAAACTGGTTTATAGTATTATTATTATCCAAATTTAGCAAAAATGCGGTTTAATTGCTTTCATTTATATGAAAAAAAAAAGGAGAAGTAGATAGTTGGGGTATGCAGTCATAAAGATACACAGCAATTAATAAATAAGTTTTTTAATTTTTAATGCCAGCATTTCAACTTCCATTGCAAGCCTTCATCAGAGTTTCAGACTGATGTAAATCAAAAATTTCTGAAATTTCATATGTTTAGTTATTAGTAAAGCTAATAGCTTCCTTTTCTTGACGGGTCCCAGGCGGTTCATGAAAGTAGGCATGAACTAAACACTTTTTCCAAGTGGCTCAAACTGAAGAGATATACGCACGTAATTTCTATTTGGAGGAAAACAGACATGTGCGGCGTACTAAGGTTATACGTTCCTACCGGTGCAATAGGCTGTCATACGTTCTACACGGCGTACCTATCCTGCCACGGGGAAAATCCGCCTTTGGTTTTTTCTTTAGGGAACAGATCTGACCAAAAAGGTACTATTGATACCTTGTAGAAGAGGACTGTCAGTTTTAAATCCCATTATAAAATAGCCTTTATCAATGGGTCTCAAGGGATATGTGTGATAGCTGATTTCTTTTGAAATTATATATAAATATATATTAACGTTAGTAAAATTTTCAGAAGCAATAATACAAAATGAACTTACCAAACCACAAGCTCTACAATGATGCCTTCTACGAATAACAGTAAACTTATTATGACACTGCATACAATTATCTGTTTCGGTATCTGGAACCCAAAAAGGAGGATATTTGCCCAATCTATCTAATGGACTGACGATATTTCCTAAAAAAACAATAAAATACAATTAATCTTTGTTTGGCCATATTGTTAAGCTGTGAAATTTTACAATTTCCCAAATGAACTTGCATTTCTGATCATTATTTCAAACAATAAAAATAAAATTACACTAAAATACACAAGACAGTAAATATAATGTCTATGAATTAATCTAAAAATTATAAAAACAAAAATAGATGAGTTTAGGAATGTTAATATTAAGATAATAAATGAACAAACTGCAGCATTGAAGATGAGTGCAAAACAAAAAATGTCGCACTATTTCAAAATTAAGTGAATTTGAAGGCTATTTTTTGCAATTAATTGAATGGCTCCGCCGAAAAACGTTTTAAGCGACAAACTAAATTTTGAGTAATTAGTGAAAACAAATCATAATTTAAAGTTTTTGTTAGTTTTGTAAGTTAGATTTTTTTTTCTCCTTGTAATTTGTTATATTTACATGTATAATAACATAATGGATTGCTATATCATACAATGATGTACTATTTATAATACACTTAAAAAACTTTAAAATTGTCACTTCAAAATTTTGTCGCTTAGAACGTTTTTCAGCGGACCCATTCAATTATCACATGATGTGAATTTATTTCTCCCAAATGAAAGCTTCATTGTGTCACAAGTAATGTTCATTTAAAAAAAAAAATGTAACTAGATATACTTTATTCAAAATTTCATCATATTTTTCTACATTCTTTTCCCAATTTTAAACCTTTCTCATAATTTCACAACTGAAAAAATCCAAACTTCGAGAATAAAATGTGTTTTTGATGTGTTGATAAAATGTTTCAAAGAAAAAAGTTATCAAAATCGCTAGAAAGATGAAAATCTATTGGAATGTTTCATAAGTCTGGAAAGTGATGTGGGTGAGAAAGAACTTAGTAGCCCACCCAGCTCCTTTAACTTCCTATACTCTGCCTTAAAACATAACATCTTTTATTGTTGTTTAAAAGGATAAGACCCTTTCAAGGTAACAAATTAGGTTGTTTATCGCCGAGTATTTGATGCATTCAGTCAATATCCACTACAGATGCATCTTTTGCATCACCCTGAACTGACTAATAGTTTATTAAAATTCCATTGACCTTTTTCTTTTACTCCAAAAGAAAAAAAATTATTATACAAATTTAAATAATATAAACAACTTACAATTTTAAAAACACACATTCCAATCATACACTCATGTGAGTCCAAAGCTACTTATTGAGAGATATATTAACAAATAGTACTATTATTTATCATATTGTTGTTAAAGTATGGTTTTCATCATAACTCAATCAATCAGTCTGCGGATTATCCATTTTAAGCGAGTTTCAAAGAGGGAGAGATTAATTCTAAATTTAACAACAGTTATTAACCCTTTAACGGGCAGGCCAGGAATTTTTGAATACAATTCCTTCTGGCTATAGCCACGCAAATCCCCACACATGTATCATGAAATTCGAGGTTGAATAAAGGATATTAGACGATAATGAGTTGGAAAATGCATCGGACATTACGTCATTTACTAAGCAAAAGGCATTAAATATGAGTATCCTCCAGGATACATCGCCTGTTAAAAAAGAATCACACTTAATTTACCATGCTAATTGGATTTATAGATATCACACTTAAGAAACCATGAAATTATTGACACAGATGGTGGGAAGATAACTCCACTCCTTGAATGAACTACTTCTTTTAAGTTAAATTAAACCTTTTTTAAAATATTTAAAAAAATTACTCCAAAAACCACAAATTAACACTACAATAATTTAACTGATACTGATACAATAATTAAACAAATGCTGAGTATATCAAATATCAAAGTTTGTTGGAAGGTCAAGGAACAGATGGGTCTGGAGGCATGACATTCCGAATTGGGGGTGACAATCCACGAGGATTCTTTAACAGACCCAAAAGTAGGAACCTAATATTTTTAGATGACAAAAAGATAGTACCACATAAATAAAACAAATACATACAAAATGAGATTATTTATAGACTATAAGCTAATTACCTGCTGTATTGGTAGGTGTTGGACTTTCCTCACTATCGATACCAACATTAGTGGATATAGTAAGACTACATGGTCGAGCGAGTTTATTTTCATCAAGTAAATTAGAATCTGGCTCATAAATTTGTCCTGATGTTAACGTACTTGCAGCAGCTTCAGAAATATTAGAGACAGCATCTAATACAGCATTAGGATCATGTCCTTTTTCAAAATTAGTCCTTTCAACTACAAAATTTTGTGATTCATTTACATTAATAGTCAAAGGCACTTGAGTTTCAGTGGAAACAGCTTGCTGTAAAAGCTTTGATTCAGTACTAAACTTATCCATTAAAGTATCAAGAATTGGTTCTAACACAGGTTCCTCATGAAATTTCTCAACCTCTTCTTGAAGTTCAGTAGGCTGACTGTCTCCCTCATCTAAATTAACACTACTGGATGTAACATTATTAGTACAAGAACGACAATTTATGTTATCTAGCTCACATTTTTTGCTTCCATAACTAGTTTCAGGAGGAAATTCTTGCAATAATGAAACTTTTTCTGATTCAATTTTAGGAAATTGTTCAGAACTAGTTCGCTCACCTGATTCTAGCTTGTGACTGTTATCATGTTGAATGCTGATACCAGTTTTTTCATTCTTATTTGATGAGCCCGTTAAACCCATGGCACTTTCAGTTTCCTTATATTCAGTGTCCTCTGTAACAGCTATAGAATCATCTTTTAACGTTTGAATGGTAGTACCACTTTCATTTTCAATATCCAATTTAGGATCAGTAACTAAACTGTCATCAGAGTCATTTACATCCACTTCCAAATTAGTTAAGTAATCTTCTAACTCTCCTTCACTTATATCTTCTATTGCATCAAAAGATATTGGTCTAACATGCAAATCTGGAATTTCCTCTTTGATTACTGATCCAACATCCACCAAAGGGGGAAGTTCCTCTTCAAAAGTATTGTCAGCAATGGCAACAGAAATATGAGGTTTGATCAAATCAAAAACTGGCTGTATTTCATCAACATCCTCAGATACAGTACTTCTTACTGATGTAATATCAGGAAGTTGATTGTTGACATCAATAGTTTCATCATCACCATTAATGTGAATCTGTGAAGGCTTAATAATATTTGAATCTAACAAATCAGGTTTATCATCTGAGTGTAAATTTTCAAGACTCTGTTCATTATCTTCGGTCCTATCATCAATGGAAGTGTCATCCTTCAGTTCATGTTTGACTGAAAGCACATTCCTAGAGTCAATTTCATTCTGGTATTTTGATGAATGATGAACAGTTTGCCTGCTGTCAACATGATTACCATTATGTTTTCTTGTTTCCTTAAATGCGCTTTGTTTGACAGAATCAGTGAAACTTTGGGAAGGTGAAAAATTTGCTGCAGCAAAGTCAGCATCAGCTAAATTAATGGGTTCAAAAGTTGGTCGACGATAGCTTGCAGCTGGTGGTCTCAGTGGTTTCTGAAAAATTAACACACTTAATTAAACATCAAATAGCTACGTTGATTGGAAATAAATTCAATGTTGAGTTTAAAATAACGATTAACATACTCAACAATCAACATTCATTTTAAAAAAATAGACAAAGTTAACAAACCTGAGAAATACGTGACAAGGAATGATTCTTGATAACCACAGGTGTGACAGATTCCTCTCTACC
The DNA here is from genome assembly GCA_003667255.2 of Euschistus heros. Taxonomy (NCBI): domain Eukaryota; kingdom Metazoa; phylum Arthropoda; class Insecta; order Hemiptera; family Pentatomidae; genus Euschistus; species Euschistus heros. Next base: position 574,377 of record RCWM02000086.1, on the reverse strand, counting down.
TAATACATAAATTTAAAATATCAGGCGGTGACAAAGTTGACTTCTTACAGTTTAATGCAGTCATAGTCAAAACTATACCTTCATTATATTCAAATTCATCCAACACTTTTTCTATATCAACTGCGAACTTATCCATTATTTTGTTACACCATTGCCACTGGAGACTTGACAGCAGAGGTTTTATGTTAAGGTTATGACACAACAAAAGCCACCAAAAATAACAATTATTTTTTAATTTCTATCTAATTTTAATCACGTACTAACTATAGAAAATCTCTGTGCTTTTTATATTTTTAACATTAAAAGTATCAATATACTGTTATATCACTTCTTCATACCGATATATGTAACCTAATCAAACAACTTTTTAGTTTAGATGGTGGACCAGCTGGTCCATTTGATTATTTTTATCTTGAAAAACACAATTCAATGTCCAGATAGTAGGTGTATTACAACTTGACTCTCTTCTACATGATGTACATATCACCATCATCATTACAAGACGTTTGTGTTAATTATATTTGTGATAACTTATTTGCTCTGTGTGATGCAGTACCAGTAAGCAAGTATAATCATATTGACAGTTTAAAAGTCAGCCCTATTGAAGAAGTTAAATTACAGTTTGTTGATAATGAAGTGTATTTTCATTCTGAAATTTCTGAACAACTTCTTAGGACATTATGTATCAAAGGAAAGTTGACTGACTACACTTTGACATTATTTGACACTGAAACTACAAGACTCAGGTAATGTTTTTTTTATTTATTAATTATTTTTTAGACGGTATTTTTAAAAATTTTATTTATCTTAATGGAGAATCATGAACCTCACCTAAGGATTGATTTTACTTTTGAAATTTCTATTATCTTAAACCCTTTTTCAGAGAAAACTATTTTTTATTTCTAATGAAGTTGGAACCTTTTTTTATTCAAGAGTCTATGTTGCAGTACACGGCACCTTAAAATAAACAAAAGTCTATGTAGAATTTACATGTAATGTTTGTAGCAAGTTGTTTTGTAATTATAACTTCATGAGTTAATTTTATTTTAATTGTATAACTTAATAGGGCTATTCTAATATGAATCTGTATATTATCATTCCTTTTTATTATAGGTATTGATATGATTGATTATTTGTACAGTTTTAAGTATATGATTTCTTTATATCAGTAACTTAATTTCTGTATTACTTCTATGTAATGCATTTGTTATTTGCTTGAAAAGTAATATTTTTATCTTGGCTTTCAATTTTGCTTATTTATATGTTATAAATCCTATGACATTGAAAATATAAAGTTCAGCTCTTATTTATTTTTAATATTTTATTATCAAATTTTATTCTTAGAAATTGGATTCAGCCTTAAGAGTAGCTAGTCATTGTCATTTAAATTACTAATGTCAGGTTTGCTGAATAATCTATCTTAGGATTGTTCAATAAACCATAAATTAACATTACTAACAGTGCTCTATGGAGATGGTTTAGATGTATATTCAAAAATTAAAAGAACAGCTTATAAACTTGGTTAAATTGCAATTGTTTGTAATTTTTTATGGAGAACAACCCAGAAAGTTGAGGTTTTTTTTGTATTTTTAGTTCAGTTGATTTCAAAGCTATTACATGAGTTTTTAAAAAAACAATTAACTATTTTATATTAATACCTTCTGTGATGATGAAGAAAGAGCATTTATTGTTTATAATTTTTGTTTGTGTTAGTTACCTTGCTATTTTAGTGTTGGTGTTTTCTGGAAAAAAAAAAAAAAAAAAAATTATGTCAGTTTTCTAAAAAATCTTGTAATTGGCCTAATCATGGGATATTAGACGGTATTTTACCCTACAATTTTTGTATGAGTGCACTATCTCTGTCAGGATATGAAAAATTTAGGCCACAACTAATTGAGGATGTGGCTGCAATAAGGGCCTAATGTACCATAGGCCCTTTTTGTGGAAAACGATCTTATCTTTTCTCTATTGATTGAAGATGGTTGTGTAAAAATTTCGATTCTATAAGCTGATTAGGAAAAGAAATCGAATGAATTTTGTTACTTGGTCTTATGTTCCCTTCTTACAATACATGGTTCTTGAGCTGGCTGTAGGGCATTTAGAAAGTATTCTCTATAGAAAGAGTCACTACCAAGCTAGAACGAATCACCTTTACTTTGAAAACGCTGATTTGACTATTAAAATGTTGTACTATTTGTTTCATAAATATTATAAGGTGAAGATGGGCAAATCCGATAAATAACACTTATCCCAAATTTGTCAGGTGGACTAATTTTACATTTCTCGTAACTAAAAGTGATGTTTGCAACTTCTGTATCAGATGTAAAAAACAATTGGAAGTAAATGCTGAAGATCTATCCTCAATATTGTATATACATACAATAAATACTTTTATACATAAAAGTATAAAAAATATAAAACACTGAAAGAAAATCACATTTTCGGTGCAGTATTCAGTCTTAGGAATCCACTGAAGAAGATTATATAGATGAATGTGTTCTAGTAATAACAGAAGAAATCCAAGATGCAGAAGAATATTGTTTTTTTTTTTATCGCTTTATTTAAGGTTTTTATTTTTTTTTATACATATTATTTTATTTCTTTAATTTTAGTCAAGGCGATTTGAAAATTAAAGGTTAATGATGACTTGCTGTAAGCTTATTTGATCCTCTTACTGAATAGTTGCCCAAAAAGTAGAAAGAGAAAAGACCAATACAAAATTATGCACATATCATAAAATAATTTGAATGCTCATTGTTGGGGTATTACTTTTAGTGTATGGGCCCTTTTTGCAGCCACATCCTCAATTGTTAAATGTAGGTGGTACCTTGTGTGGTTGAGTTGTATGTTGTTGGTGGTACCTTGTGTAGTTGATGGTTTATTAAATAAAACCCAAGCTATTTTTATTGAAACTAGTACTCTTCTGAAACCATTTCACCTTTTTGTTGCCTCTTTATAAATAATATCCCAATAATATATGGTCAATAGAAAATCTTTAAATCATGTTTTATTTAACCCATATTGGGAAAATCACTTATTTGAATTTTTCCTTCATTTTATGTTGATTCTAAATCAGTTTTGTTATACCTCATATCTATTTTTGGTGTGCATTTGCCAAGTGCTTGTCTTCTTACTTATTTTCCCTCACAGCACTTGATTGGATCTCTTGTAGACTAGATGCAAATGAAAAGATTATTTTTTACAATTTACCAAACCATTCTTAAACGAGTCGTATTAAATGGGAGTGAAACCTGGATGCTCACTGCGAAAAATGAAGGAATTATAAATAGATGGGAGAGGAAAATTTTGTGGAGGATATATGGCCCTACTAGAGATGGAGATGTATGGAGGATAAAAAGCAACCAGGAACTAAGAGATTTGTACAAAGCTCGAGATTTGGTTGCTACAATAAAGCTAAGAAGATTAAGATGGTGTTATGATATTAGGTAACACTGATTGCTGTAAAAACCTCCCAGCAGTGTTATATTAGTCATACTGTAATATTCCTGTGATTTATATCAATTAATATATGTTCTTATCTCATAACCTGTTTATTAAATGTGCTGCATTAGTTTACACCTTATTCAAAATATACAACAGTATTTTGGCGACGAGGTAAAAACGTAAAATGGATCAGAAACAATTTAGCTCGCTTCTTAATGCCTTTAACGAGGCCTAAAAAAACTTGGTTGAACAAGTTATCTCCAAGTTGAACAAGCCAGCAGATTCGGTAAGTCAAAATTTACCTTTTTCTATACCGCTATTTGAAAGTTTTGACAGCAGACAAGAGATTTTCAAAAACTACATCGAACGGTTTGAAACTTACCTAGGGGCACGGAATGTCGTCGATGAAACAAAAAAGGCCCAACTATTGTCAGTATCAATAGGGCTTGCTCATTACAATAATTTGTCATCATTCTTAGGACAAGACAACCCTATCAACGAATTAAAATATGAAGATCTAAAAAAACATTTCACTCAAATGTTAACACACCCACGTAACGTTGTAATCTCTCAACACTAGTTTTTCAATACCTACCAGAAAGAAAACCAATCTATAGCAGAGTATGTAGCATCACTAAAAAGAGATCTTCCAGACTGTCAGTTATCTGTTACATGTGAATGTAACAAAATAGTCTCAGTAAATGATTTATTTTTACGTACACAGTTCATACGGGGTTTAAAAGATGACAGGATTAGAGAGCAACTACTACAATCAGATGGAGATCAATTCACCCAAATTCTAAAAAAGGCCACAGCCTTGGAAGCTGCCAGACTTGATTCGGCAATTTTAAAATCTAATACAACTGGGGTGAATAAACTTTCTAAACAAGGATACATGCCACATAGAAATGTGTGTTCTAGATCATCTCACAACGATTATGCCCCTCCAAAACCTGGATACCAAAATAGATCTGATTTGCAATCTCGGTCACCTCCAAAACTGAGAAGTAGCCTTGACTACAAATACCTAGGAATCGACAAGTTATGCATTCGCTGTTCAAGTAAATCTCACAAAGCCAGTCAGTGCCCAGTGGAATATTCAAAACTATTCTGCTCAGCTTGCAGCAAACCTGGCCATGTAAGTAAAGTATGCATCACCACTCTCATGCAACAGAAGCGAACTAAAGCAGTCCATCATACAGATCTCAGCGATCCTGAAACTGAACCGTACGAGTGCCCAACCAATTGCATCTCACAAGATGATTCCTTCTTCAACTCTGTTGTTGAATCTACTTAGGGGGAACGCCACATTCAAAGGACTCTCAAAAGTATTTTGTGACATTAAAGATCGAGAACAAATATCAAACATTTGAAGTTGATTCAGGAGCGGGTTATACCCTCTTACCTGAGCAATGTTTTCAAAGACTAAGTATACCTCAGGCACTCAAACCTACTGAAATTTAATTCCGCTCATACACCGGATCAATTTTTCGTCCCATCGGAACTGCCCAAGTGAATGTGGAGTACCAAGGTAAACAATTTTGTGAAAATATTTTCATTGTCAGTAATGATTGTACACCTCTCATTGGTAGAACCTGGATCAGGCACCTCAACATAGTTCTTCAAGATCTTGACAGTCATGATGCCACCATTCAATCTGTAAACCTGATTGATTCTACTGTTGATGGCATACTGCTTGAATACAAAGATATTTTCGAACCCAAGATAAGATGTATTCCAAACTTCTGCTGTTCCCTAAAGCTAAGAAAAAATTCTAAACCTACTTTCCTGAAACCAAGGGACATTCCGCTGGCGCTTCGAGATAAAGTTAACCTAGAGCTTGATTTACTAGAAAAGCAAGGGGTTATTTCCAAAGTCGAATGTTCAGATTGGGGATCACCATTGGTTGTGATACCAAAAAGCGATAACACAGTAAGGCTATGTGTTGATTACAAAATTGCTGTAAACCCTCAACTCCAAGGTTCTCATTACGTTATCTCAAGAATTGAGGATGTTTTAAACACCCTCCGTAACTCTGAATATTTTTGTTGCATTGATCTATATAAGGCATTCCTGCATATTGCAGTCGACAAAGAGAGCCAAATTATACAAACAATTTCAACGCATAGGGGAACCTACAGAATGAACCGTCTTAGTTTTGGCATAAAGACAGCACCCAGCGAATTTAATCGCATCATCGAGAGCATTTTATCTGGCCTAGATGGTGTTGCGACATATTTTGATGATATTGTCATTCATGGGCCCTCCTATGAGCTCTGTAGACAGCGCCTTGTCGCCTGTCTGGATCGCCTCCGGGCCTACAACTTACATGTCAATAAAACTAAATGTTCATTTTTCCAGACTGAGGTATCGTACCTTGGATACATCATAAGTAAAAACAAGATTTCAAAATCTCCAGAAAAAGTTAAGGCAGTCATGGGAGCACTACACCCTGAAAATACTGATGAGGTACGACGTTTTTTGGGTATGATTACTTATTACTCCCGATTTATACCCAACTTATCAACAAAAACTGCTACACTTAGAGAACTTCTTACGAAAAACCAAAAGTTTCATTGGACGCCAAGCTGTGAATCATCATTTCGACAATTGAAACATGAAATTGCCAGTGAAAGAGTATTCGTACCTTTCGATCCTACCTTACCGCTTGTGCTCGCCTGTGACGCTGGGCCTGTGGGTATCGCTGCAGTCCTCTCACATTTTAAAGACGGTGTAGAACAGCCGATCAGCTTTATATCTCATCTGCTGAGCAACATTACAGCCAACTAGACCGTGAAGCCTTTTCAATATTTTGGAGTTTTCAAAAAAATTTTATGTACTTGTATGGGCGCAAATTTACATTAATCACTGACAATAAACCCATCATGCACATTTTTAATCAAACTTCAAAACTTCCCCCCATAACATCAGCACGGTTGCTTAGATATGCCACCTACCTAAGTGGGTTCGATTACAATATCATACACAGATCGGCAGATAAACATCTTAACGTTGACTATTTCTCTCGAGCACCTCCTGCCAACACACCTGACCACCCTGATGAAGAAGACGTCATTCAAGAATACGTCATCAACCAAATATCATCAACGACGATCAATAGCAAAACCATCGCCACCGAGACTTCAAAAGATTCAGAACTCTCGAAACTTAGGGCTGCATTACACTCCGGTGCAAACACGGATCCAATGTACTGCTTACACTCTGGAATAGTGTTCCGTGGCCTTCGCGTTTATATTCCCATATCATTAAGACCAGAGATTCTAAATGAATTACATTTTACACACTTGGGAATATCTAAAATGAAATCCCTGGCTCGCCGATATTGCTACTGGCAAAATATTGACCAGGATATCGAAAGACATGTTAGATCGTGTGCAGCATGTTCCCAGATCAAAAACAATCCACCCAAAGAAGTTGTCCATCCATGGGAAGAGCCAGATAAGAACTTCCAACGCATCCACATTGACTATGCCGGTGTTTTTCTAAACCATTATTACCTTATAGTAGTCGATGCAAAATCTAAATGGCCAGAAGTTAGAATCACAAAAGAAGCTCCTACCTCTTCCAAGACAATTGAATTTTTGAATGACATATTCAGTTATCACGGTCTGCCAGACATATTGGTTTCAGACAACGCGAGTATCTTCACTAGCACGGAATTCTCCAATTTTTGTGCTTCAAATGGAATCTATCAAAACACTATCCCCCCCGGACACCCCGCTACAAATGGATTGGCAGAGCGCTATGTACATATTCTCAAAAACAAGTTAAAATGCATGAGCGACAGCAAGATTCCAGTTAAACATCTAGTGCGTGACATCTTAGCTCGTTTTCGGGCGACCCCGCTCCAGTCTGGGAAGTCACCTGCTGAAAACTATTTAAATAGACAACTCAAAATTAAATTAGACTTACTCCGACCACCCACTCCACATATCCGCACTTCAACTCAAGTTGCAAAGCGAAATTTTGGTGTGGGAGACCGAGTGTTGTCGAAAAGTTATATGGGAAGCAAGCCATGGGAGTTCGGCACTATCACACGGGTCCTAGGAAAGCTGACGTACCTTGTCAAACTTGACAAGGGACCCAACATCAAACGTCACACGAATCAACTACGAAAATCGGAGGTGGAGATACCACATGGTAGGAGTGACATAACATCTGATGTCCGGCAACCGCCATTTGTTACAGTGTCTGAAGGACCTTCTTTATCACCCAGTACCACTGAACAGACAGATTTTCCTGCTTCAAGACCTACACCACCACCTTCAAGATCTACTAATGGACCTGGTTTATGGTGCAGTACCACAGAAACCACAGAACAGGAGGATCCTCCTGCTTCAACACCTTCGCCACCTTATTCAAGAGCTACCCGAGTGAGAAGGCCGCCTGCATACTTAAAGGACTTCGTTCGAAATTAAAACTCTTACTTTTCTTCAAATTAAGTGTGGGAGAATGTTATGATATTAGATAACACTGATTGCTGTAAAAACCTCCCAGCAGTGTTATATTAGTCATAATGTAATATTCCTGTGATTTATATCAATTAATATATGTTCTTATCTCATAACCTGTTTATTAAATGTGCTGCATTAGTTTACACCTTATTTAAAATATACAACAGATGGCTGGACCATGTTAATAGAATGAGCTCCCACAGAATGCCAAAAATCATGTTGAATGGGCATCCCGAAGGAGGGAAGAGAGGAAGGCCTAGATTGCGCTGGAGGGAAGACATTGAAGCGGACCTAAAGACCCGTGGTGTGAGGTATTGGAGGAGAGCAGCTGGTGACTGGAATAAATGGAGGGGGAATCGTGGAAGAGGCCAAGGTTCTGCATGGACTGTAGCGCCATCGTTGTTGTTGTTGTTATTATTGTAAGAATATTTGATGTGTTGAATGATTATGGCTGAAATAATTTAGTCAATATATCATTATCCTATAATTTATTCATAGCAGACAATTCCCAAATTCATTTTTATTTCATCTCATGTGTTGGTCTTATCTTTTCATTCAGCTGGATTAACTGATTCTTGTGGCAACCAGTATAAGAAGTGTTTGTGGAAATGATTTTGTTCTGGAACAATTGAACACTTGGTGGTGATATCTCTAGTTTTTTTCAAATTACACCTAATCAACTTCCACAATGGTTCCAGCTACCAAATATCCATAATGATATCTGATTTTTTACTGGTTGTAGTATAATGTATTAATCCCAAAATATATAATTTTACTGCAAATTTTCATTTAAGTATTTGAATGTCACAAATAATATTATCATTTATTATAAAAGGCAGCAGTACAGAACAAGTCACAGCACGTTGATTTATTCTACATCTCTATTACTGGCAAAAGAACTTGTTTTGTTTTTTTTGTTATATGGATCTAATCCCTGGAGGATGAGGCTTAGCCTGATGGTCTGGTGATAAATAGCGAGTTCTTATCCACTATGGAAGAGTGGTGTTAATTCCTCATGCTATAAATTGTATGCCTCCCTCCCGTCTCCTAATCTAAAAGTTTTAGGCCACTCATGTTGTATGGAAAACAACTGTATAGATTGTGACTGCTATAATGCTCTGATATAGAGTTCTTTCAGAATCCTGATTCTCAAAACTGTCTCTGTTCATCTATTAGCTCTCTCATATTCTTTTACCAAAACCTTGAAATTTATGATTGAGGAATTAAACAATTTGGTTCTTATTCACAACCAGTTATTATATGTATGAAAATGGTGATTTAAATAATAATGAAGGTTAGATCATTATTTAAAAAAACATATGATTTATTAACTATACTAAGATATTAATATGAAAAATTGTAAAGAAGGTAATTCTGGTGGCCAGCAGGAAGTCCCTCTAAAAACTCTTCTTGATTGATAACATCTTTGTCATCATCATCTCCAAATAGGAACACATTTCGTACGATAAATTATTTTTATCTAATGTATTTCTTTGCATTTCATCTTCTTATGTAGAACATGTCTTAGCTACTAATTGTATATTATTCTTATATTTTTATTAGTTCAAGAATTCACTATTGATTATATGATAATAAAGTTGTTGATGTTAGTTAGATTTTTTTAATTGTATTATTATTTAACATTATAATCACATGGCATTTTTCAGGAGAGTGTCTTTACCTAATGCATCTAATCTAACAAAGGATGGACTGAAAGTTTTGAAGGGGCACAAAATAGTAGAATTAGAAGCATGTGCTCTTAAGTTTCCAATTAATGATTTAGTTTCATGTTTTGGAGAATGGACTCTTCAAAATTTAAGAACTCTTAATGTTGCAAGGAGCACTCTTTCAGAAACATCAAAGTTGGTATTTTCATAATTCATTTTTTTATTAATTTTAAAACTTCTAATTTTCTAATCACCTGCTCAATTTTCTGATAAAGTGTAAATTAATTTATAAAAATTTTAATCAAAAATGTAATATGCTCATTATTAAATTTATTTGCTTTTACTGTCAAACTCTGTCAGAAATGGAAAGGTCTGGGAAATTGTCTGATTGAAATTAATAGCTTATATTTCTTTAAAAGTCAGTTATGCAATCAAGAAATAGCATAGGAATCAATAGGCTGCCCTCCTCCTACTGTCGGTTATAATTTACTATGCTATGAAGTTACTTCGGAATTTTCAAAAAATATTAAAACTAATTTAATTAAACAATGTTTGATGTTTATCTCTTATTTTGGCATACTCCATTTATTTTTACCTAAAAAGTAAAGGAGGCCTTCATAAGGGTGCAAAAGCTCAAATGGATGAGGCATGTCTACCAGATGGGCGAGAGCAGAACATGACGAAAATTGTTCTGGGATAGACTGGATGGAGTGAGACCTTGTGGAAGACCCAAGAGATGATGGTTCGATGGTGTCTCAGAGGACTTGAAACTATCGAGGATTTATTTAAGGCGAGCTGCTGATCGGGATGATTAGAAGGAAGGCTGTAGAGCAGACCAAAGACAGCTTCATGCGTCTGTCGCTCCAATAAAGAAGGAGAAGTAAAAAATTTCTTAGTGAAACCAAGAAATATTCATTTTGATGAACAGCAAAAACAATCTATAAGCGATTTAAGAGAAAATTTAATGGTATAGTTTCTTATTGATCCTTCTCAGGTATATTTGAATTACTTCAGTTTTAACTCGTTGACTGCGAATCACGTGAACCCTCACATCACCCCCTCGTTATGTCACCCACCATTGGCTAGAAAAATCGTCTACCGGGCCCTCAGTGAAAATTTTAATAATCTTATTCAACAACTCATCATTTGTGATACTTTAAAGTTAGGTGAGATACTATAAATATCATTCGTAGTGATTTTATATTGAATAAATTCATCTTAGTATTAAAATAAACCTCTGTCAGCACTATTATCTGATTTAAATCCGACAGATCACATATAGGACAATTCACAAATAAACTAAATAGCACACCTAATCCCCAAGAATCCTGGAGTGCTCTCAAGTATTATGATATTATGAGAAGAAATTCCTTAATGGTTGTCTAGCTGTTCAGAGAGCAAAAGGTACATAAAAAAATAGAAATTAAAATTGAACAATTATCACAGATCATTCCTATGTAGACTATATCTTGCTTTGGTGATATTTTTATCAAACTTTCAGTCTTTCTGGAAGAATGTTCATGAGACATTGATGATTGATTGATATCTGCTGTAAATTTTATTTTCAAACAGTTAATTTTTAATTTTTGTTCAAAGTTTAATCTGATTATTTTAATGAATTATTATAATTGGATGTTCATATAAATTATGGGGAATTTTGTCTTGTTTGGAACAGTCTACTAACAGCAATTGTACTGTTCACCTCAATTAACGTTCTCGCTGCCTGGTGAAAATTTGTGATACAATTCATTTAACTAAACTGAGAGCTTCCCTGTTTGTGGAAAACCACAGATCCTGAGCCCTTAGACCTCCTTTTTCCATATTAGTATGCAGCTATTGAAATGAAAAGTAATTTGTTATCCATGATATACAACCACTTCTTAACATGAAGTGGTTAAAATAAATTGGAGCAACTCATCAATCGTTAAAAGTAGACATTTTGGTATAAAAAAAAGTCGGATAGTTTTGATTTTTTTATATAATTTTAGCGTTTATTAAAATCCAAATTTTGGACCTTGTTAATTGTTAACTTAAAGCGCTAAAAATTTTATCTTTTCTATGTTTCACCAAAATATCTGTTGAACGGTTGGTTTTAAAGAAAAACCTGTTATTCCTAAAAATAAAGTAGACTAAATTTGCTGTAATTTGAACAGAAAATGAGCTTAGTACCTTAAATGGGGACTAAGATACAGACAGGCCTTAAAATTTTTGGAATTTACTCAAAAAGTGATTTTTGCTCTATATACCCTAGTAGCATATAGCCCAGTCAAATAAGGAGTTTTATACAGCAAATCTTGTAAATAAACCAATGAAGCTAAATTTTTGCACATACCTTTGTTTTGGCATTCTAAGTAATAGTCCAGTAAAAAGGTATTTTGAACTAGAAAGTTTATGGGTAATTGTTTTTTATGGTTTACTTTATATTTTTTTGGGTACTGAACACGAATCTGAAGTTTTCCAACAAAATTTCCATCGGCAAATTTGAGAAAAATTAGAAAAAAGTAAAAAAGCTTTAATTTTTTTCATTATTTTGCTTTTAACTTGCAAAGTAATCATTTTAAGCAAAATATGATTTAATAACAATTGATGGCCAGTTGGTTCTTTGTGTTGTCAGTAAGTTGTATGGAATTTCTCTCTAATGATTGGATGACTTTATCATAGTATTCTTTGTCTGTTGCGTCCATGTTACCAGTTAGCCATGATATAGCTGTACCAAGTCCATTAATAAGTCCTCTTTTGATGTGAGTTTGTTTGTTAAGTATCAAATGGTCCAGTTTATTTCTTAGGAATGTGTAATATTTATAAAGGGAATCGTAATGGTCAGTGTTATTGTTTTTATGTGAAGAGTTTATGATGTTATGTATTTCTTCTAATTCAGTGTCTATTAATTCTGTGTTAATTATGTGGATGAATGTGTAGTATTTGTCTAGGATATACGCATTAGGTAGTCTGATAAGAATTATTCCGGGTCCCTGAGTCAGGTCCGTTATAGTCAGTGCTTTGTTCATTGATAGTGCGTGAAGGAAGTAAACAAGCGTCAGCAGTCTGATTACGGGAAGTGCCAGGATCATCTGAAACAGTGATGATAGGAGGAGTAGTTGCGTATTTTCTAGGTCTTTTAATAAGGTTGGGATGTATTTTAAAAGATTTTTTATTAATTGTTGCTAATTTAGTTTTTTGTGAAAAGTTTCCGCGTTTGAATTTGGGTTTAGATTTACCGAATTGTTTATCCTTAATGAAAATTTCTCTAATCTAAATTCTTAAGTCCATTAAGGAGAGAACCTCTAAACACTTTCACATATCTTGGTTCCATAATCTTCTATCACTCCTAACACCTAGCTGCCCCAAGGTCCAAAACTAACTCATTCTGTCTTCTTCCCCTTCTCTGTCCTAAAACCAACTGCCTTCCTTTACCTGCGTCAAGGGCTGAACCTTGCAGGTACCTCAGGTGTTCCTAATCCAAGGGTTCCTACCTGGTTTAGACCCTTACACTTTCATCCCTTGTCCTATATAATTTTCAGTTTTAAAATATCACAACAATATATTGGGTCTTCGTCTGTTGTTTTTATTTTATGTTTTAATAAATCTGTACTAGTTAATTTGTCATTTTCTCTTTTAATTACCTTGGGAAATTCTTTTAATAAATTTATTATTTTAAATTTTTCTTCACTATTCATGTGACTTGTTCTTATTAATTGTGGGATTTCTTTTTTAATTTCGTCGTTCATCCTAGCTAGTTCGGGACAATTGGTCACGACTAAACCAGGTATGGTTTCACTTATTTCCTCTGGTTCATCAACCTCCATAGGTTCGGGGCAAATGGCCATTACTTCCGTGGAGTCAATATGGCAAAGAATTTTATCATTTTTAATGTCATATAAACCTTCTTTTATAGTTACTTTATCATTTAATTTTATATCGTTATTTATTATTCCATAATTAATTTTCTTATTTTTAATAGGTAATTCTACAACATTTATTCCTTTTTCTAACTTAATCTTATCTAATTCTACTAATTCATGACTTAACAATAAAGGGATTATTCCATGGGGATGCGTAACATTATCATTGTGAGGATGCACACTTAATTTTAATTCTTTCATGCTATTATAGCCTAATAATAAATCATACTTTTCTGAAAAGGGAAAAAGATAAAATTTAATTTGTTTTTCGGAACCAAAAATATCAAATGTATTTATGAAATAAGATTTGTCTCCATTCTTTTTTCCTGTTAGTGTCACGATTACAAAGGGGTCATTATATAAAGTAGTACCAGGGGGTACTGAATTTGGATGTCTAGGTGTCAATTAACCATTTTCTATTTTGGTTGTCTATAAAATACGGTAAAGTTTTATTGGTTAAATTTAAGTTGAACGGGGGTCTTCTTGATTGCTGGAACCTAATCCTAAAAAATGATCAAATTTTTCAGTCATTTTTAAAAACATATTTTCTATTCTATCCATTCTTTCGTCTCGTGGTTTTTCAATATTATCATCTGAAACCAAATCAGTGCAGTGTGTTAGTTCGTATGGTAAAATAAATTTTTGTGGGTTACTGACTGTCCTCATTAAAACAGTATTTTGTGATCCATTTATTGTTACGGGGTTGGTTCTGGAAATTGTTATATTTATTCTGATTGCATTGATTAAAAGGATGGTTAGGATTGTTAGGATGATTAGGATGATGGTAATGATTGGGATTTTGGAAATGTTGGTTTTGAGGTCTTGGGTATTGCTGCTGATGCTGTGGTCTGTTATTGTTAAAGTTCTGATTAAAATTTTGGTTACGAGAAAAGTTATTATTTCTTTGGTGTGTGTTAGTCTGTGAGTGGTTTTGTTGTTGTTGATTATGTTGGTTAAATTTTTTCGTATTTAAGTTGGCTATTACAAAAGAGCATTTATTATAAATAATAGCTCTTACTTCATCTAGGTTAGTAGGATTATAAATCATTATATGGTTGGTTAATTGTGAGGGGAGGAAGCATTTGTAAATATGGTAAATAATTTCTTTGTCGGTTCTGTTCATAATTTCTTTCAATGTAACTATGTTTAGGCCATCTAACTTTAATCTAATATAAACTAAATTTCTCAACTCCTGAATTCTGTTTACAAACTCTATGGGACTTTCCTTATAATTTAATTTTGTTTGGAAAATCTCATCTTTCAATATTTCATCTATTGCTGATCTAGAGTCAGCAAAGTTTTCTTTTAATAGTTTTAATAAGGTTGCTATGTGATCTACCTGGAGGGACAATAATATATTTCTAGCAGGACCCCCTAGTCTGCTTTTTACTTTTATTAATAAAACGTCATGATTATAAGTTCTTTCTACAATATTATCAGCACAGACTAGTGAATACGCTGCTTCAACAATATCACAAAAAAAAACTTAATTCTGAGGGATTGCCGTCGAAAGGGGGAATGTGATCGTAATTTTCTTTAGATATTTTATAATGAATTTGTTCAGGCATCTTGAACGTTGCTGGTTTAATTATAGAATTACTCACTGTTAATCGGTGACTTCTTATGTTGAAGGTGAAGGGTTTCTTCTTTTCTTCTATCCTCGCGAAGCAAACACCTGAAGGTGACCTGAGAATACTGGGTCAAATGGACACAGCTGCTATTCTTCAGTCTTCGTTGTCCCGATTCTGGGCGCCAGTTATATAATACGAAAAGCTTGATCGCTTTTTTAAAATAATTTATTTAAATGAACACAAATGTTATAAACACTGATTACAAACAGTTAAACAAATAGTAAATAAAATAGATATAAACTCTATGAAGGTGAGACACGAAGTGATGGGCCCTCTGGAGGGGATGTTTATTTAGAGTCTTGATTCTGCTGAAGTCAGCTTCTGCCATTTCTTAAGTTTTCTGTGCCATAAGTTGGGTCCTTGAAAATTTTTTGTTGGGAAACCCTGTATTAACACATTCATATAGAGTATTGTGACATTTAATAGCTTATTAAGGTGATGTGTCATCAATTGATTACTTGTTTTCCCACTATGTTAATAAATTATTATTAGCGACTCTTATGATTTACTAATTATGTCAATATTGTATAAATGATTTATCTTTTTTTGTTATCATAAAATAATTATTAACTCATTATTATTTATATATTTGTTGTTGTTTTTTTAAGGCATTGTGTTATGATAACTTTATCAAAACTGAAATCCCTACAATGTCTTGATGTTAGTGGAACAGAATTCAACACTCATGCTCTTGACATTGTTGTAGAAGAATTGCCCCTTTTAGAAAGTTTAGATATTTCTAGTACACGAGTTGATGATATTGCCCCTTTAAGAAAATGCAAACATAGACTGAAACATTTAGCAATGTATAATCTAAAGGTAAGATCTTTCTGTTTTTTCTAAAGAAAACATGATCATTGTAATTAATCACAGTTTTGCAAACAATTAATATATTTTATTGACTGTTTTTTAAAATATAACTGTTACTTTGCCTTTTTAATTTGTATTAATTTTTTTTAGTACATCAAGGTGCCTTCATGTGAACTTATCTTGTTAGAATTAAATGAACTTCGTAGTTTAGATGTTTCGGAAGAAAGAGATTCATATGCTTTTGAGATATTTGGTAACGGTGTTGCAAAAATGGTCCAATTTCTCTCTCATCCTAATTCATTACCACATCTAACATCTTTAGATATTTCAGGTAACTACTTTTTAGAATTTCTTGGGAATACACTACCATTTCAATTTTTTATATGAATTTTTTAATTTAAATTTCTTTATTATGTTTATTTTAAATACATTTTGTATAATTGTTTATTTATTCATGAAATGTAAAGCCATTATAATTCTATTATTCAATTATTATAGGAAAGGGCGAAATAATGAGAAAAGAATTGCAACTATTTTTACAACAACACAAACAGTTGCAATATTTAGGGTTGGTTCATTCAGAGATGTGTTCAGAAGAGTGCTTTACTAATCCAAAACATCCCGATTACAACCCTACATTGCAGGTATAAATGACAGTATCTATGAATATCTATAACTAGTTTTGAACTTTTTACCTTTTGAACATTTGAACTTTTGAACCAGCCAGCTATGTATGGTAGATAGGTAATAGTACTTAAAGGTTTATATTTATACCATTTATCTTTAGCTCAGAATCTTAACAACAGAGATTTATTGATCATACTTACTTTTTTTTTTTTTTTTTTTTTTTTTTTTTTTTTTTTATGATTATGTTGTATATTTATTGGTTTTATTTTTAATATTAATTATTTATCTATTCTTTCAAATAATGGTTCATTTATGACTAGCAACCCCCGTCACGGCTTCGCCCGCTTTCGCCCCGCGAAGTAGAAGAACTTCGATAATTTTAACTAAACTCTTACGATGCTGCTTGTGTTATAGCAGGTACATTACCTATAAATTATAAAATTACTGAACTGACTACAATATATAAAATAAAAAGACACGATTGGATACAAAGACATAAACTATGGCAGTATCGAACGTGAACTAACTACAGAACAATGTTTACACCCCACAGTAGACGCAAAACTTTTAAAATACATAGACAAACTAGGAGAACCCACTTTAGAAACTGATGTAATGGACATATACACAGACGGAAGTAAACAAGGAGACAATGTAGGATGTGCCTTTATGACTGAACGTAACAAAATTTCCCATGAAGCATTGTACAAACTAGGACAGAACTGCTCGAACAATCAAGCTGAAAAACTGGCACTACTAAAAGCAACCGATTATATTTTAGGACAAACAAATTACACAAAATTTACCTACATATATATATTGACAACAGAATAGTGATAGACTCTATAAAAAATAATAAAATTCAAGACATACTTACTGTACAACTTTAAACAAATCTAATAAAATTAATGGACCGTGACATAAGAATGTTTTTGACATGGATAAAAGGACACAGTGGCATCTCAGGTAATGAAAAAGTGGACACATTGGCTAAGACAGCTGCTAATGATACAAACTTAACTTACGAATAGAATACAGTTCCTTTCACGTAAAAAGGAAATACATACTAACTGACTTGATTGAGGACTGAAACAGACATTGGCAAAAATCTATTAAAGGGCGACCATTACAGAAATACATTCCAAATATTACACCTAAAAACTATAAAATACCCAAAATTACACATCACAAACTAACTCAATTACTTACAGAACACGGACCAACGAACCATTATCTGAAACGATTTCACTTACAAAACTCAGACGCTTGTGAATGTGATGGACTAACTCCACAAACATTCTTGCACATTTTAAATGACTGCCACTTATACGAAAGCCGAGAGACACAAGTTAGTTAAGGCTTCTCTAATGGAAGGGGGTACATAGCCTCTTCAACAAGAAGCTTTATACCAGAAGTATAAAAAAGAACTTTTGGAATACTGCAATATTTTGAAAATAAACAAAGACTAAATGAAAAATTAAAACTCAATCATTTAATTTTTATTACTAATTAAAATGATTTTTTCAAATTTACAAATTTTAATTTTTTGTTTTAGATTGGTGGTGTAGCAACAGAAGAGCAAATTTTACTTTCTCTCAGACGTTATGCAAACCGTACTCTGTATGTTCAGAAGTGTCTGTACAATCTCTTTAGGTTAACCCAAACATTTACTCAAGCTAGAGTTGATATTATTAAGGTATGCTTTATTTATCTATTATATTTATGTATTTGTCCCTATCATTTGTTGGAATTACCAATTGTTCTCATTTTGTTGCTTTTATTTCTCTTTGAAGCACTTCAGTTTGGTTTTTTATTCCACTGTCCTATTAATCCTATCTTCCGACATTTTAAAATTGTTGTCTGCAGTCTTTTTCATATTCTGACTAGTGTTTGAAATCAATTATTAATTATAACAATTTTCTTTTGTTGCTGACCTGCCAGAGATCTCCTTTAAAATAATTGGTTCCTAATATAATATCAATTTAATGTTACTTGGATAGTATAGACTGCCAATTATTGTATCTGATTGGTCTGATATCTTAATCTCAGATATATCATGTTACCTGGTCATGTACACTCTAGTGAATACAGGAATTAATTATGGATAAGGTTTGATATGTATATGGGTCATTCTGCCATTTTGTTAGAATTTTGACATTGTGATTCCATTAGAATAAAGTTATGTTAAAAAAAAATTTTTCTTCATAAACATCTTTATAAAAGTCTACTAATGTTACTAGCAAAACATTCCCTCTTAGAATATAGTCTATGTGCACATTTATGATCATGATGGAAATCATGAGAGTTAGATAGGGTCTGAGGAAAATAAAAAAAAAATTCGCAATTTCAATAATAAAATGTTTATAGTAAAAAATTGTTAATGAGTATGATATCAACTAGTTGATTAAAAGATATTAGTTAACATTAATTAAACATTTAAACATAAAACTTGAAAGAAAAAAAATTAAAATGGTAAGATATTATATTATACATTTAAACTTTGAAATCGAACATTAGATTAATATAATTAATATTATATCACATTCATATAAATATTAAATATATATATGTATATATTTTAATCTTATTTCAGTTTCAGTTTTTCCTATTGTAATCTATTTCCCTCACTTTAGGTGTGAGGGAAATAGAATTTTGAATTTGATTTAAGATTAACAACACCACACACATTTAAAAACAAATGGAACTCTGGACTACATGGGAAACATATAGTTCAATGCAAAGAAAACAAGAATCAAAGTTACTTTTTTTGAAAAATCACTATGTGAGGGAAATAGAATTATGAATGACACGATTCGAACACTTAATTCGACACAAACTTGGGACAACTTACAAAGGAAGTTAGGTTACCCTCAGTTTGGCGGTAAGCTTCTGCAATGTTGCTAGCCTGAAATATGATGGAATGAATCTTGGTTATGCTTTGGCAGGCTTTTTCAAAAAATGTGAGGGAAATAAATTGACCCTATGGGACACAGGCATTAGAAGTAATTTTTCTTTTGTTAGCAATTAGCCTCAGCTTCAATTCCAAAATTCAGTATATTGCAACTTCCCTGAGGTACTAGAAAAAAAGTAAGTTAATAATTGCACCATGGAAAAACTACTTTAGGTTTAAGAGGTGTACTTTAGGTAACCTTGCACCTACTTGTTACAGTTGAGTTGCTAGAAATTTCATGTAGAAACCACAATCGCTTCAGGATACTAAGTCGTATGAAATAGGAGAATAACCCATATTCTTACTTATTAACATTATAATATAAATTGAAATTTAAGGCCATTATTGAATTATTGAATTTACCTTTCTTACTATTACTGTTATGGACTATACTGGAAGTCACTAATCTTATTTTTAGTGTATGAGTTGCATAATTTTCAAGTCTCAGACCTCAACCAACTGTTTAGCTGCTTAATTGTCAGTTTATTCGATTTATGTTTCATCTTATTTCAAAATATCTTATAATATATTATTATTTTGTAATTTTTTTATGGAAAATGCAACTTTTTAACTCTATTCTATGCTTCCATAAAAATTTATTAGCCATCTTAATTGATACTTATTGTTAGTTCGGATAGCTAATGTTCAAATTATCAACATTCCTACTGTTTATCTGATGAATCTAGATTAAAATAATCAAGTTAGACTTTATTTCTTTAGTCTGGTCACCAACCAGGATAGTTTAGTGACTTACTAATTTTATGATTAAAAAAAGTGGTCGTAATCTTAATTTATTCATCATTTAATTTATTTATTTGAAAAAAGAATCCTTTACATTAAATTTATGAATAACAACACTTACTTATTTGTATTCCTTGAATTTCGATATTATTTCTAAAATAATTTTAAATTATTTTGCTAGTTGTAATAAAAACTGCTCATTATTTTGTTTTTTAAGTACTTTATCTTGAAAATAATATATCATATTTTCTATTTTATTATAATTTTGTTTTTAGTTGGTATTAAATGGAATGGAACTTCATCCTGATGCCTTTGGTGTTCAAATGGCTGCTACTGCCTGCTTATATAACTTAACAAAAGGAGAGTTGGGTTCAAAAATTCATCCACAAATTTTATCGCAAGTTGTGTCCCTGTGCCTTGTTGCTATGAGCAAATTTCCTACTCATTATCAACTTCAGAAAAATACGTTATTAACTCTTTGCAGTGATAGAATACTGCAGGATGTTCCTATTGATAGATTTAAGTGTGCCAAACTTGTACTCGACTCACTTCACACATTTGAAGATCCTTCAATGAACAGAATGAGTGTTGCCATTTGTAGTATTTTAGGTAAACTTTTTTTTTTTTTTTTTATTGTAAAGCATGAACTTTATTTTACGCCTGATTTAGTATAGTGTATTGTATATTGTTAAATAAACATTTTAATAGTTAACTATGTATTATTTTAATTATACATTTCAGCTGCAAAAATTTCTACCCGAGAAACATCACAATTAGGATCAGAACCAAGATATATGCACAAGCTACTTCGACTTGTCAGGACAAAAAAAGATGCTAAAAATGTTGATATTACCATGAAGTTTACGCTAAGTGCCCTTTGGAATCTAACAGGTTTGTGGATTTTTTTCAAAATTTATTTATATTTTTTTTATAAATAAAAAAATTATGATTGTATAATGACTTCTGTTAACATAAAATAAAAGTACCACATTAAAAGACAAAATAGAAATCCTGGACCTAATAGAAAAGGTATGAGTTATTTGGTGATTGGTATATTGATGCAATACAGGATTGGCAAGTACACTCTTAGCAACATAAAAGCAATGCACTTAAGGTTAAAACCTTCGTAAGACACAGAACAAGGACAGTGATTGTATAGCTCTCTTAAACAGCCTGACAACCTGTAAGTAGACAATGTTTTTTTTATTTGGTTCTCTCAGCAGAGAAGTATGTTCCTGTAAGCAGTGAAATGATTTGTGAAAAAGCTTAGCAGTTTCACCTACAAATATAGAGTGGTAAGGGTTTCAATGGCAGCAATGGTTGGTTACAAAATTTCAAAAATGTCATCGCATCAGACATCTTAAAATTACTGGGGAAAAACTTTCAAGTAATACTGAGGCGTAGGGAGGTGGCGGCCCCAAATAGCCACTGGTCCTCCAGGTTGGGGGAACAGTAGACTAACGCTCACACATATATACCCAACACAATACTCTACAATCACCCACGCACTACAGACCAAGATCATGTACAGTACACACCCTAGGATCGATCACCTTTCCTAATGTAGCCGCTACCTTGGATGGAGAAGCAAGTCAGATGGCTTCAAGGAGGCAGCCCCTCCACCTGACTTGGGGTCAGTTGGGCGAATAACCCTCTCCCATTAAATAATAACTATTATGAAACCTCAAAATAACAAAGCTGGATTGTCTAGAAGGGGAAAAAATAAGAAAGAAATAAATAAAACTCCTTGCCAACCGGTGTTACTATGGTATGGGTAGATTCTTTTGAAGCAAATTTATGTCAAGAACTACCAAGATGTGACTGTATAAGACACTGGTAAGACCAGTGCTAACCTACTGTTCGGAGTCCTGGATAGTCTCTCGATCGGACAAACGAAGCCTACTGGCCTTTGAAAGAAGAATTCTGCGGTGTATTTATAGACCTAAGAGAGTCGGAGAGGCATACCTCAGAAGAACTAATCAAGAAGTATATATCCTCCTGGGAGAGTCTGACATAGTAAGACACATGAGACTGGGAAGACTGAGGTGGGCCGGCCATGTTGCTCGTATGTCGGAAAATGCGATCCCTAAAAAATTAGTGATGGAAGACATACACATGACCAGAAGCAGAGGGAGACCCCGCCTTAGAAGGATGGACGGCATAGCGGAGGATGCTAGGATGATCCTGGGAGTCATGGATTAGAGGAGAGCTGCCCAACAACGAGCAGACTGGTGGAAGTTGTTAGAGGATGCCAGGGACCAGTAATGGTCTGTCGAGCAATTGGAAGAAGAAGAAACACAATTGAAACATTCCAAAAAGCATTTGATGCAATAGTGTACCAAAATAATGGACTTTTTCCAACACAAATAAGTTTTGCTCTGTTTAAGTCTTCATTTATACCTATCTTCACATGTTTTTTGTAGATAATCATTTTATTTTACGTTCACTTAAATCATTAAATGCTTAGTAATCCGGACGATTTTCTAGTTCGGACGACCACCTATCAACGATTAGTTGGGATTATCAAGGCCTTATTGTATATGTGGTCCCACTTAATCCCACAATGCTGGGTTAACAATAACTTTTACAATGTCTAATCCATATTGACCTCTAATCCATATTCATATATCCAACAATAAAAGTAATCCATGTTGGTTCAAAGGTTAGGCACAATAATAATCATAGCTTTACCAGTTATCAAAATAATAAATACTTTCATAAAACAACTGTACCAATGATCATGTAAACAAAACCATTAACATCAATTGTGGATTACCTCTGAGGTCAGGGGACCTGCCTGGAGCATACTCAGCTTTTTTAGATACCTTATATTTTATTTGAAAAAGTATTTATGGGTGTCTGAAACAAAATTGTAAATCATCAAAATTATTTATCATAAATTCAACATTATGATTGATTTTTTTTTTCTTCTCCAGACCAATATATTACACTAACATCTTAAGATTGTTTGAACTCTAAGTATACAGGCTCCTCAACTTAAGAGCCACGAGGCCTCTCCTATACAATTACTGAAAAATTTTGTGATTTGTAGTATAAACTATCTGTTTGATAATCTATCTTATATTTCTCATAAAATATGTTATAATTATTATTATTATATTTTTTTTTTATAGATGAATCACCATCAACATGTAGTGTCTTCTTGGATGAAGGTGGCCTTACACTATTCCTTGAAGTTTTACAAACATTTCCTGGAGAAGCAACTGTAGAGACTAAAGTTTTAGGTCTAATTAATAATATAGCTGAAGTGCCTCGACTACGATCTTGCCTATTAAGGCTTCCATTCATCGCCGTTTTGAGGTATTATATAGTATGATAAACTTTATAAAGTAATATTTCAAATGTGAAACTTTATATAAGCCATTTTCATAATTAATGAAACTAAAACTGTTTGGAGTAATATTAGAGTAAAAGTTTTAAAGTTCATTTGAGTTATAAATCAACCTCCAAAGATATTTACAGTTATGATATTCTGAAGGTTAATTCTCTCCATGTTTACATTTTTATATTCATTCATGCTTTTTATTCATTTTATTATTTTTTTTTAATAATATGAATGAAATTGGAGAATTTGATTATATAAATAAACTCCCTGTCAAATTATTGCAACTCTTTGAAATATTTGAATTTTATAAAAACATATTTTTTTTTTCATAATAAAGAAAGGTTCTGAAGTCTATAATAAACATTCCTAACTAGACATAAACAATTTTTATTAAAATAATATTTCTTCCAATATAAACAAAAAAGTTGGAAAATGTTTCCAACTCTTTCCCCCAAACAGTGCTGTTATGAATTGAATACCTTATTTTTCAATGAGTAAATCTTAATTATTTTGAAATTTAATTATCAATGTAACAAAAACATGTATATGATTTTACCTTTATTTGCTCTAAAACATTATTTTAATTATTGAAAGAGATGTTGGGTGGTATCCCAAAAAAAACAACATTTTTGGCTATGTTAAGAAACACATTTTATTTGCCAACGTTTCGGACAAATCTTTGATGTTAGATGCAAAATTGGAAAACTAAAGAACTTAAAGTAACATGACATTCTGTCATGAAATGAAGAGAACTGAGGCATCTAAACTGATATAATGAGTATGGAAGAGAAATGATTTCACATGCCATGAATATTTGGCCGAAACGTTGGAAAATAAAATAAAATATGTTTCTTAACTTGCCTAAAATTTTGTTGACTGATCCCACCCCACAGTTCTTTTAATACATTCACTCAGTCACTCAACACAGCTCTTCAATTAAGTTTAAAATGATTTGAAAGGTCTTTAAAACATAAAAATTATACAGAAAATTTTCTATCTGGTTCTGTTCAAAAGTTTTGTTTCTCCCACTCTCCTTCCCTTTAATTATTTATTTATTCTATTTTTTTTATTGTGCAACTAATAAAGATGTAGGAAGTTGGGATGTGCAGTCATGAAAACACAATTAAATTATTAATTTATTGTACTGATGTTTCAGCCTTCAATGTAGCCTTTAACTGGGTTTCTGTGCAATGATGCTGATGAACTAGTGAAAACTATTTCATTAGCGTCATTGCACTGAAGCCCTGATAAAGACTTGCATTCTTACAGGCTGAAACATCGACACAATCAATTAATATTTTAATTGTGTTTTATTACTACATACCCCTACTTACATCTTCTTTAAAAGTGAAATATTTTTGCAAAGAAAAATACTAATCAAAATATTTTAATGAATTCCCCTAACAATTTTCAAAATTAAAGTAGATTTTTGTTTAAATGAACTAGTTCTACAAGATATTAAGAAAGCTGTTAAATTTTAACTGTATTTACTACATTTAAGCTGAGTGGTCTGTTCCCTTAATGGTATCTCTCAGGCTATTAGTCGTAAATTAACTGTAGCAAATAGGTGCAACATTAGTCGAATTAAATATTTCAAAAGAAAATTGATCATTACTGTTAGGTAAAGAAGAAAAAAAAACATGAAGTCTATGACCTCTTTAAGGGTAAAAGTATTGAAATATTTATGAAGATTGGAAGACTCTGATCAGGAAGACACTTTGCTATTGTGGACAACAGTGAAATTTCAACAAAATTAGCTAGAAAAGTCCATAATAATAAAAAAAAAAAAAAAAAAATGAGTAGAATGTCCCAATCCGAGATGGAATGACAGTGTAAGTACGAACAGAATGGTGGAGGCCCTGATCCAAGAATGGATCGTTGCACCATTTATATGTATATTTTTAAAACAAGAACAAGAACTCAATAAATCCCTGTTGTGCCTATCCTAGAAAAAATCCATAAAACAATCAATGTTCGAGTCAACCAGTTACTGCACATACACTGAAAGATAAAAAAAACTTTGATTTTGTTCTATGGATAGGTTGAGGGCCAGTTGATCCTTGGTCAATTAAGAGATGTTCTGTTCTACTGTAATCAGAATCATAGAAATGAATTATTTTTTCTCCCATCCCTCTCATATCAAATCCTTGGCACTCTAATATCAGAATATATATGTCTTAATCAATTATATATCCATTATATACTTGCAAGTTCAAACGAAAACTGGTGAAATAACAAATAAGATTCTGTTTCTTGAGACAAAAGCTCATCATTTATTTATTTAATGCCCTAAAAATAAGTGTTAATAATTGTTCACTTGAATTTTAATTTTTCCCTAGAAGATTTTCAAATATTCAAAATATATTTTTTTAAAAGTCATGAATTTGTGATAGCTTTAAATTTGGTTTACATCATAATTAATATGTTGCTTTTTATATAATGACATTAACATGTACTATTCCTTTTTTTTTTTTTTTTTTTGTCTATATATGTAGTTCTGTACTAATTATTTTTTAAATGTTTGGTCTAGTTCTTAAAATATTTAAGTTTATATCATAATTTTAAAATGGTTCATTTCTATTTTCTGGTTTCTTATTGTTTTTAATACTCTGAATATACAAATTTTCTGTATTCCAATTCTAAAAAAAATAACACCATAAATCATTAAAGAATAAGAATAATGTATTATAATTAAAGTATTAGTAATCCAGATTAAATAAACTACATTGTTTTAATGCAATAAATTTAGGGCTGGAAATTTTTCTAGTAATGAATTAAATTAATAAGAACTTATTTTAATGATAACTAATAACTTAATATAAATCCTACCGATGTTAACAAATTTTTCTATATGGTTATCAAACAAAAAATAATTTTATTCTAAATTAAATAAACTGAGATTTTGTCCATTCCCATTCTGATAAACTCTTTTGCTCCCCCCCCCCCCCCCTCCCCCATGCTAAAGCATCTTAATAAATGATTCTTATATCTCACTAGATTTTCTGTTTGAAATTTATTCACTTTAGCTGATAACTGTTTTATAACCTAAAAGAGAAGTAAAACAAAAGTGTGTGTGTGTGTGTGTGTGTGTGCGTGCACATATTGAATGCATATTCATGCAGGTTGAAATGAGCTATTATCTAATATTTCTAAAGGGTTTAGGATTCATTCTACCAATATCTCCTAACTGCCAAATTATACTTTTTTTAATATTAATATTTTTAGGGGTCTTTTACATTCTCAGCAGATTGATGTGTCATATTTTGCCGCTGGTATTATGGCTCATTTAGCTGCCGAGGGGCCTGTAGCATGGAAAAGATTTGACTCATT
Organism: Euschistus heros; assembly: GCA_003667255.2. NCBI lineage: Eukaryota > Metazoa > Arthropoda > Insecta > Hemiptera > Pentatomidae > Euschistus > Euschistus heros. Next base: position 547,454 of record RCWM02000086.1, on the reverse strand, counting down.
AAGAGATGATATATTAAAGGAGTTAGGTGATGTTGTTATTAGTTGGGATCCACCTGAAGGAGAAATGGTGGCTTATCGGTATGTATTTTTCTTAAAACTATTGATGTATTCCACTTGTTTCAGAGCTATATATAATAAATTAATCTTCTTGCGAGTAGTCTTGGTTTATTTTAGTGTCATTTCATTACAAGAGAGTTATTCTGTTGTGATATTAAAACAATTTCTTTGAATTTCCTTTTTATTTATCTTCCACCATTTAATAATTTCCATTATTTCAAAATATATTATTTTTAATATCTGCTTATAAGTAAGAACCTTTATAAATTCTAATATTTTATCATGGCTGTTATAATTTTTTTCAGATCATTCTATCCTTTTATTTCACTATTAACATGTAATGATGCTCCCCAAGTTCAGTTGTGGGCTGTTTGGGCTATTCACCATGTTTGTACCAAAAATCGTAAGCATTTTCATATAATAGCTAATTTTGGAATTTCATTAAAATACTAATTCTTTAAAATATTTTTTCATTTCACCTAGCTCAACGTTATTGTCCTATGTTGGAGGCTGAAGAAGGTAGTATTATTCTTGATTCAATGTGGAGGAATCCAAATATTAATGCTACAGTTCGTGAAATATGTGGACAAATTAGACATTTACTTAGGTATTTTTACAATATTTTAGTATGTTTTAACATTTTTAATCTTATTTTTTTTTCATTTTGAAATTTTTATATATTCTAGCATACATGGCACTATGGGGCATAACCAAATCATGTTAAATCCAATACCAAGGTGACTAGCTGTTTTATAACTCATTCACATTTATGCATCTGCGATATTAGGATTATATAATGGTCTTTGCTTCCATAAAGAACAAAAACCAAATTATTGTGCATAGTTTTATTAAATTCTATGTTAACAACATATTTAGCTTATGGCACCAAGAAAATGTATAATTTGTAAATAACGAAAACAACCGGTTTCCGAAAACGTTTATTACTTCTGTATAACTGTCAAATATGGCTCCTATTGTTTTTTAATTACCTCTTATGTGACACTAGTTAATTTATTATTTCTAAAAGAGAACTGCGCCTCATATTGAATAAATGAAATGTATTTATAATCTAGTCTACAAACTTTGTAATATTGACATTTGTATATTTTATTATTATGTTTCCTTATTGGTTTAAATAAGTTTGACATATGTACAATATGTTATGTTATGATACTTATTTCTCTGAAATTAAGGATATGTTGAAAAATGTTTTTCTATTTTTGGTTAATTATTTTATTGTTTTCAGAAATGTTTACAATTGTGTAATGTATGTAATTATTTGATATTTACTGAGTAGCCTATGTGATAAATTCAAGAGTAGATTACAGAATAATAAAATTTTAACTTTTTTACTTTACATGACTGAAAGACTGGTTTAAGTTGTTTTATTTCATAAAAAGAAATCACTCTTCTTATCCTTTGAAAAAGTTTAGTTTTCTCACTCCTTACTTTTCTACTTCACTTAATCTGGTGTTATTGGGTCAACGAGAGCACCTTGTATATGTTTAATTGAAGCACTTTGCAAATGGTATGAATAATCCCTTTTAAATATCATTTTTTGTGGAAAAGGCTCAGTAATTTATTACAAAAAAAATTTGTAATGGCTGTTTCATTGAGTAAAAATTCATAACTTTCTGGTAAATCTCCACTTAGATTGGTCTTTGCAGACTATTCATTTATTTCCATTTCATTTTATGTAAAATATGAATATTATTCTATAGATGTAAATAGTGTGAATGTATTTTTATCTATATTAGATAAACAAAATTCTTTTTCAAAAATTACTACCAATAGCAAATCATTAATGTACAAAAGAAAAAAAGAAAAGTAAACTTGTGTAAGAAACTATTATACTTATTAATTGCATGAATATAATGGGTTTATAAAGGACCAATAGGCACATTTTCCATAAGTGCTCGCCTCTCATAACAGTAGGTGACAATAATGCTGAGATAGGTGCAAGTTATAGAGTGGGAATAAATGGTTTGAACTATGAAATTAATGGCTACACTCGATCAATACCACATTATTTCAAAGAAATGTTAATCTTTGATGCCATGAAATTTTTATCAATAGAAACCCCATTCCGAAGTATTGCCAAGATTTTTGTAGAATGAAGTTACTCAGATTAAATCATTATTTAATGATATGTTATTTCAGATCAATGCTTTATTAGCAAATTTCAATTAAGATTTTGTAAATTTATTGTCCTTAGATCATGTTTCAATATTTAATTTAATAAAGAGTACTGCATTCAATTAGAAAGTAATACCTATTAGATTAAAACAGAATATATAGGATTTATTATAATCATTTGTAACCCAGGCTTAAAAAATGAACTGAATAAATTTCTTATATGGATTTATGAAATTAAGTGATGTATTTATTAGTTGTTCAATACAGAAATTTACACAAAATTGATATATGAGTATTACAGTCATTATAAAAAAAAAAAAAACATGCACTACAACCCATGGAGGGTCTTGGATTCAGTACTAATATAAGAGTGTACTGTTACTGGGCCAGTGGTTGTGAAAGATCTGCCCAAAATTACGCTCAACTGACAAGTTGTTGCCCCAATTAAGGATACACACTTTATAGAGTCTGGGTGTTCCCCAAGAGGATCTCCTGACTTCTAAGCTAGTCACAGCCAGAACAACAGAAAATAAATTTTCTGCCTTTGGTCAGACTGAATAAATTAGAGTCATTATAGTGAGGGGGGGGGGGGGGGGGAGGAATTGACTAGAGATTTTTCCAGAGCAAACTCACAATCCTTTTTTTTCTCCTTTTCATAAGAAATTAATCCTTTTAATTTTTATTTGAAAACTACTGAAAAAATATTACTTCTGCATTAGACAATCAATAATTAGTATTTGTTCAGTTACTAGAAGCTAAGCATAGCTAAGCAATCATAAAAGCAGCAAATGGGGACCCATTGGCCGAGTGTGTTGGGGTGAGTGTTTCAGCGTGCTCATAACCAGAAGGTTGTGAGTTCAAATCCCACCTGGGCGGGTAAAAATTTATTTCGTGGTGACCCACAAAATGAATCTTGACCTTCCCACCCAGGCCAGTATAGGACTTCAATGGAAGTCTTGGGTTAAAAAAAAAAAGCGACAAATGAAAAAATAATGATTTGTGATTAATTAATTTTATTTAATTTCATAAATATACTCTGTTCAGCAATAATAATGCTTTTAAAATAATTAAATTATTATTATTTATTATTAGACATTGTTGACAGAAAGAATGCACCCAAATAAATAATGCCAGTCATACATTTTTTTTGTTATCAGAAGTGATCACAAGGATTAAAACTACAGAATATTTTAATATTTTAAATCTAAATTATTAAAGAAGCAGACGTTGGAGCAAATATGTTCACTAAAATTGTGTACCATTTGGGAAAAAACTAGATCAGTGCATTTTTGTTCAAAATTATAAAAATATTTTGAGCAACCCATATTGGAGTCCTACTCATCATGTAAAAGTAGGCAAGTTGTATAATGGCAATGGTATCCTTTTATTCAATTGACATTACAACTTGCCTACTTATACATGATGAGTAGGACTCCAATATGGGTTGCTCAAAACATTTTTCTTATTGTGAACAAAAATGCACTTATCTAGTTTTTCCCAAACGGTACAGAATTTACCGTTTCTTATTTCCTTAAAGTAGTATTTAAGGAAATAAAGGATCATGTCATTGGTAATTGATCTTGAAATTTTAATTTGTATTCTATTGTATTTAATAACCACTGACAATAACTAGTGATAGGTTGTAAGAGAGCTTTAGTGACAGGATGCAGTAGAATAATTATACCACTTTTTTATAAACTATTGATAAAATTGAGACTGTATATTAATCAAACAAATAAAACATTTTAAACAAAAAATATATAAATCAAAAATAATAGTACCATACTATATATCAGTTCTACAGAAATATTTACACTATTAACAATTATTTAACACCTAAACAATATTAGGTTTTAATGGATGTACAAATGAATAAGAGTTCCAGTTCAAAACATTAGAAGCTATATCAAAAGTACAAATATCATTTAATTTCACTTCTCCATACAGAATATTATCAATGTTATCCTTAATTTTTATGAAATTATTGTAACAATGAATATTGGCAATATTAATTTCTTGGTCACAGAACTGAACACCAGTGCAATATGATTTGGAAGCCCTAGATAAAACTGCTACCATGGAGTAAATGCCACTAGCAATATCAGCAATCCTCTTTAATTCAAGTTGTCTCCTCACTATTTCTGAACCATGGCGAGTCAAAACTGTTTCAATTAGATATTGAAACCGCAAAATACAATATTCCAACTGTTCAGCTGCTCCTTTTAAGCTGGGATGCAAATTAAAAAAGAGCTTAAGATGTAGTTTGGGTTTATCTCTTGCTTGCCTTGTCTGATTTATAATTCTTTTTAACACATAACTTGGAAAATTAAAGGGATTCCTGTTTTTTTTTACAATATCATTAAGATTATTGCCAGCATAGTCTATACCTATCAATGCGATGTAAAGTTTAGTTATATCAATGCTTTTGTTACATAGAGAGAAACCCTTTAAATCTCGCCACAATCTTTCAAAAGGAAAAGAACAATCATAAGCTCTTGATCCTAATAGATCCATACAAAGAGAAATTGCTTCCAATCCTTTTTCAAACCCATACTGTTGTAGTATAGCTGACTCCAAAGTATCATCAATAGTGTAATTATCTATTATACCACTAGTAAGATAAAGCATACTTTCTAATGTATAAGCAGTACTACTGATACTGGCTAATTTATGTTTGACTAATTCACAGTCTTTTAAATCAATTGGGAACTGTTTGCATTCATGCACATAAGAAATAGATGAAGACAAGAAATATTTCAAGTTATTTAAAATAGAAATAAGCATTGTATACTTATGGTGCCTTAGGCCCTCAGATGAAATTTGAAATCCACCTCCCAACTTTCCAACCAAATTTGATTTAGGTACAGTCACATCTTTGAATTTCAATGTGCTGATACCACATCCATTTAGCCCAAACAAATTATGTTTCTTAAGTTCTATACTATCAGATTTATCAACTAAAAAAACTGACAAATCGTTAGTCATTGAAGCTCTATTGTCAACAACATTATTAGCGTAGACTAAAAAGAAGTCAGCATGTTCAGCATTGGTTACCCAGATTTTCTCACCACTTATTTTAAAACAGTCTTCTTCTTGTTTGGCGATTGTTGTAATGGATGTAGGATCAGAACCACCAACTAATTCACTTAAGGCATGAGCTCCGGTTAATTCTCCTGACAATATTTTCGGTAAATATTTCTGTTTTAATTCATCAGAAGCAAAATTAAGAATGGTTTGCAAAACAAAGGAATTCTGACTTCCTAGCAAGATTGATAGAGAGGGATCTAATTGTAATTCTTCATACAAGCATAGTAGTTCACTAAATGATGTATCAGTTCCCCCATATTTTTCTGGCATTTGGCATTTCAAGAGACCATTTTTTAAAAGTATCTTAAATTTATCAATAGTGCATAAGTCTTTACCTTCCAGGGAATTTATTATGTCATTCTTCAATTTTTTTATATGTTCTGATGGTTCAATACTTTTCACACTGGGGTACTGAAAGAAAATATCATCCACAATGCCAAGGAACACATTCTTCATAAAAGGTGCCCTTCTTGGTTTATCAGCCAGGATTGGTTTTATTTCGTGAGGTGTTTCAGATTTTTGAATAGTAGATTGATTGACTGTAAAAACAATTCTAACATTTTTGCAAGAGTTAGAAAACAACTTAGCCTTAGATAACATTTTACATATGAGCAATGCCAGTGGGGCAACTATACAAAGATATGACCTAATTTGTAAATAAACCGTAATTTAAAATGTATTAATTTTCAAATTTTACTCATAATTAGCTGTTTTGAAGTGTAACGATCGCTGAAGTATTAACAGGAATGCAACTCAGACTAAGTTACATTCTTACCGCACTACAAAAATTCCAATACCTTTGGGCATTGTCAAGCAAACTATTGAAAGAAATCAAAAACTTAGTAGAGTGAAACTCATATTAAACAATGTACGGAACACCGGCCGTTGTTTGAACCAGCTGATGATTTTTTTTTTTTCAATTTTCCATCTACTTAGAGGTTCCGACTAAGTCGATCTTTTATAACTTTGTTCATCAATTTAAAAGAGAATATTTGTAAATACAAGGAGAAGTTTAAGAGTTGATATCAATGTATGCCAATCGAAATAGAATTAATTTAAGAATTGAGTACACAAAATCTAAAAGAAGGTAATCCTAAGAAGAAATGAAAGCAAGGTTTTAGTTTGAAAATCCTTGTTATTTTTCAGTCATGAAATTCGCATCAACTATATATAAACCTAAAAGTTGTATATTACAACTCTTGCTTTGTGTTGGGAAATAGCGCGCCCATCGTACTATCGTTAGGTTGCAGACTCTGAACAATGGGGTATTTGCTTTCAAATGCTGCCCAAAAGTCCATTTTGTAAAAGTTATCTCAGATGAAAAGGAATTACTGTCAGAGATAGTTGAATAGTCTGTCAACAATGTATAAGTCTAATTCCTTCCCTGAAATCATCTGTAAACCAGGTGTAACTCAACAAAGTCACCACTCTTATTTATCTCTGCAAAAATGAATTTTTCTCGAGTTTGGAATTTTTTTAGACAATTTTGATTATGGATCACTTTGAAGCAGGTAACTGAGAGAATATTTATCATTTTTTAGCAATGATTAGACCATTTGTAAATTAGTAAGACCACAAAGGAAAATATAAAATCTTTTAGCGTTTTTAGTGTCAAATTTAAAATAGCCCTTCCTTCCTTCCCGTCTCATTTGCCAGCTGCACCTTCCGTTGTTTCCCTCATTTTTCTGTTATCTTGTTATAGTGGGCCAATAAGGCCCCCGCATATTGTCAACTGGACTGATGAGGTCTCCTCATTTCTCAAAACATTTCCGGAAAATTTCTTCTTCTTCCGGCGTACACTGGCCACCTTCGAAAGCTTTCTTCAGCCGGTCTTTCACCACCAATCATGGAGTGTCTTCATCTGTTTGAATCAGGTTTAGTATGCCACGCTTGACTCTACATACTAAAGCTGTTCTCAGCGCACATGCGTATATCGGGTCCTAAAGGTTTTCGACTGTCTTGGCTTCTATTCGTGATTTTACTCTATCGCCTTCCTTGAGCAAGTGATTCAGCTCCCCTATTTCTCCGCCATATTTTTCTTTATCGGCAATCGCCCTCCTTAAGTCTTGCGATATCGCTGTTTTGAGTTTCAGTAATTTTAGAGCATTCGCCTGTGCCGCTGCCATATTCGCGTGGGTTGCTGCTAAGGTCTTTGATGATAGTGGCTGCATTTCTGACTGAACTTCGAATGCTGAAGGTTTCAGAATGTTTTTGCTGTCCAGAATTTTAGTCCAGATAATAAAAAAGAAAAGGAAAGTACAACAAAACGAGATGATTATGAAGGTAACGAAAAACTTCTTGCGGAAAATTAAAAAAAAGCTTAAAGAAATATACTTGCATATTTCCGGGTTTCGGCACCAGTTAAGTTCTTCCAGAGGAAAAGCAAAAAAAAATTAGGGAGCTAAATGACTCATTTTATTGCCTTACAATCGGTGGTTGTTTGGGATTAACATGTATATTACTACCTACCCTATACACCTTAACTAATATATGTACATAAAATACTTCCTTGAGGAACACCTGCAGATAGGGTAAAGAGGGGAGAATAGGAAATGTATGGTTAACTTTGAAGGTTCTATCACTTAGATAGGAACAAATAATAAGGATGTTTGTTGGAGGTAGAAATTTACAGAGTTTGTAAAGCACGGCGAGAAAGGCTCAGTTATGGTAAAGAATATTGAAGTGTCAGCAAATAGTTGGCTCTTCCTCCCAAGCCTGTATATATACCCCCTCTCTTTGTTCCCCATCATTAGTAGCATCTTAGTCTCGTAGTTAACTAGTTTAATTATAGTATATTTCATTTCATGTTAATTGTACAAGTTGCCTAAATAAAGTTTTTTTTATCTTTTTGTGGAGAAGAATATTTAATTGGCGCCCAAATAGGGACCTGGCGGTTCTCCAAGTTTGAAGATTGAAGAAATATTCTGGTAGGCCAAGAAGACTCGAAGAAATATCCCTTGAGGTAACAGAGTTTGGTACTACTTGATAACAGATCTGATTGTAAGGCCACTAAGTAGATCCGAAGAAATATCCATTTGGTAACAGGATCGGGACTTACTGCTTGGAGGTGTGCTTCAACACTTTACGCCGGTTTCAAGAAAAACATCATTGAAATCTTCTCTTCAAAATTTACATAGCTTTGAGGTATTGTACAATTAATTTTATGTTTATGGATTTAATTTAATTTAATTTAATGGATCCTGAATTTAAGCTTAAAGAAAGTAAACTAAGTGAAATTATAATTAAAGATAAAGAATTAACTGTTATTGATAGTAATATTAACTGTAGCAAAATGACTTCAAATTATTCTATGACGAAAGAAGATTATGGTCACTTACCATATTATAATGGTGACCCAACTCTTTTAATTGCATTTATCAAGCCGCTAGAAATTATTTATAATAATGTATGTAACGAACAAATTTTGAATCGCGCACAAAATGAAAACAAACTAATTCAAATAGCTTTATCGCTACTTACCGGTGATGCCCAACAACTTTGTATGTATGAAAATTTTGGGTCTATTGACGAATTTAAACTACATTTAGTTAATCATTTTAAAGATTCGCGGACGACTTCACATTTACAGCATGAAGTAACACAAATTAGAATGCACAAAAATGAACACCCCCCATAGACTACATTAACAGAGTTTTACCATATCAAATCCTTATTCAAAATAGAATTATGGTTGATATAGATATTATAAACAAAGACCAGGAAATAAAATCCCAAAAAGGTCAGATAATTGACCATGTACTTAGAAATTTACCCCCAAGGCTTAAAGATGCCCTTAATCATATCGTCATACGTGACTTGATTGATATGAAAAACACACTCTACAATAACTGTAGAATTATAGTGGACGATTTATACCCACAAGGTCAAAATAAGAACGAACACCACGGACCAACACAAAAAAAAACCATCATAACGGTCCTAGGCATAATAATCATTACCATAATTATAATAGTCCAAATTTTAAACATAACTGGAACAAACACCATGAACAAAAACAACACAACGATGAACGACATCGCTATCATAATTATGAACAAAAGCGTTATCAAGATTATAAACATAACAATTATACACCACATAATCCACAACACCAACAAAATCAGCCCCATTTCTCTAACGGACAACAACATAATAAAACACCTTTCCCGTCACAACCATTTAATCCTAATTCTCAAAATACCGTGTCTATGAGAACAGTAAGAAGTAACAATGTTCACCATATGGAAGATGAAAACGATCATTTAAAACAAAGGGTTGCAGAATTAGAGCAAAAAGTAAATAGTTTTTTATGCTTAAACGAGCCCGAACCTGCCCCCGACATATCCTCAACTTAATTGATGGACTTCCAACATTCAAGGACTTATTAGGCAATGACTGGCTCGTGGACACCGGCTCAGAAATTAATTATATTAATCCCAATTCCGTACCTGAAGGAATTAAAATAAATTCAGAAGAGTTCATTGTGACTACTCCTACCGGCAGTGAGTTAGGTAATGGTTCAATACTATTAGACCTCGCCCCGTGTTTAGGACTAGACCATGAATTATTAGTTAAGTTTAAAATATTTAAATTTAGTAATAAGTACAACCTATTGTTAGGTATGAAAGGAATGGAGGAATTAACAACAGATATTCATATTAGTAAAAATGTAAAAGAATTTAAGATAAGAAATGTAACAATTAAAGACGGTAAGATAATAAATAATAACAATTTAAATTTAATTAATAATCAAAATGAATTATATAAGGTCATTCGCCATGATCACATTAATAAGGAAATAAAAGAAAAATTATTTGATACCCTAATGAAGTATCCCGAAATTGTTAAAACAGAGGAAGATATTTTGCAGAGCACAAATTTAGTAAAACATTCCATCCGTTTAAAAACTGACAAACCTATATTTACCAGAAATTATCGATTTCCGCAACATTTTCAAAATGATGTAAATTTAGAAATAGAAAAACTATTAAAAAATGGAATAATAAGAGAAAGCAATTCCCCTTATAACAGCCCAATTTGGATAGTACCCAAAAAAGCGGACGCAAGCGGCACAAAAAAGATTATAATGGTTATAGATTATCGGAAAATAAATGCAGAAACCATTCCAGATAGATTCCCCTTGCCCAATATTGAAGACCTATTAAATAAATTAAATAATTCAAAAGTCTTTACTACCATTGATTTGGCCTCTGGTTTCCACCAAATTGAGATGGATCCAGACTCAATTGAAAAAACAGCATTTTCCACAGACTCCGGTCATTATGAGTTTCTTCGTATGCCATTTGGTCTGTGCAATGCTCCCCCCACCTTCCAAAGAGCAATGAACGCTATGCTCGCCAATGTCCCAAATACTCTAGTGTATATGGATGACATTATAATTTATTCGGAAAATATAAAAGACCATTTAAAACATCTTGAAACAGTTTTTTCTAAATTAAAAGACCACAGACTATCCATACAACTAGATAAAACGGAATTTATGAGAACTGAATTGCCGTTTTTAGGTCATATTCTTACATCTAATGGAATTAAAACTAATCCTGATAAAATTGAAGCCATTCAAAAATTTCCGCTACCTAAAACAGAAAAAGAAATAAAACAATTTCTTGGAATGACAGGTTATTACAGGAAATTTATCCATAATTATGCCTCTATAGCAAAACCACTTACTTCTCAATTAAGAAATAAAGAAATTATTAACCCTGCGTCTTATAAAGATGCGTTTGAAAAATTAAAAATGCACCTAATGAATGCCCCAATTTTACAATATCCTAATTTTGAACTCCCTATGTTACTCACAACCGATGCTAGCAATGTAGCAGTTGGTGCGGTGCTTTCCCAACTTTCAGAAGGGAGAGATCACCCTACCGCATTTGCTTCCAGAACTCTTTCAGCCACCGAACAAAAAATATCCACCATCGAGAAAGAACTTTTAGCAATTGTCTATGCGTGTAGACATTTTAAACCATACTTATACGGAAAAAAATTTACTATTCATACTGATCATAAACCATTGCAATGGCTGTTCACTATGAAAAATGATAATACCAGAATAATGAAGTGGATCTTTTACCTACATGAATTTGATTTTGATATCAAACATGTAGAGGGTAGAACAAACAATGTCGCAGATGCCTTAAGTAGAATCCAAATTAACCCCACATATGAATTAAATGCTATTGAAGATCTAGATATGGATCTGGAATTAGATAGAGCTTTACAAGAAGCAAGTCAAACAAATTTAACCCCTGTTCCGTCAGTAAATTACGACGAATTGCTAGAGGAATATGAGGCAAGTCAAAGACCTGAAGGCATACATGAAACAGCTGAGGAAAGCAGAGAGGTCGAGGACAACAGAGGAGATAACATGAGCATTGTAGCTACTCAGCACTCTCAAGATTCCAGTCATGAACAAATACTTATTGTTGATGAAAATAAACCTGTTAATATAGAGAAATATCAAATTTTTATACAGAGAGGTTCAGAAAGAACTATAACAACTAGACCGTTTGGAAAATTTAGGTACTTAATAGAATCAGCATATCCATGGAAACATGATATAGAAGAAAATCTTCTGAAAATTATAAAGCCTAACACGGTATATGGTATATACTGTGAACCAAACGTTGAATCTGTAAGCAATGAATTTGAAGGGATTTTCAAAAAAACTTTCGGAAATAATTGAAACCAAATTCCCAACAGTAAAAATTAAAAGATATAAACAAAAAGTAATAGATGTAGAAGAGAATGATCAAAATGAATTAATTGAAAACTATCACTTGGGTAAATCATTTCATAGAGGAATACTTGAGACGTATGAGAAAATTACTATAAAAGAAATTATTACTTTCCAAAAATGAAAGATATGATCACTGAATTCATTAATAAGTGCCCAGTATGCCGAAAAACAAAATATGATAGAAAACCTGTCAAAACTAAATATCAAATTTCACCGACACCTATTAGGCCTTTCGAAGAATTAATGATTTATACCTTACTTTATGAACGTCTTTTTATTATAACTATAATAGATACATTTTCTAAAAAATTATTTGCTAGGATAGTTAAATCATGTAATTCCACGAATGTCTTTGATGTCATATCGGATTATTTGTCATTATTCCCTAACCCGATTAGAATCAAAATGGATTGCGGTAAGGAGTTTAAAAATAATTTAATACAAAATTTCTTAGAAAGTTTAGGAATAGAACCATATTATACAACTCCCAATCATCCTAATTCCTTAGGATTATTAAATAAAGCTCAGTCCACATTAATAGAAATTTTAAGATCCGTTAAAGAAGAAAGACAAAATTCCAAATTAGAGACAAATTTAAAACTTGCAGTAATTACTTTTAACAATTCCCTCAATCAAAATTTAAAGCTTACTCCTAATGAAATAACATTTGGACTTATAAAAGACCCCAATAAATTAGAAGGAATAATTAAAGAACAACTAGTTAATAAATATCACGAAGACTTGGACTTAATACATAAAAATATTAAAACTAATATCGAAAAAGAAAAAGAAATTAGAACCAACAAATTAAACACTAATAGAGAAAATCCTGATATTGAAGACAACCCATATGTTAAAGTCAGAACTAGAAATAAAAATAAAAACCCTTATAAACCCGTTCATAAATTTCAAGACAGAAATAAGACAATCAAAGTACATACTGACAATATACAAAGACAAAGGAAAATTAAGAAAAACCAATTATTTGTTTCAGATGACGGACCCATGGAAATTAATGATAATAATATTTCTGATACCGAAGGATTCTCTACAGTATAAGATGACTAACGTAGAACATTCTTCTGGTTTAGTTACTTTTAGATTACCGGATGCAAAAATTATTAATAAATATAAAACTATTGTCCATTATTTAAACTTTACATCGTTAATATAGAAATAGAAACAGTAGAAAAGGAATTAAAACATTTTAAAATATTTTCTATGGATAACATGTATAATATAATTAATAAACAATTGATTTTTTTAAAAAATAAAGTTAATAACATCACTCCTAAGAGACAGAAAAGAGGTCTAGTGAACGGACTAGGCAAAGCCATCAGCTGGATTACTGGGAACTTAGATTCTGATGACAAAGAGCATTATGACAAAGTCATTGACACCTTAGAAAGAAACTCGTACCACTTAAAACACAATATTGCACACGAAGTTAGTATTAATCACAAACTTATAGAAACATTCCAAAATGATATTAAAATTTTGAATAATAATAACCAACAAGTATCACAAATTCTAAAATCTATGGATAAAACCCGATACATCTTACATTTGGAAGAATTATATAATATACTTAATTATATCACAATACTTGTATTAGATATCGAAAATTCATTAGAAACATGTAGACTTGGAATACCACATTCAAATATCATAAAGCATACTGACTTAAACGATACAACATTAATTTCACAAGATTTAGAAACAATTTGGTTAACCAGTAAAATCTCTTGCTTGATTAAGGAAAACATTATTCATTATATTATTTCTCTCCCAGTCAAAACCCAAACTTTAAGCGCTATATACTTTCTATCAATACCAGTTAGCCATAAAAATGAAACTATTGTAACCCTTGTTAAGAACAGTGTAATCTTGTATAATATTTCAGAAATATTCACTGGTAATTGTACATATATTAAAGATAACTATTATTGTACTAACCTTAGAAATTTAAGTAATAAATGTATTAAATATGCTATTCATAATGATTTAAAATATTGTACCACTACTAACCTTATTGATAGTAAACCTTTTATAAAATATATTGATATAATAGATATTTATGTAACATTTAGGATTAGGAATATTACTATTAAAACTAATATATCTCATCCTTTATCTTTGCCTGAAACTTCTGTAATTAAACTAGACAAAATGAATTGATTGTAAATCAAACAAGAAATATGTATATAAATGTAGACACTCTTTCATTCAATCATAAAATTGAGACATATAAGAAACTTAATATAACTTTGGAAAAATTAGATTTACCTATAGAAGATAATAATACATTTGAGGTATTAGGTACTGAAAATTATAATATATTATATTCATATCCTATCATTACTATTACTAGTATTATATCATATTTATTATTAATACATGTAATCTCTGTATATTACAAAGCCTCAAAGCTATGCCAACGAACAATGGAACAAATAGCACCAGAACCCCCAAAGACATTTAGACCATGGGAAGTTCCTGTTTTTTTCTCACTGAGTTCGAAATCTTCAGAAGGGAGGAGTTATGGTAAAGAATATTGAAGTGTCAGCAAATAGTTGGCTCTTCCTCCCAAGCCTGTATATATACCCCCTCTCTTTGTTCCCCATCATTAGTAGCATCTTAGTCTCGTAGTTAACTAGTTTAATTATAGTATATTTCATTTCATGTTAATTGTACAAGTTGCCTAAATAAAGTTTTTTTTATCTTTTTGTGGAAAAGAATATTTAATTCTCCTATGCAGAACATTCCGTGCTCCAATGCGGAGGAGACGACGTACACAACACGATGACATTGCTGGATTGTGGAATGTGATGTTCGGACCACACTGGTAATATGGGACTATGTGATTGGAATCTAGGATGGGATACAAGCTTTTCAGGATGAGTTTATCTAGGATTTTACTCATGATTGGTAAAGGGGAAATAGGACGGTAAGAGGAAGGGTATCATCTTGGTTATGAATAATTTCCAAGGATCAGGAACATATGTGGTTCGAAGCATATAAATATATATAATTAGTTTATGGATAGTTATGCACATTTTCATAAACTTATCATCAGTAGGTATTCATTGTGTTATACTTTAAGGGTTGTCTCCTCTATTATTCCCTCACTATAGCAATTGG
This sequence comes from Euschistus heros, assembly GCA_003667255.2. Classification (NCBI taxonomy): domain Eukaryota; kingdom Metazoa; phylum Arthropoda; class Insecta; order Hemiptera; family Pentatomidae; genus Euschistus; species Euschistus heros. Next base: position 532,273 of record RCWM02000086.1, on the reverse strand, counting down.
GGTTCTGAGATTATTTGTATGGATATTTTAGATGAAGAACAAAAAAAAAAAAATAATAAATAAAGTAACAACCATTCATTCAGACGTCGGTGTAAGTTTCTTTATGGGACAGCTAAAAAGACTTACATTAAAAAGATATACAGACTTTCTGGGTCAATAATATTACTGATATAGAACATATTAACTATTCGTTACATACATTATTACGCATACTCACGGTACATGATAATTTATAGATTTCATGAAAATCTAAACGGGCTACCTACAAACTTATGCTAAAAGAAAATTGGCCCCGAGAAACATGCTAAAAAATACTCATATAAGGCTAATAAAGAGTTGGTTGAAGGATCTCGGATTGAATCTTTTTGAACCATATGTCAGGAATATGGAATTTCAATCAACTTAATAATACATCATTGTTTCTTCTTCTTTGCTTTCTTGGATCGATATTTGTAAATAAAGATTGTTTTGAATCCTATTTAATCATGGAGAACTCCATAGTTGATACAAAACAGTGTGTTGGTTTCTGATGGACTTAATTTCATATACAGGAGCTGAGTATCAGATGTGTTTAATTAGAAGTCATCAACATGATAAGGGATAATGGATAACTCTGAAAGTTATCCATCATTCTATACTTTTCTTATTGGCGCTTTCTTTATCCATTTTTGTTTGCTATTCTTTGATTTTTTTTTTAAAGTAAGGAATTAGTGAATGAATTTTTGTCATTAAACATTATTTTATTTTTCTAAGTCAAAAATTCTTTTCAGAGCTGTTCCCATTATCCATATTTTTACTTTCTGACAAACACTGGAATTCAAATAAATCCTTTACGTATCACTTGGTTTACATCAATTTTTAATCGGCAAATTCAAAAATGGGGTACAGTGAGACCAAGAATTCAGACTGCATGGTTTTCTGCAGGAATGTGGGTGTCAGTTTTAATAATGCCAATATCAGTGTTTTTAGTGATCCATACTATTTTCTCTATGATGAGAAGTTCTCTCCAGGATGAAAAAACCTTCCAACAAAACCTACTGGTTGTGGAACCACTGGTAATTTGAAACTAACTTTAATATCCTTTGACAATATATTAAGTTATTATATATTTAAATATATTAGTATTTTGTCAAGAATTTTATTGTTTAAGGAACAGGTAGCCTTATCTTACCAATTGAAATATTTTTCCATTTATTTAGTATCAATATTGAAGAATGGAAAAATATTAAAAATTATTATTCAGTAAATGTGTCCAATATTAATTTTTGTTTTACCATTACCAGCTGTTAAGTCCAAAGTAGGACCTGCATTCAATAGTCTATAGACAGATTATTTCTTTGAGATATATTGATGTGCTCCTTCAATATCTTTACTGACAAGGGGATGTTTTGACTTTTAACTCATAGATTTTAATGCCAATTTTTGTGTGGTTAGTAAGGACCTATAATAGTGCAAAATTAGAGTTATAGCCTCCAATCAGCATTGGGAACCGAGAAAAAAAAAAAAAATATGACAATCACGTTTTATTTTTTTTCTCAGCTCTCGGTCAAGATAGAGAAATGATTCTTTCAAGTAAAATTGTAGTTTTGTTGATTTAAAATAAAATACTTCCTTTATGCTCAAGAAACAACCCGGCTTTAGAGTGCTCAAAAACTCCAAAAAAAAAAAAAAAAAAAAAAAAAAAAAAAAAAAAAAAAAAAAAAAGACAAAATTCCAATGAAATCCGGTGAAATCCAGTGGAAAATTTTTTAAAATGAAGAACACCTTAAATCTCGATATAACACACCAAAAAACCCTTATATATGAAATTTTATCAATATCAAAAAAAATTTTAAGGTTGAGATTTAATCAACAACTTCTAATGGCCATTAAAACTGCTGTGTTCAACTGATTACAATAGTAATAGCATCACAAGAACCAGCTTACGTTCTGCTATTTATCCATGTATATAACATTGAGTTTACTCCAGATTTTTGTAGACAAAACCTGATGTGATTAAAAATTCCGAGGTCAACTATAACTTGAAATATCTCAATAAGGAGAAATCTTGCTACCTCCGGATTTGAGCTAAACTAAGCAATTTTACAACTTCTAGATGCCCTTAAAAGTTGGTGTAAATCGGTAATGAAATATGTGAGATAGCGTTTCAAATAAGACCATTTTTAAAAAATATAGGTAAAGGGAGTTTGTTTAATCAAAACCAGATGTTATTTTTAGATTATTCATCAATCTATGGGTTTCAATGTTGTGTGAGGATAATTTTTAAACTAAACACTGATATCATTTTCAGAGTCCTCATCTCATAAAGCCAAATTTCATCAAAATAAAAAAATTAATTTTTTTACCCCTTAAATTTTTTAGGATTTCAGAAGGAAGAGGCTGTCAATTTGTGAAAAAAACGTAAATAATTTGCACTGTCTCACATATTTCGCCACCAATTGAAACCATATTTTAAGGGCATCTAGAAGCTGTAAAACTGCTTAGTTTAGCTCAAATCTGGAGGTCGCAGGATTTCTTCTTATTGATATATTTCAAATTACAGTTGATTTCAGAAGTTTTTATTCACATCAGGTTTTGTCCATAAAAATCTAGAATAAACCCAATGTTATATGCATGAATAAAAATCAGAATGTACGCTGATTCTTGTGATGCTATTACTATTGGAATCAGTTGAACACATCTGTTTTTATGGCCATTAGAAGTTGTTGTTAAAACCTCAACCTTAAAATTTTAACGTCCTTGATAGAGGTTAAAAAATAAATATTTTTTGATATTGATACAATTTCACATATAAGGGTTTTTTGGTGCATTAGATTGAGATTTGAGGTCAGTTTTCATTTTAAAAAATTTTCCACTGATTTACAGTGGATATCATTGGAATTTTGTCATTTTTTTTGTTGGAGTTTTTGAGCACTCTAAAGCCGGGTCATTTCTTGAGTGCAACGGAAGTATTTTTATTTTAAATAGCATACAAAATTACAATTTTACTTGAATCATTTCTCTAACTTGACTGAGAGCCGAGAAAAAAATAAAATGTTATTTTCATTTTTTTTTTTTTCTCGGCTCCCAATGCTCATTGGTGGATATAACTCTCATTTTGCACTATTATAGGTTCCTACAACCCACACAAAAATTGGCATTCAAATCTGTAAGTTATAAGTCAAAACGTCCCCTGGTTGCGTTTATTTAAAGAGATCAGAATTTTCTGTGATAGCCAGGGAAGCCCTGCTGATCTTCTATATTAGGATATACTGCTGTTTCTCATTTTTTAACTAAATTTCAGTGGTTCCACTTAATTTTATGTAACAGATTTATTGGAAGCATTACTGCTGTAAGGAAATCACAACTGTGAACTATTTCTCACTTAAGAGGAAATGAAATCCCAAAAGGATCTTTTCAGTTTAGATAGGGCCTTTTCTGCAGATCTTATTCCTATAAAGAGACAAAATGTATGACCTAGAGATGTAAAAATATTGACAGCAGGTTGGAACCAGAAACAACTGAGTTATTTGGTATAGAAGGAGCTGAAGTGCTGGTAATGGATTAATACCAATTTTTTCTTATTATGACTTAAACTACTTCGCTACCCATAAACAATATGTATCCATATAACTAAGATTTTAAAATACATAATTGTCATAATTGAAAACAATGTATAATATAGATACATATATTTCACAATGCTTAGGATATTTTCTATAGTCCTCATGTATAGTGTATAATTTTCTGTTTTTCTGTATGCCTTCTGTTAAAAATTGTGGTAACACTAGTACCCCTTTTATTGAGCTGTTAAAATACATTGTTTTTAGAAGATTCATTAATCACTGATCTAATGATTATGCTGTCGGTATTTGAATACAAAACATCCATAAGATAAGAGGATATGACCTGAGACTGAACACAGAAAAAAAGAAAAATAATTTCAGGCAGTTGAAGATTAGTAAATCTTATATTTATCACTTTTTTTTCCCCCATTTCATTGAGTTTTCTTAGGTTCCAGGTTGGAACTTGCCTGCCTCGGACTTTGGATACTATCTTTTAGCACTGTTTTTCTCCAGTTTATTACATGAATTAGGCCATGCTATGGCTGCTGTCAGGTATAATAAATTGTTCGTTTCATCAAATAATGATTCTATCAATTTTAGTTACTATATTATAAATGTTTATTTTAGAGAAGATGTACACTTGGTTGGATTTAGTTTAACAATATTTTTTGTGATTCCTGTTGTTTTAACTCATCTTGATCAACTTGACTCCCTATCCTCTGTAAAACAATTGCGAATTTATTGTGCAGGGGTATGGCATAACATATTTTTAGCTCTAGTTACTGCAGTTGTTGCAACTACTTTACCTTGGTTTCTGTTTCCATTTTATGATTTTGGAACAGGTGTTCAAGTTGAAAGTATTATTAAGGTGACTAATATTAAATTAATTATTCAATAAGTTATTTTTATTACTTTAATTGTCATAAACTGTATGGAATCATAGGATTCTTCAATATCTGGGCGTGGAGGATTATTAGTTGGTGATAAAATTACTCAGCTGAATGACTGTCAAGTTCATGGCAGCACTAGTTGGCAGGAATGCCTTGTCTTTGCTCTTCATGATAGCAACAGAGGATTTTGTATTCCTGATAGCTTTATCAGAGAACATGATGAAAGTGTTCCAGGTAATAGTTGTATTTATATATAATATAAACTATTAACATTGCATAAGTACTTCTCATTCGATAATTTGAAAGGGATATGTTTATTTATCATCTAAGTTATATTGTTTAAAAACCTCAAAATTTTAGATATGACACTTGCTTTGAGATGGTCCTTGTCTGATATTCTATACTATTACTCCTTTATATCTTCCTAAGTGACCTAACATCTTGATCGACTTTTTTCATATAGTTTAGTTATAAGCTCTCACTGCACTCTGCAATATCTAGTCAGCAAAAATATACTATGATCATTCTTTCCTGAGACCATTCTAATATTTTATAGTTTGTGAATAAAATAATCATTTATCTTTTTCTTGATGAATCATATAGTAAAATAATTTCTTATTATTTATTAATCTAAAATTTTTGGAAAAAATTGAGTTATTGAACTAGTGATTACTAACAAATATTAGGTTTATATTAGTTATGTCATTGCTGTACTTTTCCTTTAAGATTCTTTTTCGCTTTGCTTCGGGATATTTTTTTCAAATGCATGTAGCTCAGTCAAATTAGCCATAATATTGCCAAACAGGTGCCAAAATAAGCTTATGAGACCAAGGCTGATGATAGGAGAGTGCGAGGAAGATGGAGGCACAGTTAAGAAAAGAGGACTGGGTCTGAGAGACCTTTTAGAGACGAGACATAGACAGGACTTAAGAGGATTGCTTTAACAATAGACAAAACCGCTTGGAAATGGCTGTATAAGAGGGAGCCATGCTGTGCTGTGGTAGAGAAGGTTGGATTATGATGAAGATGGCGATGAAAAATTACTTATATGACTGACTACCCTTCTCTCACTTACCCCTGGTTTTTAAAGACTTTAAAATTTAAAAAAAAAATCTCCAATTATGGCTAATTTGACTGAGCTGGTGACAAAAGTTTAGCTACCTTCTATTATAGATTGTTTTCAGTAATTGAATAAATATTATGAAATGTTAACAGAAAGTAAATTAATATTTTACTTCTTTCATTAAGAATGCCTTTCATATTTGCTTGTAAACTATGTCCCTTATGCATGTTTCAGCAAAACATCTTTCAGAGAGTGTTATTGAGTGCTGCAGTAACAATAGTCCTCGTCACTTGTGCTTTGAATATGTTGGAAGAGAGTCTGAACCTCTCCCATTACCTCAGCATTCATGTTTATTTGCAAGAAAAGTTGTTGAACTCTCTTCATCCACATGCCTTTCTGCCTCAGATTGTCTTCCATCCCTTCACTGTTTTAGACCATCACTTGAGAATTCTACAAAACTAATTAGGATTTATAGGGCTCAAGGACCTGTTGTATTAATTTTAGGTGGCCCAGCAGAAATTTTTAACTCAGTCAAGACTTCTGATTTTATTAGCCTTTACACATTCCTTCCTTCATATCTCCCAGATGCTCTCACTAAACTATGCCAATTTATTACAATTTTCTCATCTGGTATAGCCATATTAAATGTCATACCCTGTTTTTACTTTGATGGACAATATATAATAAGAGCAACACTTGATATATTTTTATCTTCTAAGGTACCAGTATCTTCTGTGAGACAAGCCATATCACTGTGTGTTACTATTTTAGGAACACTGCTACTTATTTTTTACACAATCACAATGCTCTTCACATCTGTTTGATATAATATAAATCTATAATTTGTATCCATTACGCATTCTTGTTAAACATAATAACGCTGAATATTGTTAATAATAAATGTTGCAATTACAGAAAAAATAAATTCTTTATAATCAAATGGTCTTATTTTTTAAAAATATAGTATGTACTTGGTAACTAACTTCATAATATGAATTAACCTCTTTTTTATTACCTATTATCTTACCTTCAATTTGTTATATCAAAAAAATAATTAAAACATTCACATAAGTTAAAATATTCAAGTATAGTTACAAGCTCTTAAACTTTGATATTTATCTTATAATGTTTTATTAAAAGGTTTAATTTAGAATACCATTTATAAACAGAACTTCTTTGTGAATAGGACTTACCTATGGCCTATACCTACTTGTGGCCCTATTCAAAAATTGCCAGTGACAAACTTATTCTTTGTTTCAATTATTTTGACTACTTTGTTGCAGTTAGCTACTTCTATTTTACTAAATAATTACTAACAAAACAACTGTAGAATGTATTTATTTTTAAATTAGACTAATATAATTTCATAATTAATAAATGAGACCTGTTTGGAAGAATATATACATATAACCTCATATCCCTGTAAGACAGGGATATGAGATTTCAAAGAAAAAGAAATTTTTTTGAAACGCTGTCATGCTATAAACAAAGATGGTAACTGACATTTTTGGTTGCATTGCATTTTTGATGTCCAATGATAGTTTATATTTAATATTGGACTAATACATCTTCAACTTAACAGGAAAATCTTCAAAAACCTATTTTTGATAGTTGTAGCTGCAAATTGTATACTCTTTACTGAAACAGTTTTATTGAATGTAAGTAAATTCAATCAATGTCGGAGGAATTCAAAGTAGATAGAGGTTTAAGGGGGGAGGGGACCTTTATCTTGTGTGATCTTTAAATTTTGTTTAGAGCCAGTTATCAGGGCAAACCCCAGTGGCACCATTCAGCACAACACTCATCATACACTGATGACGTACTGATTACAGCGAGGACTAAAGTGGTCCTTGGAGGAGTTTTTCAAGAACTGGAAGGAGTTTGTAAAAAACACAGTTTGCGAATCAACGAAACGAAAACTAAATTACTCGGGGATTTGGCATAGGAAAATATTTGGCCCAAAGTTTCTAAATGGCGAATGGAGAATAGGAAAAAATCAAGAACTAATGGCATTGTTTGGAGAGCCAGATATAAGCGCTCAAATAAATAAGGCAAGATTAAGATGGCTGGATGACGTAGAGCAAGACCTCCCAAATTGTCTAAATGTTGAATGGAGAATAAGAAAAAATGAAGAGCTAATGGCATTGTTTGGAGAGCCAGATATAGTCACCCAAATAAAGAAAGCAAGATTAAAGTTGTTGGGATATTTGGAGAGGATGCCTGCTAATAGATTATAAATAAAAAAATAAAAGCTTAGTGAACCCAAAGGCTCGATGCCGACACCACCAACCCACTCCCCCAAAACCCAGATCGGCCTTGACGCAATCTTCCCTTCTATGTCTTGGTCTACCCCTCGGTCGTTTACCTGAAGGCTCAAAACTGGTCACTTTTTTCGGAATTCGATCATTACTAAGCCCAATGACTTTACATGCCCATTTTAATCTTTGTGCTGCTATTACCTAAACTATATTTACTGGATATAACTCGAAAATTTCTAAAAGAAAAGCCAGGTTATGGAATTCGAGGGCAGCCCTGATTGAGATGGCTAGAAAACGTGAAGCAAGACCTCCGTCAGAATGGATTTAGAGGATGGCACCGCAAGGGCCGCAGACCGAGATGGATGAAGAAAACTTATTGAGGAGGTTCTGGTTCTGCTCAAAGGACTGTTGCACCGAAAAATAAATAAAGCCTATCAACCTAAAATGTCAGTTACTACATTTGTGCTTAGCACAGCAGTACTGATCTCAACTAACTTTTCATACTCCTTTTTTGAAGCTTAAAGTTTTTTTTGTATAAATAATAATCTTTATATTAAAAATAATACAAATAACGAATAGTGGTATTTACAGCCTGAGTAAAATTAATGGTATACTTACCAAATAGTGTAGAATAATAATACAGAAGTTCCAGTAATATATGCAATTAAATATTACAGGATTTTATTAACCAATTTAATTTTTCTTTCTCTGTTAACATTAGAACCAGAGGATTATGTGTTCCATCGATAACTTATTTCCACTTTTGTCTGTAGAGTAAGAGGGTGGCTAGTTGACGAGTAGTTGCTTTCTGACCTACCAGATATTGATGCCTCAAGCCAGTAATTTTTTTGAAGTATGTAAAACACTAATTTACAGATGGAAATTCTTTGGAAACTGGATAGGTAAGAGATGAATGAATAGGTGGAATAATAAACTAAGAAGGGTATTAGAGAAACTATTTAAAGAGAAAATCTGTTGAATTTTTAGTTGAGATAAGCCATTTTATGTAAATCTAAAGGGCAATAGCAAGTATTGTGGAAATGGAAAGTATTTTAAATGAAGTTCATCAAAGATGTATGATGTACATTGAGAGTGTTATGATGTACATTGTAGAGGGAAGATAACAGCAGAAAATACTTTCAATGGTCATAAGAATTTTTGCAGGTTAAATCTTAGTTGCCTAATCAATCATCTCTGCCTCTGTATATGCCAGATCCGGCATGAAAGATTTACAACTTTTAAGAGCATTTCAATTAAAACAAATATTACAGACAAAATATGATCTTAATACTTCTTACCACAAGCATACTGGATTTTTCCTTATAACAGTAATCTATACTTATTTTATACCAATATTTGAGGAATGTTTGCTTTTATGACAAAGGTCCAAATAAAAAAACTTCACGAGGTTTTGTACCTCTTTCACTTAGTCTATGGTCATTTTTTTTTTTTTTTTTTAATTCCCAGATTGCTTAAAGATAATACCCTAACTATTCAGTAAATTAGTCATTAATAAACTATCTAGAATTTTTGTTGACTAAATCTCACAATCTGTCTGTCAGTGTACTTATCCTGTTTTATTTAGCATTTTCATTTGATTGCCACTATTTCTTCTCAAATGCCAAGAGAATCAGAGGCAATGTACTTCTCAATGAGGAATTACGATAAATTCCTTATCACTTTAACCTGGTACCATGTAAAGGTGGGCTAGACAGTTATTTTTTGGTATTAGGTTACTACGTTGTGGCTCTATCACAGTAGTAGGTTCCAATAAGAGGTTATTCCAGCAATAGGTGATTCAAGTAAACCCCTGCCCTACCGCTAGAATGCGCGCCAGTCAATCACTGCTGTTGCCAATAATTGTTTGGGATCCAATAACGTTTTAAGTCGCTTCACTGTTTAGTAGAGGTGGGCTAAACAGTTATTTTTTGGTATTAGGTTACTACGTTATGGCTCTATCCCAGTAATAGGTGATTCAAGTAAACCCCTGCCCTACCGATAGAATGCGCGCCGGTCAATCACTGCTATTGTCAATAACTCTTCGGGATCCAATAACGCTTAGAATCACTGCAGTTCTTACAATAACGCCAGTTATTAGAATCACTGCAGTTATTACAATCACTCCAGTTCTACAACAGTTATTAGAATAATCTATTGCCAGCCATCGTTCTGTTTTCGATCACCGACTTGGCGCTAGTGGTTCTAACCTATTACAAACTTACTTTTAGACATTTTGACTGGTAATTCATTAATTTATCCTCCTCGCAATAATGTTAATAATTTGCTTATTTAGTAATCTTACTAATGATAAATAACACAAAATCAACCAAAATTATTGTGTCAATTTTTTTTTAACAAACAATTTTAGAAGCCAATTAAAAGTTGTCAAAATATACAACAAATTAAAAATAAATAGACCAACTATGATACAAAAGAATTTAGCTAAATAAATCTTTAAAAAACATTGTCCTTATTTAATTGTACTGCCAAGATTTTATTTTTAAAAAATACATATAGGTGTTAGTAAAACATATTTAAACAATTATAAAGACTCAACAATTACAAGTAGCTTGTATCAATCTGTTGCCTAAGCATGTATTGTGTATTAAAATATTGGCTGTAAGATAAAATGAAGAAGAAAATAACAGAGGTAGAAGCAGGATTCAGGCTGGGCCATCTTAGGTCAAGTTTTTACTATATCCCAATTTTTTTAAAAGCATTTGGTGGACTTCCAAGACTTCTGGTCCAGGAGGTACATTTAGCCTTTATCCACCTTTAGAAAGCTTTGACTAAGGTCCTTTAAATAAGGTGTGGAAAGCACTGTTTGTCAGAGATAAGTGATCGTCTGAGATGAGGCATACAAGGCCTTTATAAAGGTGCAGAACTGGGAATTAAATTTTGAAATAGCAGCGATACTAATTGTATACAAAAGTATTTAAAACAAAAAGTTTTGATATCATGTCCCCTCAGCGTTACACATCACCAAAGGATTAAATCAAAGTTGCTGCTAATCACCTACTCTCTTTAACATGGTTATTAAACAACCTTTCTAGAAATAGGAGAGAAATATTAACACATGGGTTTGGAGATTTTGAAAGATATCTAATTCATAATACAAATTGCAGGAGTTTATCAACTCATTGCCACTGAGGAATGTGATCTGGAATACATACTGAGGAAACTCTAAGCAGTATTCTGAAAAGGGCATGAAAATAAATCTAAAGAAGAAAGAGTTTGTGTCCCTCAACTCTTCGAGCACATTTTTTAGCATTGAAGATTAGAGATATGGAGGTCTACTAATCCTTCCTGGAAAGGAATCCTCTATTAATTAAGATATTTCATTGAAAATATTAAGTGGAATAAAAATGTTTCCTTTTAAAAAAAAAAAAAAAAAAAAAAAAAAAAGATGATTATATCTTTCCTTATCAATATAAATTGTCTTTAAATTTGCTAAAATCTGTGGTGTGGAGAAGAAAAAGCTTAAACACTACTATCTTTAGAGATGGGTACTCAGAGTGGAAGTTATTTCTTAATAAGAGCCCATCATGTTTCTAATAATATCATAAGACAATATATGAGAGAGGGAAAAATCACTTGAGATACGCATGATGGTACAGAAGGATCAATACAATTAGGGTTTCATGAATTAATTGCCACTTTTATTGGAATTAAGTCATCAATCCTAATTGAGGAAAAAAATATTTTAAAGAGTATTTAAACCAGGAGCTCATTCAAAAAGGATGTATCAAAACAGAGGCCAAAGTAAATTTTCCTGAACAGATTAGAGAGTAGGTTGAAGGATGTCTGAGGAAATTGTGGATAGGGGATGTAAAGAAAGGAATGGCAGCAAAAGGATAACAAGAGAAAGATTAGTTGGTCAAAAGATGGTTTGAACAAATAACTGATAAAGATTAGGATACAATATCTGAACAAGCCTGAAGGTATTTTTCATTTTATAAGTTTCCAGAACAGAAAGGGAAATTATAAAAATCACAGAATGAGATAATGTATGGACTAAAACTATATAAAAAAATAAAACAAATTACAATAAAGGTTGTACAAATTTATCAACACCCCACATTATCATTGTACAATCACAATGAGTTTTTATTTAAAAGAACTGTTCTCATAAATACTTCACCAAAATATTGGACAATACTAATAATCATGGTTATTAAAGGAAAAACACAAAAACAAAATGAATTAAAAATATTCAGTCTATTTGTTTACAAATCTATTTACAAATATTCCAATGGATATAACTATAAAAATTATAACTAAAAAGTTGTATGAAAGAAACCATTCACAAAAATAAAAAAGCTATATATCAAAGGACTAAATACTTACTTCAAAAAGCAGTATTATATTTTACAAACAGGTAAAAAGGCAGTCTCGATGGAATCTAATATAAGTGTAAATATCCTTGGAATAACTATAAATTACAAAAGTCTAAACAGATTTTACAACAAGCTAATATTTTTATGATTTAATAATCATTGCAAGATTTTAACTATTCATTATAATCATTAGATTTTAATGACATTCATTTGTCATTACATTATTATTTGTAATATAACATAAGAAAAAGCATTTGATATTAACTAGCCATTTCAACTTTTTAAAATTACGATTAGAAAACATTAAGACCCTGAATATTGAAAAACTATTTCAGTCTAAGTAAATTTAAATAAAATCTGGTATTACAAAGCTCATCTAAAAGTTTCAGCACTTTGTATTAAAGTAGAACCTCTCTTAAGCAAGACATTTTTTATCGATACGCAATGAAACAAAAAAGGAAATCAAGAAGATTTATTTACAAATTAAAATCAATGCATATATTTTTGTTCACAGTTTCGAACTCTATTGTGATATGATTGTACTACGATCACGAATTTCTGTTCTAGTTCGAACCACGGCCGCTAGGAGCGTCATAACCCATCTGCGATTAGTTCTTGTTTGCGTTATTAGATCACGTGACCTATCGGTTATTCAATAATAGGACAGCCATATGAGTTATTAGATAACAGAAGTTACATAACAGTTCTTGAGAACCGATTTAAGAACGGTAACTGGTCTGATAACCTTAACCGAACAGTGATTCTATCTGTTATAACCTAACTCCTTACTCCAACCCTAATTTATTGTTATTTCCCCATCGTTCTCGATGGAAGATTTAATAAATTTCATACTTGGAATCTTAATAGTGATGAAAACGGTTATTAAAAGGAAAATCATTGTTTGTTTAAATGGAGTTAATTAACATAACTTACTACAAATATAATAAATCCAACAATAAGTAATTTTATCTTTGAAAATATATAATTGCTAAAGTCACAATAATCGTAGCATGAAAATATTATAAGTATAAAATTTTTTTTACTTTGTTGATAAATTTACCCGTCTTTCATTACAGATATTCAGAAAATGTATCAAATATGTTAAAATACAAATTTAGGTTTATTTATAGATATTTTAAAATATGACTGGTAATAGGGTTTTTTCGGTAATAGGTGATTGGTGACAACAGCTCCGAGTCAATAATATGTTATTTTAAAGATTACGTTATTTTTGTCCCACCTCTAGTTCCGTGAGGGGCGAGAACTTAACATTAACCGGCCACGCCCCCAATGCCTAACTGGCGACTTGCATTCCATACGGGCTGAGGCAATTGAAAGGGTTCGTAATAAATAAAATAAGTAAATCACTAAAATAAAGTAACAGCAGTATAAAGCCTAGGAAACCAAAATTTGAACTAATAAACGGCTAATATACTGATTATACGGTGCACTCCAAAATGGCTGCCTGCCCTAGAGGTGGGACAAAAATAACGTAATCTTTAAAATAACCTATTATTGACTCGGAACTGTTATCACCAATCACCTATTACCGAAAAAACCCTAATACCAGTGATCATATTTTAAAATATCTATAAATAAACATAAATTAGTATTTTAGAATAACTATATTTTACAATATTAGTCAAATTTATTAAATCTTCCATCGAGAACGATGTGGGAATAACAATAAATTAGGGTTGGAGTAAGGAGTTAGGTTATAACAGATAGAAGCACCGATCGGTTAAAGTTATCAGACCAGTTAGCGTTCTTAGATCGGTTCTCAATAACTGTTGTGTAACTTATGTTATCTAATAACTCATATGGCTGTCCTATTATTCAATAACCGATAGGTCACGTGATCTAATAACGCAAACAAGAACTGGTCACAGATGGGTTATGACCACAGAATACAGAATATAGTAGAAGCGGCAGAGAAAGCAAAGCCGTACGGTCCCCGTGGCTCCAGTTCAGCCGGCTCTCCCCCCACCACCTCCACCCCGGGCTGCTTCACCTCAGACTTATTTACAACTTTATCATCTAATATTTAGGCTTCAACTCTTACGAATTTTATTGGATTCCATCAAATTGTTCAGAAATTTATCACATTCATGCATAGGTAGGTCGTTTAAGAACGAAAATAAAACAGAATATTACCAAAAGAAAATTACTAATTTCTTAATTTTCGATCTTATTTTATTTTTATGAATATTATCATTGATATTTTTCAAAAAATGGTGGATTTGGACTTTAAAAAATCTCATTCCGATCAATCTTATTAATAATGAGTAATGAGAGCCATCTTCTAAAAAATGTGAAAATCTAGAAAAGAGTTTCTCCCAAGGTATTATTCTAGAAGTAACGAAAGCAAATTTTCTATTCTCTATTTTATTAGTTATTTTCTTTTTCTTTGCACAGTTTTTGTAGACTGTATTTGTAGGCACAGTTTTTCTTCTTATACGGCAAAACGTTTCGGCGTAGGTTATAAATTTGTTTTTTCTTTTCAACCTGTATTTTTTTTGTGGTTAGAAAGTAAATTTTCAGTGAAGCTTAATGAATCAGCTGTATTTCGAAGCTGTACAGATCTTTCATCAAGTTGTTTTTTTGAGCTCGTTTGTGTTTTTACTCGTTTACATTTTTTAAATCTATTTTTATTTGGAGACCTAATATTTTTCAACGAGGCCGCAAGCCTTTCTATTGGTCCCCTTTCCTAAAAAAAAAAAAATTCAACATTAAACTTTTAAGTTTAAATACCTACGTATGTTGGTAAAGCAGGGGGAAAAACGTAGAAAGTTATATATACCTTTATAATCGTTTGTCTCAAATGATCTGGGAAATCAAAAAACCGACTGAATTGCACCTTTCTTTAGATTTACTCGAAATGGAGAAGATCTGTCAAAATCGTCCTCTTTAAAATGTTTTGAACAAATAACACTTGTATTTGTTGGCTTACATTTTTCTTGCCTCAGGGTTTGAACCCACTTATTTCGTTCCTCTTCAACTGAAGGGAAGCTGAGGAAAAAATAAAAGGTAAAATTGGAACTGTTTACCTTTTAAAGATTTATTCAAATCTAAAACTATATTGTTGATGTAAAACGTCTTCTTAAGGTTTAATTTTCAACATTCGAAACTAGTTTTCAAATAAAAATAATTTCAATAGAATTAGCAATTAATTTATCAATCCTAATTGAATATACAGAATATTCTGTATTATGTGGTTACAATATCTATTATTGTTAATATAGGGGAGTTTAACAATAAAGTTAAAAAAGCTCCACAATGAACATATTTTTACTGTGGGGAAAGGGAAGGAAGATTTGTTTCTCAATTTATTGAAAAACTAAACTGTGTACGTTTAAAATGTACCGGTGAAGGGTTATTGGAGGGTTTAAATCCTTGTTGGACTCTTTGCTAGAACATCCAAACGCGGCACAACACGACATTATTTAATCCAATTGAGAAATAAAAAAAAAAAAAAACACATACACACAACAGAGACCTAACAATTAGCAATTGTTCCACAAAAACACGGGAAAAAACAGTGGTACTGATAGGGACAGCCGGGGTTTAGGTGGTGGGGATAGCGCTCCTTGCCGGGAGCCATCTCCCCCCACCTACCCACCGCTTCTGTTATATTCTGTATTCTGTGGTTATGACGCTCCTAGCGGCCGTGGTTCGAACTAGAGGTGGGCTAAACAGTTATTTTTTGGTATTAGGTTACTACGTTATGGCTCTATCCCAGTAATAGGTTCCAATAATAGGTTATTCCAGTAATAGGTGATTCAAGTAAACCCCTGCCCTACCGCTAGAATGCGCGCCCCGTCAATCACTGCTGTTTCCAATAACTCTTCGGGATCCAATAACGCTTAGAATCACTGCAGTTCTTACAATAACGCCAGTTATTAGAATCACTGCAGTTATTACAATCACTCCAGTTCTACAACAGTTCTCAACTGTTATTAGAATAACCTATTGCCAGCCATCGTTCAGTTTTTGATCACCGACCTGGCGCTAGTGGTTCTAACCTATTAAAAACTTGCTTTTAGACATTTTGACTGGTAATTCATTAATTTATCCTCCTCGCCATTGCTAATAATGTTAATAATTTGTTTATTTAGTAATCTTACAAATGATAAATAACACTAAATCAACCAAAATTATTGTGTCAATTTTTTTTAACAAAAATTTTTAGAAGCAAATTAAAATTTGTCAAAATATATAACAAATTAAAAATAAATCGGCCAACTACGATACAAACGAATTCAGCTAAATAAATCTTTAAAAAACATTGTCCTTATTTAATTGTACTGCCAAGATTTTATTTTTTTAAAATACATATAGGTGTTAGTAAAACATATTTGAACAATTATAAAGACTCAACAATTACAAGTAGCTTGTATCAATCTGTTACCTAAGCATGTATTGTGTATTAAAATATTGGCTGTAAGATAAAATAAAGAAGAAAATAACAGAGATAGAAGCAGGATTCAGGCTGGGCCATCTTAGGTCAAGTTTTTACTATATGATATAATGTCCCCTCAGCATTACACATCACCAAAGGATTAAATCAAAGTTGCTGCTAATCACCTACTCTCTTTAACATGGTTATTAAACAACCTTTCTAGAAATAGGAGAGAAATATTAATATACGGGTTTGGAGATTTTGAAAGATATCTAATTCATAATACAAATTGCAGGAGTTTATCAACTCATTGCCACTGAGGAATGTGATCTGGAATACATGCTGAGGAAACTCTAAGCAGTATTCTGAAAAGGGCATGGAAATAAATCTAAAGAAGAAAGAGTCCCTCAACTCTTCGAGCACATTTTTTAGCATTGAAGATTAGAGATATGGAGGTCTACTAATCCTTCCTGGAAAGGAATCCTCTATTAATTAAGATATTTCATTGAAAACATTGAGAGAAAGGAAGACTGTAGGAATCCTAAACTCGTTCCTGTGGAATAAAAATGTTTCCTTTAAAAAAAAAATAAAAATAAATAAGATGATTATATCTTTCCTTATCACTATAAATTGTCTTTAAATTTGCTAAAATCTGTGGTGTGGAGAAGAAAAAGCTTAAACGCTACTATCTTTAGAGATGGGTACTCAGAGTGGAAGTTATTTCATAATAAGAGCCCATCATGTTTCTAATAATTTCATAAGACAATATATGAGAGAGGAAAAAAATCACTTGAGGTACACATGATGGTACATAAGGATCAATACAATTAGGGTTTCATGAATTAATTGCCACTTTTATTGGAATTAAGTCATCAATCCTAATTGAGGAAAAAAATATTTTAAAGAGTATTTAAACCAGGAGCTCATTCAAAAAGCATGTATCAAAACAGAGGCCATAGTATATTTTCCTGAACAGATTAGAGAGTAGGTTGAAGGATGTCTGAGGAAATTGTGGATAGGGGATGTAAAGAAAGGTATGGCAGCAAACAAGAGAAAGAATAGTTGATCAAAAGATGGTTTGAACAAATAACTGATAAAGATTAGGATACAATAACTGAACAAACCTGAAGGTATTTTTCATTTTATAAGTTTCCAGAACAGAAAGGATAATTATAAAAAAATCACAAAATAAAATAATGTATGGACTAAAACTATATAAAAAAAACAAAACAAATTACAATAAAGTTTGTACAAATTTATCAACACCCCACATTATCATTGTACAATCACAATGAGTTTTTATTTAAAAGAACTGTTCTCATAAATACTTCACCAAAATATTGGACAATACTAATAACCATACAAATTCAATCAATTTACATCAGAGTTTTTAAAGGAAAAAAACAAAAAATGAATTAAAAATATTCAGTTTATTTGTTAACAAATCTATTTACAAATATTCCAATGGATTTAACCATAAAAATGATAACTAAAAAGTTTTATGAAAGAAACCATTCACAAAAACAAAAAAGCTATATATCAAAAGACTAAATACTTACTTCAAAAAGCAGTATTATATTTTACAAACAGGTAAAAAGGTAGTGTCTCGATGGAATCTAATATAAGTGTAAATATCCTTGGAATAACTATAAATTACAAAAGTCTAAACAGATTTTACAACAAGCTAATATTTTCATGATTTAATAATCATCGCAAGATTTTAACTATTCATTATAATCATCATAAGATTTTAATGACATTCATTTGTCATTACATTATTATTTGTAATATAACATAGGAAAAAGCATTTGATATTAACTAGCCATTTCAACTTTTTAAAATTACGATTAGAAAACATTAAGACCCTGAATATTGGAGAACTATTTCAGTCTAAGTAAATTTAAATTAAATCTGGTATTACAAAGCTCATCTAAAAGTTTCAGCACTTTGTATTAAAGTAGAACCTCTCTTAACCAAAGGATTTTTTATCGATTCGCAATGAAACAAAAAAGGAAATCATGAAGATTTATTTACATTAAAATCAAAGCATTTATTTTTGTTCACAGTTTCGAACTCCATCTATTGTGATATGATTGTACTATGATCACGAATTTCTGTTTTAGTTCGAACCACGGCCGCTAGGAGCGTCACAACCCACTGCGACCAGTTCTTGTTTGCGTTATTAGATCACGTGACCTATCGGTTCTTCAATAATAGGACAGCCATATGAGTTATTCGATAACAGAAGTTACTCAACAGTTATTGAGAACTGATCTAAGAACGGTAACTGGTCGAATAACCTTAACCGATCGGTTCTTCTATCTGTTATAACCTAACACCTTACACCAACAACCCCAATTTATTGTTATTTCTCCATCGTTTTCGATGGAAGATTTAATAAATTTGACTAATATTGTAAAATATAGTTATTCTAAAATACAAATTTAGGTTTATTTATAGATATTTTAAAATATGATCACTGGTAATAGGGTTTTTTCAGTAATAGGTGATTGGTGATAACAGTTCCGAGTCAATAATAGGTTATTTTAAAGAATACGTTATTTTTGTCCCACCTCTAGTTCGAACTAAAACAGAAATTTATGATCGTAGTACAATCATATCACAATAAAGTTCGAAACTGTGAACAAAAATATATGCATTGTTTTTTTATTTGTAAATAAAACCTTTATGATTTCCTGTTTTGTTTCATTGCGAATCGATAAAACATCTCTTGCTTATCGAAATTTTAAAAAGTTGAAATGGCTAGTTAATATCAAATGCTTTTTCTTATGTTATATTACAAATAATAATGTAATGACAAATGAATGTCATTAAAATCTTATGATTATAATGAATAGTTAAAATCTAGAAATGATTATTAAATCATAAATATATTAGCTTGTTGTAAAATATATTTAGACTTTTGTAATTTATAGTTATTCCACGGATATTTACACTTTTATTAGATTCCATCAAGACTACCTTTTTACCTGTTTGTAAAATATAATACTGCTTTTTGAAGTAAGTATTTAGTCCTTTGATATATAGTTTTTTTATTTTTGTGAATGGTTTCTTTCATACAACTTTTTAGTTATAATTTTTATAGTTATATCCATTGGAATATTTGTAAATAGATTTGTTAATAAATAAACTGAATATTTTTAATTCATTTTGGTTTTGTTTTTTTTTCCTTTAAAAACTCTGATGTAAATTGATTGTATCTGTATGGTTATTAGTATTGTCCAATATTTTGGTGAAGTATTTATGAGAACAGTTCTTTTAAATAAAAACTCATTGTGATTGTACAATGATAATGTGGGGTGTTGATAAATTTGTACAACCTTTATTGTAATTTGTTTTGTTTTTTATATAGTTTTAGTCTATACATTATCTCATTCTGTGATTTTTATAATTGCCCTTTCAGTTCTGGAAACTTATAAAATGAAAAATACCTTCAGGTTTGTTCAGTTATTGTATCCTAATCTTTATCAGTTATTTGTTCAAACTATCTTTTGATCAACTAATCTTTCTCTTGTTATCTTTTTGCTGCCATTCCTTTCTGTACATCCCCTATCAACAATTTCCTCAGGCATCCTCTTACTCTCTAATCTGTCCAGGAAAATTTACTTTGGCCTCTGTTTTGATACATCCTTTTTGAATGAGCTCCTGGTTTAAATACTCTTTAAAATATTTTTTCCTCAATTAAGATTGATGAATTAATTCCAGTAGAAGTGGCAATTAATTCATGAAACCCTAATTGTATTGATCACTCTGTACCATCATGCGTACCTCAAGTGATTTTTTCCTCTCTCATATATTGTCTTATGATATTATTAGAAACACGATGGGCTCTTGTTATGAAATAACTTCCACTCTGAGTACCCATCTCTAAAGATAGTAGTGTTTGAGCTTTTTCTTCTCCACACTACAGATTTCAGCAAATTTAAAGACAATTTATAGTGATAAGGAAAGATATAATCTTCTTCTTTTTTTTTTTTAAGGAAACATTTTTATTTCACAGGAACGAGTTTAGGATTCCTACAGTCTTCCTTTCTCTTAATATTTTGAATGAAATATCTTAATTAATAGAGGGTTCCTTTCCAGGAAGGATAAGAAGAGCTCCATATCTCTAATCTTCAACGCTAAAAAATGTGTTCGAAGAGTTAAAGGACACAAACTCTGTCTACTTTAGATTTATTTCCATGCCCTGTTCGGAATACTCCTTAGAGTTTCCTCACCATGTATTCCAGATCACATTCCTCAGTTGCAATGAGTTAATAAGCTCCTGCAATTTGTAGCATGAATTAGATATCTTTCAAAATCTCTAAACCCATGTGTTAATATTTCTCTCCTATTTCTAGAAAGTTTGTTTAACAACCATATTAAAGAGAGTAGGTGATTAGCAGCAACTTTGATTTAATCCTTTGGTGATGTGTAATGCTGAGGGGACATGATATCAAAACTTTTTTTTTTTTAAATACTTTCGTATACAATTAGTAACGCTGCTATTTCAAAATTTAATTCCCAATTCTGCACCTTTATAAAGGCCTTGTATGCCTTATCTCAGACTATCACTAATCTCTGACAAACTGAGTGCTTTCCAGAGCTTATTTAAAGGACCTTAGTCAAAGCTTTCTAAAGGTGGATAAAGGCTAAATGTACCTCCTGGACCAGAAGTCTTGGAAGTCCACCAAATGCTTGTAAAAAAATTGGGATATAGTAAAAACTTGACCTAAGATGGCACAGCCTGAATCCTGCTTCTACCTCTGTTATTTTCTTTTTTATTTTATCTTACAGCCTATATTTTAAGACACAATACATGCTTAGGTAACAGATTGATACAGGCTACTTGTAATTGTTGAGTCTTCATAATTGTTCAAATATGTTTTACTAACACCTATGTTTCTTTTAAAAATAAAATCTTGGCAGTACGATTCAATATGGACAATGTTTTTTAAAGATTTATTTAGTTGAATTCCTTTGTATCATAGTTGGCCTATTTATTTTTAATTTGTTATATATTTTGACAACTTTTAATTGGCTTCTAAAAGTTGTTTCGTTTAAAAAAAAAAATATTAAACACAATAATTTTGGTTGATTTTGTGTTATTTATCATTTGTAGGATTACTAATATACAAATTATTAACATTATTAGCAATGGCGAGGAGGATAAATTAATGAATTACCAGTCAAAATGTCTAAAAGTAAGTTTGTAATAGGTTAGAACCACTAGCGCCAGGTCCGGTGATCGATAACAGAACTAGCAACAGGAGTAATTCTAATAACAGTTGAGAACTGTTGTAAGAACTGGAGTGATTGTAATACCTGCAGTGATTCTAAGCGTTATTTGCAACAGCAGTGATTGACCGGCGCGCATTCTAGCGGTAGGGTAGGGGTTTACTTGAATCACCTATTACTGGAATAACCTGTTATTAGAACCTACTACTGGGATAGAGCCATAACGTAGTAACCTAATACCAAAAAATAACTGTTTAGCCCACCTCTAGCCTGCCCTGGGTATTGGGAGCAGTGCTGCCGATGCGGGTATTTTTTTCCCGAAATCGGGAATTGAACGAATGAATGAAAATAAATTTTATTCTGGGGCCTTTGTCCCTTAAGAATAATTACAATGAACAATTTATGGCTACCTAGCATACTGTTTATATAATTAAGAAATATGATAAAAGCAAGGAAAATATAATTAAAATTAAATTAGGAATTTAAAGAAATTCAAATTACAATATAAAAGTATTGTTACATATTTTAAAATATCACACAAAAAACAAATTATATCTTGAGGTTAGAATCTATGATAAGTTACGAAAACATAAATAGAGATCAATTGTCAGTTTGGCACTGAACTAGAAATAATTATGAGGGATATTTTTGTTCTAGGATTGGTTCAGACCAAGATAAGGGAAAGATTAATGGAAGAGGATCCTACGGAAACACAAAAAGCTCAATGAAATATCGCAAATGAAGGTAGAACCGTCTGAAGCATTTTATGTGTCAAAAAAAAAATTTTGGCCCTCAGAAACCATCGTGCCAGAAGTCAGAGCAGCAGAAGCCTTGTGAGGTATGCGGGCGGAAAAACCATCCAACTAAAAGGTGTAAGTATAAAGACTATTCTTGCCATAAATGTCATAAAAAGGGTCATTTGGCCCCGGTATGTAAAACCAATTTTTAGTCGAAGAAAACCGTAGGAGAGGAGGTCACCCTATGTGACACATTCTTTAATTTTCCTACTTCCCATCACAATGATTTTACCATAGATTTAAATATATTGATAAAACTTATACATTTGAAATCGATACTGGGTCATTTTACAAAACATTATAGCGGAAGAATTTTATTTATCAGACTTTAAGAAGGTCCCACTTTATGAAAATGACATCAAATTATGTGATTATGTGGGTCACAAAATATACCCCATTGGGAAGATCAAGTTATTGGTGGGAAAGGATTCCAAAGTTCAGGAATTGGAATTCCATGTTATTCCAAATGGGGGTCCTCCACTAATTGGCAGACAAGGTTTAAAAATTTTGAAGTCCAGTTATTCTGAACAAATTTTATTTGTTGACCCATACATTCAGAACATATCCAGTGATATTTCTAACATTATTAACGCGTACCCTAAGGTATTTGAGCCTTCCTTAGGTACATTCTCCAATTATAAAATTACATTGCAACTTAAAGAGGGGACCCAGCCTAAATTTTTTAAAAGCCCGATCACTACCTATCTTAAGGGATTTTAGAAAAAGTGGAGTGTAGTGAATGGGCCACACCGATTGTACCGGTTCTCAAAAGTGATGGAAGTATTCGCATTTGCGGCGACTATCGACCGTGGATCCAGTCCTATGCTCTAGTTTTTGGAGGAGCAAAATTTTTTTCAAAGATCGATTTGAAAGATGCCTATCAGCAACTTCTTTTAGAGGATAGCTCTAAGCAGTTGACTACAATTAATAATGGGTCTGCTTAGGTACACACGATTGTGTTTTGGAATCTCTAGTGCTCCAGGAAAGTTTTATTGGACATGGTACTAAGAATTCTTAACTCAGCCAACCTGAGAGTCAAATTAAGCAAATGCTCTTTTGGGTGTAATTCTATGGAATATCTGGGGTATAAATTTGATGATAAAAGGATTGCATGCCACAGATAAGCTGGTTTATTCCTAATGCAGAAAGCTGTCAGATAGCATTTGACAAAATTAAAACAATTTTAACTTCTGAACCGGTCTTGGCGCATTTTGATCCGAGTTTGTCAAAATAATGAACGCCCTATAGCATATGCTTCGAAAATGTTGACAGAGACACAACAAAAAAGTATGCCACCATCGAAAGAGAAGCTTGGGCTATCATATTTGGGATCACACATAAAGATTATTTATTTCTCAAAGAGTTTACCCTTGTGACAGATCACCGGCCTTTACTGTACATTTTTGGAGAACGGAAAGGCATTCCTATTTATGCTGCTAACCGCCTGCAAAGGTGGGCATACTAATGAAAAATAAAATACAAAAGAAAATCGAGCTGATTACCTGTCAAGGATTGAAGGTTTTATCCTGGCTACCTAGGTTATGAGAGTTTTGATACACGGGGGATCACTTCCTGATTTTTATTACAGGAAACGATTGGAACAGACCGTGGATCATGTGTTATGTGGGGCTACCGTGAACAAAATTTTGCAAATGCTAATCATCTAGCAAAAATGAAGAGTTTTGCTCGAATTATTTTTGGTGGCCTGCGTTGGATAGAGATAAAGTGCGCCAACTCCTGTGAACTTGTTGCCATTTTAGGCCATCCCCACCTAAAGCAGTTTTACAACCATAACCCATAAATAAGAAAATTTTTGTTTTGTTGTCATGAAATTTTTGTGGTTTCATCAATGACAATATCTAAGCTCTCAGAATTATTCGCACGGTTTGGATTGCCTACATAACATCGGATGGAGCCAAATGTTTTGTAGGCTAGAATTTTCAACTTTCTTATATAAATATGGTATTCAGCATTTGGTGGGGGCACCATTCCACCCCCAATCTAATGGTAGTGCGGAGTCAGCGGTCAAAATTTTGAAAAAATGTATTTTAAAGTCTTTAGCTGAAGGGAAAAATCTGTTACAGTACAGGAACACAGAACATATTTTTTGATATTTTGCTGCCATCGACTGAAGAAATCGTGGAGATCCATCAAAATAAAGCATTCCAAGTTAGAGAACAAGTTTGGGCAAGAGATTTCAAACAAGCCAAAATGGTCCAAAAGGATGGGTAAAACCACAGACATACCTCATTAAGAGACACCTAACCAGTTGTGGCCATCTTGAGGTTATGAAATTGAGATCTATAAACCAGATAAAGGATGTTTCACGAAAAGGACACCCCGAAGGAAGTATTGGACTCGGAACAAGTGGATAGAGAAAATCCTGTTAAACAAAAACACCTACGCTCAAAGGGACTGTTCGGAAACCAGTCTCACCAAATGACACAGTTTGGGTTAGAATATATCATAGATTAGATATTTATTTTTTTCCTTGGAGCAGAATTTTCTTTTAAGGGGGAAGGAGATAATCAAAGCTGAGAAATATAAATTATCTGGAAAGATAATGTGTCTTATCTGATAAATAATACAAATTATGCCAAGACTGTGGAAGGAAATGACGGGATAAAGTATTTCTTATATTTTAGGATTTTAATCCATGTCTATCATTACATAGAGGGCAAGGAACGTTCGGTCAGGTGCCAACCGAAGCGCACAACCACCATTGTTAGTTATCCAATTGTGCGAACTTAATTTAACCTCGATAAGCAATAAGTTATTTAGGTTAATTTACACCCCACATCTTCATTTCATAGTTGTACGTACTAATATATACAGTATCTTTCGACAAACCACACTCCCTGGCACGTACTTGTGGACGGATTTGACTCATAAGCTTCCTTATCACCAAGCAAACATCACCTAATCATAAAGCTTATGATAGAAGGGGTAAAGCTTAATGCAAATTATAAAGACCTCATAGCTTACATCGTACGTGATATTGAAAATGCAAAATGTATGCTTTACATCTGTTCAAAATGTCTTGGACCAGATACCCTGCTTGATTAAAAGGTAGCGTTTTTATTGAAATTCACAGCTCTATAACTCAAAACATAGTTGAGTCTCAGTCATAATTTTTTTGTGATGTATTCTTATTAGTATAAAGAACATTTTATAAAATTTTCACTGGATTTCATTCAGTCCCTTTTCAGAAATTGACCTATGAAAATTGGAAAAACCTCCTTTCAACCATTTTTGAAAAGCCGTAGAGAAAAAATGAGTACATTCTCAGGTCTAAAACTTATGCTGCTGGAACGATTTTTAATTTTTTTCCGAGTTTTTGAGAAAGAGTTTGAATAACTTTCTTGCATGATATGAGAATTAAAATAATGTCCTTTTGAAGGTCACTTCATCCTGAACACACTAGTTTTTTAATTATTATGATATCTTTAAAAATGATTTCGCAATTAAATTTTCCGCAAACCCCGTTTTTTCATAAAATTCACTAAGTCATCATTTTAAAATGGCTGTCAAAAAAAAAAAAAAGGCTTATATATTATATTATAAGCCATATATATGGCTTGTAAATTTTTTTTAATTGAAGTTTTGTTAATGTCTACCCATTGGGAATCCAAGATAAAAGAATTAGGAAAATAAAAAATGTTGAGCAACACAAACTGGGTGATTTGAAATGGATTGACCCAATATTTCTGTATGTATCTTTTTTTATCACTTAAATATAATTTAATTTATAATGTTTATTAATAATCAACTCATACTTCGAAACCGTATTAAACTGTTAGGAACCTCAAGATAAAATCAAAACTGTTGACAACACACCCCTTTGGGCCGAATCCGACCCTCCAGATGATGAAGACCTATATGAGCTAATAGCAACTCTGAAAAACAACAAAGCAGCGTGGGAGGATGTGATTGTGGCAGAAATGTGGAAGTTGACAGGGGATGTTTTCAGAAAGAGAATCACAGAGTTGATGATGGACATCTGGACCGAAGAGAAAATCCCTGAAATTTGAGAACAGCCCTGATACATCCTCTACACCAGGGGTGCTCAAACGGTCGATCGCGATCGACTAGTCGATCGCGAGTGCTTTTTGGGTAGATCTCGAGAAGAAAAAAAATTTTAATAAGTAGGTAGGTAACCGACAAAAATGTATTACGTAATAAAATAACACTGCTTGCGGCACTTGTCAAAGAAAAGCCGTGTTGTTTCTAGACGAGAGACAGTACAGTCTAGTTTCGGGCGGCGCGTTTGACGGGAACATTCGAGACTTTCGTTCACGCCGATATAAATGTTGCGCCTGCAGGAATTGGAGTGAATTGTAATTTGATGGCGATCCTACGTCGATACAAAGTTTATTATTAAATAGTGGAAAATGAGTGCCCTAAAACGTATCATTTTAATAAGGATTGGGAGGAAGAATTTTTCTTTTGTATGGTGAAGGGTAAGTGCATTTGTGTTATTTGTCGTGCGTCAGTTGCAATACCTAAGCGTGGTAACTTAGAGAGGCCACATAAAACGGTTCATAAAAACTATGAAAAGGATTTTCTACAGTGAAAGAAAACGAAAAGTAAGTGATTTGATATCTTGTTTGAAAAAGAACAATCCATGTTCACAAGACCAGCCAAACAATCAAAAGCTGCTACGATCGCGTCATTTAAAATATCTCATATTTTGGCGAAACACAAGAAACCATTTGAAGATGGATCGGTGGTGAAGGAAGCATTTATTGAAGCGGGTGAGACTTTATTTGGAGATTTTAAAAATAAAACAGAAATCATGTCTGCTATTAGAGAACTTCAGTTATCTCGTCCGACTGTCACAAGGCGTATTGAAGTCATGAGTCAGGACATCGCAGATAAACTAAAACATGATATCATGGAATGTACATACTTTTCTTTACAGTTCGACGAATCCATCGATATGACAGACACTGCCCAGCTGTGTATTTTTATTCGGATGGTATTCAATGACATGTTGGCTAAGGAAGAATTTTTGACAATCATTCCTCTGAAGGGGAAGGCCCGTGGCGAAGATATATATGACGTTTTCTTCAATTTTGTAAAAAACTACGAGCTACCAATATATAAATTAGTGTGCATTACAACCGATGGAGCACCAGCAATGACTGGAAACAAAAACGGTTTTGTGGCATTGTGTCGAGCTAATGAAGAATTCCCTTCATTTTTTTCATTCCATTGCATTATACATCAACAAGTTTTGTGTTCAAAAGTTTTAAACACGGAGGAAATTATGGGCATTGCAACAAAAATTGTGAATTCCATCCGTGCACGTAGGTTGCAAAAATAACAGCTTTTCTAGACGAAAGAGGTGATGACACTCAGATTTTGAAAAACGAAAAATGGCTAAATGATTTGGCATTTTTGACTGACATCACAATGCACTTAAACACCGTTAACTTGGAGCTTCAAGGTAAAGGAAAAAACTATTATTGAGATGATTAGCGCAGTAAACGCATTCAAAAGTAAATTGCAACTTATGATAGATCAACTGAAAAGAAAGGATCTGAAACATTTTCCGTCTTTGAAAGCAAGGATTCCTCAGTTGAATTATGATACGTATGAGGCTGAATTATCAAATATTTTGGGACAATTCGAAATGCGTTTTTTATGATTGCAGTAAATTGGAAAATATAGCATCATTTATGAGTTATCCTTTTTCATGTAAAAACATTGAGGAATTAGCTACAAAAATAAATATCCGGACGTTAACAATTACAGAGGAATCTTGTTACTTCTCGAAATCATTATTCAACAAACTTACCCCTCAGATAGATCCAAAGATTGAAGAGTTTCAGGGAGGTTTCAGGAAAGGAAGGTCGTGTCAAGAACAAATCCTCAGCCTAAAACTCCAAATAAAACATTACAGAAAAAAACCCAAAAGGGATCTCTACATCTCGCTAGTCGATTTGAGAAAGGCGTAAGACTCGGTTGACAGGGAGACGCTACTAGAGATTCTGAAGGAATATGGGGTGGACAGAAAAAACAGAAAACTAATAGAGCTAACCCTTACAGATACAGTATCCAAAGTGAAATTCCAAGGAGCCATAAGTAAACCCTTTCGGATAAAAACAAGACTGAAACATGGAGATGGACTATCACTAATATTATTCAACGTAGTATTGGACAAAATCATGAAAGAATTCTGGAAATCCAATAATGCAGGCGCAAAAATAGGGACCACCAAAAATAGGGACCAGCCTCGCTGATGCTGATGATCTGGCTTTACTGGCAGAATCAGAGGAGAAGGCAGTTGATCAGATTAACACGCTTAATGAAATTACCGAAAAAACAGGTCTACAGATCTCCTTTGAAAAAACAGAGCTTATAAATACAAATCTGAACTTCAAGAAAAAACAGTAAAAACAAAATATGAATCGATAAAAGTGACACAAAAGTTTAAATACCTTAGGGAAACCATTTGCAACAGAGGATTGGAGAGGGAGAGCAAGAAGGAGAGGATTACCAAGCTGGAAAGACTGTTTCGCAACGAGCAACATATACAACAAAAGGAATTTGTCCATAAAAGTGAAAATTAGGCATTACAACACTGTGATATAACCGGTGATACTGAATGGGATGGAAACCATGAACCTTCCCAACCTAGAAAAGCTGCTGAAAGCCGAAAGAAAGATCCTAAGAAGGATCTATGGTCCTAGGAAGACATAAGAAGGTTACAGGTTAAGGCTAAACATCCCGATTTTTAGTAAGATTTTTTTTCAAGAGATGGCAGCACTTTTGGGGCGAATTTATTTTCGCTCTCATTTGTGAACAGAATCATCAGTATTAAATCTCTAAACGGATTTAGTAATAAAACCCCCATTAAATTCACGCTACGTTTTCCGATTTTTTTTTTTCAATTATTTTAGAATTTAAAAAAATTATCTGGCGAACTATTGATTTTTTAAAAAAAAGCTGGTTATAATCACTTGGTCATAATTAATTGAACACAATTATGCAAAAAAAAAAAATCATTTTCGGTTGCATAGGTTGATCGTAATTTGAAAAATACAATTCAACAATAGCGGGTGATTAGATTAGTAAGCTACCTGCTGTTGCAGTAGAGGGGGAAGGGCTGTGAGGACCCAGTTCCCAGTCAGCTACCGATCTAAAGTCTTCCCAATAGTGGATAAACCAACATCCTTTTTTTAAGTTTTCCAAAATTCAATTAAAATTTCATATATTATTTATATATCATAGAACAGGGTGGTCTTTTTTGGTCTATCACTACATTCATTCCGTATATTTCCGGTGGGAAGTTCCACCACAGCACTCCTTTTGAAGTTTCATTTTTTTATATTTTGTTATACTCTATATACCTGTCACTAATTGAGGGAAAAGTTGGCCTGTTTAGACATAAGACCCCTATAGAATGAAGCACAACAGAAACCGAATGGTGTAATTTTCCACTTGCTGTATATAAAATGAGTGCAGTGACCAGAAGGACCACTGAAATTTAAAAATCACAAAAGGGACCAACTAGTTTCCTATTAAAAAAATAAAAATTTCAAATCCTCATGTTAATTATGTTTACAACAATCTGTAAACTTATATTTTTTTAAAAGCAAAATCAAACTTATTTTCTTTTCACTGAATACAACAGTTATGGAGAATCAGTCAATATATAGTTGACTGGTATGATGAATGGAGAAGAAGATGATCAGGAATACAGTCAAAGAGGAACTTTGAGGAAATTCTTAGAATTTCTTCTTAGACGTGGTGTTCCTCTTTGACTGCATCCCTGATCATCTTCTTCTCCATTCATCATACCAGTCAACTATACTTTTATCACAACAGTTTTAACGTCAAATAAGTGGATCGATTAAAAAAAATAAAACATATAATTATAAAAAGATAAATAAATAGAGATTAAAAATAATTAAATATAAGTAAACTATATTAAATATAAACAGTTACTGTTTATTTATACAAGTGAAATTTTTAATTTTATTGATAACAGTTAACTAAGAAATATATAACTATTAATAATTTATGAATTCCTAAGTACTGTTTCATTGAACCCTTCAACTTCAAAACACATTTAAAATATAGAATGTAACAGCTGATATTTATAAAATTTGACTATCAAGTTTCTTTCGTATCTACTAAGAATTTCAAAGTAAAAACAACATACATATTAGGAGAACATAATATTTATATTTTATATTGCTAAAAACCTAAAATTAACCTAATTATTCATTAAAACTTCATAATGTAAATAGAAATTATCTGAAAAATAAGAGTCCTGGACTAAGTACTTCACCATAGAATTAAAATAGAAAACGTTTTTATTGGTCTACGTAAGTCTATAATTAAGTATAATTTTACTTTTACCGATAAGATCTGTTTTATTCGATCCATGACAATTATTTATAAAAAAATATAATACAATTAAAATAACAAATATAATAATAATTTAAGTTGACGACAAAACATGTACCTACATTACATTACATTGTAAAAATTTTCTATATATTAAAAAATAATCAGATTGAATTTGACTTTTTTTCTTCTTGAAATTTTTTTACAAATTGTGGAATTTCGATGGATTTTATATTCAACTTGTCCTGTGATTTTCATAGTCAATACGGAATGATAGGTAATTAAACTGCTAGTTATGAATGTTCTTGTAAACCCTTATGATCGAAAAAAAAGGCGCGTGCAGCAAAACGAAAACTGCCTCCCTAAATAAACTGTTTGAGAAAATTAAAAAAAAAAATTGGTTTGTATGTCTTGAGACATAGAGGAAACAACCTGGAATGTTTCATAATTTTTAAAAATGACCAAGCAGCCAATTTATTATTTTTTTGGACCACTTTATAATAACACACCGTCATTATTTATTACCGTCTCGAATTAATTAAAACCGTTAAGAATTAATGACCGTCGGTAATTAATTCATTATTGAATTGCGCCACATTTCAGGCTAACCACAGATGAAAACTTATGAAATTACTTGTGCTTTGACTATGATTTTAAAATATAAAACAGTAAATTTGTTGTACAGCTTTTATCACAACCCGAGAAATACCACAAGGAGGTGTCTTTGCTGGTTTCTCATTTTTTTTTCTTTTATAAGCCATAAGAACCGAGGTTTTTATGCCATTCAAACAGAAAATATATGTGATTTAGGTGTCTATCTATATACAAATCTAAGGAACTAAAGTTGAAGAAAAAATGAATCATGGTATTCTCTCATTTCTTGCATTTATCAAACGCTTTTTCATATTTTTGATTTATCAAAGTAGTGTAGAACACATTATTGCAAAAGTACTTGAAGCCTGACCAGTCTATTTCCAAGGAATATCATCCTCTTTTCACTTGAATATAATCATTTTCTCCGTTTTCAATTGGAAAAACAACAACAAAGAATCAGGATTGTTGATGTGCCGAATGAAAAGAAACCGTTCATATACACGAGCCTTGGGAACAATGAAATTACTATATAGCAGAATTGGGGGAATAAAATAAATAAACAACTAAATATTTGACAACTAACTTCTTGGAATTTAAATATTTCAGTCGATTTTTTAGAATAATTTTGCCCAACTCTTTATAGTACGATAATTCTAAAACATTTCCAAGAGGTTAGCCATTTTAATGATGTTCATTTTATTTATTTTTCGTTTTTTTTGATTATATTTACGATGTTTACGGACAATTAGTACAAAAGTATTCATACAAAGTCGAATTTTCACAACTCAGCGAACCGACAACAGTATACATTCAGATTACATTATAATAAATATTATGTGGGTACTTACTTTATATCATTATCATTATCTCTTCTTTTTAGTGCAGTTCTTCTTCGTCTAGTTACTTTAGTCTATATAGGTTATACATATTGATACGTAGGTAGCATATTATAGTTACTTATAGGTTATACATATTGATACATAGGTAACATATTATAGTTACCTAGATACCTATCGGCTAGGTAACTATATGAAATTAATTTAGACTATTTTATGTTATTTGTCCCTAATACTTTGCAGGTGAGAAGGGTCAGTGTAATTTCCTGCAGTAAGTAAACGAATCTTTTTCTCTATTTGATAATAAATAGACAATGACTCCTTTGTTGAATTTATAAAAAGAGATATTTATCACAACTATAACAGCTACGCAGCTATTATCAGTTCATGATTTTTCGAATTTTTGATTGATCTTCAAATTAGAGTACAACACATTACAGTAATAGTTTTTTTTTTTGTTTAAATTGTAATTATCATGGTTGGCATTCAATCTGTTGGACCGTCAAACGCTTCAAGTGAAAATAAAAGTTTACAAATTACTGTAACTAGGCCTGTTTGTCCCTAATAATTAGTCATTGAAAAGGGCCAGTGTTTGGTATAGATTCCGCAATAAAATAAGGATTGCATAAACAAAATTTAATTTTTATAATTTGGTTATAAATAGACAAATAATACATTTGATAAATTCATCAAAATATATATTAAAACTTTAATTCAGCTTTTGTCAATTCGAAAAATTTATTTTAATTGCCTTATTCTTACTTCAAAAAATGAGAAATTGTTAATAGACTGAATCTAACAACACATAAAAAATAATAATAACAAGAAAACAAAATCATACAATATTTCTTTAGCTCTTCACAAATCGAGGAATACCTATGTGAGAGTGATTTCGGTAAGGAAGAGACCGTCTCAGCCGTTGACCCAATTCCATCCGGTTGTAAACAAAATTCGTATTTTTCACATTACGATCGCAATATGCATGCTATGATTAGTTGAAATATGTCATTCGTTTCAAAAAACGTTTCTACAACTGACTATAATCTCATATTTTTAAAAATATATATTTAACACCTATTTTTACGTTCTATTTTCCTAATTATTAAATTTATAGAAAAAAACGCTTCGTAGCGTAAATTCTGTGTTTACCAAATACACAAAGAATTTTACTGATTGAAAATCGGACATTCCGTTCCGGAGAAATTGCGGAAATAAATTCTTCTGTTTCCAACGCTTGACTGAAAGGGGTATATTTAGCCTTAAGCGCAAACAAGGAAATCAAAGACATGGAAACTGAGTAAGGATCAGGAGACTGAAATTCTATGGGGACATGGTTAGGATGTCTCCGGAAAGGCTGAATAAAGCTATATTGCAGAAACTCTGGGCCTACCAGAGCTCACAAGGATACATCAAGCAGTTGAAAGAAGAAACAAGAAAAATGGGGATAAAGGACCAATATTGTTTGGACAAAGAAGAATACAGAAACAGTTTGCATGAGGTCACAGTTCTTGTGGACAGGAGGAAGCTTATGAGGGAGATTGCCTGAACGGAGGAAAGGGAACAAAGGCAATCAAAAATAATGAAGGAGAAATGGATAAAAAGAAAGAACAGAAGGAAGAATCCATAGTCATGATATTCGCTTGGTCTTTAAGACAGTTTCATGTATAAAAAAAAAACAATTTTCTTTCAATATTTATTTGTTTCTCTTGTTTGTTGTCACATTTATATATCAACATTATTTCCAGTTTTATCAAATATTAATGGCAAGGTATTACAACATACATCTTTTCTAAAATATATGCTGGATTACTACCTTGTTTGAATGCTTATTGTCTGCATTTGCATAAATATTTTTTATTTTTATAATTTGAAGTAAAACATGGATTGGTTCAATTTTAACAAGATTATGATGGAATTCTTTACAAAAATAAATCAATCTATCCAAATAAAATTATATATTATCAATCAAAATTAAATGTACAAATAGAATATTTAATTACAATAATATAAAACACATATCATATAATAACACTAAGTTATCTCGTATATATTGAAGAGTAGAGATTGTGAAATTGTCACCTTGAAAACTGTACATTTTGGCGCAATTCTTTTAATGACCTTTCACCATACTTCAGAAGTGATTTGATTGCATACTGTAAAATGATATTAATTTTAAAAATAAATGAGAAGCATACTAATATCTAGGTTAAAATGATGTAATTATTATTTATAGTGATGCAGGGAAAAAAATGCTAAGTGATTAAGAGTATAAGATCATCATCATTCATAGAATAGATCATAAATCTCATTGGCATCCAGACATTCTGAAAAACTTTGGAAGGATCTCTAGGTCCTAAGATAAAAATATACTTCAGGATTGATATCAGTTACATATCAGAAAAGTGGGCAAGATTATTATTTTTTTTTTTTGGGGGGGGGCAAGAACTATCAATATAAGCTTATTTTAAAGAAGATCCTGCTATAAAGAGAAGAAAGGGAGTCTGACAATCAGAGAGCTATTATACCTCCATAGTTAATTTTAACCAAATCAAACTGATAAGAAAAACAATATTATAATAAATATATGATTTATATTTGTATAATATATGCATATATTTGTATGTTTTGTAGATCTCCAAAACGCTTTTGATAGAGTGAGGAAAGAGAACATATAACGTGCAATGATTGAGAGATGTATAGACCAAGAATTGGTCAATATATAAAAATAAACATCAAAAACAATAAATTTAATAATAGAGCATCTCTATGGTCGGTATACCAGAACTTAAATTGAAGGAAATACTATATTAAAAAATAAACAAACAAGGTTACAACATCGAACTAATGCTGTATTAAATTTTTTAAATATATTTATAAGTTAATTCATGAAAAGAAATTACACAAACAATAAATTTAATGATGGAGTGGCTCCATGGCAGGTAAAACAAAACTAAAATTGAAGGGAATACAATATTAAAAGATAAACAAACAAGGTAAAAATATAGAACCATTGCTCCATCAAACTCGTTTAACACTTCTAGATTGTTTCTGATGCTTCACTTCCAGTTTCACATTCATTGATAGCACTTTCCAATAATCCGATCTATAAGCTTCCAATTCTATAGTTAAAACTTATATTTCATTCATCAGTGCTTTATAAAAGTTAATATTACTTTCTACATGGTTTTAGTATTTCATACATTAATACTTTCAACATTGATTCAATGTTTCATATTTTGATATTTCATTATTTCCACTTCTGATATACAGGGTATTTAAGTAGAGAAAACTGCCATTTTTCAGAAAAAAGTAAGACTTTAAAAATAAAAACAAAACAAATTGCATCACCTCAACAGATTGAGAAAGGACTCGTTTCTGCGCCCTTCCACCCCGTTTAGCATGCAGTATTACCCATTTTCCTATTCCATAATCCTATGGGATTCCTATCCCATAAACTTCTATCCGTCCGTTACGAACCTTGGCATTGTCCTAGACCAAACCCTTTCTTGGAAAGACCATACTTCCCTTATTACCCAACGATCAATCTCCTCCCTTCGACTCCTAAACCGATCCTGTAATTTCCTTCCACAGTCAATCCACCAACTGTTAATCACATCCTCATATTCCCCCATTTTGATTATGGGAGTGTGGTGTATGGAGGTATCTCGAAATCTCAAGATGCAAGATTAAAGAAGATAATGAACTGCTGTCTGAGATTCGTTCTGAGAATACCACACCACGAACATATTTCCTTCCTTCCGTCGACAGTACTTCCTTGGTTCGTTCCTTTACAAATTTCTTTCCTCACAGTCACCTTCCTATATCCTGAAAGCTTTAACATTAAAATCATCAGTGAGTTCCCGCAAAACCAGAGCCCGTTCCTCAGACCTCTACCTAACTCCTTTCAACACAACATCCTTCAAACGTTCTTTTATATCCAGAGCCTCCAACTTCTGGAATTCCCTCCCTTCCATCATTCGCCATTCCTCCTCTCATAACAGCTTCAAATCCCGACTTTTCATTTACCTGTTAGATATTCAATCTAATAGTCATATAGATGTAGAAAATATCTCTTAAAATGAGATATGAACATTCATAATATAATATTGATTTTGTACAGTATTAGTCTAGTATTATTGCACTGAATTGGTTTTGGCATAATTTATATTATTTATCAGATAAGACACATTATCTTTCCAGATAATTTATATTTGCTTTGATTATTGTATTTGATTTCATTGAGTTTTTGTTTAATTTTCTCTATTTTTGTTTTCGTAACTTATCTTTATTTTCATTCATTTTTTTTTTTTTTTTTAAACGTCCCCGTTATTCTCCTTTTACTTTTTTCTGAAAAATTGCAATCCTCTCTACTTAAATACCCTGTATATCAGAAGTGGAAATAATAAAATTTCAAAATATGAAACATTGAATCAATGTTGAAAGTATTGATGTATGAAATACTAAAACCATGTAGAAAGTAATATTAACTTTTATAAAGCACTGATGAATGAAATCTAAGTTTTAACTATAGAATTGGAAGCTTATAGATCGGATTATTGGAAAGTACTATCAATGAATGTGAAACTGGAAGTGAAGCATCAGAAACAATCTAGAAGTGTTAAACGAGTTTGATGGAGCAATGGTTCTATATTTTTACCTTGTTTGTTTATCTTTTAATATTGTATTCCCTTCAATTTTAGTTTTGTTTTACCTGCCATGGAGCCACTCTATCATTAAATTTATTGTTTGTGTAATTTCTTTTCATGAATCAACTTTTTTAAGGTCCTTATGTACTCCAACAAGGGAAGGAAGTCCAGGAACCAACTCAAGTTTCAACATGGTTTTAGTGTTTATGTGGGAGTA
Organism: Euschistus heros; assembly: GCA_003667255.2. Taxonomy (NCBI): domain Eukaryota; kingdom Metazoa; phylum Arthropoda; class Insecta; order Hemiptera; family Pentatomidae; genus Euschistus; species Euschistus heros. Next base: position 495,095 of record RCWM02000086.1, on the reverse strand, counting down.
AAGGAGAATAACGTCCCTGCTTCAATAATAGAGATAAAACCATCAAATAACCATCAAACAACCATCAAAATAATTCTAAATGCCACAATCCAGAAAAAGCTATTAAAGCAGTAGTTCAATGTTGTTACCACAAGCAAGTATGCTAAAATGTATTCCCTATTATTAGCAGTTGTACTTGACCATTAATACAAACAAAGAAGTAGTTGTCAAATGAATAATCACACTGAAGTTTAAATTAATTTATAGTATTGATCAATTATTTTAAACAGTTAAATAGTTCCACACTAAGTCCTTAATATGACTGCACTCCCAACTAACTTCTATATTATCTGTAAGATAAGGTGACTTTCAAGGAAATTTTTTTATTAAAATATCAAGTTTAATAATGATTATCACGTCTATAAGATAAATAAATTTGTATGTACATAAAAAATATTAATATCTTAAAACATTACAGAATAAGCAGTGATTGAAAGATTAGAATACCTGATCTTTGTGATATTTGTTGGCTTTGAAATCTCTCCTTACCCATTCCCTCAACTCCTTCTGGTCATCAGGAGATCGAACTTCGCGAATACATAACAGTATATCTTTGTACAACTTAAGAACTTGCCTTCTGAGGAAAAACTACATCAGTGTTTAAATTAATTTACGATACATTAGAAAATGAAGATTGTAAAACATTTATTTAAGTTTACCTCCTTCAAGGACATTACAGATTTACTATTAAGAGACATTATGAGCTTTTTTTCATCACCTCGTTTATTGATTACTGTGTATTTAGTAAGTTAACAATAAAATCATTCAAGAGAATTTAATACAAAACTATACTTTTCTATGATATATTTTTAAACTTGTTTGTATAGTTCTATACTTTACTAAGATTACATCAATAACGATTCGTTCAAAATTTGCACTTTTTATACTTCAGGTTTTTACTTATATAGACTATGATGACATTCATTTTCTGGGGTTGTGTTCCTAATATCCCTACAGCGGTTTGCAAACCCAAAAATCATTTTAAAGAGAGATAACCCAGTGACCGCGTGGTATGAACAATTTTAGGCCACTAAAACCTTTCTATTGTTATGTTTTTCCCAGCGAGGAGATATACAATAGAGCAGTCTGGAGTGGAGTGGGGATAGGATTAGTTCCCCCTCCACTATACTACCCTAACTTAAAAAGTTACAACTATAGATAAAAGAGTTTGCTATTAATTTCTTATTTTTTACGTAAACCTATTCTCGTTGAGTTATTATTTTGTGTATAAATTCATTCCACATTAAGTATGCCTTTTTGTGCTGCAATTGGATGTAAGAACAACAACAAAACTGGAACTAAAAATGATAACCAGCTTAGCTTTCATAGGTAAGTACCTAACGCAAAATTCTTTCATTGTACCTAGTCAAATTTAGTTCGCGATGGTGTTAAATGCATTTACTTTTTTATAATAAACTCCACATCAAAAGTATCGCAATACATTGAAATATTTGAATTTTTATTAGTAATTATAACTTTTAAATTCAATAAAAATCCTTTATATTAACAAAGTTTAAGTAAAAAACGATACACTGTTTGAAGGAATTTTACTACCTATATTAAAATAAATGTCTAAAATAATGTTGGTGAGTTGGGAACTGGGTTAACTCTGGGTAGTATAGTGGTGAGGGAATACTGGTCCTGTCTGCCCGTAGCTCCGCCCTATCTCAATAGCAGCTCTATTAGTATATCTCCTCGCTGGTTTTTCCATCTGATATAATGTATGCGGAGATAATCAATGAGCGTTCTATGCAATTACTGTATACAACCTGTACTCTTAGGGTGCCTGGGATACTTATTTTTCATGCAATCTCCAACTCTTTCGCCTCTGGCCTTACTCGCTGATATCAAATTCCATCCAACATTCAGTTTGGAATGCCATAGAACCGATAGCACATCCAAAGGCTCCTGTAGGTGCTTCGCCCGATTTTTCTTTTACTAGGCGAGCCGACCACACTTTGCTAAAAAGATCCCGAATGGACATCCACGTAGGATAACGGGCTAATAGTTGGACACTAAGGTGGTTTTTCTACGAAAAAAATCTCGCTATAGAATCAGCTTTCAATTGAATGTCTTTTTTTTTTTTTATCCTCTCAGAAACTCTGAAAATATGACGATATAAATGTTTTTTAGATCGGTCGTGTGGAGTTTTTAAATAATTATCAAAATCAAAACATCCCGGCCCAGTAGTTGGACAGTTGTTTCCAATCTTGGACAGTGTTGGCCTAGTAGTTGTCCACTACTTTTCTTTGAATTTTAAATTCACAAATTGTTCAATTTAGGCTTCTAGAGCTGCTTGTTAACTCAAACGAGGTCCCTTCTAGGAACCTGCGGTCTATTGTGGAGTTCTCTTAGAAATGAGTCATTGTTTTTACACAACTGATGAGTTTTGGTTAGGACAATCATGAAAAAGTTTCACATTGATTTCGAAGCTTTTTCATTTTCATTCTTCTTAAAAAATTTTACCCTACATAAGTTACATAAAATAGAGGAACTCTTGAGAAATTTCCAATAAAAAAAAAATCACAACGGTTTGAGATCACCGGATATTTCGTTAGCGAAAGTACTGCATTTGCCACAGGCATTTATTTGTTCCTCCCCATAAATATTGGAGAGACAAGAATTTTCCGCTATGCTTGTCTCCCTATCGCTATTAGGGAGACAAGCAGAGTGGAGAATCACAGCTTCGGCCAGCCTTTTATTGCTTAAGGAGCATCCACATTTAAAGCAAAGCCTTCATTTCTAAATGCCTAATTTGTTAACAAATCACCCTGAGAACCCTGGGGGTGCACTTACGTGAGTAGTCCCATCAACAAAGGCTTTGGTGATAGTGATGACGACCGTTTAACTTCTGGGCCAAAAGCTGTTATGAGATTCAAGTGGTTGGATGATCTTATTGTAAAATAAATAACCGACCTAACGGTTTATTTCCTAGATTGATTCGTTGGAAAATAACTCGACATCGCAGAACAATCATTGTAATACAGGAAAACCATTGTACAATATAAGTAATCAGGAAGACTTTATGAATAATATCATGTTTCCTTACCCAAATCAGATGAAATAGCAAACGTCCGGACACTCGCCACTTTTGAAACGAACTAAACACAATGGTTCCAGCTCAGAGCTTACACTTAAGTTTCTACATGGGGTAGTGATAATGTATTTGGGTGGGAAAAGGATTCGTGGTAAAATCATTGGCGTAACGAGGGTGTGTGCGGCGCACACAGTCCACATACCTTTAGGTGGCCACATTTTTTACAAAGTTTTTTTTTTTTATTTATCTATTTGATTTAGTATTTTTTAAAGTACCAATTACGGATCCCTAAGCTATTTTTAATAATTTCTTGTAATACGGAATATGAACTTATATGTATGACGGACATGTGATAGTGACGAAATTAAACAGTAAAGGCAAGATAGACGGACGTCTCGAATCTTGATGAAAACATTTAAAAAAATAAGAAAAAACTTCATAGTCTTACCCTCTTGAAATATATCAACAGATAGAAATATCGATAAAAAGGTTCGTGCCTCCTTTATTTATGTGTTTTTTCGCTCTTTTTTGATGACTCCTTTTTTAAACTAAGAAATATATATACTTCATTTAGTCGACCTTTCAAAATATACAAAATAGTATCATACGTAGTTTCCTACGTACAGATGGTTTGTCTCCCCGGCATGCTTCCTTCAATGCACGGTGAATGAAGTCTTTATTGATTCATGTTTGTGACCAGATGGTGGAATCCTCTCGTAGTTTGGGTATTCTATTTTCAGCAACCATGCTCAAAGTTTGCTCTTCTAAATCCATGCCTAATTTTTATTACTTATGACTTTCTGCAGTTCCTCCGTATTTCAAGGCCTCTCTCAAGCAGAGCTCTCCTCCCCTGGCTACTCTCTCACGTGATGTTTTCCTTCTCTCTCGGATGCTAGCTTGCAAACGTCTCTCTCCTACTTCACTCTCTTGCGACAACAGCACCCCCAATGCATATTCAATCTTAATTATGAATTTTTCCCCAAAGTCCGGAAACATCCACACCGGTTCTTCCTTTAGGTGCTTCAAACATCGCCGGATGTTTTTCTAGATCGTGGAAATAATCAAAATCACCTCCCTTTTTTGAGTAAATTTAACAGGTTCCAAATATTCCTTCATTTAGGTAACAAATCTACGGTAACAATTTAACGAGCACAACAACCCTCTTGTTCTCTTCACATCTCCTGGGACCACCAATTTCATTATAGTTTTTATTGAAAACGGAGTTAAACATTTATGTACTAAAGTTAGGTCTTTGATTCTTCCTTAAGTATCTCTTTGTAAAAAAATACTTTTGTTTATGAACAGGTTTCATCATTTTAACAATGTTAAAACTTACAACGATATAGTTAGATATTGTAATCTGTTTTTAAAAAACTGTAAAAAAATCACAATAATGTTATAATTTAATTATTTAAAATAAAATAGGAACATATTTCAGTATTTTCATTTTAAACAATGTTGAAAGAATCAAGGCAATCAGTGTTACATAACATGCATGAATTAGTTATTTAAGTTAACTTTTAAAAGGAAATTGTTATTTACATAGCTTACTGATCTGTCTTGAATGTATTTATGATTAATTTTAATTATGAACTGTAATAAAATATATTTTCATCCATTTTTCTTGGGAGGGTTTGGAAAGAATAGCATATTACTGAAAAGATTTTTTTCCTTTTCAAAATATGTAAGCTTAAATTACTTTTACTTGGGATTAAAAGTATTATATATTCTATAAAATAACATATTACAGGTGGCATCTGAAACTGCAAACAAATCTATAAATATTTCTAAAGAGCTACCTTATTTGACTGATGATTATGGAAGAGTTCATACTTATTTACGCATATCATTGACAGAGAAGTGTAATCTCAGATGTAAGAAATAGCATTTTAAATTTTGTTGCAGAAAAGTCATAATTAAAATTTACTGTTAAACAGGCCATAGTGGCTGTATAACCATTTTTTTTTTTTTTTTTTGTTTCTGAATTAATAATCCATTCTTTTCTGTATAATTAAATTATACAGAATAAAAAATTAGCATATTTATAAGCTGATGATCTCCCTTTAAGATGAGAATGACATAATTTGTATAATTTATAACTAACTATATCCAGTTTTTATACTATATTGTATGATTTGACTAAAATTTACTGCATATCTACTTATTAATTTTGAATATTGTAGTCAGTCATGTTTTATTATATTATGATTGTCATCACAATATCATGTTTTTTTACACAAGTTCATTAATGTTTAATCCATCTACCTACTTTATCTTTTTGTGATTTGATGGCAGGTAATTATTGTATGCCTGCAGAAGGAGTAAAATTGACTAAAAAACCTGAACTGCTTACAACAAATGAAATGTTAATGTTATCGGAAATGTTTGTGAAACAAGGAGTTAACAAAATCAGGCTCACTGGTGGGGAACCAACTGTACATAAAGATTTATTGCATATTGTGGGTAAGAGTTTCAATGGCTTAACTTGAGAAAATTCTTTTCTGATATATTGTGATTTTTTTTTATTCTTATGTAATTATGGAATATATTTTGATATTCAAACGATTGTCACCTCATTGTTTTTTTTATCAAAATGAGGTTCAGTGTATATATATATTTTTTATTTTAAGTTTATGTTTAAATTAACTAAATAACATCCTAGTACTATCCTCACCACGTTTACTGATGACACATGTTCTCAGTGAATAATTGTTCTTTCTTTGCATCTCAATTTCTCCAATCTCATATCGCAAACCTTCAAGACTGGTTTTGAAATTTTTGGATGTAAATAAATCTTATCAAATTGCGATCTAAAATCCTTAATAAAACCCTCAATGCTCCTGATTTTTCACAAACAAACTTATTAACCCTTTAACGGGCAGACCGGGAATTTTTTAATTCATTTCTTCTTTTTTTTCCCTTTGAACGGCTATAGCCACGCTAACCCCCACTCATGTATCATGAAATTTAAGGATATTAGTAGATAATGAATAAAGGATATTAGTAGATAATGAGCAGGATAATGCGTCGGATATTATGTCATTTATTGAGCAAAAGACTTTAAATATGTTTATCCTCTAGGATACATTGCCTGTTAAAGGGTTAAGAATCGGTGGCTTCAGGGCCACCAAACCACACTTGTGAGGAGACTTGTTATTCAGTTTAAAATGTATTAAATTAGTACATTAAGTAAATGTGAGGGATAATGATAACTACATTATATCAATAACTCATAAATTTATAACCATTTTTTGCTTTTCAAAGGGGTGTTGTTTAAAATTGAATAGGAAACAAAAAAAAAGTAGATTCTTGTGGAAATGGAGCCTATCATGAAAGGATAGGTACCTGCCTTGGGGAAAATTTGTGGAAGGGAAAAGGGAAAACCTGACTTGTGAGGAGAAGGACGATACCTGATCAGTCATCGTCCTTCTCCTCAAAAGTGTTGTTCGGTGGCCCTGAAGAAGACCTGCCTTGCAGGTTTTCACGTTGGCACGTTTTAAAGAATTTCTTCTTAGACATGGTGTTCCTCTTTGACTGCATCCCTGATCATCTTCTCCATTCATCATACCAGTCAACTATACTTTTATCATTATTAAGAATAATCTTTATGTCCCATATCTAGATTTTCCCCAAGGCAGGTACCTATCCTTTCATGATAGGCTCCATTTCCACAAGGATCTACTTTTTTTTGTTTCCTATTCAATTTTAAACAACACCCCATTGAAAAGCAAAAAAGAGTTATAAATTTATGAGTTATTGATATACTGTAGTTATCATTATCCCTCACATTTACTTAATGTACTAATTTTATACATTTTAAACTGAACAACAATAAAATATTAGAATATGGTTTATATTTTAACAGTGTTTTAGATGAAGTAATTATTATAAATTAATAAATCAATAAAATTATTATTAGTATTGCAATTGTTGAACAGTTATATTTGGGTAAAGTTATTTATTTTTATCACTAACTAATGGCTATCTATGTTGGCCACTGAATAAAGTTATTTTTATTGACATTCCTTTTATTGAAAATTTTGATTGATCCTTCTAAAATAAAGAACTTCATTAATGGACTTACACCTCTAATAAATGTGATAAAAATAAACTTCTAATTTTAATCCATTTACCTGACAAACGTTCAAAGCTCCCAAGTAATTACAAAAGACTCATTTACATGACTGTGATTAGACCAATATGGACGTACGGAGTTGAGCTTTGGGGCTCTACTAAACCATCCAATTCATCCCGTATCCAATCCTTACAATCCAAAATCCTTTGAAAAATCCTCAATGCTGCTTACTTTGTCACCAATAAACTTATCCATAAAGATCTTATGTTCCATATGTTGCTGATTTAGCCCAAACCAGATATCAATCCTTTCATAGTAAGCTCCATAACCACTCAAATCCCCTAGTTTCTCAACTTGCCTCCCACTCAATTCCCGATAATCCTCCAAGGCGTCTGAAAAGAAGATGGCCCAGAGATCTTCTTGTGTAGATTCTTTTATTTTTTACTGAAGTGCTACTGATGAGTAGTTCTTCTCAAGTTTTGGCATGTTATTGTAAACTTTTTTTTTTAACACATTTACTTGATGTATACTTGTACAGTTGTAAATTTCAATAAATTGATTTGAAAAAAAAAAAAAATTAATCTTAAGAGTAAGTCACTATTTAGACATATTTTAATAAATTCACATATTAACTTTGATTTTCAATATTGAAATATGAAATGAAAAAGTTCAAGCTATTTATATATATATTTTTTTAATTTTATGATAAAATAGCAATTGCTGCCAAATAAGTACCATAATAACATAAATGACTATTTAAAATTTTATAAAATATTAAATAAATACATGTATTTATTATAATAAATGAATTTATTTATTTATAAATATTCAAAGAAATTATTTTACAATATCATGCTACATAAAATGCGTTAGATCATGATATAAGTTAAACTTTATTTTTGTAAAATAAAGTACTCTCAAACTCAAATGTACATACAACATACATTTTTAAGTTACTTTTGATGGAGTTGTTGATTTAAGAAGAATGATCAGTCAATATTATAAATTATAAAATTGTAATATAAATTATAAAAGGGTCAACAAATCATAACCTTATTTAATTTATTATGTTTTGACTTTAACATTGGTGACTATTATTAGTTATCAATATTTTTTAACCAATTAAATAGTTAAATAAAACATAAAAAAGGTAAGTAACAATGATTGAACTTTGATTTTAGGGTAATTCTAAAAAAAAAAAAAATTGCCATTTTGGATTTAGAGTAAAAAAAGTTAAAAAAATTAACTTAATTTTTCTTGAACAAGTTTATTGGTATCATTTCTTAAGTATGTTAAATTTTTAAAAAAATACTTTACAATCATGAGTTTTTTTTTATTTTTATTAATTTTTTTATGTCAACAGAAGTGATTTTTATGTCATAGATGTTACATAAATTAAACAATACCTTAAAGACTATAATTCTGTTTAAATTTTCTTTGGACTGCAATATAATTATATCATGGGACATCTAATTTTGCTTAGAATTGGTTATTGGGTTAATAATTAAACTATTTCTAAGGTCATTAAAATATAACTTTTTGTCAGCAATGTTACCATCTTTTCTGTAATTTTGTTTCCATTTTCAAAAAGGTGGTCTTATTCCACTCATAAGGAAAAAGTTTCTGTATTTAACATAAAAATCTTAACCTCACTGTAGAATGATGTCCGTGAGGCAACACTCTTAACCAGTAACACTGCTGACATTCACCTCATTTTTCCCTGCTGATGAACTTTTAGACACTATTTTACCAATAAAAAACTAAATAAACCATTGTAGGCTCTTTGAGAACATAATTGTTATTTTTGGATGTAATAAAAATTGAGTCAAAGACATTTTATAGCGGTAACACTCTGGGCATTGAATAATAATACTTACTATTGTTTTCGAAGCTAATTATCCTCTCTCCTCAAGGAACCAGAAGTAATTGGTTCAACAATCAAAAGACAATACAATTCTTTTGGAGGAAGTTCCTCCTCACCCTTTTGGGGTCAGTTTCTTGGATACCAAGCTCATAAAGAACAGTAACTCGTCTGACCAACATTTTAATAAGACCATGGGGACAGCATTATCATTTTTTTTGGCTGTCTGAATAATCTATTTTTATTGAAAAAAGTATGCAGATATTGTTCTTTAGGATATGCACTTTTAATGCATATCAATTACAAAAATAAAATGTGTTTTTTTTGTCAACAAAAATGCTTATTTTTGTTGTCATATTGAGCTGGTGACAGTTATACTACAGCAATTTTTTTCGGAATGACCCTTTAGCTTTATAAAAAAGTTAAATGGCACTTATGAAATTAAGTATTGTATATACTCTTACATAGGTTGACCTGAATACCAATTAATTTAATTAATATAAAATGGACTTACACAATTTTCATATAAAACAGCTTATATATTAATCTAAAAAAAAAAAAGAAAAGAAACAAAGACAATTTTTAATAGTTATTATTTTTTTGTGTGTTCCTGACTGTAGTTTTAATATTCCAGTAACTTAGTAGGTAGTTCAGATAGAATATTTTCATTCTAAATGAAGTTAAAAAGAGATTCATTAAAAAATGAACAAATAAAATAAAAACATTTTACAAAAATAAGGAATATTAATTATTTAGGACTATTATTAATTATTATTAGGGGTTCTTAATAGTTCGTTAGACATAACTAACTTCTAAGAAATTTAATGTGCTTTATATTGGTATAAGGTTGTTGTTTTTTTTAAATATAATAATACAATTCTTTTTCATCTGGAATTAAAAACCAGATATTTTAAAATTATTTGTGGAACTCTACACTTTTTTAAGGTGATAAGTTTAAAATTTAGACACCCCAAAGATATAAAAATTAATTGGAATAAAGTTTTTCTACATTTTTTTATGGGATTCGCTCATTTTTTCCTCCTAGTGTTTACACTGGTCCAATTAACAGTATATATTGATTTTTTTTTTTTTAATTTTGCTTTTTAAAAGATATATAATTAATCAATATTTATAAATTGGAGGTAAGAATACTGTTTTATGATATATATTTTTTTTTTTTGAAAGTGAGGAAATATTTAAAAAACAAGAGCAACAAACTTTTCACCACCATTTTCAACAAATTCTGCATTTACCACATTTTGGTTTTTAATGTAGATATGGTTTAAACTAAATAATTTCTTCATGGAATTTGTAAAAATAAATCTTTCATCTCTTAAATAAGTTTTTTTAAGGGAAGAAATCCAACAACTGAATTGATTGATTTCAGCATCAACTGAAATCTGATTTTTTTTTTTTTTTTTCTTATATCCGTTTTCTATTGAAAACTTCAAAATTTAATTTTACTGAAATAACAAAAGTTTTAAATTTACTCTTTTATTCTATTATATTACATAAATTCTTAGTGGTTTAATTTCACAGAATTCGATTACTTTTAAACATTTTCTAGAGACATTAAAGAAAATTAATGGATTGGAACAAGTTGCTGTTACTACTAATGGTCTCAATTTAACTAAACAATTGGTGAATTTACAAAGAGCAGGGCTAGATGTATTAAATATCAGTTTAGACACTCTGAAACCCGACAAATATGAGAAAATTACTAGACGGAAGGGTTGGGCTAGAGTTATAGCTGGTATTGATCTAGCAATCCAACTTGGTTACAATCCAGTTAAGGTAAATCAAAATATGTCTTCATGGAGTATGAATGTGTTTAACATTTGTAGTTATACATTTTACATACAAGTAATTTGGTCTCAGGTAAATGTTGTAGCAATGAGAGGATTTAACGATGACGAAATTCTGGATTTTGTTGAATTCACTAAAGACAGAAGTGTTGATGTCAGATTCATTGAATATATGCCCTTCACTGGAAACAGATGGGAAACGCAGAAAATGATTTCGTTCTCAGAAATGAAATCAATGATACTTTCGAAGTATCCAGACTTTACAGCATTACCAAATAAACCTAATGATACTTCAAAGGTAATGTTGAGTAGTTTATAAAAACATTATGTAAATAAAATTTATAGTAATCAATGAGGGATGAATTACTGTTGATTACTACTGTAATTGATATAAGCATTATATATATGTTATAATAAATTTTAGGGACCATTAAATATTGTACTTTATAAGATGTATCCTCTGGTTTGATTATATTCATGTGAATGAATCTTTTGAAATTAACTGGTGGTTTAGAATGTTTGTCTGGTAAATGATAAACATGGTATGGAGAATGTAGGACAATAAGTCATATGTTTACTTGCATTTATTTTAATCCTCCATTCTCAATTTAATTCCAGACCCCATTTCTGGTGTTATTTAAGAGATGATAAATTTGAGCATAAACTCATGTTTTTGATTAGGCGTTAATCAACATTAACTTTGATCTTAAAATGTAAGAGTTATTTAGAGCCTTGAAATGTGTGACAGCCATAATTATGTGCTGAACTAGTTTTTTTTAATAGTTTTTTCTATGTAATATCTTATTCTTAATTGTAAGATTTAATCGGTTTTTCCTGTCTAAAGTATCACAGCACTCTTACCCACTATCTGCTGGGTTATACTATCCATTTTCAGCTAATTTGTTTTCTGTGCAATAATTTAGGAAGTTGGATTAGAGAAATAAAAATTACATATTTTGCAAATGATTGCTGACTATATTATAATCTGTTTGTAAGAGATCAGTCTGGGTAATTAAAACAAATCTTATTATATTGTTTAGTTCATTTTATTTCCAATCAACCTGAATATTTATGTATGTATTTATCATGATAATAATATAGCTTAATTGGCTTCACTCTGACACATCTTATATTAAGTGCATACAATAATAAATTGTAGAATTCCATCTTCCCTATCCATTTAATTGAAAATAACCATAAATTGAACAAAAACTTGATAGTGAAACTAATACATCACATAGATATTAGCCTAAAATTAAATATTTATGAATTATTAGAAATTGTAAACTTGTTTAAAACAAATGTAGATTTTTGTTTTAATAACAAGATAAATATTTCCAATAGTCCCACTTTAAATTTGTTTCCAGTAGGATCAGAATAAGCTACTAGTCATTGGGAAAGCCTAAGAGATTGTCCATTTACCTGATTATTTAGCTAACTAACCCTCCCTCTTTCTTTCTATTACATCTCAGTTTACTCTTGGGCCTAATACTGAAAAGATGGTGAGTATAAACATATTTGATTTCTTTTCCTACATTTTTAAAATGTATGTGTATATATAATCCTTGTATCAAAGTTCTGATGTTTTGAATTTTTTGTGTTTTTCAATACAAAAATTCCAATGGAAGTGGCTAATAATTCATCAATCATAATTGTTGTTTTTCAATTCAATTTGTTTGAAGGCTATATTTTTTTATCATCTGTTAAAACCTTTTCAAATATATCAGGAAAATAATGAATCTTGTTCATATATGGATGGAGGAAAAAATGCCAGCGGACTGGGGAGAAGCAATTATAGTTCCTATATATAAAAAAGGAAACAAACTGAAATGTGAAAATTATAGGGGAATAGCGCTTCTGCCAACAGTTTACAAGATCCTGTCGGTAGCAATATGTAGGAGGATGATGGAGAGGAGTGAGCAACTACTAGGCGAGTACCAGAGCGGTTTCCGCCCAGGACGGTCAACAACAGACCACCTATTCTCGATTAGACAAATGCTCGAGAAAACATACGAGTACAATGTTGACCTACACCACCTCTTTATTGACTTCCAGCAGGCGTATGACAGTGTGGACAGAGGGAAATTATTAAAGGCATTGCAGACACTGGGAATACCTAGCAAGCTAATAAGATTGACAAAGATGACCCTTGAAAGGACAAGTTGTAAAATTAAAACTAGAGTGGGTATTTCAAATAGCTTTAATGTTAACAGTGGTTTAAGACAAGGAAACCCATTATCACCGGTACTATTTAACCTTGCCCTAGAAGTTGCCATTAGAAATATCAGAACAAACCCGGTTGGCACCATTTACAATAGGCTCACACAACATATGGCTTATGCTGATGATGTAGTCATCACAGGGAGAACCAAAACAGCACTGGCCGGTGCTGTATAAGAATTTAAGAGAGCAGCACAAGATTTGGGACTGAAAATAAATCATGAAAAAACTAAGTATATGAAAACCTCTAGACAGACCAGAGAGAGAAGAGATTTCGTGGATGTAGGGGAAAACACGTTTAACAGCTGCAGCACATTTAAATACCTGGGAGGAGTTGTGACGGAGAACAATAATTTAGAAGTTGAAATTAAGGGCAGAATGGTAGCAGGAACCAGATGTTTCTATGCTCTGCAAAAAGCTCTCCGATACAAAAGTCTCTCCAGGAAGGCAAAGCTTTTGTTATACAAAACAATAATTAGGCCAGTAGCAATGTATGGCAGTGAAACGTGGACTCTAACCTAGGAAAACAGAAGAGCTCTACTGGTTTGGGAGAGAAGAGTCCTTAGAAAGATCTTTGGAGCCGTTAAAGAAGAACACAGATGGAGAATTAGAAGCAATGCCGAATTAGCTGAATTGTACGGAGAGCCTGATATCCTCTGTGTTATTAAGAAGAGCAGGATTAGATGGTTAGGGCATGTAGAAAGGATGGAGCCCTGTAGGCTGCCTAAAATGATACTAAATGGTGCACCAGGAGGAAAAAGGAAAAGGGGCAGACCCAGGCGGCGGTGGATTGAGGACTTGGAGGAGGATATAAGAAGGATGGGAATAGGAAACTGGAGGAGTCTCACTGGAGACAGCGAGGCATGGGGAAGAATGGTGGCAGAGGCCCTGGTCCTGCAAGGACTGTAGCGCCCAACAGTGAGTGAGTGAGTGAATGAATCTTGTTCAATAATTTTTCTTCAAATATTAAATTACTTCTTTTTTTTTATTATTCCAGTATCTTCCTAGTCTATTTTTATTATTAGTTTGATGATATAATTTTCGAGGATTGTAGGTAGATCCCAGAGATAGAGTGTTTCACCCCTTTTTTTCTTATTAACTCTTTACTGTCTTTATGATTAATAATTATTCTTAATCTGTCTGCTATTTTCCTATAATCTGTTATATCTCAAGAAATAGTGCACTCGTGAAACAAAAACAGCTGTGTTACCTTCTTAGAATTGTATATTTATTATATTGGTGGAGAGGTCAGCGAGTCCAATAACCTTGAAAACGAGTTAACTGTGCCTTCAAAGCTCAATTTTAGCAAATATTGGTGTTGTAAAAAATTGTTGTTGTGATTCTTAATAAGGCCTTAAAGCATTTATACACAAATTATGTTAATTAAAGGATTTTAAAAAACAATCTAAAATTTGCCTACTGAAAAGTGCATAATTTTGACTTATTGACTTCACGACAGCCAAAGATATAATACATGAATTTTATATCTATTTATATAATAGCCAAAAATATATATATTTTACTATTATGCATTTTATGTGTCCATGAAAAAAAAAATTAGCAAATTTGATTGATATATTATTCAATCTATTACTACATTGTTTTGCAGGCTTATCATATACCTGGTTTCAAAGGGCAATTAGGGTTTATTACATCAATGAGTGAACATTTTTGTGGTTCATGCAACAGAATTCGCTTAATGGCTGATGGAAGTCTTAAAGTTTGTTTATTTGGAAATTCAGAAATATCATTAAGGTAGGGAGACATCATAAAATTGCTTACTTTAGTACACCTGCGTTGAATGAAACTTACTTTGTATGATTTTTTTTTCAATACAAAAGAGATGCCTTGAGGAGTGGCTGTAGTGAAGAAGATCTCTTATTGATGATAGGAGCTGCAGTAAGAAGAAAGAAGAAGCAACATGCTGGTAAACAAATCATCCGTTTTATGTAGTTATAGTTTATCGTTTTCATATATATTTTTTTAATTTAAGAAATAGTTGACTATAGAGGGATGGCCAAGGTTAATAGTCAAAATGAAATAATAAATTTTTTTTTTTTGGAAGGATCAGTCAAGGTTATAAACAAATGATAAAACTGTGTTATGTATGCCCAAATTTTCTCTCACTTAGTAGGCTTTTTTTTTTTTTAGCAAATCTCTCAGCATTCCTGTTTATTTATTTTTTAAAAACTCCATTATCTACTGTTTCACAGCATTTAATGTGGAAATAAATAAGCCAACCTTAAAGTTTTTTAATCAAATTTGAGCTTAGATTAAATGGTAGGTAGTTGTAGAAGATATTTGGTTTTTTATAAGTTGTTTTATAGAAGTTATTTTGAAAAATTATTGTAACTTATTGAAAAAAAGGATTGCATAGTGCGTATCACTTTATTCTCATCGTTAGTTACAGAAGTTAATAGTTCCCCCCTGTATATTATCAATTTGTTTTTATATATTTATGTGAACATTTATTGTGAAAATAAATATTATTGGAACAATTTTGTGTTTTGAACTGTTTGGTGTAGTTCTATGAAGATTTACATCAATTGAACACGAAGGCAATACTTTTAAACAATCTAAACTTAAGTATCAAGAAAATGTATGGGAGGTTGTCAAATGGAGGAGCATTTATCAGATACAAAACATAATATAATTCAACATAATAACAATCAGAATTCTGGCTTTGTGCTTATTGTTTCTTAACTTTGGAGTTACATTATAGCTCAATAGCCTAGTCCTTATCTCTAAATTTTCTAGTACTAATGATGATTAGTCTCATATTTATTTTTTTTCTTAACTAATGAATCGTTGCTCTGGTATGCCAAAGATCACATATAGTGCTAATTATATGAGCAATGTGAAGGACATTATCACTGCTATATTAGTGTGAGGTTAGTAAAGTAACCAGCATAAAAAAATATAGTATAGAAGAGCTCATTTGGGGAACAGCTAGGCCTCTGTTTTGAAAACCCAGAAAGGCTAAAATCAAGAAAAAGAAAACCAGAGGAAGTTATTTTAAAACAAATTAAATGAAAACAATAATCTTATCCAAAAAAGAAAGAACATTAGAGGCAAGATTAAATCAGGTGAAAACAACCCAGAATTCCAACACCTGAAATAAGAGGTATGGTAGATGTTCCTTCAGAAGGCGATAGAGTGTATTACTCATTTCATACTAAATCTTTGCTAGGAAAAAATATTGCTGAAGTGTTAAAGAAATTGTTGCATTAATGCTTTTAGAACAGCATTTCAGTTCAAATAATGGTAATAGCATACCTGCTCACTCTTCTCAAGCTGAAGGAATGACTAGAAATATCTCACCCACAGCTTGTTCTCTTTTGTTACTGTGGTTTTAATCATAATCTTAATGCTCAGAACTTGTTTTCATTCAGAAGCATCAATGAAATAAAAAATATCAGCCTCTATCTATATTCTTGTTATTTGTTCTTGCCAAGATGATCAGACTCTAGAGTATGGAAAGAGATTTCACCTTGTGGCGCTTCAAAAAAATTTCAAATTGGGATGACTGTTACCTACATCTTTACATGGTAAAGTAAAGTTGATTTAGTTGTCTGGAAGGCAGGTTTGATGGCAGCTTGAGAACGACCTTACCCATTGTAATGGTTAGTAAAATAGATGATTTTTAAACCTTTGAATGAGGCAGACTAAACTGTCCCCACCGATTATTTTTTAATGTTTCCTCATTTATACATGATAATTTTTTTATGATGGGAAGTGATAATATTTGACTGTTAATTTTTTTGTGATGGGAAGTGATAATATTTACTGTTGAATTAGTTAAGGTATATATTTGGGGGCATCTGTTAAGTTATAAATTAAAGAAACATTTTATTTACTTAACTTTATTATATATGCCAATTTTTGGCCAAATCTTAGACCCTTTTGAATTATCCATTAAGAAAGTCGTAAATATAAAAGACATAACCAAACCTTTATTTAATATCGTAATAACTGCTGATAATTTCAACATCAATCTTTTCTCCAACTCTGCTTATAAATTATACTGAAAATTCTCTTCTATAATGCCCTGTAAACAGCACTCGTTTCCTCAGCTTCTTAATTATTAATCTAATGCACACATGTTAGCGATTATTTATTATTAGTCAGAGCTATTGTGTTATTTTCAGGAGCAATTTGAATATGAGTCAGAATAAACTGGTACTGGTTATGATATAATGGATAATACCATTTTATTGGTGAGAAGAAACTAATCCAAGAAGTTGAACCTTTTTGCCAACCCCTGATAGCTACCAAGAGGTTGTCGCCCTGGTCCAAATCACTCTCTGTGGGAATGTTAAGATTCATTTTGTATGACTCAAAGATACCATTTATTTATTCATATTATTTAGTAGTCTATCACAAAAAAAAATATTAAGCAATCATAATGGGAAGCCAATCAATAACCTTCTGAACTAGGCACAACCCTGTAACCCTCGCCCCTACGTGAAGTCTTAAAGGTCCTTGAAGGTTCCTCATAAAAGTTATTGCTTCATCATACAAAATAAAGTTCAAATCAGATAATTGCTAATTAATGCCATTGGTATTGAAGATCACTCTGCTCCTAAAACATCTACCAAGGATAATGAATGAAATGAAAAAAAAAAAAAAATCTCTGAATGGAAAAAAAAAAATCCTTCATACAAAAATACTATACCTGTACTGCCAAAAGAATAAAAAGGACTGCTTCAATTTCTACTCTTTGACTGTGACCTATTTTGCGGACCTCACACAATTCTTTATGATAAAGCAATTCTCTCAGCCAATGGCAAAACATGAACTGTTGACTTATTAAAGAACTAACCTCTATAAAAATATTAAAAATGTCAATAACAGATAATATTCTTACCATTCTTGTAGTATTATATATTATCTTTTGTATTTATTTGATTTTTCATAAATAGTTTTTCTGCAATTCAGTTTTAAATTACAAGATATAAACTGATTGACTTTTTCTTACTGTTACCTAAGTTCTTGGAGGACTTGAGCCTCTTCTAGCATTTTATTTTCATCCTGATGCGAGGCGAAACTGATAGCAAAGCCTTTTCATTTCTTTGAACATTGTGCAGCTATCAAAGAAAATAAAACATTTTCTCTAGTTATTTTGTCTACCTACCACAACCATTATTGAATGTTGTATCAATGTAACTGATTGAAGGTTTATCTCTGACAAAAAGTCCCACAGCTGTGAGTGCTATCTAACCTTGTATTAGTCTACTTATTCTACTGTCTTGACCAATACATGACATAGCCTTTTCTCTGCACTATCATAGTCTGGCCAACAATAACTGATCCTGGCTCTCGAGAGTAACTATGGATGCCTTTAAATGGATCCACATAATTTTCCATTCTGAAGACCTATCTACCTTTTCCTCTGTAATCAAAGTTAAAAAGATTTGAATCCTGTAACCTTCAACACAGTGTATGAAGTATATTTTTCTCAATAATTTTTATTGTTTTTCTTCAAAGTGGTCATCATTTAGTTCTATTAGCTGAATGGTAATCTATCTTTTTTTCTATAAAGGCACTTTTGGTCACTAAAGAATTTTTAAGAGCCCATTTTCTGAATACCACCTTATACTCAGCATTTTATTTCATAATTCCCATGCTTTGTATAAGTGATTGTAGACCCCAGATACTAAAGCATGAAAATCCTTCAATAATATAATATCCCATTTCTTTATGCTCATAATCTTTTTCTTATTCGTTTAAAAAAAAAAGAAAAAAAAGTCCTTAAGAAGCTAATTTCATCAGTTGTCTTTTACTGGCTTATTACTCAAAATTGTTTCAAAAATAATATTTTTATTAGTCTTGTTAAAAGGTTAATTGCTTTCTCTTCTTTAACCCAATTACATCCAAGGAATTTTTCACTTTAATCTTTAGGTGATAACTATATGGAATTATATAACCATTATTTATGAAGTTGATAAATATATAGTAATAATCGGGATCTAAATATATTTGTTATATATTTTTTTAATTTTATTTTTTAGTTTTAGTTATTGGATTGATATAATGTTTTCAGGCATGATGAACCTTGCTCAGATGCCTAATCGACCTATGATTCTGATTGGTGGGTGATTTCAAGTGCGTAAATACTATTTAAAATTACAACATTGGGAACTTAGTGTATTATAGGTTTAATTATGAAACTGGGTTGTCTGGTAAATTTATTTTTCAATCAAATTAACAAAATTTATTAAAACTTTTAATATAAATGTATATTTATCAAAATGTTTTGATTTACTGCTGTAGAGTAAATGTATAAAGTCTTTAAAAAATAAATTGAACTTAGCTTATAAAAAAAACTGAGCATTTGAGATACATATACTTTGGTGTTGGCAATATTTATTACTATTCCTTGAATTGCTTAGTTCATTACTTATTATTCTTTGTAAATAATATACAGGTTATATTACATTCATTATTGTTTTATCTAATGACATGATGTTCATATAAATTAAATTTTATGTGCATTTATTTATTAAGTTTATTTTTCACATGAAGATTACTTAATATTAATATTTATTAACCAGTGTTTATTGTTTATCCAACTTATTATTGATTAATGTAAATGAAGGGCCAGAGAGAAAAATCACATTCCACTTTTAGTTCATTTCAAGCTGGTGCTGCCACTTCACACTACAGGAAGTGTACTTTAAAATTGAGAAAAAAAAGACAAAACATATAAAATTCGCAGTAGAAAAAATGATGCAAACAGCTGTAGTGTTGAACATTAGGGAATTTCTTGAAGTCTAAGGCTGCGTATGCCATAGGGTTGGAGTTCTTGGCTGAAGAAACATAATTATATTCCTCAGCCTGTCCTGAACCTAGGCTATGATCTATTGCACATCCCTTTCTTGTAATTATAAAATTTAAAAATTAACAAATAGTTATTACTTTTTTTTTTTTACTGCAAAAAAATAAATAAATTAACCATTTACTGGCCCTAAACAAATAATCACTGGATAGTTGTAAGGTTTTCCGTCAACAATGAGCATTTTAGTGATTTCTGGGATATTAAGAATTACTTTTTGATTGTGAAATTTTACATATTGTTGAACTATTATCTCGGTAAAAATATTTCTTGATAAATTAATATTCACTTTTAGAAAATGGATAGATAAAGGTAACCAAAAATTTTAAATTTCATTTGAACAGCTATGTTGAATGACTGAGTGAATATATTGGGTAGGATCAGTCAGAAAAAAATTTAGGCAAGTTTGATAATTGACAAACATATTTTATTTTATTTGCCAATGTTTTGGCCAAATCATTGTTGGCCATCATCAGGACAAATGGAAAATTGGAAAGAAAAAAACAACTAAAGAACTTGAATTAACACAATGACACTGTCATGAATTGAAGAACAGGTCATTTGCTTTCCATTTACCCTGATGGCTATTAATGATTTGGCAATTAAAATAAAATGTTTGTTAATTTTCAAACTTGCTTAAATTTTTTTCTGATTGATCCCACATCTATTTCAATTATCTTAAAAGTGATTGAAAGGACTACTTTGGTTTATCACCATGGTCCTTCAAATTTATGAATCACTTATTTAAAATTTTCTACTAATTTATTATACTAGAAACATATTATTTTATTGGATGCAATAGGTTGTATTTAATAATTTTCAGATTTATTTATGTTATTTTGTTTAATGTGATTGATTTTACTGTATTCTTTTCAGATTTTGCGATGCCCTCTGGAAAGTATCATAATTTAGGAAAAATGGGTTTTAGTATTCTCAACCAATATTTTGGAACTAACTCAACTTTTAATACTAATTCAATTTCAAGAATTTTCAATATTCTACCTTCTTGTCAAATGAGTACTTCATCAAAACTAACTCACGTCACAACTGAAGGAAAGGTGTCAATGGTTGATGTTGGAGAAAAAGTCACTTCGGAAAGATTTGCTGTAGCTTCAGGAAAAGTTTTTGTTGGTCCTGAAGTAACTCAACTGATTAAAGAAAACTTGATGAAAAAAGGGGATGTTTTAACAACTGCGCAACTTGCTGGAATTGTTGGTGCTAAAAAAACCTCTGATATTATTCCTCTATGCCATAACATTTTTCTATCTCACTTAGAAGTGAATTGTACTTTAAATGAAGAAGATGAAACTGTCGTTATAACATGTTCTGCTAAGTCTACTGGTAAGACTGGTGTAGAAATGGAAGCACTAACTGGGGTCAGCATTGCTGCTCTTACTGTATATGACATGTGTAAAGCTGTTACTAAAGCCATGGTAATAAAAGATATTATTTTAGTAAAAAAATCTGGTGGTTATAGAGGAGATTATGATATTGACAACAGCGGTTAGTTTTATAAAAATTAGGTTAGATTAAAATAAAGACCAAAAGTTCATTTTAAACTTCTACTATTCCTGTCACTTTCTATGGCAGAATTAGCCATTTGTGATCTTTCATTCAGTTCTTTTATTTAAAATATATTTATAATGCATAGTTTCTACCATTTTTTTTTTTTACTGATGTGAACAATCTGAATTTTCTTCATTAAATGAAATTTTCAAACTTTAACTAAGTACATAAAGTTAGGCGGTACTGTTGTACCTTGGATCTTTTTTTTCTATAATATATTACTAAAACGTATTGATTTTACATATTTATTTTGTTTAAGTACTTTCCAGTATTAGGTAAAAAATATTTTATAATTTCTTGTTGATTAATTCATGGTATAAGATGGTCTTGTTCTATGGATCACATCCTCTTGTATCTTGGATCAAACAGTAACACAATCACATTCACCTTGGGTTAAAATTAAGAAAACGGAGTCAATAAAAGAAAAGATTAAGAGTTGCAAAATATATTTATATTACATTAAAATTATGCTTGTATAATATAATCGTAATTTGTATGTAATATAAATCCTAGTCCTAATAAAGTATGTAACTATAGTGAAAAAGATCACAATTAACATCCTGTGCCTTGGATCAGTGGCTGATCCATGATATGAGATACGTTTCTGATGTATGTTACAAGAGGTGAAATTAGTTTCAAGATATGGTTTAATAACCCTATATTCTTTATTAAAATGTACAAACATGATTTATATTAGTTTAAATCACCAAATAACACTCTTGAAGCTGAAAAATAATAATAGTCTTTAAAATTTTTTTTGAAATTTAGAAATAAAACACCATTACTATTCAAAAACTCAACTTTTTGAGAGCAATTTATGACTGCACTCACGAAAAACTTTCTAATGCACCCCAGTGAGTAATTCTTTAGCTAACTTGTTTTCTCTGCGATAAAAACACTACCTGATAGTAATTAGTCAACCAAGGTACAACAGCCTCCCTTGTTTATGTAAAATATACACAATTATCATTTTATTAATAAAAATTAAAATCAATCAATTATTTTTTTAAAAAAACATTTGATAGTAAAATTAACTTTATTTAATAGAGTATATAATATATTCAGACTGAGAAACAATGTTATGTAATAAATTTATGCCTTCACATATGAATGCTACTTCTAATTGCCCCAGATATGGCAGATTGTAATATTTGTCTTTAAAACAGTTCAACAAAATATACAAATAACTAACTATAGGTCCAAACTAGAAGTCAGAAATAAATAATGCAATTATTATATACAATAATTATTTCTTATAATATTGAAATGTTCATAAACTTAACAATTATAACTGAATATTTTTAAACTTATCAGAATCAATCATGGACTTACTAAATTAAATAATGTCTGGTATAAGACTGGTCAAATCCCTTGTTTTAATAAAATATCTTTAGTATGTTTTATGCTTTCTTTTTCTAAAGCCTACAATTGTAAATTGTATAAGTAAAATTTTGTCTGTTTTTTGCAGTCCTATTTTTTATCTTTCCATTAATTAAATTGTTTTGTTAATTAGATATAAGAGATGGACAATGATTGACTCTACTGAGATAAAAGTGATAATTATTGCTAGGTCAGATTGATCAGTTAAGGTAAAATTATATAAAAGACTACAAATAATTACCCTTATTAAATGTTTTTATTTATCCTTCTTCATTCAGGAATTTAGTTGGTTTGTAGTATGTGAAATGTTTATCCAAAACTAATCAGTTAAAAATTTAACTAATTGTCTAGTTCTTTTCCGTTCAGTAACATTGCACACTATACATCACTTCCTAGATATAATTATGCAGCACATTATTTTTTTACTAAAAATTGTAATGGTTACTAAATAACATTATCCATTAATATGTTGTATGTGTCACCCATACATGTATAATTTTATAGTAATGATTGTATTCCAGTTTAAGTTAATTTAGTATTTAACATGTCAATAATTATCTGTGATTTATTACTGTGATAATAATTGGTAAATTGAAAAAAAAATTAATTGCCATTGGAACATAAAATGAAAAATATTAATACCTTGTCTTATATTGTTATAATAGTATGTAATGTTTACTTTATTCTATTATGATATTTTAAAAAAAATAAAAAAATTTTTATTTTAGTCACAATGATTTGAGTAGAAATATGTATGTATTTTGTTTCCTTTTGAAACTTTAAATCATTTAACTCTTGTTAAAATAACCATTGATACATAAATTCATGTTGCAGTGATTGGTTATTATTATAGTTGAACCTCTCTTAACCATTCTTGTTGCACCTGATGTACGCATGATGGTATATAAGGATCAATACATTTAGGATTGATGAATTAATTGCCACTTCTATTAGAATTATTTTATTTAAAAACTACTTTCAAATGTTAAGCATTCATCTTCAGTTCTAAAACATTCAAAATTTTCAAAACATTAGCACTTTGTTACATGGATTAAATATGCTAAACTTTTCATAAATGTAAGACAAGAACTCAAATATATTAGTACTCACCTGATCAGATCTAATGTATTTCTGAAATATATTAAGAGTGGAAGGGGATGGGCCAGGTAGGTTAAATAAAAAAATGAAAACCCCCAAAAAGTTAACTAGTTTTCAAATAAAATAATTCAAATAGAAATGGTAATTAATTCATCAATCTTAATTTCATTCTTGTTGCGACCCTAACCAATTTGGTCGGTTACTCCAAGGTATTAGAAAAAAAAATTTTTTCATTAAAAAAAAATAAACTATTTCATTAAGTATATTCAAACTTCACAACCGTTGGCTCAGAAACAGTACAGCCTTACCTAGGTACTGAACCCGAGACCCTTCATGGGTTGTGTAAGTGGTACAGGTTTTTTTTTTTTTTTTTTTTTTTTCCAAACTAATAAGCCTTTATTGCTACTCATTTTATTGCATATGTTAAAACTTTATTTGTTGATAAAGATTGCACATGTTCTAAAATGTCTTCATTTTTGATTTTCTGATTTCAGTTCAATCAGGCCTAACTTTTCTGAAATCAGTTAAGAGCAGTACAACTATACTATAATAATTTATTTTTCTTTAATAATTAAGGAATGGAATGTCCTTTCATACTTTATAGAATTTATTACCAATAATTGTTTTTATTCTGTACCATTATACCAGGGAAGTTGTTAATAATATCAGTATATAAGTACGAGAGGTAATTTTTCTGATCATGGTTTCATCTGGAATGATTTGGCTCTCGAACTTGTCTTAAAATTCTTTGAAATGTTAATTATTTGTATTCATAGACAGGTATAACAATTTGCACATAACCATGACAACAAATCTGTCTAAAAAATACACTCCTTAAAAAAATAAAAAATAATACAAGTATGAATAAAAAATGTTTTACCAAATATTTAATAGTATAAAACATGAAACAAAATTAAGAAGAAAAATTTATGGGGTTGTAATGTTCTTCCACAATAATTTTTGGTGACAACAAATTTATATTCCTAAAAAAAATATTTGTTCTGGTTGTAGGGGATTTGAAAATAAATCTTATAACCATTAAAAAAATATATATTGCAAGAATAACAACCTCTAATTTTATATAACTAATTGTATGAATATATAATAAGGTAAATATATACATGTATTTGGGCTACAACATATTTATACTGTTTTTCTGTTCAAAATAAGAATTATGATTTTTGAATATTTAAAGTCATAAAATATCTTATCAGAGAATGTTTGTGATTTGCTAGGTCCAGAAGCAGAGATTTAAAGTTAAAAACAAAAGTAGTTTCACTGCTATTATAAATTTACAAAATATAATAAACCACCATTAAAGTTGAAAATAAATATAAAATATTTACATACACATTTACATGAAAAAATACAATGTTTAGTTAATGAGTCCTAACTGCAGGGTCTTCAAGCTGTTTGATAGTAAGTGTTGATTTAGGGCCAGTTTGCCAAGTAGTGCCAGTTTGATCAATAACTGATGCACTCACATTAACAGTGGCCTGTACACTTCCTGAACCAAGGGACACAAGGAATTGTGCCGAGAAGAAGTCTCTATGAGGTACAACTGTTTGAGTGAGGACGAGGCCATTTTCATTTATCTAAAAAGGTTATAAACATAAAATAAATAAACATGTATACCATAGAATATATATATATATATATATATATATATATATATATATATATATATTTTTTAAAATCATTATTGATTGATATAATATTAACAAAAATATGATACCTTTTCATTTGAATTGGGACGTGGTGATGGATGTGTAGTGAGTGTTATAGTAACCCTCTCAACAGACCGGAAGAGTCCCGCCCTGCTACCATGCTGAATTACTCCTTCCACTTTGACAGCTAACTGTTGCCCACTTGTCACAGTTATATATTCACCATTGGCTCGAGGTTGAGGAGTGACAGCCAACTATTAAATAAAAGTAATTCAAAAGATAGAAATTCGACCAATTATAAATCTTATTAATAATCACCTACCTTTACACTCGTTGATTGAAGAACTTGGAAAAAATATCGAGGCATGCAAAATGTGCTGGTTATAAGTATTTCAACTTGCTCCAATAGGTTTTCAACACTCTAAAGGCAAATTAAAAAAAAAAATGTCTTGATTTTCAATAATATAAAAATAGATTCTAAAAATGCACAATTTAGTTAGTTAGTTTAACTAAATAAGATTGGTGAAACAGCTATCAAAGTTATGTTGGGCATGGACTAATTGGAACTGAAAAATTATTGGTTTGGATAATTCAGCGTTGGGGATCAAACTACAAGTACTCATTCATTTGGGTGTTGAAAAATACCATTAGTTACTATCTATATGCATTGGAAAAACAGAAAAAGAGCAACAGAGTTCTCCCCCTTGAACTTAAGCCACAGTAATTTCCTATAAGGGTAGCAATATTTGTGAAATAACTTTTCAAAATCCAAATAATAAGAGTTTTTTCAAAAAATTGTCACTTGTGAAGAAAAGTGGATATTCTGGCAAAATCCCGATATCCATGGGCAATGGTTAGGATCACAATCCAATAAATCTTCCTGTTCCTGTCTAGGAACAGTAAGAAACAAATCTAGGCTAAGCCTCTGGGCATTATGGAGTTTTCCATAATAAATATGCTCCTTTAATGCTGATATTTTAAATTTACTATTAACAGTTAGAATAGATTCAATCAAAATTATCAAACTGTTACCCAGCTTTTAAATAAAGGTTTTTTATTTCAGCAAGTAATGCTAGGCCACACATTTCCAGTCAGAGTAAAGAAATGTGGAAATCTTAATAGGATTGAAGTTCTGCACCATACAGTCCAAACCCCACTTCTTCAGATTTTCACTTATTTCATCTCATGGCACATTTTTTCAAGAGGAATAATGTAATAGTTTTCCAGATGTTGAGACTGTGGTGCAAGAGCTTTCTGACGGCTGTCCCAAGGAGTACCAGCCTGGCATTTTTATTAACATAGTATTTTGGAGTACCAGCATGTTTTTTTGTATATAACCCATGAATTAAGATAATTCAAAGAATTTTAATTCCAAGGAGACCGAAATTTATCATTTCAAATTGAAAAATGTTATTTAAAAAAAATCCAAATAGCAACATAACTATCCCAACAACGCAAATTGTAAATAAAGCTCATTTCTTACAAATCTTGTAAGGAAGAAATGATTTGAGTCCAAGGAAATGATACTGTGTCTTCCTAATTCATTTGAAAAGATACTCATGTTTATTAATTGCCATTGAAAATGAAGGATGTTGAATATTATCAGTTAAAATGGAAATATACTAAAAAAATTAGGGATAAAGATTTTTTAATATTTATATAATCCTGACCTGGAAATTTTTGTCAAGGAAACTAATGAATTGTTCTCATAACTCAAAATAAAAATTAAATGAATCTCAAAAAATAATTTTTGGACTTTAACTATTCACCCACTTCCAAACGTAGCTGAAGTAATATTTTCTTATACACCATTTAGCAAAATGTGTGAATATTTATAACAATCTTGTAGTTAAAAGTCAATAAGTATACAATTGAGATAAAATCAGTTCCTGAATCAGGAAAACAAAACACAAAGATATTACCACCTGATGAATGATGGTTTTCGGTAACTCCATAGGCTGTATAAATTTACTAGCTTCTTTACAAGCTTCCAGCATAATGGTAGTCTCTAAATTACAATCTTGAAGCCTGAAATAAAAGTTAATATGAGCATAAATCTTTAGAGTCAATGTCTCAGGAAATAATTTTTACTTACGATGAGTCTAAAGAAGGTTCATCACCCTGATAATTGACAAGAGCAACACTATCAATACTGTGGGCCATCAGCATGCACATATGCTGTAAACTATACTTAAATTAAGGTTAAATCAACAATCTACATGAGGAATCACTATTTTACAAGTTTTGTAATTCTTTAACACATCAAATACTCTGAGAGAAAGAGGCAGAATAGATATAAAACATTTAGAGAAATTAAAACATGCACACTTAAAAGAAATCGTATTTTTCAGGTTAATTAAATAATGCTCTTATTACAATTTGAAATCTTGTTGCCTTGATAATCAAAAGTGTTTTGGCTTTCTTTTCTTTGTTCAGAACATTGGCAATGTGGATCAAATTATTGGCAAATCAAAAATACTCAACAACTGATGTATTATGGCCATGCCCTCTATACACCCCTCCCATAACCGTCACCTTCAGCATTAAATAATCATGTTAATAAGGATACATTTGAAGATTAGTAAGTGAACCTTGATCAGCATCAAATGCTGACTGATATAGCTTCCAGTATAATTCTCCACAAGCACGGAATTCTTTTGCACACTTACGGAGCTAAAAAATAAAAATACAAATAAATAATTAAAATAAACATAGCATTTTTTTTTTATAAACAGTTTCCTTTAAAATAATACGTATTAATCATATACTGATGATTATTCTTACTTGATTTGTTATATGACCGCATCGTTGAAGTTCATCTCTTGCAGCAGTCACAATAGCAACAGCTATTGCTGGAGGGGGCGAAAAGCAAATACTATTGCAGCATGAAACCAACTGAGAAAAGCAGTTTAGTAGTTCACATCTCAAACTAGAATATTCAGCCTGAAAGGATAGGCTGTTGATTGGACTGCTTCCGGCCTTAAAAATATTTATGAACATAAACATATATAAACATTAAATTATTTCATTATATAATAAACATTGAATTATTTCATTACAACTAAACAGTATATTAGATTGATAATAAGGTAATTATTTTATTATTGGATTATTTGAAAACATTTTTATTCCATTGAAAGTTAGTTTATTGAAAGTAAGGAAGATTTACCAGGTAATGAATATTTTCAATGTAAAGTACTATGATAGAAAATAAGACTGCAAAGGAAAAAATTCTGTCCAGTAGAAATAGTAAGAAATCAATAACGATTTGGTTTGTTAAATCAGAAATAAGCATATTTTTTTATTTCTAGAGATGGTGAACAGTTTTACCGGAAAATAATCCACACATCTGTAAGGCCTGAGTAATGTTATTTACAATTTTAGATGGTATTTAACTCAATAATTCAATTACTAAAACAGAATAATCTGCTTTTATTACAAAAACTTTTACAGTACAGAGTGAACTTCCATGAATGAATGTAGAAGTTGGTATTTTTTTTTTTTTAACAGTTGTATACTTTAAAACAAAAGTTAATAAAGACAACAGAGGCATTTCTTTTAATGACATTCATTGGCTCTTTTCCTTTCATCATTTTACAGGCAGAATAATACACTAATAAATTTAAATAGTCAAGATCAATAAGAGGATGCTTATGTCTTGTAAATAATATGAGCTGGTACAAAATATCTTTTATTAACAGTAGAAAAAAGGTGAGGGATGCAACCAGGTATAATTAATAAATCCAAGTTAAAAAAAAAAAAAATCATTTACAAAAAAAAAACTTGGATGTGTTAATCATACCTGACTGCATCCCTGACCATTTTTCTTCTTATATCCTATTACATACTACAATCAACCATAGCATTTTTAACTTTTATTAACAATTAAGAAACCTCTTAGGCAAAAAAAAAAAAAGTTCTAAGGATAACCGGAATAGTCACAAACAATTATTAGATAGAAATAAAATTAAGTTATGATTAATAAAAATTCATAATAAATAAATAATTTATTATTTTCAGGAAATGCCAAGGAAGTGAAAATAAAAAATGGACCAATAAGTAACTGAAAGGAACAATACCCTCAATGATGTGATGCCAGCATTATAATAAGTAATAGCATTTTCTAATCGGTCAATCTGTGAACCTTCTCTTTTTAATGAAGCCTCGGCATTACTGATGTGCTGCAGAGCAATTAGCCAAAAATGTAAATGTTCTGAAGAAACTTTACCTTGAAGTTTTTTAATAATATTATTACAAACTTTAAAGTGACCGTACCTGAAAAAAGATATTATCAGGATACTAGTTATAGTTTACTAAGACAGCAACGGAAGAAAGATAAAAACTTACCTTGCTGCTGCCCGAGCAACTTTATAGTTAGCCCATAGGTCAGAATTTTCAATAACCAGATCTACAGATGATTGTAATTCCTCATCCCAGTTTGATGGACGTACTGTTTGGAAGATTATAGTACACAACATAACCTAAGACAATCATCAAAAAACGTAAAATGTTTTATTGCAAATTGAAACAAGGATATTTTTTAAATCAAACTGGATAATCAAAACTGTTTTTAAAATAAAGTTAAAAGTATAATGTTAGTAAAGATAGAAAAAAAGTGTAATTAGTTAAACAAAAATGAACATTTAAAAAACTGCACTAAATGTACAGTATTACAAAGAATTTTTAACAGAAAAACTAACAAATGATACTAGAAGAAAAATAACTTTATAATCATTTACATATTTCCTCAAATCCAAATATAATTAAAAAAAAAAAAAATGAATTCATATTTTCAAAAACAACATTAGATTCTATTGTAACATATAAATCCAATGTTTTAAGACAAATTTTCAGGATTTGGTTAAGTTAATGTTTTTATTTTTAAAAACAAAAAAATATTAGGAAATTAGTCATATATAAAACTCTTGGTTATTTACAGAATTTTTTGACATGGCGACTGCAGATAAGCCAATCCCAGTTTTACGTTACTAGTGTTTTCATTTAGAGGTTTGTATGTTTCACTATAATGTCTTACAACAGAGGTAATGACTTCATAAAAAAAAAAAAAATATATGATATAGGTTGGTTATGGTTTTCTAGGAAGACCACTGATATAACCAGTGAATTGCATGATTTACCAGTTCATTTAAAATGAACTAAAGAGCTAACACATAAATTTTATTGTTACCTTTGTTGAAATATGATCACTTATAGAGGAAATACAAATTTCTTGGATTTTTTTTGTAATATCACATAAATAAGGCTCTAATACTCCTGGTTCTAAGCTGCCAATTCCTCCTAAAGCTTGACACAAGAGCAAACTTGATTCTTCTACAAATACATAAATAAAATAAATAAATAATACCCATAGGCACACAAATAATAAACGATATGACAAATAAATATATTAACCAGATGCATTTTCAAGTTGTGATGCTATAAGTTCAATAAATCTGTTGGCAAGTGGTTTATGGACTTTACATAGAGTCACAGCACTTTGTAGACAAGAGGTGAGTACATACTTCTCAATGTCACCTTTGTTGCATGTAACAAGCAACAACAACAAGGACTCCACTGTGCTAAGGTGTTCTTCAACATCAGAAATAGGTAACCCCTCTTGAAAACTATAAAGTATACAATAACAATGAAAAAGATAAGTCCATATAATGCAAATGTTTCCTCAACTACTAACTACAATCATTAATAATTTCTTGTTTCAAATAAATTTTCTATAAAATGAAATGTTCTTAAATTAAAACACTAATCAATTTTGATAATAAAATTTAAGAAATAGCACATATTTTAGTACTTTTATTTTTTCACAGTTTATCCCAGTCAATAAAGGTTTCATGTCACAACAAATTAGGCATTACAGTAGCATCGAACCTAGAACTTCAAAAATAAAAAGGTCTGACTAAAGGAAATTGTTCACCACCCTTAGCTCTGAATGTAGTAAAAAGTCTTCCTCGAAATAGCTTAGGGTTTGCAGGAGGGAGGGGGGTGAGAGAGTTTAAAATCAAATAACATGGAAACCGTTGCTTTTAACACATTTTGTGATCTACAAATTAAAAAGCAAAACAAATTTGAAATAATTTGGTTTTATTCCTTTTCTTCTCAGATCATAATTTTAGAGCTGTGGGGGAGGGTAAATTAGAAGAGATTGGCTAACTTAAGGTAAGTCACAGTTCTCCGCAAAAACATATTTATCAGTACTCTCTTAGCTATAACTCCGAAACTATTTGTTCGAATCAAAATTTCATTTTTCAATCTAAAAGCTGGTTAAATTTACTATCAGAACTCATATATGAAATTTTGATCACGTCCCATTAAATAATCACGCCAAAACAATAAATGTGTACGTTTTGGCAAAATATGACGATTTTGACATGTTCAGTGGTCTGCCATGGGTACTTAATCGAATTCAATCAAAATTTCATATATAAGATCTAATAGTAATCAGCTTTGAGACGGAAAAAATAAATTTCAGATCGAAAAAAATAGTTTTGGAGTTATGGCAAGAAATGTACTGAAAAAGAACATGGACTGCACCATATTATGGGGTACTCAGCGTGCTGGCATGGGTGTTTATGGGGCTTGACCACAATTTCATGTATAGAGTCATATAATAAATTTAATCAGTTTTCAGATGAAAAAATGAAATTCATGATTGGATAAATGGTTTTAGAGGTGTAGCGAAAAATGTGACAAAAACACATAGATTTCACATCAGTACATGGTTTTTAGTGTGCTGACAAGGGTATTTTATGGGACTTATTATTAGCTAATCTCTTCAAATTTACCTTCCCCCACAGCTCTAAAATTATGATCTGAGAAGTTGGCAAAGTTGATTTGCTTTTTAATGTATAGATACAAAATGTGTTAAAAGCAACGGTTTCCGTGTTATTTGATTTTAAACACTTTCACCCCCCCCCCTCCCTGCAAACCCAAAGCTATTTCGAGGAAGACTTTTTATTACATTTAGAGCTAAGGGTGAGTAACAATATCCAGTAGTCAGACCTTTTTATTTTTGGAGTTCAAGGTTTGATGTTAATTTCCCTGTTCTATATCAATGATACAAGTGAACTTTATTACATAGTTGCTTCATTTTAACTGAATGGCAATTCAAGATCATGAATAGCAGTATATGCAGCAGTGCACCTCAGCATGGCCCTGCTAGGACAGGTGTCCACTACTTTTTCAAAGCTTTCTATGAAGCCATAATTCTAACATTAAGAGTTATGAGACACATCATTTTAAAGCCAATCATATTATCCATAAATTTTGTTTGACACATTTCTTTCCAAGACAATGATAAAAAGCTATAATTTGTTGAAGTTACTTTTTGTTTTTTGTAGTGACAGCTTTCTGTATATGATTAAGTATAATGGCAAAACCAAGCTATCTACATAAAAAGTATAATGTTATGGGCCGGGGGTGTATGGCTAATCAAACTACACTTAAATATTAAACACTAATTTATTTATAACTTAATAAATACAACTATGTCCTTAATCTAATAAAATCTTACAATTACAATTATGACTTAGGTCTAACCTATATCTGATTTCTATACTATATAATAAGGTAATATTTATCCTGAATAACTTAATGCTAGGTTTTACAATTACATATAAGATTCTATTACACTGACACACAGAGACTGTCATTACTTTCAGTGACACTAAATCAATGCCCACTGGTTCATAACAGACTCTTGACTACATTTACTGACACTTGATACAACTCAGGACTGACACCAATACTAAGTCACTGCCACTGGATAGTCAACACTGGATGGATAGTCATTGACTAACTGACTGGTGACTCCCCGATGACTGCCTCTTCACTCACTGATCACTGATTGACTTTTGACACATCACTGACTGACTCTCCAGGCCGAGAGTCCAGACCGTTCGAGGCTGGTAAGGCTCGACCCTTCTTATCTACCTGCTTTTGGAGAGGGGTCAAGTCTCTTCTGGCTTTACATGGCCAAGGGCCTGGGCGGTCCTTGATCCTAGTTACTACCTCAGACAGGAACAGTATATAATATCATTTGTTTATAATATATTTATGAGTTGAATAAAAAAAGAACATCATGGTGACATTTGTTTTTGAGCTGTAAGCATAAAACCTGAGTACTGTTCTTAGCTTTCCCTAATTGGTTGCGACAAAGCTTATATTATTACCTTCATTGACTGGGTTAATTAAGATACTACTATTAACACCCAAAAATTATTAGTGATCCTCAAGACTACAAACCAACTACGATATGATCTAATGCTTAATTTTCATCAAACATTCAGCAGTTCAGAAGAAAGGTCTTTAGAAATAAGGGACTGCAGTGATAAAATAGATTTTAAAAAAAACTTTTTACCCATTTTAAAGTAAAATATAAAAAACATTATTATTTACCGTAATCATAAAAAATATTTAAAATTAACATACCAAAAGTTAACCATGTTAGTTAATATTTTTACAGATTTGGCAGAGATTAACCAGTTGCTGGAATAACAGGTCTCTTGGCAAAGTTTCATTAATTCTGAATCTGTAAGAAAGGAAAAATGTAATTAAGTATTTAATTTTATAAATTATAATAGGTAACGTAGTAATTCAGAGGTTAAATCATTTGACATTCAATTACAGCACAAAATTTAATATTCCACAAAATACAATAGAATTAATAAATATAAACATTAAAAAAGTTATAAATTAAAAGTTATAATGTTCTCAAATGGTCAGGTTGATAAATTATACATTTAAGTTTTAAAAAAACTTTATATAAAAGGTGCCGATGTTTTGACCTGCCTAGCTGGGCTTCTTCAAGGCTAAAAAAATAATTATTTTTATATCAGTCATTTTCAGCCCTGAAGAAAAACTGCAAGGTAGGTCGAAACATCGGCACTACGTTGATGAAGTTTTGTTAAAATGGATGCATAATTTATCAACCTGACTACATCCCTGACTATCTTCTCAACCAAATTTA
This sequence comes from Euschistus heros, assembly GCA_003667255.2. Taxonomy (NCBI): domain Eukaryota; kingdom Metazoa; phylum Arthropoda; class Insecta; order Hemiptera; family Pentatomidae; genus Euschistus; species Euschistus heros. Next base: position 460,529 of record RCWM02000086.1, on the reverse strand, counting down.
ATATTCATTCACTCATCAATGGTGTAACAAATCTTAAAGAGTCAAGGCCTCCTGCACCTTAGTCCGCCAGTCCTCTCTATTCGCTGCCGCCGCTCTCCAGTTGCAGATTCCCAAGATGGTCCTTGCGTCCGCTGCCACTCCATCAATCCATCGTAGCCGAGGTCTTCCCACTCTTCTCGTGCCATACACCTTTTCGTCTAGAATTCTTCTAGGAATCTGGTCTGGGGTCATTCTAACTATATGCCCTGCCCATCGGAGACGTCCTGCCTTTATTATTCTTACAATATCAGGGTTCATGTAGAGCCTCGTAATTTCAGCATTAGTGCGAATTCTCCAGGTTCCATTGGTGCAAAGTGGTCCGTAAATTTTTCTCAGGATCCTTCTTTCGAACCTCAAGAGTGCTTCCTGTATACCAATGTCCAAAATTCATAAGCATAGGTGAGCACTGGTCTTATCAAGGTTTTATATATTAGCACTATTGTGGTTCGAGAAACTGACCTGCTTTTTAAATGGTTAAAAAATAACATTTATTTGAAGTTATGATTCTTCGTTGGATCTGAGCCTGTATTTCATTGTTGGAGTTTACTTGTGAACAAAGATATACAAATTCGTTCACCGTTTCAAACGAAAAGCCTCCGGCAACAAAGTGTGACGGCTCCTGCTCATCAAGTCGTGGGCCAGCGTGCATATATTTTGTCTTTTCTTCATTCACCTCCAAACCAAATCTCGATGTTGCTGCCTGAAGGCTGAGGAAGCTATTTTTCAAATCAGTTGGAGTTCTTCCAACAATTAGGTCAACATCATCTGCGAATGCTGAAATCATACTAGACTTGTTAAATATTGTTCCCCGACTTGTATCCCAGATTTTCTCACTGCACTTTCGAGGGCCAGATTAAACAGTAAACATGCGAGGCAATCCCCCTGCCTCAGCCCTTTATGGGTTTCAAAGCTACCAGTTATATCACACTGGATTCGCACTGTGCATTCTACTTTCTTCATTGTAGCCCTAATCAGACGTACCAGCTTCGGTGGTATTTCCATCTCAAGAAGTTCCTGGTACAGTGCGTTTCTCTTTATGCTATCATAAGCTATCCGGAAGTCTATGAACAATAGGTGGGTATGGATATTATATTCTCTGCACTTTTCAAGGATATTTCTGATGGAGAATACCTGGTCTATGGTAGACTTTCCTCTCATAAAGCCCGTTTGGCACCTTTCTATATTTTCCTCAGCAAAAGGGAGTAGTTTTCTATACAGTATTTGGGAGAACACCTTATAAGCATTAGGCAAGAGAGATATGCCTCTGTAATTATGACAGTCAAGCACATCTCCTTTCTTGTAGATCGGGCAGATCACTGTTTTAAACCAATCTGAAGGGATCTCTTCAGTCTTCCAGATGTCCATTATGATATTATATAGATATCTGACAAATTCTTCTCCCCCATGTTTGAACAATTCTGCTGGGAGTCCATCTAGTCCCGGTGCTTTATTATTTTTCAGCTGCTCTAGTGCTTTGTATACATCTTCCATATCAGGTGGTTATAATTCTTCCGGAGGCATCTCTGTTTCTAGTCTCTCCTCTTCTTCTACGTCATTTAAAAGGACATTGAAGTAGTTCTGCCACTGTTCCAGAACATGCATTCTGTTGGTGATCAGATTACCTTCGCTGTCTCTCCATGCATTTATTCTTGGCTTAAATGGTTTTCGGCTGCTGTTAATTTCTTGATAAAACTTTCTTGCCTCATTGTTATTCCTGAGGCATTCCATCTGTCGGAGTCGTTCCTGTTCCCATGCTCTTTTCCTTCTCTGGTGAATTCGTTTTTCCTCCCTTCTTCTGGACCTATATTCTTCCACTGATCCTCTTGTGTGTCTCCTTTGTAACATTGACTTATAGGCTAGGTTCTTCTGTTTGGTTACTCTTTGGCATTCTTCATCAAACCATGGCATGTTCTTGGTTGGTCTATGGCATCCAAGCACTGTAACTGCCTGTTCTGCCATGGTCTCTTTACACTTTTGCCATTGTTGGTCAATACCTTCGGCCTGGTGCAGGTTTCTAAATCTGATATTCATACTTTCTTCAAAGAGTTGACTAACCTCGGGATCCTTCAGCTTTTCAGTATTGATTTTAGGGGGCTGTGCCACATTTGGCTTTTAATGTTTGAGATCCTTGCTCTGACCCTAGAGACTGTGAGGTAGTGATTAGAATCAATATTTGCTCCTCTATAGACCCTTACATCCATCAAACTAGTGATATAGTGGCCGCTCATTAACAAATGATCTATTTGGTTGTATGTGAATCCATTATTAGAATGCCATGTAGCCAAATGGATTCTCTTGTGGGGGAACACAGTGCTGCCAACCACCAGTCCTTTTGAAGCAGCAAAGCTTATCATTCCCATACCATTGTCATTTAAATTTAATATTAATTCATAAAATGAAATGGATATAAAAAAAAAATTTAACAACTAAATAAAATCCACCCTTTTTGTAATATCTGGTGTACATAAGATCAAAAAATATATAGATACATTAAATAAATTTTCAAATCAAATATTTCTATAAATACCTGGATCAACGTATTCTTGACAAATAACTGGAGATTTTGTAAGAATTATAAATATATCGAGTGCATGACTTATAACTGCTTCATGACGCGAATTTCTTGCAAGATGGATTGTCTTAGTTACACAATGTTGAGGCCATAAGTGAGGCCCCACTTTGGCTAATTGGTGCAAACCAGTTAAAGATGCTTTTTTAACAGCCCAACGTTTGTCTTTCACCAGATATTCCAGTAACAATTCTACCTGACAATGAAAAAAAAAAAAAAAGGTTATGATTAAATTGGAAATAATAAAAAAAAATCTACAAAAACAGGCTATTAATATTTGAACAGTTAATGAACACGATTACTTTTTAATTAAGATCTATTATGATGTTTTTCCTAACTTTTTTTTTGTCTGAAAGTACATAGTATATGTGTACAGGCCATAGCGTAAGTGCTGCTGTAAGATCATGTTTACTCTTAACTTCCTATCAACAGATATGAATACAATTCAGATGTTTAGAGCATAGAAACTCTAAAAGATGCAGTATTTTACCCTCCATCACTCGTGCAGTGTACATTTTTGGTCCGGATCACTTCCTTGTAAAAGCAAAGTACTGCCAAAAGTTAGCAACAAAAATGAAAGAGCATCGGAATAGACAAAGTTCAAAGTAGATTTATGATTGAAGAAGTCAATGAAAGATTTAAGAGCGTGGAAGAAGACAAGATACTTGAACTGGATGAGGCCATAGGAATCGAGGACAAATGGAGTAGAATTTAACACGTGATTGATATATCAGCACAAGAAGTCGTGGGGAGCATTGAAAATGTATTGGAAAGAAATCATCAGTATGATGAAGATTTTGCAACAGCAGTAAAAGAGAGGAACAATGCACATATGCTTACAAAGAAGTTATTACAAAGAAGAACTAGGACGAATGTAAAAGATTATGACAGTAAAAGAAAAGCTTCAAAAAAGCTATGCAGACAGAATTCCTCGCATATGGAGATGCTGTAACAGAACAAGTTTATTCCCTTATTTAGGATATATGGACCACTGAAAAAATGCCAAGCGAGTGCTTGCCAAGGCAATGAGCCCGAATTATAAAAAGGGTGATGAGATGGATTGTAAAAATTACAGAGGTATGGCGCTTCTCCCTGTGATGTATAAGATGCTCTCCATTGTTATAAACAAATGTCTCGTAAAATGGGCTGAAAATTACCTAGGTGAATACCAATGTGGTTTTAGAACAGAGAGATCAACCATCGAACACATATTTTCTAATAGCTTATCTTAGAGAAGTCCAACAAATTCAATATAAATCTAAATCATCTATCTGTAGATGTTAAACAGGCATATGATAGTGTAAACAGAAAAGAAGCTTTGGCCGATCTAAGAGTACAAATTAATCAGGCTAACAAGTATGATGTGGCAAAACAAGAGATTTCAACTTAAAATAAAAAAATCACTGTCAGAGGAATTCAAAGTAGATAGAGACTTAAGATGGGGGATCCTTTATCTTGTAATAAATAATAATGATGTCAGCCATATTGGACGTGCTGTTATGTAACAGTCGTTTGAGTGAGTTTATGTGAAAATGGACAAGATCAGTCATTAAATATTTGTTTTTCAAAGGCAATACGCCTATGCAAATCAGAGTTTGGATTCTGTGTATGGGGACTCTGCACCATCATTTATCACAGTGAAATTTTGGGCAGCTGAATTTAAACATGGCTGTAAGAGCTTGGGAGATGATGAACGTTCGGGACGTCCAAAAACTGCAACTACCGATGAAAACATTGCCAAAGTTCACCAAATGGTGCTAGGCGACTGCCAAATTAAAGTGAGAGAGATAGCAAAGGTTATGAACATGTCAAAAGAACGTGTTTGTCACATATTAAATCAACATTTAGGCATGAGAAAGCTGTTGGGTGCTGTGTTTGCTTGAATGAACATTTCCAACGCTCTGTTGGCGCAGTTTAGGTGCAATAAATTACTACGCGAGTTTTGGCGCCGATTAATTACTGAAGATGAAACTTGGATACACCATTATACGCCCAAAACAAAAATACAGTCCAAACAGTGGACTGCAAAGGGGAACCGGTTCCAAAAAAAGCAAAAACTGTTTTTTCTGCTGGGAAAGTGATGTGACTGTTTTTTGGGATAGTCATGGAGTTATTTTAATCGATTACCTTCAAAAATGAAAAACCATTACAGGAGCATCATTACTTAACAAACTGATGGCAGAACTTGCGGAAAAACAGCCACATTTGCAGAAAAAGAAAATCCTGTTTCACCAAGACAACGCTCCGTCTCACACCTCAGTGGCTGCCATGGCGAAAATCCACGAATTACGTTTTGAACTGCTTGACCATCCACCTTACTCACTTACTTGCCGGACCAGAATGAGAGTGTCAAGTTTCCTTTTATGGAACCGCCACAAATAAACATTAACAAACCCTGGTGGGAATCGAATACAACATACTAAGCCATCATATCTATCTTCAAAAGATTTAATATTACAGACAGTGATTTTTAAAAGGAGGATGAACAAGTCCTAATAAGTGATTTTCAAATGAAAAATCAGAATGGAAAGCTCAAAACAATAACCTTTAAGAAATACAAAAAAATAAACACAAAGGCCTTGGTCATTTGCCTTACTTGACTAGGTATATCAACCAGAGTAGCTGCGGCCAATTTGGTTAATGTATTCAATGTGGTGACCACAAAGTCTTTTGCAGGATACTTTGGTAATAAATCTGTGCATACTGTTCTGACCTACAAAACATCAAACACTAACAATTAGAAAAAGTATTATTAATGTTTATCAAATCATAAAGATGAATAATTACATCATGGTTATCTATTAAAAAAAATTATTAATACAGACCATAGCTGCAGTAGATGTATCATGATGCATATGTTGTAAAATAGGAATGAGTTGCAGTTTCATATGAGCAGGGGTAGCTAATCCTCGAATCATATCAGAAATTTTATTGCACATACCAAGTGCAAAAGACCTACAAGAGAATAAATAAAATTAAAATTGTTGCTGATTCGAACATTATTATTACGATTAACACTGAAAAATATAAATAATATAGCAAACTTGAGGTTAGGATTTATTCTATAACCAAAATTTTTTTGATAAGATCAATTAAATTTTTAATACAAACACAAAAGCAATAAATCTTTAGTTATCTTAAAGAGCTTATTACTTTTTATAATAACTTTGTTTAAATGTATTAGTGTGGAAGACTGAAACTAACAGCTAGTTTCATCATTAAAAATTGACATATTGATCCTAAAGAATAATACAATAACCTAAATGAAATGGCACTAAAGACAGATGTATACATTTCAGGCAGACATTAATATATGTAATACAAGAGAATTATAGTTGTATAAAATATAAATTAGAATTAAAAACAGATTTTTGAGTATATATAAAAACAAAGAAAAATCAAGAAATAGAATAAAAAAATAATATTGATTAAACAATGACCAAAAATAAAATAAATAAATAAATAAAAGATATTTTCAAAATCTATACATATAAAAATCAATGTGTGTGTGTCCTATATAGGCTTTGAAACAGTAATAGATAATGTTCCATGTGAGGCGGCATTTTTTCCACATACTCGGGGGAAGATTATAGGCCTATTGGTATATTGATAATATATTTTTATTATATTTATATTAGATTATTATATTTTTGATGCATAGGTGACAAGTTGTGGACCAAAATGTAAAAATCGTGAATTAATAAAAATCGCTTCAACAAATCAGTATATTTCTAACAGCTGGGTCATTCCTAATATATTTTTTACTATCATATAAAAGGACAAGGCGTTTTTCGTTTGTGATCACTACTAAAAACTACTGAACCAATCAGTACCAAATTTTAACTGCATAGTCTTCATAGTTCAAGGAAGGTTTAGCAATAATAAAATTTTCACTTTTTAATTAAATTGTTAAAAAAGGGATAAATATGTGGAACGCAATAAAGTTTGAAAATTGACTTATAGGTGGTGGTCGCTATTCAAGAGAGGTTACAAAGATATGGAGTTTTATAGAGCTGAAAATTGATATCAAAATTTGCTTAATCCAATTAAATTATCAAAAAAGCTATAAATATGTTCTATGATGTATGGATCGAAGTGAAGTTTAAAACTTGAGCGATGTATGGTTAGCGCTATATGGCCACAGAGTTTGAAATTGTAAAACTATTGAACCCATCTGTACCAAATTTTAACTACATTATTTTCATAGTTTTAGTAATGTTAATGAACTTTGTAAGTAGGAAGGTTATTAATGTTGAATGGCAGAAACGAGGTTTGCCACATTGTCATAAACTTTGATGGTTAGAAATTAAAATCCAACCAGATGAGATGAATAAAATTAGAAAATAAAAATGTCGATCTTTTTGATATTTTGTGTTAACATATGATGCATGGGCCTTTTATTGTAAGCACTGATAATATAGTTCATTACTAGCATTCCCGTCGCGGCTTCGCCCGCCCTCATAACTAAAGATAATTTCAACTAAAAATTAAAGTTTTATTTGTTTATCGATAAGATTCTTGTATTTTAGCATGTGGTTCAGCATTATTTCTTCAATGATTTTTTAGCAGTAATTATTATTCTAGTTATAATTGCACTGATCAGGTGGTTGAAGATTACATATAAGCACCATTAGGCATAAAATTTTTAACTTTAATGTATGAATTTGATGGATAAAGACTATTAAGAAACTCTTGCGGAAAATAAACTGCATTATCAGTGCTTACGACAAAAGGCCCGTGAATCATATTTTTACACACGATATAAAAAAGCAAAGGATCTACATTTTGAGTTAGTAATAATTTGTATTCGGCAGAAATAACTTTATTGATTTCATCTGGTTATATGTTGATTTCGAACTATAAAAGTATATGACAGTGTGGCAAACCTCGTTCCTGCCTCTCAAAATTGTACATTTAAATTTTAGTTATTGTAAATTTTACCATTGCAAAACCTCCCTAGAATTATAAAAATTATTTATTTAGATGTCGGTACAGATAGGTTCAGTTTAGCATTGTTAACTCTATTGTGGGATGGTGCTATACACAATCGGTCGATTTTCAAGCTTCACTGGGATCCACATATCGCAAACCATATTTAAATTTTTTTTAAATAATTTTCTTGATAGTTTAATAAGTGAATTTTATCATCGATTTCAAGCTCTTTTCTAACCTCTCGTGTAGAATGGCACTCCCCACCTATCGGTCAATTTTCATACTGCACTGTTGTCCACATATTAACCTTTTTTAATAAAATATAAATTAAAAATCAGTAGATTTTAATATTGCTAAACCTTCTTAGAATTATGAAAATGATGTAGTTAATATTTAGTACAGATTTGTTCAGTAATATTCGCGTTTAGTGATCATTCACAAACGAAAAATGGCTTGTCATTTTATATAATAGTATAAGTTATTATTATAGTAAATTTTCTAATTGTAAATCTTTCAAGAACTATGAAGATGATGTAGTTAAAATTTGGCTCAGATAGGTTCATTAGTTTTACTAAAACGCTATTGTCGCTTACCACATATTCGATTTTTAAATTTCACTGGAATCCACACGTCACACCACATATTTATAGCTTTTTGGATAACAAATTAATTTTATTTAGTAATTTTATTATCAATTTCTAGCTATAATTAACACTGGATCATTGTAACCTCTCTTGAATGGCGCTCGCTTTACTACCCACCACATATTTATCGCTTTATAAACAGTAATTTAAGAGGAAATATGTAAATTTTATTATTGCTAAACCTTCCTTGAACTATGAAGATGATGTAGTTATAATTGGTACAGAATAGTTCTATAGTTTTCGCGGTTAGTGATCACGAACGGAAATGGCTTGTCCTTCTATATATAACTTCATCATCCCCCGTCGAGGAATTTTAACTAATAATTGATTTTTGGTTTATCAATAAAAATCTTGTATTAAAGTGAACAATTGAAAATTATATTTTTGATAATATCTTCACGCATAGCAGCCATTATTAACTTGGTTAAATTTAGATTGATTAGGTATTTGAAGATAACCTAAAGCATAATTAGACATCCAATTTTCAATTTTAATATATGAGTTGATAATCCAGATGGACAGAGACTATTAAGAAACTGCGTTATCAGTGCTTACAACTAAAGGTTCAAAATTCATATTTTTACACACAATATTAAACAGCTGAGGATCGGCATTTTGATTTTTAATAATTTTCATTCGACAGAAATAATTTTATTTGATTTGATCTGGTTGGATTTTAATTTCTAACCATAAAAGTATGTGGTAGTGTGGTAAAACCCGTTTCTAACACTCAACATTGTACATTTAAATTTTCATTGTTGCTAAACCTAGAACTATGAACATGATGTAGTTAAATTTGGTATATTTCACTCCATCTAGCTGTTTTTATAACAATTTAATTGAAAATAAGTAAATTTTATTATCAATGTGCACCTCTATGTAACACTGTACCTTTTAACCTTTCATGTAGATGGCAATTGCCGCCATTTTTGAACTTCACTGTTATCCACTTATTATTCATTTTTCAATAAAGAATTAGTTGAAAATCATTAGATTTTACTATTGCTAAACCATCCTATAAAGATGATGTAGTCAAAATTTGGTAGAGATTGGTTCAGTAGTTTTTGGCGGTTAGTGAACACAAACGAAACATTGCTTGTCCTTTTATATAATAGTATAACCTTATACCGCCATATGTTAGAATCGTATAGAGCTAACAGATAATTGTGACTTACAGATAATATACAAATAATATTGCGACTATAAATTAAGTTATAAGGTATCCTATCTTTTTTGTTGGATCAAACTGCACACGGTATGCAAATTTGATTAAAATCGGTTCAGTAGTTTAGGTGTTAGCCGGCCCCTAGGCGGCGACACGTAATTTATATATATTAAGATATGCAAGTTCCTTAATAGTCTATGTTCATCTGGATTACAAACTCATAAATTAAAATTAAAAATTGGATGTCTAATTATGCTTTTACAAAATGTTCAACCACCTAATCAGTGCAATTTTAACCAAGTTAAAAATTACTGTTATGCATGATGTAATCATTGAGGAAATGATTCTTATTATTGTATGCTACAATACTTAATTTTTATCGATAAATAAACAAAAATTCAAATATTAGTTAAAATTATCAAAGTTCTTTATTCATGAGAGCGGGCGAAGCTGTGACAAGTTATGCTGGTAAATTATTTTTGATAAACCCTCTTAATAATTAACATCAGTATATAAATAATTTCGATCTTATCAGAAAAACTAAAATAGAAAAATAGATTTCTAATAATGGTTTGCAGGGTCTTTAAATCTTATGAAATAATAATTCCATTAGAAAAAAAAAGAAATTTTTTTTTTTTTTTAGTTGATGTGAAAAAACTATTTAAAAAATCTTACTTTGACTGAGCAGCAAACTGCATAGCAGCGTAGATTGCAGCCTCTACTTCAACACTATCATGGGAATCCAAACTTCGCCTGATACTGTGATGAACCTGTTGTCTTTCAGGTATTACACCAGCTACACTACCCAAAGTTTGTAAAGTTAAAGCTCTCGCGACCTATAAATTATAGGAAATTTATAACTTCATGAAAAGATAAAGTATGTTAGAATGGAATCAATAAGTTTCCAAAAGAATTTTTTAAATATCTTTAAAAGAAACAAAAAATATTAATGGTGTCCATTTAATTGGGATTATTTGCAGTATAGAGATGACATTTTTATGGTGCAGTCAGAACAAAATAGACCTTTATTAAATATTCCAATCTATACTTTGTCTGTATTTATGTTATTCTTACCACATCCTTCAACTATCCTCTCTAAGAAAAAAAATATCAAGAATAAACAGTTTGATACAATTTAAACAAAAATGAAATTAAAATTTTTTTCTGTAGTTAAAATTATCAAGGCTGATAGTATTAAAAGCTTAATCACTCCAAAAAATAAAATACGTACTGGGTCATTGGAATGAATAACACTGAATACGCGTCTAATGAATTCATCCACATTTAAGATTTTGTCTAGATGTTTTTCACTTTGTTGGCAGACTCGAAGAACCCAAAGGCGTAGAAAGTTATTGCTAAACAAACGAAAAAGAGATGCATGTAATAAATGAATTTCAATAAATAGAAATACAATTAAATTAGCTGAAAACTTGCTATTTATTTTCTGGATTTTTTCAGTTTTAAAGTAACATACTTTGTCATGAAATAAGAATTTGCTATCCGGATGTTACTTTCTGGATAAGATGGATATACACACTTTAGATGTCAGATAGTGAGTATCTGTCCTATTATAATAATCAGATTTTCATAGCTCTAGTTTATAACCTATTTTGCTAAGATAAATAATACCATATCTAATTCTAAAAATGTTTTGAAATCTGTAAAAGTGTTATGTTAGTGGTATTTGCACCAACAGCCTGCTGATGGGATTATCAGCTTATTCATTATCTGTCATAAAACTATTAATTTATTTACTTTAGTCTAAATTTTATAGTGACATCAGTGCACCTGCCCAAAAGATTGAATGAATGTGGCCTAAAATATGGTCTTATGTCAGCAGAGAAAAGAAATTAATAAAGAGGCATCTGGCTGAAATCTAAAGGAAGAGAGAGGGAAAGAAAAAAAATACAGGTTCAATAATTTCTTCAGATGAATGGTGAGAAAAACACAGAAAAAAAGAATAGAGATGTTAAAAGTTTAAAATAATAATATCAAATTGATTTTCTACCTAGCTACTGCTGATAACATTACTATCAACCAGAAACATTTTTATTCGTAAAAGCTGTTGGTAGGATAGTAAAAAAACAAAAAGAAATATGAACTTAATGATAAGGGATCAAGAGCTTTCCTGCAAGCCTCTCGATTGTTTTATAAGCTAAAAAATTTCCAAATCATGAAGAGTAAAATTTGATGCTAAATTTTGGGGAATGACAATCTCAACATCAAATTTCAGGAATAAATGTAAATGTTTTCTGATAACAGAACAAGAAAACACATGCATATTTTTGGAATATATTAAATTAACAGATTCTTACCCAACTCGGAAAATGTCTGCAAGCTTGAGAAAAGATGAATTTATCAAAATTGGAAAGGGATATTTTTCAAATAGCCTAGGAAATCGAACAATTGCTTCACATTGTTCTCCAACTTTGCCTGATCTCAAACCTATTAAAACAGAAAAAAAAAATCATATTTTAGTTATAACATTATTAAGTTAAAAAAAACATTGTCTTAAAAGGAAAACATCCCGGAGCTAATGAAATAAAATATAATATTTATACAATACTTACCTTTATCTAATTCTGTCAAAGCTGAATTTGCATCTTGTTCGGGTTCCCCAAGACCTTCATTTATCGGAGCAAATCTTACACCACTCATAATTAACCAAATCACAACAAAATCGGAATGACTTCAAACACTATCAGGCCTGACGATTGAGCGCCACCGCTCTCGAGGTGCATAGGTTAACAATCTGCCAATCGTCTACGGGAATCTTTAATGCTACTGCCATGTTGATGGTGGGAAAGGTGTAGGGAGTAGGCGACTTTCGGCTCAGTTTTATTATTAATGCTTAATAAGGGAAGTTTACTCAGGTTATGCTTGATTTTCTATGGTTTTGTAGCTATCAGGTGCCAAAAGCTTTAAAGGATTCAGGACTTCGACGAGGGCTCTTAGCTTTCATTCATTAAATTGAAGTTGTCATTAAACAATGTTTTTTGTTTAAAGCACCGTTTCAGCAGGTATTTTCCCCTATTCATTTGATTTGTAATTTTAATTTTCAAATTATATCGTGTCATTTTTATTCCGACATTGAATTAATGATTGATTATAATTTTTTATAATATGACGTCGAATTATTTTTTAGCAGGATCAAATCGAATTCTTTTTCATATTAATTCTTTTCTGTTTGTTTACTGATATTTCTTAATATTTCAGGTTCATGAAGTTAAATCGAATTTGATTTATCGATCTATTAAACTGTTGTTGATTTACTTTAATGTGACATGTTATTACATTTGTTCATCAAATGTCATAACATTTTTTCTGTGTAAACTTGGTTATTATGAAATATCTGTTTCCTAAATGTTTAAAGTACATAACTTATTGTGTGTGAATGTTATTTGTTGAAATTATTAATTGTATATTAACGTATTTCTTCAAAATGAGGATGATAAAATAAAATTACTGTTGTTAGTCTATAGACTTATTTATAAGTATTTTATGAGATCTCTTCATGTGTAATAATGTTTTATATAAAATATCTTTTGAATAGGAGTACATGCTATCCCTCTAGACTTTAAATACTTTTGAATCTCAGGAACAGTACCATTGTATGTATAAGTGAGAAATGAATAAGGAGGACTGTTGCAACAATTACATGTTATAGTATAAAATCAGTTTTCCATAAAACTCTTGCTTTAACTACCAAACGATTCATTGTTTTTAAATTATACAATTTAATCAAATACTTTAACACATTTTTTTGTCAGCCTATTTTACAAAATTAGAGCATTGACTAGTACTTGAAGGTTTTGATTAATTATCCATCCATCTAAAGAAGTGAACCTCCAATAGGTTAATGAATACAGGTCTTCAAATTCAGTATTTTTTATTTAGTACTCCCATTAAAACATTTCAACTCAAATGTGGCTTTGAAAACTTTTTAGGTGTTTTCATTTATACTAATGCTTATTAATAAATACATCATTGTTTGCCATTTGAATTAGCAAATCAAAAAGATACAGGTTTTTCAATCTGTAAGCTATTCTTTTAAAATATCAAGATGTTTTGTAGGGCCTAAATTTAAAGATGGAATGCCTTGCTTGTGAACATACAAAGAAAATTATACAATGTATGGAGACCTATCTATCTCCCAGTTCGCTTGAGTCCAACGTATGAAATGGTTGGGGCACGTCCTGAGAATGGATGAAATGAGAACTGTCAGAAGAATTAACCATGAGAAGCCGGAAGGAGTTAGGTCTAGAGGAAGACTGAAATCTAGATGGATGGACAATGTAAAAGAAGATAAAAGGAAAATGGAATATCCTTGCTGTCAACAGGCAAAGGCAATTGAGCAGGCCAAGGACTGCTACATGGGTCTGTTGTGCCAATAATGAATGAATGAAGCTATTCTTTGATTCATAAGTGTTATAAAAGCATTTTAGTTAATATCTTAAAAAAATAATTGACATGTTCAAGTTGATATTTGAGATGGGTTTTTACTGTCCCATTTAATTATATAAAACGATCACTAACTGAATTCAATATGTGGTTTAATTTTTCCGAAAAGAAATACTATATGCACTTGAGAAATAAGTCGTTAAAAAAATTTAAAATACAGAGTTTGAATACTTCTTTAATTCCTAAAAATAAGAATTTATTGCTTACTAATGGACTTTAATTAGTTCTCTTGATACATAATTATAATAAATATAAGTGGTGTTATTTTTTATTACCTTATTATGATGTATATAGTGATTAGGTCAATGAAAACTAAATTGATATAAATCTAGATATCACATTTATTTTTCATTTGGTTCTCCTAGTTGTGAAGATATTAAGGCGTGTGATGTATGTTTCATAACATTTGTACCTTTTGAGAGAAGAGACCTGGTTGACAGCCTGTCTAATTACTAATCACATTTAACATAGAACACCTTTCATATCTACGTGAAATCCTTTTGCCACCTTAGTCCGCCCTTTGTATATTAGCAAACCTAATTTTAATATAACATTATAATAAATTGCAGATTAACAATTGTTTGGAGGAGAGCTATGTGTGCGAAATATGTATGGGCTTTCGGATTACGACCTGAAGCCAGGCATGGAGACGGATTCAATCAAGTCTGCCTTAAGTGAGCCTAGTTCTAAAACTAAGCGCTCAAGATCTCACACTAATCATCGAACTACTCATCGGAGTCACTCGCATAAAAGTTCAAGGTTTATTTCTAATATATACATGTATTTTTATTTTATATATTCTGGAATTTTATTATAAGAAGTTTTTCACTGTATGTTAGAACAAACAGAAGTCAAAACCAAGAAGAAAATATGGCTCCTTTTCAAACAACTGTTACTGTCGATGAAACAAGAAATGGGCAAGAAGTGATTGAAGTTCAAATTTTACCTCAGGTCATAAGCAATAATATTAACTTAAGTGTAAATTATTTTTATTCTTTATTTGTTAATAATTTATTCAATTTTTTTTTTTTTCAGGATGAAAATTGGGGAGAAAATACTACTGCCATTACTGGCAATACTTCTGACCAATCGGGTTCAGTGGAAGAAGTAAGTTTATGGCAAAATGATACTGATACAGGGATAAGCTTTCCTTGCAGTAGATATGTTGGAACAACAATTGCGGTTATTATAGCTATTATGGCTTTTACTAGTCCTCCTCTGATGCTCATTCTACCAAAGATAGGTTGGTTTTTTTTTTACTTCTAGTTAATTGCAAATTGTTTGTAAAACTATTGAAGTGGTATTCACATACATTGCTACTGACTTGCTTTGACAGCTGGTAGGTGTTCCAAATGAACTTACAATCACCAAACTTTCTTTTGGATGTAATAAATTGAATGAATGAAATAAAAAAAATTGAATTAGGTGACAATTAATATCTGTTAACGTAGTCAGGCAGGAAATGAAATCACTTGAGGTAGGCATGATGGTTTAGAAGGATCAATACAATTAGGATTGATGAATTAATTGCCCCTTCTATTGGAATTATTTTATTAGAAAACTAGTTTCAAATGCTAAACATAGGTCTTAAGTTCTAAAACGACAGACTAAGACTACTATACTCTATTCTTCACAAACAATCGACTCTAAAAATCAGACAACGATTAAATACTTATACTTACTTACTCAAACCTTTATGGACCTATGCATCACAAATTTTTGGGACAGCAAAAAAAACTCACATTCAAAAATTACAAACTTTTCAATCTAAAGTTTTAAGAATCATAACTCGCTCACCCTGGTACGTCAGTAACAGAACATTGCATACAGACTTGAACATACCCACTGTACAGGACCATATTCACACTTCCTACAAACGATTTTATGACAAACTTCCAGGACACTACAACAAACTAATACAAAACATGGCGACTTTGGATATGCCAGAGACAACACGACGAAGGCTGAAGAGGAGCTGGTTAAGAGATCTCTTAAGATAAATCTTTTTTAAAAAATGCCACTGGAGCAGGCACCGCTGGGTGCTGAACTCCCTCATGCCTGACATGCCAATTTTTATATTTTTTTATATCACATCCGCTTATTGTCACGAATTGTGTGACAGGTGTGGATATAGTTAATAAAGTGAAAAAAAAAAGTTCTAAAACATACAAAATTTTCAACATATCAGCATTATGTTATATGGATTATATATACTAAAGTTTTCAAAAATGTAAGACAAGAAATCATATATTGGTACTCACCTGAAATCTAACAGATATCTGAAATATATCCCATTGTGGAAGGGAAAGGTGGCAGGTAGATAAAATTTTTGGAGTTTATCCAGGGTTTTCTACTATGAATCATTGGAGTTTTCTGTTCCTATTGGAAACTAATTTAAAACGGAGCTGTTGGAAATGTTTATCATCATTTAAACAAAAAACTGGATCGGTTTTAAACAATTTTATTATTTTTAATGATTCATAAATATTTAATTTTAGTCTATTTTCTACTTGATGTATTATTTGTACTCCCGAATCTTTATTGAATTTATGGTTATTTTCATTTAGATGGATTGCGAAATTGTAATTTTAGGCCTTATTATTGTGTGCTCTTATATGTTCTTTTACTCTTTGATTTACCGATTGTCCAGTTTTTCCAGTGTATTTAGCTTCACAGTCATTATACTTTAGTTCGTATACACTGCTTTTTTGGAAAGGGTCTATTTTGTCTTTAGTTGAAGGGAAATAAGATGATAATGGTTTATCTATTTTAAATGCAGGATTTAAACCTAATTTTTTTTTTTTATTCCTTACGGACTTTAGTATATATTGGGTTATAATATGGTACCAAAATATATTTCTTCGGCGTAACTTTATCCTCTGAGGTATTATGTATATATTATTCATAGTTTTTTTATGGATTAAAAAAACAAAAAAACAATTCCATTTATACAAAAAACAAATCCATAAATATTTAAAAAAAAAAAAAACAAATTGGTAAAAAAACTATGAATAATAATTATAATTAAAATAAAAGACCAGCAGACATTTTAGAAAGAAACATCTTTAGACACAAAGTAGACAAATGGGAAGTTGTACCGGAGCAACCAAAACAAAAACAGTGCAGAAGACCAAAGTGGTCAGAAGAGCGTGAACAAGCCTTTTCTGAAAGAATGGTCTACTGGAAGAATAGGAAGAACCCAAGGAAAAATTTGTTTAGTTAATTGCTTAACGTCTTCCATTTCTAAGGAGAATTCGTGGTGGGGGGGGGAATGAATTATTGTAATTGATTTTAAAGTTATAAATTATAGTGAAATGTATTTGATGGCCACAACACTAGATATATGAGTTCTCAACTGCTATTTAATTATTAATAATTTAATGTGTTGTTGACTGAACATTATATATATTTGTAATTTTTTTTTTTTTTTTAAACCATGGAGTTATTACATGCAAAATGCTGTGTCCCAATTGTGGACCATAATATTACAATATATCCTTGCAGATAAATATTATTCACTGATAACCATGGTTTAGTCATGCAAATTTATGATATTCATATTTCACAATTTATTAAATTATTCCCTGGTTTTTAGATATCAAAGATAAGGATTATTAGTAGACCAAGGCTAATGTGTAATTTTAAACTATTGCATTATGTTTTTCCTTAGAGAGGAACCATTTGATAATTTTTTTTCTCTTTGTTAATGACAGACTGAATTTCATCATGTCATCTACAACAGTGGTTAACTTATCTAATTTGTATTAATCTTCTCGGGATTATTGACAAAGTTCAGTTGTGGGTTTAATGGGAACATTATCAACCTAAAAGTTCCTTTTCTAATGACATGTATTATATACCAAAAAATCTATTAGCTAACAAGCAATAGGGTTCCTTGTAATTACCTGTAATGTGTATTTATACAAACTAATGTAGTGTATATTAGCCATTTAGATTTTCAGCAATTACCTATTTTTAAATTTTGTTGAGTAATTAGTTGATCAAAATCTGTTTAATACTGTAGCTACAGCTTTTTATTTATTTATTTATCTCTTCTTTTTCATATTTTAGAAATTTTTACTATTAATGATTTTGTTTTACACTAATTTTAGCTATTGTAATCATTAATTTAAATTACAGGCTTTTTCCCATCTCTTGGGGCTAGTTTGAGTGCTGCTGAAAAAGCTGAGCTGTTGTCATGTGGAGCTGAATGCAAAGGCCTTTTGGTTTCTCTTTGCTTTAAGCTAGTTCTTTTGGCTGGCGGAACATGGGCAGTTTTTATACGAAATTCTAGGGCAACAATGCCTAGTATTTTTGTGTTTCGAGCTGTAGTTTTGCTTCTAGTTCTTATATGCTGCTTTACATATTGGCTCTTCTATGTTGTCCAAATTACTGAAGGTTTGTTTTAAACAGTACATATTTAATTTTATAAAATAAATATTTTTACCTAATATAATGAATTTAAATTTGGTTCATTTTACTTGGTTTGTAATATGTTACCACTACTCAATCAAGGCTCATTAAAAAAATAAATGAACTCTTAACTGAGGAAGCTGTTTTAGTTTTTTAGAATATCTTCATTTGGTATATGATATTTAATAATATTTAAAATTAAGTATAGAGTTAACCAATTAGTTGCTACTGACAATGTCTTTGTTGAAGCTTTCAATTTATTCTGGGTGTCCAAATGTATAAATGGGACTCCAATTAAAAATCCAATGCTCTTTAATTTACTCACAAATGTATGTTATTTTTTTTTATATCCTCCCACCCACAATACATTTTTCCTAATGGATTTTTAGTTACTTTATTCCACCATTGTAAAAACTTTTGGAACACAAACACTTCATTGTCATTAAACTGCTGGCCTGTGAGTGCTTCTTTTAGGGATCCAATAAATGGAAGTCAAGTAAACAAGTTTAGATTATAGGGTCATATTCTAGCATATCCCATCCTTTTACATCCAGTTTTTGTATTGTAGTGTTAGCCATATGGATTCAATATTTTCATGTAAAATAATGACTTTTGTCAATGATTAGTTTTTCCTTTTTCTTCAAAATGATGACAATATGTTGTATCCAGTTGTTAATATTAATTATGTGTTGTCAACCAAAAAAAATAAAAAAATCTTGTTTCCCATCACAGCTCTTTCTTCACTCTACACTACCTGTTTTGACTTTAGTGTAGTGGCTCACTCAAGTTTCATCATAGATAATGATGTAGTTCAAAAAGGCCTCACCCTCAAACTGATATTAATTGGAGAGTTTCCAAGCGATGACGTATCGCTCATGGGCAAGAAAAGTGACACAACTCAAAAAAATTCATTCATGTTTTATTTCAGAATAATGATCGTTTCTAGTTTGTCTTGCAACAGGATAAGTTACATAAAGGTATCTCAGCGGGCGGGGGGGAGGGGGGGGGCGCAGGATTTCGTTATGTGTCATTTTTCCATAGCTCACATAGTGAACAGAGGAAGCAGGAAAAGTGACACATCTCAGCTGTGCCTAAATCCTCACAATGGTAAATTGTATAGAGTGTCAAAAACAGTGTCATATTTTGAGTTGGGACGGTTATTTAAAAACGCAAGATGAAAAGAATGAACCGGCAGCCAACCTGATCATGTATTCCAGAATTTTTAATAAGGAGTACAATATTTCTTTTTTTGTTCCCAAGAAAGATTTGTGCAATTTGCGTGAGGCTTTCAAAAATGCACCTGATGACGTGGACCTAGAAGCGAAGTTTAATGCTCACGAAACAGAGAAGGTTTTGAGTTGCCGAGCAAAAGAAGACGACACACCAAATCGACAACAAAAATTTTATCGTATGTACATTTGATCTTCAGGCCGTGATGCCATGCCCTACAGGCAATGTTTCAATATTTTATTATAAGTTGAAGATTAATTGTTATAATTTTACTATCTGCCAGCTAGGTAGTGATGTAGTTGATTGTTTTTTTTTGGGATGAATGTGAAGGACAGCATGGTGCGAACGACATAGGCACATGTTTATGGTTGTCCCTACAAAAAATTGCAGCGCTACATGATAGTGAAAATTTAGAATTGACTTTTTTTTTTTTTGTGACAATTGTTGTGGGCAGAATAAGAACAAATTCATCTTATACTTATTGCTGCAAGCTGTGAGAACGCTGAACATAAGAAAAATTACACTTAAATTTTTGATCTGTGGTCACACTCAAAACGAGGGCGACGTTCATTCTGTGATTGAAAAACAAATTAAAAAAGCTGGACCTATTTATATTTCACAGCAGTACACAACATTGATTAGAACAGCCAAAAAGAAATGGCGTCTTTATACTGTGAATGAGCTAGCTCATTCCGATTTTCTGGACATAAAACGATTGACAGCTGAGATGGGTGGTGCTAAGGTTTTGAAAGACAGTATCGGCAATCCTCTTCAGCTTTCCAGAATCAAAGTTGTAAAATTTGAGAAACTTAAGCCTTCTTCATTCAGCTTAAAATACTCTTATGGCCAAATTGATTTTTTTTTATGTTGAAATTGAAGCTAGAGGTAATAAACAGTATTCTGCTTTACCAGGTATGCAAGTTTAAAATGTCGTTTATTTCTTAAAATATATACACAGCAATTTAAAAAAAAGTATAATATATTTTATTCAAAGTACTGACCCTCGCTTTCTACACATTTTGTCCATCTCTCGGGCAATATATGGATACCATTCCAAAAGAATGCTTCATCTTTATTTGAAATCCATTCATCGAGCCATTTTCGTACGTTTTCGAAATTGTTGAAGTGTTGCTCCGCCAATGAGTGTCCCATCGATGAGAAGAGGTGATAATCAGAAGGCGCCAGGTCAGGTGAATACGGCGGGTGGGGTAGGAGTTCCCAACCAAGCGAAGAAATCGTTTCCTTAGTCAATCTGGCTGAATGTGCAGGAGCGTTATCATGCTGAAGAATGACTTTGGCGTGCCTGTGAGCCCATTCTAGGCGTTTTTCGATCAATGCGTGACTCAAATTGATCATTTGTTGTCGGTAGCGGTATTGACTGTTTCGCCGGGTTTGAGAAGCTCGTAGTAGACTACTCCCTTCTGATCCCACCACACACACAGCATTGTCTTCTTCCCAAAATGATCCGGTCTTGCACTCGATGTGGATGGTTGTCCTGGCGTTACCCATGATTTTTTTCGTTTGGGATTCTGAAAATAAATCCATTTTTTCATCGCCAGTTACAACTCGATGCAAAAAACCCTTTCTTTCGTGGCGTAAAAGCAAAATTTCGCACACAGTTTTTCGTTTTTCCATCTGTCGTTCGTCCAATTCATGTGGAACCCATTTTCCAACCTTTTGAATCTTTCCCATTTCAGGCGATCGGAAATGGCTTGCCTAGTGACATTCAACTGTTCTGTCATCATTTGTTGGGTTTGGGTATTGTCTTCGTCTAATAAAGATTGCAATTCGAAGTCCTCAAACTTTTTTGGTCGATTTTCTCATTTTTGATCAGTAACATCAAAATCACCACGTTTGAAACTTTGAAACCAACGTTCACATGTCCTGACGGTTGGAGCAACATCGCCATAAGTCTCAACAAGAATTCGATGACATTCAGATGCCTTTTTCTTTTGATTAAATAAGAAAATCATGACATGCCGCAAATGCTCTTTATTTGGCTTAAAATTAGACATTTTTAACACCAAAGAAAGGTATGATACGTCCACGTAAACGACTTAAAAACAACTGACTTTTGTAAACAAATGACTAACAAACAAAATAGCGTTTAGAGATAAGCAAATCCTTCAATAGGCTAAGAGCGCATTCTATTGGAATTAAAACGACATTTTAAACTTGCATACCTGGTACATAAGGTGTATTAAAAAAAATTCTCACTGAATGAATGAAAAAACAAGCAGTCTTGTCTTTGCTTGATTCCAAACACATATCACAAAGTTATGCTTCTTTTTTTCCTTTCTTATAAGTTTCATGAGAAAAAAGTAAATCATTATTTTCATAACTTCCTTATTTTTATACTTCCATTGAAAAATTGTGACTTAAAGACTGATTTCTGTGATTTTAGAACATTTCTTTGATCTCATTTATGGAGAAATAATTTGTTGTTCTTACCTGTAATTAAAACTCAAAAAAAATTATGATTCTAGTTAATTTTTGTATCCTAGCTCCAATGAATGTTTTTGTAAACTATTTTTGTAGGCTAACCAAATTTGGCCTCTTGTAACTGATAGTGATAACGTTTACATCAAATGTAACAAAATTTTCGTGGTTAAAGAATAAATACACTATTTTTCAGCAAAGTTTAGTTTATTGCTTTTGAATTTCTTCAAAAACCCAACATTATTTTCGTAAAGATTACCATAATTGGAAAATACAACACAGGGCTATGTGTGCAAGCAAATAGTTTTGTCTGGTACTATTCCGAAGTAGACATAAAATCAGAAGAATGTGGAGCAAGAAAAACGTCAACTCAAAAAGGGGTTGCATTTGTGACAGTGGAAGGGAAACTTTTAATCAATTTTTTTAACTTCCTTCTAGCGATGGTTTTGAGGGTTCCTATGATTTGTATTACGGTTTTTTGATGCTCTAAAACATAAATATTTCCATGTTTTTGGCTGTACAAAAAATTCTAAAACTTCTTTTGGCTCTCCTGGAAACTTGGATGTTTTTGAGTTGTGTCACTTTTCTTGCCCATGAGCGATATGTGTTTCATAACGGGCACTTTATGAAATCCTAAGTCATCTATCACGACTCATTGGGTACTGTTGTAAATGATGATTACTTCTGCAATGATTTGTAAGAGAGTTATGCTCCGATTTCCCACTATGAGATTTTAAACCACATCAATGTTAGCCTCAGTCACACTTGCTCTTTAGTGATGTTCATGGCTCTATTCTCTACCTTTTCATGCCCTCAAGAAATTTCGGGTTCTTGACAAATCTGGGATCTCTGAATCATGCTGGTAATTACCAGAAAATTTGTATTGGATTCACCTTCTTCTTGTCCTGTTACTTCATGACAATCCACTGCCTTATGGAGACATTTCTTCTTCTTTACTGATGGTTTCTGTTGATATTGAAGGGATGCAAGGGAGTTGTGATGGATTCTCTTCTGTCCATATGAGTACAGGTTGTTTAACTTCACATCAATACCCTCTATGTCTTGAAGCCCTCTGGAATATGAAAGAAAATTAGTACCATTTGTCATTATTTGATGATACAATCTATCATTGAATTTAAAGAACATATTTAATTGGGTTAGTTAGGACTTTTGAAAAAAAAAAAAAAATAGTGCCATATTCTTGCTTAAAAAGATTTAACAAAGTATTTTTAATTGCGGCTTTAGAATAGAATAGAATAGAAAATAAACTTTATTCTGGGACGATGTCCCCTAAGAATAATATAGAATAGAATAGAATAGAAAAACAAATTTTATTCTGGGACAAAGTCCCTTAAGAATAATAGTTACATGACAGAACTTAAGTTATATCTGGCCTAGAGATGATAAATTAGATAATAAAATAAAATAATTAAAAGTAAATAGAATTTTACAATAAAATAAGTAATAAAATGAAACAAAAATCTATAAGCATATATAAACACATACACGCTACATACATACATAAACTATATTTACAATCAGTAAAAGAAAAAATATTACATAAGAAATTGATTAAACAATATATTTTTGATGTTGAGTCTAGTAAAGGATGAAGAAAATAAAATGATGAAAAAAGAGTAAAAATGAAAATTATTTTAATGATAGACAAAACATTATCTTATGAAGATTGTTTAAACAGGCTAAACTTTTATATCTGAAATCCTTGGGTGAAATTTATTAAAGCATCTATATAATTAGATAGCATCCGACTGGAGGGAGGAAAGGTGGTGGAAGAGGAGTGTTTTAAAAGTTCCCAGGGAGGATGCATTACGAATAGAAGGAGGAAGAGAATTCCAAAAACAAATCTTATGAAACAGTTCATGATACGCTTTAGTCTATCTTCAAGAACCATCGAGAGTCCACCATAAATCACACATCCATAGTCAAATTGGGGGAATATGAGGGAGGATACTAGGAGTTTACGTGTGGATGGAGGAAGTAGGTGTCGGGAACAGTGGAATAATTTTAGGATGCCAATCGATCGTCGGGAGATTTGAGCAATGTGGGGTTTCCAGGAAAGGGTTTGATCGATTGTTAAACCTAGGTTTTTAACAGAGGAGAGGAAAGATATAGGGTGACCATTTAGGAATAAAGTAGGGAAGTTGGTATTCGATCGAAGGAGGGAATGGGATTGCTTGAGTTTTAGCTGCATTTAAAGTTAATTTATTCAGGAATGCCCAGGCACAGATTTCATCCAGGTCTTGCTGAATTTTGGAAAATGCAGTTGATAACTCGGCTGGAGGAAAGGAAAGATAAATTTGAGAATCATCGGCGTAAAGGTGTACATAATGTACATAAATAAATACAATGAGATAAAATAAAATAAATTGACAATCTGGTTAACTTTTTACAAATTAAGTACAAAAACAGACACAGATAAAATGAAAATTACAAAAATCCAAAAATTGTAGAAGAAAAAATCTGCTGAATGCTCTTTTTTTTCTTTTTTTTTAAGTGAAGTTTTGCTTGTCAGTATCATTCTGGAGGGAAAGGAGGTATTGTGTAAATGTGGACAGAGATGGAGCATTACGGATATTACAGGGTAGTGTATTCCATAAGGAAGTACCAGGGGAAATGAAGGAGTGGTCAAATGATGTACTCTTAAGAGGAAGAAGTATACATGTCTGAGGAGCGAGATCTTGTAGTGCAGGAGGAGACCGAGGATCTGAACTGGAAGATGTTATAGATGTAGGAGGGATTCCGAGAATTAATGGTTTGGTAGAGGAAGGAGGCTAGGAAGTAATTTATGCGGGATGAAGGATAAAGCCATTTTGACTCTGTATATAGATGTGATGTGTGGGAGGCTTTTGGAACCTTAAAGATAAATCTAACGAAACAGTTCATTAGTCTTCTTAGTTTACTCTCGAGTTCTGCCGTCAACCCACCATATGCCACACAGCTGTAGTCAAAATGGGGTAGGATAAGGGAAGAAACCAAGAGCTGACGAGTAGGTTTCGGAAGGGAGTCCTGGGAAGAATGGAATAGTTTAAGGATGGATATAACCCGTCGAGAAATTTGTGAGATATGAGGTTTCCATGAAAGGGTTTGATCGAAGGTAATACCAAGGTTTTTGACTGTGGAGCGGAATTGAATAGGTTGGGAGTTCATAGACAGGATCGGGAGGTGCGGAAGGGATCTCAAATGGTTATTAGAACCTATGATAATAGCCTGCGTTTTTTCTACATTTAATTTTAATTTGTTATCAGAGGCCCACTTGCAAATAGTATTAAGGTCTTCTTGGATAAGGGAGAATGATTTTATTAAATCAGAGGGATGGAAGGATAGATATATCTGGAAATCATCCGCATATTGATGGTAGGAACAATGGTGAATGGAATTTGGTCGATCATTTATGTAGGCACAAAAAAGGGTAGGAGAGACACTGGAACCTTGGGCTACCCCTGATGTCAACGAAAGGGAAGAGGAAAGTGGCTGGTTTGGTATGGATACTATTTGAGTTCTACTGTAGAGGAAGGAATGAAACCAGAGGAGAGAGCTTGAGGAAAAAGATAGGGCTTTTAGTTTTGTGAGGAGAATAGAGTGGTCTAGGGTGTCAAAGGCTTTAGTAAAGTCTAGAAAGATGACAGTTACTTTTTGTTCGTCAAGAGCAGTATGTATGTCATTAGTAATTTTTGTTAAGGCTGTCTGAGTTGAATAACCAGGTCGGAACCCAGATTGGAACGGATTAAGGAGATGAGAGTTTTCTAGGAATTGGAAATTTGTGATTGAACTAGTCTTTCAAGGAGTTTGGACAGATTGGAAAGTATTGATATGGGATGGAAATCGTTAAGTGAAAATGGGTTAGATTTCTTTTGTAAGGGTTGTATTTTAGCTTTCTTCCAGGATGAAGGAAAGGTGGAATTTTGCAAAGAATAATTATATATATGTAGGAGGACTGGAAGGATAGTAGGAAGGCATAATTTGATTAATTTTAGTGGAATACAATCATATCCAATAGCTTGTGTTTTACATTGGAAAATGGCATCAATGAGGTCTGAGGGTGTGATATAGGAAAAATAAAAATTGGAGGAGTTAAAAGGAGGACAGTTTGGAGCGTAGCTGGCGGAGAGAGATGAAGAGTTTGATGATGAGGTAGCAAAAAAGGAATTCATTTTATTCGGAGTAAAAGAGTATGAAAGCGGAGCATTTGAGGATTTACTAAAGGAAAGTTTTGATAGAATTTTCCATTTTGATTTTGGATCACAGGCACTGGAGAGGGCTTCATGAAAAATTGTGATTTAGCTTTTCGAATGGCTGTTTGTGTCTGATTCCGAAGGGATTTAAACAGAGCGTCAAGAGCAGTATGTATGTCATTAGTAATTTTTGTTAAGGCTGTCTGAGTTGAATAACCAGGTCGGAACCCAGATTGGAACGGATTAAGGAGATGATAGTTTTCTAGGAATTGGAGATTTGTGATTGAACTAGTCTTTCAAGGGGTTTGGACAGATTGAAAGTCGTCCTGAAGTCTAGTCCGTCGAAAACGTCTTCGGGGGACCTCTCGTCTCTTTTGTAGGTTTTTGATATCTTTTGTGATCCAGGGTGCTGGTAGATATCTGATTAGGATGGTTTTTAGGGGGGCATGTGAGTCGAGGATGGATAAGAGATTGGATGTGAGGATGTCAACTTTGTTGTCGATAGTGTGGGAGGAATATATAGAGTCCCAGTCCAGAGCGTCAATATCATTTTGGATTGAGAAAAATGTTAAGGAATAAGATTGCGATAGGAAATGGTTTTTGGGATGAATGTTGGAGTTTGGATATTGTATGTCAGGGATATTAAATCGTGATTAGAAAGAAACGTGATTGTTTACTGGGAAGAGTAAATAAGGTTTTTAGGAGAATCAACTATTAGGAGATCAAGCCATGTATTAGATGTAAATGTGTGGTGAGTAGGAGAGAATGGTACCACATATCGGTTGAGGGACAAAAAAAGGTTTTCAAGATAAGACTTGTCAGAGGAAACGGAGAGGAGAGTGGTATTGAAATCTCCAGCAATAATAACATGTGAGTAGAGAGGAACAATGTTGAAAACAGTGGATTCGAAGTGGGAGTCAAAAGGAACATTGGGAGGGCGGTAAACTACTACAGCTAGGATAGTTTGAGAATGCATGTTTATTTCGGCAAACAGGAATTCAATGGGCTTTAGGTCCTTAGTTCAGGAAGAAGTGAATGTGGAGGTCAATTACTATCTGGAACAATAATTTTTTAAAAGCTTACAATATTAGCATTATTAGATTTTACTGTTTGGCAGTTTTTATATAACTTTTAGTGACTTAAGAAGGATCTTGGATTCAGTACTTGAAAAAATATTTTGTTGCTTGAGACAGTCATACTAGGTGGTGGTGATATCAGTATCTAACCATTAGGTTATTAGTCATAATCTCGCCTGGATGGGTTGACTTTTATTTCATGACAATTCTATTAAATAAATCTTAATCTTTTCACTGGCTAGAATATGTTAATTTCTGTAGGATGACCCACTGCTCTTGCACTAGCTGGAATACTCAAGAATGTTAAATCATAATTAAACTATAAAGTATAAATTAAACTTTTCACCTACTGAGCCTTTGTTTTCACAAGTTTCTTATGTTATATGAAATTTGTTTATTTTATTTTTATTTTTTTTAAGGAGCTCGTGAATCAGTTACAGGAGAAGAATCTTTGGAATATAGATCACTTGTAGCTTATGCAGCCAGTTTAACTGATACACTTCTTTTTATTCATTATTTAGCTGTTGTTTTAATTGAACTTCGACATGTTCAGCCAATGTATTATGTGAAGGTAAGTTATCAATTGATGTGAAAATTTGGGCCATTCTCATGGCAGTGATTTTTACCTGTCCTGCTGGACTTGAGATGGAACTAAAACTTCCAAATCAATATTTTTGGTGAATTTGAACGAACGTACACCAAACCCTTAAAGTTGGTGCCTACAGCCAAGTTTCAAAAAATATTTTTGTTATTTTTTTATAGCTACAAAAAGGCTTATCAGCTTTTATACTTTCACTTGTCCCTACCTTTAAAGTGAGATTTCAAGGAAGTTATTTAAGTATTTATTTTTAGAAAACTTATGTTTTTATTTTCTAGAGTATGAGACCATATATTAGAGAATAAATTAACAACATGCTTTTAAACATTTTTAAACTATAAAGGGAAACTGAAAATTCCATTTTCGTTTTGTCCCTCGGTTTGGCCTCACAACCATCACACTAAATAGTTATTTCAATATTTTCTACAATAATAAGCTAGTGCTAATTATTGCTATCTACAGAGTAATTTGTGAGGTTATCTTCATAAGTGATGTGTTTGGTAGACATTTTTTGGTGTATTTTCTAAGATTTTCATCAATCCAGGGTAAGTTTTTTTCCTTGTACTTTTTCTTACTCACGACCG
Organism: Euschistus heros; assembly: GCA_003667255.2. Taxonomy (NCBI): domain Eukaryota; kingdom Metazoa; phylum Arthropoda; class Insecta; order Hemiptera; family Pentatomidae; genus Euschistus; species Euschistus heros. The sequence continues at coordinate 432,186 of RCWM02000086.1, read as the reverse complement.
TCACACGTTTTTGAAATGATTCGTATTTTTCAAAAGCTCCTGGACTCCATATTTGATTAGTTTTAGATGTACACGACTGATTAGTAAAACTAGCTGTTTAGGTATGGCTCTGGTGATGCAATAAACATTAAATTACGGGATGTTCCTCACGACCGTCACACCTTTTTTTTTTTCAAATTGTTAGAGTTACATATTAATGTACCTTACACTTTTTACAGATGAAACATCACTGAATTGATGTCCTTTTTGGAGGGGGATTGGGGGAGGAGAATCGGGCTTAAAAACAATTCAACCGATTTTTGTCAAATTTTATATCAGAGTTACATACCTATATACCAACACTTTTATAAGGCTGAAACATCACTGATTTAATTTTCATTTTTTTTTTGGGGGGGGCAGATTTAAAAATAACTAAACCCTAATATTTCTTTTTAAGGCATAACTCCTATTTATTTTTTATTTTCTTCAACATGTTTCGGAGTAGATGTTGAAACCCATATGTTGAACCTGCTGCCGTCAAAACCCCGTATGCCTGAAAAGGCAAGGTAGGGAAAAATAAAAAGAAAAAAAAAAGTTTCGGCATACATTGCTCCTTCTTCAGGGTAACTGGGAGGGTAACTCCCTCGCATAGTAACAAGTGCATGTGATGTCAACTGAGGGTTGGTATGGACATGCACATAGAGTTATGCCTTAAAAAGAAATATTAAAAATTAAATCTCATTCAATAAAATAGTTGAACAACTAAACTGTTTTTTTGTAAAATTCTTCCAGAATTGATCACAATTTTTTTATTACTTTAATTTTTTATGTATCAATAATAAATTTTATTATTTTATTTATTTAGTTTTATCCATTTGAGGACATTAATAATTTTTTAATATGAAAAAATAAAATGTTTAAAGAAAGAGTAACGACCAAGAGCATTTCTATAAAATGCTTCAAAACAGTGGTAAATAGAAAAAAAAATTGGCCCCACCTGGGAATTCAGTAAATAGAAGGTATATTATAATAGAAAACTCAAAAATAATAAAAATTTAAGCAACTTTAAAAATTCATTTTTTTTTTTAATTTTAGCTGAGGCTATGAGAATGACCCATTTATTAATGCTCATAATCTTTTTTAAATATTAAGTTATTAATTGCTTTTTATTTACTAGGTTGTTAGGAGTCCAGATGGTGAAAGCAAAGCCTTTGCCATTGGGCAACTTAGTATTCAAAGAGCAGCTGTTTGGATTTTGGACAAGTACTATACTGAATTTCCTATTTATAACCCTTATCTTGAGAGACTGCCAGTATCAAAATCTCGCAAACCCACATCAAGCTTCAAATATTATGAAGTTGATGGAATGAATAACACTTCTCTGCAGGTTTGATTAATTTATCTATTATGGATATAGCTACTATTCCTAGTTTTTACATTACTTTATCTCAAAAACTATCCACTGCATTTCCCAAATTCCAAGAAAACACTTGAAGTTACGTTTGGTTATTATCTATGTTGGAATAATCATATCTTCAAAATCCCCAGGAAATTCATTTCTATTCTTAAGCTACTTCTACATTTCTGCAATTTATTTCACAAAGTACTTGACAACTTTTGGTATCCTCTTGTTTTCCAGTACTTTGACTATGGATTTATACTATATAAAGGACTGATAGTGAGCTTGAAATTAGATGAAAGAGGCTAATGAATTGCATTATCAGATTTATGTTTGGGATTCCTTGATGTCCTCACATTTCTTGCCTATTATCTGAAGTTGGATGTTTTTATCCGAATTTTTTATATCGATACTTCCTTGGTTCATTCATATTCCAATTTTTTAAGAAAAAAAAAAGAAAAAAAAAGAACACCTATATATATGACCTTACATTGCACTCCTATTTCCACCTCTTAAATACTAGAGCCCAACCCATAATCATTCCTGCGCATCGAATCCTTCAAAAAAACCTTTATCATCTTCTTTTTGAAATACCTTGCCCAACTCAATTAGATAATGCTCCTTTCAACTTCCTGTAAACACTAACTTTCTTTACCATTTGGATTACAAAGTAAATAATAAATTAGCAGTATCCCTATTCATTTTTGTGCAGTTTATATAATATAAGTAAATGGAATGGTAGCCTTCCCAACATGAGATATGCCCCTTTACCCTCTCCCTTCTACAGCAGTGGTTTTCAACCTGAGGGTCTTGGTAATATTATAGGGGGTCAGAAACAATAATGAAATCATTTAATTAATTTATGAGAAAATAACATTTATTATAAATGTTTTAATGCAATAAGTGCACTTGTAAAGAAAATAAATTAATCATTAGTTAATTATTGATGTGAAGGCTGTATATGTTTTTATTTAAACTTTTCTTCACATTTAGGTCTTTGTTGGTAACATATAAAAGCAAATTGTTCTCAAGTGATAACATACAATTCCTATGTTTAGTTTTTGAGCAACCATAGAGGAAAACCCTTTTTCACAGAAATAGTACATGGTGAAAGATATTAATACTTTCAATGCTTCTGTGGCTAAATTTCCATTTTCATGTTGTCGAGCAAGCCAAAACATATTTATATCTTCAGATGTAAATTGCAGTTGTAGCTCTTTGTCAGCAGACATTTCAATGAGCTGGTTTTGATTCTCAATTTAGCTGCGGCCACAATGTTTTCACTAAATGGGTCCAGTTCCTATCTCTTTGAGAAATCATTTTCGTCTTCTGGGAAATACTTTTTCAACTGAGTTTTTAGCTCAAGCAAATGCATCTTCATGCAACCCAAACTGTGTTGAATAGTAGTGTCTTGTTCTATCAAACTTTAAAACAGCATAAAAAAATACATTTTACATTTATAATTACAATAAAAATTCAATTATTAAAAGATAGGTATCCTATTATTATCGGGGGAAGGGTCGCAAAATATTAATTTAATATAATTTATTATTACTATTTGGGGGTTGTGGAGCAAAAAAGGTTGAGAATCACTGCTCTACAGCATTATGAGAAATGCCATTTCTTTCTATCCCCCTGCTGCATAATAAAATGTGTTTCCCCCTCCTTCCTTCCTGCTGCAAAACTAAACAATAAGATTATATAAAAGAATGCTGTGACTTTTTTTCTCTTTCTTTTTTTTATGTTTTAATTTTATTTTATATTCCGCATGGATTGATCATTTTAATATGTAGATTCTTATATTTTTAAAAATAATGACTATTACGGTTTTTTTTTTTTTTGGTATGTCATATTTGATTGATTAAGTATGCTGTGTTTTTTTGCAACCCATTTAAAATGGGCAGCACCACTTAATAAAGTGTTTCTCTCTCTCTATTGAATAAATATTATGAGCTGCCTCACTCAAGGGCAATGAATAATATGTATAAGTATGACATAGGAATTCATTCATAGAATGTGCACAATGAAAGTTGAAAAATAAATAAATAGTAAAATGAAATAAATACATAAATAAACTCTAACATTAAACTTCATGGTTGATTAAAAAAAAATAGAGGTATTGTAAGAATTGTTGTTATTATATTAACTTATTTGAAACCTCTCATTTTCTTATGTGTATAACGTCGTACATATTACCTTGACACATATAGAATAGAATAGAATAGAAAGAAAACTTTATTCTGGGACAAAGTCCCTTAAGAATAACATTGAATATCACAAAGTAAGATCATAAACTGGCCGAGAGGCTTTTAAAAATAAAACAACTTAGGTAAAATTAAATACAAATTGGTATGAAAAAAAAAAAATACAGAGAAAAACTAGAGAAAGAAAAAACTATTAATAAAAAGAGAGTGAAAAGATAAATATACAAAAAAGAGGTTAATATTGTAAACAAAATTGCAGAAGTGGAAAAAACAAACAGAAACTTAAAGAAAAATAAAAGATAGAAAATCCAAAATTAGCATTACAAGAAATCAAAACATTATCATAGTTAAACTATAATTTTTGCTAATGTTTTATGTCTGACGGTCTTAATAAATAAATTAGACAATTACATACATAGTACATATATCCTTATAATTAGAGAGCGTCGGGTTGGAGGGAAAGAAGATGGTGAAAGAGTAGTGTTTTGAATGTTCCAAGGGAGGAAGCATTGCGGATACAGGGGGGGAGGGAATTCCAAAGATTAGAGGATCGGACAAGGAAGGAACGTTGGAATGCAGTACTTCTGTGGGATGGAGTATAGAGATCGGAAAGACGAGATCTTGTATGCAGTGATTTGATAGCAGACTTGAATTTCAGGTTACTGTAAATAAAGGGAGGGTGACGGGTGTTGATAACTTGGAATAGGTAGGAGCCTAGAAAGTATTTTCTGCGGAAGGAGGGGAAAAGCCAATTTAACTCAGTATAGAGATGCGAAACATGGGAACGTCTCGATGTTCCGAAGACAAACCTAATGAAGCAATTCATGATGCGTTTTAATCTGTACTCAAGAACCATCGAGAGCCCGTCATATATCACGCAACCATAGTCAAATTGGGGGAAGATAAGGGAGGATACTAGAAGTTTGCGTGTGGGTAGGGGAAGGAGGTGACGGGAGCGGTGAAATAGTTTTAGGATACCGATTGACCTTCGGGAGATTTGTGCAATATGGGATTTCCAGGAGAGGGTTTGATCAATGGTTAAGCCTAAATTTTTAACAGAGGAATGGAAAGTTATTGGATGACCATTAAGGAATAATGTGGGAAAGTTGGCATTTGAATGGAGAAGGGAGTGTGATCCTATGGCAATTGCTTGAGTTTTAGCTGCGTTTAACGTTAATTTGTTCAGATTTGCCCAGGCACAGGTTTCGTCTAGGTCTTCCTGAATTTTGGCAAACGCAGCTAACATTTCGGATGGAGGAAAGGAGAAGTAAATTTGGAAGTCATCGGCATAAAGATGGTGGGAACAATGGTGAATTGAATGGGGAAGATCATTGATGTAGGAATTAAACAGTAGAGGGGAAATGCTCGAACCTTGAGCTACTCCTGACTGTAGAGTGAGGAAAGAGGATAGGCCTTGGTTAGCAGTGGCAACTGCTTGGGTGCGGTCGGAAAGGAAAGATTGAAACCAAGGAGGGAGCTGTAGGAAAAGTTCAATGATTTCAATTTGGAAAAAAGGATATTATGGTCTAAGGAATCGAATGCTTTAGAGAAATCAAGGAGGATCAGGATGGTCAGTTCTTTTTTGTCCATCGCTGTTTGGATGTCAGTGATAATTTTAATGAGTGCGGATTGTGTTGAGAAGCCGGGACGGAAACCAGATTGGAAGGGATCGAGTAACTTGGAATGTTCTAGGAAATTGGAAATTTGGGATTGCACCAATCTTTCTAGGGGCTTAGAAAGGTTGGAAAGTATGGATATAGGGCGGTAGTCCTTTGGGGATATAGGGTTTGGGTTCTTGTTGATGGGATGAATTAAGGCCTTTTTCCAGGAAGTGGGAAATACTGAGTTTTGAAGGGAAAAATTGTATATAAAGAGGAGAACCGGAAGGATTTCAGGAAGGCATAATTTCAATAATTTAACAGGAATGTTGTCTATACCAGATGAGTTGGATTGAGACTTCATAATGGAGGTAATTAGATCAGAGGGGGTGATATAAGAAAAGTAAAAATTATTGTCGTTAAATGCTGGCGGAGGTAAGGACTGGGAGGGTCGAGAAGGGGCAGATGAAGTGGAAGAAACGAAATAGGAGTTTAACTCATCCGGAGTGACAGGAAGGTCTCCCGAGGGAGAGGAACTAGGAGGATCATATAAATCATATAAATGATGTCATATAAATGACACTTCTGAGCTAAGGAAAAGGATGTGTAGTTAGTGGCGAGTATGGGGACTGTGAGAAGTAGAAGAGTTTTCAAGTCTCATAATTAAACATAAAAAGTGCTTGGTGGAAGCAACTGCAACCCTGTAGAGCCCTTAAATGCCAGTCAATGTAAAATATATTTATTTGGCAGATCAGTAAATAATTACTCAGTTAAAAGTTTATCAATTATTAAGGAGAGTAAGGTTTTGGACATTCTTTTAATTATTAAACAAAGCACTTTCAAATGGTATAATAATATACTGTTTATTGTGAAATTTATTTTAGTGTTAATGTAGTGATACCATACTACATTTTAATAAATTTAATTTTTTACATTCCTTAATGATTCTTTTCATTTGTTCTGGGTCACCACGCTTAACCTGCAGTACACCCATTCATGCATTGTGGAGATTTCAAGAGTGGTTATTTACACCACTGGCTCCAAGAAATTTATATATAAATTGACCTCAAAACCTTCTATCATTAAGAGACTACTATAAAATAGAATGCTATTTTTTTTAAAGTACCATTCACATGTTGAGTCCAAGGAAACCATTCACTTTATTTACTGATTAGGAGAGCTAAAATATATTTAAAATATAATTCTTTTTTCTACTAAACAATTACTTTATTTTCTTAATAATCATATGGTTCTGAAAAATTCTATATATTTATATATATACATATATATATATATATATATATATATATATATATATATATATATATATATATATATATATATATATATATATATATATATATATATATATATATATATATAAAATTACGTGTCGCCGCCTAGGGGCCGGCTAACACCTAAACTACTGAACCGATTTTAATCAAATTTGCATACCGTGTGCAGTTTGATCCAACAAAAAAGATAGGATACCTTATATCTTAATTTATAGTCACAATATTATTTGTATATTATCTGTAAGTCACAATTATTTGTTAGCTCTATACGATTCTAACATATGGCGGTATAAGGTTATACTATTATATAAAAGGACAAGCAATTTTTTGTTTGTGTTCACTAACCGCCAAAAACTATTGAACAAATCTCTACCAAATTTTGACTACATCATCTTTATAGGATGGTTTAGCAACAGTAAAATCTAATGATTTTCAACTAATTCTTTATTGAAAAATGAATAATAAGTAGATAACAGTGAAGTTCAAAAATGGCGGCAATTGCAATCTACATGAAAGGTTAAAATGTACAGTGTTACATATGTGATAATAAAATTTACTTATTTTCAATTAAATTGTTATAAAAACAGCTATATGGAGTAAAATATACCAAAGTTTAACTACATCATGTTGATAATTCTAGGTTTAGCAACATTAAAAATTTAAATGTACAATGTTGAGTGTTAGAAACGGGTTTTGCCACACTACCACATACTTTTATGGTTAGAAATTAAAATCCAACCAGATCAAATCAATAAAATTATTTCTGTCGAATGAAAATTATTAAAAATCAAAATGCCGATCCTCAGCTGTTTAATATTGTGTGTAAAAATATGAACTTTGAACCTTTAGTTGTAAGCACTGATAATGCAGTTTCTTAATAGTCTCTGTCCATCTGGATTACCAACTCATATATTAAAATTGAAAATTGGTTGTCTAATTATGCTTTATGTTATCTGCAAACACCTTATCAATCTAAATTTAACCAAGTTAATTAATAATGGCTGCTATGCGTGAAAATATCATAAAAAATATAATTTTCAATTGTTCACATTATTTCAAGATTTTTATCGATAAACAAAAAATCAATTATTAGTTAAAATTATCTAAGATCTTCACTTATGAGAGAGGGCCAAGCCTCGACGGGGGATGATGAAGTTATATATAATAGGACAAGCCATTTCCGTTCGTGATCACTAACCGCGAAAACTATACAACTATTCTGTACCATATATAACTATAACATCTTCATTGTTCAAGGAAGGTTTAGCAATAATAAAATTTACATATTTTCTATTAAATTACTGTTTAAAAAGCGATAAATATGTGGTGTGTAGTAAAGCGAGCGCCATTTAAGAGAGATTACAATGATCCGGTGTTAAATATAGCTAGAAATTGATAATAAAGTTACTTAATTCAATTAAATTGTTATCCAAAAAGCTATAAATATGTGGCAAGCGACAATAGCGTTACAGTAAAACTAATGAACCTATCTGAACCAAATTTTAACTACATCATCTTCATAGTTCTTGAAAGATATACAATTAGAAAGTTTACTATAATAATAACTTATACTATTATATAAAAGGACAAGCCATTTTACGTTTGTGATCACTAACCACGAATTTTACTGAACCAATCTGTACTAAATATTAACTACATCATCTTCATAGTTCCAAGAAGGTTTAGCAATATTATAATCTACTGATTTTTAATTTATTTTTTATTAAAAAAAGAAAATATGTGGACAACAGTGAAGTTTGAAAATTGACCAATAGGTGGCGAGTGCCATTCTACGCGAGAGGTTACAAAAGAGCTTGAAATCGATGATACAATTTACTTATTAAACTATAAAGAAAATTATTAAAAAAGATTTAAATATGGTGTGCGATATGTGGATCCCAGTGAAGCTTGAAAATCGACCGATTGTGTATAGCACCATCCCACAATAGAGTTAACAATAATAAACTGAACCTATCTGTACCGACATCTAAATAAAAATTTTTTATAATTCTAGGAAGGTTTTGCAATGGTAAAATTTACAATAACTAAAATTTAAATGTACAATGTTGAGAGGCAGGACTGAGGTTTGCCACACTGTCATATACTTTTATAGTTCGAAATCAACATCCAACCAGATGAAATCAATAAAGTTATTTCTGCCGAATACAAATTATTACTAAATCAAAATGTCGATCCTTTGCTTTTTTATATTGTGTGTAAAAATATGATCCTCGGGCCTTCTGCCATAAGCAATAATAATGCAGTTTATTTTCCGCAAGAGTTTCTTAATAGTCTTTATCCAACTTGATTACCAGTTCATACATTAAAATTAAAAATTTTATGTCTAATGGCGCTTTTACGCAATCTTCAACTGCCTAATCAGTGCGATTATAACTATGTAGATTAATAATTACTGCTATGCGTGAAAAAATCATTGAAGAAATAATGCTGAACCACATGCTAAAATACAAGAATCTTATCGATAAACAAATAAAACATTAATTTTTAGTTAAAATTAGCTTTACTTATGGAGGGCGGGCGAAGCCGCGACGGGGATGCTAGTATATATATATATATATATATATATATATATATATTTAATTTACTTTGTTCATATTATTTTTTAAATTTAAATCAGTTTATTATTATATTTTTAAATTATTACATATTTTTTATGTTTTACAGAGCCAATCTAGAGGTGGGTTGAGAGAGTCAAGAAGAAGAGACTCAAGTCATAATGAACGGTTCTATGAAGAACATGATTATGAGCGTAGAGTGAAGAAACGTAGGGCACGCCTTATTACTGCTGCAGAAGAAGCTTTCACACATATTAAGCGCTTACATCATGAGCCGGGTATTGTTTTTCTCTTTTTCGATCATAATTACCTAACAAAATCTTCACTCAGATAAAATAGTATGGGCAATGTTTTTTTTAACTTTACTGCATGTTTGGTGGAGATACCATAATCAACCCATTAGATATATGAGATAGAAAACTTGAACTTTACACTTATTAAAATTTTCAGTTAGCTTTATAAAGGATTTATTCTAAAAATATGGTGAGTGTTTAGTGTATTAAACTTTTACCTTTTTAAGTTATTACCTAAGGTAGAAATCATTTGAAAGGCATATTGTTTGACTTTCATTCTCTATAATCTAGATAGCTATAGAATTTATATTTTGAGGTTTCACATACTAAAACCACAAGAAACTGCTCGTCATTTTCAACTACTTCAATATTTACTGGTAAACATTCTTCATGGCACTACATCCTTTGGTAGGCCTCCTCAATGAGCCGCCCACATTCGGCTCGATCCTGTGCAGGCGATCTCCAGCTCCTGATTCCTATAGGCTTTGTGCATCCGCTGCCACACCATCGATCCATCTCAATCTTGGCCTACCAGCATGTCGTGTCCTGTGCAAGACAGTACCCATAGTTCTCTTGGCGATATCATAATCCCTCATTCTTACTAAGTGGCCAGCCCAACTGATTCTCCTCAGCTTTATAAACTGACCAGATCTGTCTTTATACAGGTCATAGAGCTCCCTGTTCCTCCTAATACTCCATATATCATTGGATTTATTATTCGATGGAGAATCTTCCTTTCAAATGCTAGATCATTTTCATTTCTTCTGGTGATTGTCCATATCTGGGAAGCATAAGTAAGAACATGGTGAGCCAGTGTCTTATAGATGGTGATAAATGTTCTAAGCTACCAATAATGTTCAATAGATTACTTAGGATAAAATTATACCTATTCGGAAATATGTAGTTGGGTTCTGGGAATCCACTAAACCTTCCAATTCTCATATCTCATCATCATCATATATGAATCCCTTTGTTCCACTGAACATTGTGGGGATCTCATCTTACAGAGTCAGGACCAGATTTTTCATTCTTGTACCAGTTCCCTTCTTCTGTTCCAGTCCATATTTCGTTTCTGGAACGTCTCGCACACACTGTCCTCCCATTCAATGCGTGGTCCTTGGCCTCCTTCTCTCCACACGGGTCTCGTAGGTCTTTCTGGCAGTTCTTTCTCGTATCTAATCCTTGCATTCCTAAATCCTTATTAAAATTTTCAATGCTCTTTATTATGTTACAAAGTAACTTATCCTTAAAGATATTAATGAAACCAAATGTTGCTGATTTGGCTCAAACCAAAGATTCCTATCCTTCCATGATAAGTTCCTTACTCACTTGAATCCACTAGGCTTCCAGCTTGCTCACATCTCGATTCTAGATAACCATCTGAGGCTTATGATAAGAAGAAGATGGCTTAGAGAAATTTTATACTAAGGAGTAGTTTTTTTATAAGCTATTGTGACCATTTTTCCTCATATTTACTCAATGTATGTATTTTATACAGTTGTTAGTATCAATAAATAAATTTTAAAAAACATATTAAGTTACTTTTGTTTATTAAAAATCCAAATAAATTTACCCATCTGCTGGAAAATCAACAGTCATTTTTAAGTTTTCATATGTTACGAATTGATTTCATTAAGCAAGAAAAGAAAGGCACTTGGTGTCTTTATGGATATAGAGAATGTCTTTGTTACACATCTTATGAAGTTTTAAAAGAAGTCATTAAATAGAAGTTTATTTAGCTACGATTTTCCAGGCTGTTAAAATGCTTATCAAATTAATCATTAGGGACATAATAAGAAAATAACAACAAATTTTCCAGAAACTGATCTTGTCATTTTTATACGAGGGTAAGTCAATAATTATCCGCAATATAGTTATAAAATTTTATTGAAATGAAATAGGAAACTTACAAGTACATCATTTTTCGACATAGTCCCCTTGCTTTTCAACGCACTTGGTCCAACGTTGTTCAAGTTTCCTGATGCCCTCATGGAAGAAGGTTTTGGGTTGAGACGCGAGCCAGGAATGCACCGCTTCTTTCAATGCTTCGTCCGAGGCAAATCGACGGCCCCTAATTGCCTGTTTGAGTGGACCAAACAAGTGAAAATCAGATGGAGCGAGATCGGGACTATATGGAGGATGATTCAATACTTCAAAATTGAGTTTCTGAAGCGTTTCCACAGTGTGGGCAGCTGTATGCGGACGGGCATTGTCGGGCAACAACACAACGCCTTTTGACAGCAGTCCTCGGCGTTTGCTTCGAATTGCAGGCTTCAGCTTAGCAGTAAGCATCTCACTGTAACGTTCACTGTTTATTGTTGTGCCCCTTTCCTGATAATGTTCCAGTAATGGACCTTGTGAGTCCCAAAAAACCGTAAGCATAAGTTTTCCTGCGGACGGTTGGGTTTTGAATTTTTTCTTGCACGGCGAATTTGGATGTTTCCATTCCATACTCTGCCGTTTACTCTCCGGCTCGTAATGATGGATCCATGTTTCGTCACCAGCAACGATCCTGTCTAAGAAGTTGTCCCCTTCGTTAACATAGCGATCCAAATGTTTTGTGCACACGTCCAAGCGCGTTTGTTTATGCAACTGTGTCAGTTGTTTTGGAACCCATCTTGCACAAACTTTATGAAACCCAAGTCTGCTGTAAATGATTTCGTAGGCAGAACCGTGGCTAATTTGCAGACGATTTGCCACGTCGTCAACAGTTATCCGCCTGTCTGAGAGAATCATTTCACGTGAACGCTCAATGTTTTCCTCGTTTATGGCGGTAACTGGTCGTCCAGCTCCTTCATTTTGCGTAACACTTGTGCGACCATTTTTGAATTTTTCAATCCATTCATAGACACTCCGTTGTGGCAAACAATTGTTCCCGTACTGTACCAAAAGTCTTCGATGAATTTCGGCCCCTGATACACCTTCCGACCACAAAAAACGGATCACTGAACGTTGCTCTTCTTTGGTGCAAATAGAAAGTGGAGCGGCCATTATTAACAGCACGACAGCGATAACAAAACTAACCTACCAGCTTGATACGCACATAAACATAACAACGAATAAACAAAGCATGCGCCATCAACACAAAAGAACAGTACTGCCAACATAAACAAAAATATAGCTATATTGCGGATAATTATTGACTTACCCTCGTATTTGACAAATTAGTGACTTTTATCTATAGTTCATTTTATGGCTGTTAATTGATCAATTATACATAACTATATTAATTTTTTTATCTGAGTTTTAAACAATTTATCTATTGCTTAAATATCATGTATTATGTAGAAGTCAACTTGTTGCTATAATTAAAGATATATAATAATGTTTTTTTTATTTTATTTATTTTCTTACAGGAAATAATGGCAATGGAATGGATTGTCATGAAGCAGCTCAAGCTGTTTTCCCGTCGCTTGCTAGGGCTTTGCAAAAGTATTTGAGGGTAACAAGGCAGCAGCCTCGTCATAGTGTTGACTCAATACTGAAACATTTAAGTTTATGTTTATCTCATGACCTATCTCCGAGGGCCTTTCTTGAACGCTTTCTGCAACCAGCCCCGGTGTTACAGGTATCTATGATGATGCTTTTGTATATCATTAGAATTAAATAACTTGATGAATCTATTATAGTGTTATTTATCTGTATTTACTATATTTCATTCATCCTGATAAAATTAACTAATAAAAACTTTAACCCAAATCTGGGTTATTGATTTATAACATAACAGAATTATGGGTTCTGATTTATCTGCCATTGAAATATGCTGTATAATGTATAACAAATTGTGAAAAAAGTATTATTGCTAAAATAGTGGTGATCCTTAGATATATGAAAATTACAATAGATTTTTATTTCGTCTAAATGGCTACATCTATTTTTAAGATTTTTCATTTTTACAATTTTTATTTTATTTATTAAATTTCTATTATTGTAGTTATTTTAAATACAAAGGCAAATTTTTCTATTTTTGTCAATTTTAATTATCAGCTCAGCAAACTATTTTATGATTTTAAACGGAAGTGTTATAATCTCCTTCTTTTTTATCTTTCTTTTTTTTGGCTCAAGACTTGCTAGCACAAGTTCTATATTGCCAATTTAGCACTTTGAGCTAGTGACATTATTAAATTGAGGTATTTATTGTTTCGGCTATGGTTAATTTTCAGTCTATTAAGTTTCACTAAGCTTGGGCGGTCGAGATTCAGCCTATGAATCACAAACCATGGAGTCAATGCTCACTTTTGTTGTACTGTGTAGTAATCCTTTTCTTTCAGTGCACTTTTCCAATCATAAAACCTTTGCCATTCTTCGATCGCGTTTTATAGAACTCACAGTTTTTAATAAAATAAATGAGATAATATTAATTTCTCATGTGCTATCACTTGATTATCTTATTCATATTGAATCATAAAATAAACCATAAACCCTTCATCAAAAACTTATTACAATCCTGTCTTAATAATTCAACCTCCCCTTAAAAATAACTCTTTGAGGTTTTGACTATTATCATGATTATAATAATGATTTCTTACATGTAATCATGTCAGAATATAAAATAAACAATGACCATCATAATAATATTTAATACAATGTTGTTTTTATTACTTTATTAAATATTCATTTATATTAAAGTTTAGAATTAGTTTTTAATTCTATAAAATATCATTTCAAATAAGTATTTCAAAACCATAAAAGTATTAAGAAGACGTGTAAGAGTTCATGTGGATAGAGCTATGAAGAATAAGGGTCAAGTTCATTTTTCAAAATTATATTAAAATTTAAAGGTTTAACAGTTGTTTAAATTAAATGTAAGTTAATAGTTTACAGAGTTGTATTGTGTTGAAATTAATGACCTGTTCTTATGAAAAAAAAAATTTAATGCCCATTCAAAACTTGTAGATGCAGAGAGGTTCTTTTCTATTTATAAACATTTATTGACAGACAAAAGAATTCAGTTTCACAGAGGCAATCATAAAATGCATATGGTTGTCAATTATAACACTTCCGTTTAAAATCATAAAAGTGTTTGCTGAGCTGATAATTAAATTGACAAAAATAGAAAAATTTGCCTTTGTATTTAAAATAATTACAATAATAGAAATTTAATAGATAAAATAAAAATTGTAAAAATGAAAAATCTTAAAAATAGATGTAGCCATTTAGACTAAATAAAAATCTTTTGTAATTTTCATGTATCTAAGGATCACCACTATTTTCATACTCCTCCAAAAGAAGCCATATAAGCATCAAAATAATTGGAGAGAAGGTCACAGTCGATAAAAGAGTTTTCCAGGTAGGAGCAGGGGTGAAGTCGTGGATCAGTATTGGTACCCAAGTTGTTTTGTATAGATATCGACATATTTTTTTTTTTTTTTTTTTTTTTTTATAAAATGGATAGGAAGAAGTATGATTTTGCCTATAAATCTAGATCTGAGTTATAAGATATAAAGTTATAATAGAAGCTCTTAACTCAAAATTGCTTTTAGTTTTTTGTCTGTCTTATATTACTACTTCATTATGAAGCAAAATGTTGTATAAAGAGCTGTGATATCCCTCTACCTTCTATTTTTTATGCATAGTGAAATAATTATATTTTTTAATATCTACAGACTATTATAAACAGGTATTTTGAATCTAAAAGAACAGTTTCTTTCAATACACACTTCTGTCATGCTTAAATTTCAGCTTATAAATAGTAAACTATAATGTAAATTATATTCTACTATGAAAATATATATTTTGCAATAGATTATACAGTTGAATTATTCTCTGTCTATTACAGAATGAAAAAGAGCAGAAAGAGGTGCAGTCATGGTCCTTGATCTGTGATGAACTTCTTACTAGGCCTCTCCGATCTGGGGTAGTTTTTCAGCTGAGGCAAAGTGACGTTTCCCTTATGTGCACATTTCATGCCCTGCCCCACTTTAATATCTCAGAAGAGGTTATTGATCCGCATACAAACAGGTGAGTTCCTATTTCTTGTTTTTTTTTATGCTGAAAACCGCTTACTGTTTTTTAATCCATTTTGTTTTAGCTCATTTTTCACTATAACTGCAAAACTATTTGTCCGATCTGAAATTTCTTTTTTTCAACTCAAATTTGGTTAAATTAAAGTGCATTCCCAGTCTTAAGAGTGCTTAAATGAGAGGTGTAGAGTGCATGGAATATGCGATAATTTTTGACTTCACTGCTTCGTTAGGAGTAGTTAGAAGATAAACATACTAAAATTCCCTGCTACTGAGATTACTGAGGGTGAGATTATTACGGGGGGGGGGGGGGGGGGGGGGGGGGGGGGGGGGGGGGGGGGGGCAGAGGAGAATGTCTCATTTTTGGGCTTTTCGATTATATCTCGAAAACAGTGGACTCTAGAAAAATATGCTACATATCAAAATTAAAGCTAATGAAATTTTCTATAAGATTGTTTATATGCATATTTATCGAACTTCCTATGGTTTCCGAAATATACGTTATTGAAAATCGATAATTTTCGATACAAAAATAATTTTTACTTCACCTTTTGACAAACATTTGGTTCAAGTGCCAGAAACATACATATGAAATTAAAGTAAATTTAATGTTCTACAACATTGATTCTGACACTTTTCTTGAGATAAAAAACGATTATGTATAACACGATTGTGATGTTGCGTATAAAACGATTGTGGAAGGCACTAGAAGCAAATATTTGACAAAAAGTTAGGTAAAAATTATTTTTTTGCAAAAAGTATAGATTTTCAATAACGTATACCTCGAAAACCCTTGGAAGTTCTACAAATATATATGTAAACAATTTTATAGGAAATTTAATTAGCTTTATTTTAATTTGAAACAGATTTTTCTAGAGTCCACTGTTTTCGAGATATAATCGAAATACCCAAAAATTGTAGCTTCTCCCCTCCCCCCCCACCCTAAGTTCACTCTCCAGAGGCGCAGACTTTTAGTATGTTTACCTTTTAACTACTCCTAAAGAAGCTATGAAGTAAAAAATTATCGCATATTTCATGCACTATGTTTATTGCCTGGATTAGAGGGTGACTTCCAAATGCTGCTGACGCTATGTTTATCACTTTTTGGAAAAGGCAGCAGTGATTTTTCTTAATCAAAAATTGATGATCTTTTACATATGCTTTGGTTTTTTGAGGAGACCGATGATGATAGAAACCTGGTTGCGAAGTGCGAACTGATAAGGCCCGCCAGGGGGGCTGGCAGCACTACCTTTTCGTTTAGCCCTACCTCTTCCCTGCCTGTTTCTGGGAACAATCAGAATACGGGAGACTTATAATGACAGAAACTTCAAAAAATGTTTTTATTTTTTGGGCATTGACTCGTGCCAGCCATGGCAACAGGTCCATTTTGTGTTCCCCTATGAATGACATGACGAATTATATGTATGAGCTTTGGGAGACCTATCATTACAGGTTTAGTGTCATTGGCTCCCAGACTATAAACTACATACATTATATGTTGGAGAATCAATCTCAAAATGAAGAATCAATTTCCTAGTATTTTTTCTGTAATTGAAAAAGAATTTTAGGAGTTGACACATCTAGTGATAATAATCATCTATCTTGTTTCTGTTTTGGAGGTTTAGATTACTTGTGTTAGGTGACTAAAATTCATTATTTCATGTCACTATTTGAAGTTGACTTTGAAATCATTTAAAATTTTTACAAATGCGAATTAGACATGGTTAGATATATTTTTTTTTTAACTTTGATAAGAATGTTAAACACACCATACTGATTTACTAGGAAGAAAAAACCTTCTACTTTAATTTATCCTAACTTAGATAAACTGATATGATTGGATAAAACTGCCATACTCATTAGCGAGAAAAATTCTATAAATTTTTGACTAAGACAAAATATGGAAAAATCTAATTCTTGTAAATCAAATTATCATTTTTATTATTTCATAGAATCTGTACGATTAAGATGGAAAATCATGGTTTTTCTATATCCATTAAAAAGTTTTTTGTTGTGAATGAGGTACCAGGGTGTCTACTAGTCGGGAATTTCGTGTGGTAAGGAAAAATTTGGGAATAAGTCGGGAATTTCCAAAAAATTTGCGAAAGTCGGGGAAAAGTTGTCAATGATAAAATTTTCAGATTTTTTTTGTTTCTGCTCAATATGTCAGTTAAGGAAGCGTCTGATCAGTATAGTCACTCTACATACTTTTAAAGTAAACTAAATTTGCTACAATTTGAGATCAGGATGAGCTCTATATAGCGATTGGTTCCTAAGCTACAGGGATATTATCTTTGAAAATGGCCATTTTTTCCAAAAAGTGTTTTTTTTTTTTATGGTGTGAAATCTCCTAAAATATGCATCCCATGTCAAATATTATAAAGTTGTAGAAAGTTTAATTAGCTTTCATTTGAGACCAGACTGGTACCTGTGAGCCCAGTGGTTCTCTCAAATATAATGGCAGATAACAAAAAACATAAGTGGGTTCTGTGAGGAAAATACTGTTCTCGCGTCTTTTTATGGTTTATTTATCAAACAATCAACCTTTTTTATTTGTTTTTTATTTTTTTTTGTTTTTTTTTACCCAAGACTTCCATTGAAGTCCTATACTGGCCTGGGTGGGAAAGTCAAGATTCATTTCGTGGGTCCGCCACGAAATAAATTTTAACCCCCCCAGGTGGGATTCGAACCCACGACCTTCTGGTTACGAGTGCGCTGAAACCCTTGCCCCAACACACTCGGCCATTGAGTCCCCGAACATTGTTTTTTATACCTACATACTAAAATGCTGAACAAACATCATATGTATTTATATGTCTTATACCTTAGGTTTTCGCATTGGGTTTGGGTGGAAGAGAGGGAGGGGATATGTTGAAAATCGTAAGTTCACAGGTGTTTGATCAAATAACTCGGAATCCGTTACTTTTAGTACATTTTGTGTTCTTTATATTATTAAAACAAATCAAATTTGCAAAAAAATTGAACTATGAATTTTTTTTTCAGATCAATAGTTTTAAAGGGGAGGGAAAGATTGAAGAGATTGGCTAACTTGTGGTGAGTCGCACTACTCCGCGAAAACATGTTTTTCTGTACTATTTTTTTTTCCTCTAACTCGGAAACTATTTGTCTGTTTAAAAATTTCTTTTTTTCATCCAAATGCTGGTTAAATTTACTATTCCTTCAGTCAATGAGTGCTGAAATGAGGGGTGTAGAGTGCATGGAATATGCGATAATTTTTTACTTCATAGCTTCGTTAGGAATAGTTGGAAGGTAAAAACATACTAAAAGTCTCCGCCGTTGGGGGTGAGCTAACGGTGGGAAGGAGGGGAGAAGTTCCATTTTTATGGTTTTTCGATAATATCTCGTAAACTTTTGACTCTAGAAAAATATGTTTTTAATAAACATAAAAGCTAATTAAATTTACTATAAAATTTATCATATATAAATTTGTCGTAATTCTAACCGTTTATGTGATATACGTTATTGAAAATAGGTGATTTTCGGGAAAAAACAAAAAGTCACCTCACTTTTTGTCAAACTTTTGCTTCTATTACGTTCCACAATCGTTTCTCAGAAAAAACATCAGAATCAAAATTGTAGAGTATTAAATGTACTTTAATTCCATATACAGGGTGTCCTGAATTTAAATGGCAAAACTTCAGGATCTTATAGGGGACCAAAAAACTAAGACAAAAAGTCCTTTAGAGATTTGCTCGTTTTTGCTTAGTTTTAGAGATAATCGCAAAAAAAAAAAAAAAAAAAAAAAAAAAAAAAATTTTCATTTTTATACTTATTTATTTACATTTATATTTATGTTATGTTCTTTTTTATGTAAATACTGCTCAAAATGTTGTCCTCTTGCACCAATGCAAGCATTACATCTAGCACTCACTTGAAAAATTGCAGCTAAACATTGTTCTGATGATATTTGGTGCTCTGCCTCCATGATTCGGTCTCTTAATTGCTCTCTTGAGTTAATTGACACCGAATAAACTTTCTGCTTCAAGGTTCCCCATACGAAGAAATCCGTGGGTGTCACATCAGGTGATCTGGGTGGCCATAGTACCACTCTTCTATTTGGAAATCGGCGCGCATAATCCTGTACCGCTTCTAAAGCATTACCGTTACAGAAACCATACACAAAAATCATATCAGCATATTCAACATTAGAATATATATGCGGCATTGCGGCTGATGCTATTGACACAAAAATATCTGAGTAACTGACTGAAGACAGATTTAGGAATTATAATCCTAGAAGGAAGCCAAAATGTAAAAAAAAAAAAAAAAAAAAGGATGTAAAGGATAACATTAAGTGTTTACATATCTCACTGCCTAGCTTGACGAACTTTGAAAGGTGATAATTGCTACCTGTAACATTTTTGGTTTGTTTCTTTTTTTTGTGATTTTCTCTAAAACTAAGCAAAAACAAGCAAATCTCTAAACGACTTTTTGTCTTGGTTTTTCGGTCCCCTATAAGTTCCTAAAGTTTTGCCATTTAAATTTGGGACACCCTGTATATGTTTTTGGTATTTGCTTCAAATGTTTAACAAAAAGTGAGGTAAACATTTTTTTTATTTATAAAATTGTCGATTTTTAATAACGTATATCTTGAAAACCTTTGGAATTTCTATAAATACTTATATAATTAATTTTATTGGAAATTTAATGAGCTTTAATTTTGATCTGCTACATATTTTTCTATAGTCCACCGTTTTCGAGATATAATTGAAAAACAAAATTGGGACCTTCTCCCCTCCCCCCACCTTTAGCTCACCTACAAGGGGCGGGGACTTTTAATATGTTTACCTTCTAACTACTCCTAACAAAGCTGTGAAGTCAAAAATTATCGCATATTCCATGCACTCTACACCCCTCATTTCGACACTCTTTATCTGAGGTCGCAACTTCTCTGAAAAAACACTTTTATTGATACTCATTCCGAAACTAATTGTTCGATCCAAAATTTCTTTTTTTTTTATCTGAAAGCTCCTTAAATTTACTATAAGAACCTATATATGAAATTTTGATTATGTCACATTATACACTCAAACCAGCCCACTGAGTTTGTGAATATCGTCATACTTTAATAACAATTTTACTTAGGTCTAACTTATATCTAATTACACTAATATGTATATTACACAATACTTATCTTTAATATCTTACACAATTATACATAAGATTCTATTACACTGACACACAGAGACTGTTACTACATTCATTGACACTGATAATCACTGTCACTAACTCACTGACTGAACTGTCACTGACACTTGACTGATTGTTACTTGATCACTGACCCACTAGGCTAGAAGTCGGCCTATTTAAAGCTATGCTGAACATTCTAGATCGTTTAAGCCAGGTTACAGGTCTAGGCCCTTCTGGCCCACCGTGATACCCTTCTAGACCGGCCTTTCCAGCTACCTGCCGCCCACAGGACCCCCAACCTCACCTGACCGTAACAATATAATAAAAAAAAAATATTCATTCAAAGTTTGTCATCTACATACTTATATTACGTTTGCAACAAAATTTTTTTTTTTTTTTTTTTTTTTTTTTTTTTTTTTTTTTTGCGCAGTCAATAGTTTTATAGCTGTGGGGAAGGGAAAAATACAATATTTCTTCAAAAACTGTAAAATTTCACATTAAACTTACTTTTTTATCATATTACATTAAAATCGGTTCAGCGGTTTGGCCACCATCAACGCCTAAAGATTGGTTAAGTTGTGGTAAATAGCACACCATGAAAATACCTTTGTCCGTACTCTTTTAGCTATAACTCCAAAACTATTTGTCCGAAATTTCTTTGTTTTATCTGAAAGCTGGTCAAATTTGCTATGAGACCTCTTATATGTAATGTGTTTTAAATGCCATGAAATACCCACTCCAGGACACTGAGAAAATCCCATACAGTTGTGAAAACCACTTTTTTTTCACAATTCTTGTAAATAGTTTCGGAGTTATAGCGGGAAATATACTGGGAAAAAAAAAGTGGATTTCACAAGAGTATGTGGTTCTCAGTGTGCTGGTATAGGTATACCCAGGTATATACATGGGACTTGATCAAAATTTTATATATGAGGTCTCATAGTAAATTCAACCAGCTTTCAGATGGAAAAAAAAAATTTCAAACCGAATGGCAATACTCGACATTGATGTGTTTCTTGAAATTTATCTAGAGTAATTAAAAGAAAAAATTGCTTTTTTATATATTGTTTAACTGTGATATGTTAAGTAGCAAAGTATGCATTGATTGATTTGTTTGGATTATTATTGCGACAGCATTAAAATATCGATTGGAGAGAATTTCCAGAAATATTTTTGAGAAAGCCGGGAATTTCTAGAAAAATTCTTGAAAAAAGTCAGAATATGTCGGGAATTTTTATAACTGAAATTGGTAGACACCGTGGGTACTTTGATTTTGCTCCTCAGAAAATATTTCAATAAAGTTTGTGATTAAGTGGAGTTCTTAATGATATTAAATGTTTCCGTGATCATACATGATGTGTTATTGTACAATATTTGTTTAAAGATACTTAATTTTTATTCTTATTTTTATATTTATCTTAAAAATAATTTCAGGTTTGTTATTCGCTTGAATTCTGAAACATCTGTTTGACCAAAGGAGAATATGCTTGATGTTTCACGATTGATATGACACTTGGAATCAACATCAAGAATTGTGTTTTTATCAAAAAGGTATTTAAAAATTATATTTGCAAAACTCTTGAAATTTAAAGGTTATCTTTCACCTGATTCAATTTAATTTTTTTCATATTAATTTATTGAAAGCATATTAATGCAGCATCATATAAATTTTTGTATTTTAATTGTACTAATGCAGACCTATAACAATATTTGTAATTAACAAGAAAAAGACAGAAACAATAACATATTATCAGCAGCTATCAAAGTTTCTATTTTTATCAGTGTTATGAATTTAAAAAATAATGTTGATAAATATAATATTTATATATTTATTAATGTATATATAAATGTTAATATGTATTATTATATATCATAACCGCCTTACCAAATTATAGCTTATCAGAGTCAAGTGGAAAAAATGCTTTTATGGCTGGCATTTTTGTAATAATATTGAGTTAAAAAAAACCCAACCCTCATGATTATCAGATTAATCATATCTTTTATCATTGTTAACAAGTTCTACATAGGTATAAATATTAAAACAAGTGTGTATGTTTGTACATGAACATATATTTTTGTAATTTTACTGATTGTGGAGGAAAAAGCTGAATTGAAAATTAACATTTTTTTTTTTTCTGAACTATATTATACCTAGTGCGTTTTATTAATTTATTGAGTATATCATATCAGCACCTAAAGTGTTTCTTAAACTGCTTGCAGTTTTCAAATCTAGTTTTATTTTGTCTTCATTAATATCAAACCTCTAGACTAAAGTAATTATTATTGTAGTATTGATTATTATATTATGAAGACATAATTTTCAATGCTTGTATCTTATTTTAATGTTAGTAGATTTTGTATTTTCGCGAACGTTTTTGTATATAATTTAAAAAAAAAAAAAATGATTGATTATATATAAAAAATAAAAAAAAAAAAGACTGTAAAAAGATTTGACATATTTATTGAATTTGTTTGAGGATCTGTACAATACTAAGATGTATTCTTTAAATTTTTTTTTAATTTTTATTTTTAATAATTAGTTGTGCCATTCCAATATATCAAATACTTTTAAGCTCATAGTTTTCATTAATTTGTGCTGATGACAAAATTAGAGGAAGAAACCTATTTCTTGTTACTTCTTTAATATTAAACTTTAAAAGTTAAAGTTTACCTTTGATGTTTCAATATTATAAATTAAAAAATCAATCAAAGCTTTTAAATATCATGCAAAATTGATTTTCACTGATTCCAATAATGTACTGATGAAGGATTACTTAATCTAATCAGTTAAGAATTGTTTTGAATTTAGAATTATCAGTTACTGTATTATCAAATGATTTCATAGCTTCCTATCCAATCCAAAGTGATTCATTATCTTTTAATAAAGGACAAACTCTCTGAGGATGTTGTCAAACTGTTTGAGCTTGACATTTCTGTAATATTGTTAACATTTAAATGCAGTGAACCCACTTGTCTACCACTTTTATGTGGTGACTAGCTGCTAATGGTTCATACCCACTAACATTTTCCAATTTTTGTTTATTTGTTATTATTTATGCAGCTATTCCTTCTAATATTGACTGATCGTATGAAATACGAAAAAGAAACTTGAGCAATTTAAATCATGAGGATTTTACATTGGTATGTTCTAATCAATTATATTTGATTATATGTAATTGTACTTCATACTTGATAAGGGACCATTTGAAAAATTAACATATCATAAAATTGAAAAGGTAATAAGGATACTAATGGAATTGTGATGGAAGCTATGGAAATCTTTACAAATTTAACTTTTATTAAAACAGAAGGCAAGTGTACTTAAGTAATCAACCAATATATATGTAAGTAATTTTTATTTAATTTTTGTATTTTTTTAATGAATAATTTATTTGACTCAGTACCTGATATCAGCAATCCCTTGGAAAATTTGATTTTCCATGACAATACTCATGCTTTTTTTTTGTAATGTATATTTTATATATTTAAAATAGACGTTAGTTCTAACATCTATTTATGCTAATTAATACTTAAGTGAGGAAGTGTTCACTAATTAGTAGTAAATTACATATGTACATTGTTCAGTGTAATTAGGATTATAAACTGAAAGGATAATGGTTTTTGTATGCAAACATGGTAGCATACCTGTAATATAAATAGTGCAATTAAAAACGTTTATAACGAATTTGAACCAAAGATTGAATGGATCAAAATGTAAGTTTTGCTTTATTAGTGTACAGATTTTTTAAATTTGAAATTAATATTTCTAAGAAATGTTATTACTGTTTTATTATTTTTTATCTGAATTTTATTGTGATTTTTAATTTATTTATCTAAGTATGTTTAAGGTAAAATTAGTATTAGATTTTTTTCTAATTAAATTGTAGGTTTATGATGAGAAATTTTATTTTTCAAAAGTAAACTTTTTGGCTCTTAATATGTAAAGAGTCTGTTGTCTGACTCAATAGTATTAATTATCTCATTATTAAATATAAGTTTGTCTATTCCTGATGAATTTCTGTTTTCTATTTTTTTTTTTTTTTTTTTTCTTAAGAGTAGTAGACTTTAATTTACTGATGAACAAACTTTTGTACAATCATGAATATAATACTTATCACTCTTAATTATCATTATGAACTATGATAATTTATTTTAGTCTTAGAGAAAAATTATTTAATTCTGAGTCTGTAATAATTTTTATAAATATTAGACAAACTGAATTCAAATCAATTGTCAGGATTTGAGGTTGTACAATCCCTACCACTTAACAATCATATTTTTTCCAATCAGCAAACATTATTTGGTTGTATTATGTCCTATTTTTAAAGGGAAGTGTCAGATTACTGCAAATACGAGTTTGTACCAGTTACATTATGTTATACCAGCATGAAGATGTTTGAGTTGAATGCATTGATGTCTAAATAAATTAATAGGTGGATTTGCTTGTCGGTTTGGTCTATTTATGATAGATTAGTATAGCAATGAAGAATTAAGAAGAGTATAACATTTTTTTAAATTTTTTTTATTTGAGGCTTAAAGTCCTAATGCACTAGGGCAGGAGAACGGTGATCCTAGAGGTTACCAACCTATTCTAGCCATGGTGGGAAGGTCGATTCATTTTGTAGGACCACCATGAAATATATTTTAACCTGCCCAGGTGGGATTCAAACCCTCGACCTTCAATACTGAGATATATCTCTTTACCACTTACAGTTGATTTATACTAGTAGCATAAATTTTAATAGGAACTGCCTTACATTTTTCATTATGAATTTTTTTTTTTTTACTTTCATAACTTGAATTTCAAAGTTTCAAGTATGTGTATGTGTGTGTATGGCCAAATTGTGTTAATGGCTATTATATACATACGCTTATTTTGAAATGTGCAATTACAAAATTTATGATAGAGTATAGCAATTGAATATATTAAAGAACTTCTGCTGGTATAACAGTCTTGTTAACTATTTTCAAGATTTTAGGCTTGTAATAAGCAATTAAAGACAAAAGTTGTTGTTTTTTTGTTGTATTAAAATTTTTAAATTATTTTATATTTATAAAATTTAAGTTAAACAACTTATAGAGTTTACATAATTCAATACATTATAAGAACAATTTTGTTATTATTGGATGTTTTCGTTTATGTTAAATTAACTCTTGCACAAACTTAACAGTTCATTATGTTGATGGAATGAAATAAACAAGATTATTTTATAAAAAAAAAATAATATAGGGACAAGTTATGCACATCGAAAAATAAGATCGTACTATTTTATTGTAACACTTGCCATTTCATTTATTTAATTTAAGAATAAATAGAGATTAATAGAATATTAGAATTATTTTATGTTTTACCCCAGATTGATAATGTTATTCATTCCATATATTTAATGGTTAGGATTTCATCACATTATTTTTGGAAAGTTTAGACTTAATTTCAACTTAATTCCTTTAACTTAATGTAACTTAATAATTGATTGTTATTCGAACTTAAGTAAAACTTTATTCTGTAAACTTCTGTTTGAATAAATGTTATGGTGTTAATAACTTACGGATGAGATTTGATTGAATGAATGAAAAATTAGAAGCTTTATTATTATTATTTGTTTAATAATAGTAGATTTTTTTTAACCAGTATAGGAAACTGAAATATATCAACATAATTAAAAACATAAATGTTGTAAAAATTAAACTAATTTATAATTTTTTAAAAAGAAACAGTTTCTTTATATGTGAAAGAAAAACAAAAGATAACAATGAAAATATTTTATTTACGATTTCCAAGTGGAGCTCCATCTAGCCCCTGTTCCCACCTAAAATACCTTATCCCTCATCAATCTGATTTATGCCTACCATAGATATTTTTCCATCTTTCAAGTTAAATGTACAGTTTAATTTTCCTCTGTAATCCTGCTATGTTATTACATTTGCAATTGGCTTATTACTGGTTTAGGTTTTGATCACAACTGAAGACTTATGCATTCTCCAAAGATAAATGAACCCCAAAGGTTCCTTTTCAGTTGAAATCTGGCCCTTGTAAATGAATTAAATAAATTTGAACTTTTTTGTTTGATGCTATGATTAGTCAAAACATAGCTCCCATTGATCAAAACATAGCTTAGTGAATATCAATAATAACAAACAATGCAATTCAGTGCTATACCTTTTTTTATAAATTAGCACTTTTTATATAAGTAATATTTATATTTGGATTAACTCAGAAATCGAACGATTGAATCAAAGCAGAATATACACCTGTTGTAGCAGATAATTAATTGTTGTAGAATTGGTATGTATTAAGATATGTAAGAAACCTGAGCTCTCAATGTCAGAATCTTTAATAAAGATGTGCTGTAGATTTACTTATCAAAAGATCTCCACTTGGAAATAGCTACTTAAATTATATGTCGACTCTAGATTTTTTAAGTAATGAATGTAATATAAAGTTTGAAGATCTTCTTTTAAATGAATATAACACAAATATGTTTGGTACTTGTAAATATTTAATAAACTAAAGTACAAAAATTCCAATGAGTTATAAATTTTAGTTTCTGACATCTGTAGTAATAAGGTAAGCAAGCAATATTTAAACTGCAAAATTTAGAATTCTGTAAATAGTTCATTTAAAATCACGATTCTTCATTATTTATTAATTCAGAATATATTGTTTTCATGTAAGCATATATATATAATTTTATTTGTGTGATTATCAGTATTACCTTGTAATTTACCTTACCCTATCATTGTTAATTTCATTATTCTGCTTTGTATCTACTTAATGTAATAATATGGTTTATGTTGTATTTAAAAAAAAAAAAAAAAAAATTATTGTTTGTCTCTTATTTCAAACAGCATTTTATGGAGAATTAAGAAATTCCTATGGTGCCTTACATTATGATTTAATAATTAACTGTCAATCTATTTTTAATCATTGAAATAGACTGAGCTGTTTAATGTGCATTAACATTAACTAAAGTGAATTTATTTATGTATCTGACTGATTTCTTTAAGATTTGTCAAAAAAAAAACAAAAAAATTAAATAAATATTTTTTATAAATTGTGTGAATTAGCTGCAGTTAAATTAACACACCCACAAAGTTTGGATTAGCTCGTGTTTGCTAATAAAGCACAATGACAATGTAAAGTGTTAGGAACGAATCCTATTGGTATGTGTTATATGTCATTTTTGGCCCATAACATGCAAAGTAATTTGGAATTACTGAAAATGTTTTTACTTTAAGTTTAATTCAATCCTGATTAATTGCTTCATTATGTAGTAAGTGAATTATAAATTATAGTGAAGGTTTATCATACTATAGCTTGCTTATCTTCTTTTTTGCCTGTAATACAATATAGCGAAATAAATAATTCAATTAATTTATTAACAGTGGATTTACAAATCCTTTAAAATTAGTTGGTATCAATTATAAATTCAGAAGTATTGTAAATTACCTAATTTTATAACCAGAAGTTGTATAAAAATACTAGTAACCCTTAAAGGCTGCAGTTATAAAAATGTATAGACCTTTAATAGATTTGTATATTTACCACGTAACTTGCCTTTGTTGCCTACTGTTAATTCTTTTTAACTTGTATTGGTGTATACCTGTTCAAAATTTGGCTTTCAACTATGATTTTTAAGAACTAATTTATTAGTTCATGCTAGGCACAATATCTAACCAAATCTTTTTTTGTGAAGTTTTGGTGCACAATAGATCTGTGTTTTTAATACTGTAAAATGTAAGGAATTGTTTTGTTTTTTTTAGTGATATGTACTATTTATTTGACTGTTTTATTTATGATTGTGTGTATTTATTTAAAGCTTTAGTGAAAATAACCCCTTGTCAGTGTATTTTGTTTGTTTGTTTTTTTTGTTTTTTTATTCCTATATTTAAGAATTGTATTTTGTGTAGCAAACTACTACAAATAAAATTTATTATACTTTAATTTTGTCCTTTTTTATCTTCTTGAATTTGTCTGTATAGATCAGTTGACAAAGGAAATAATGGTTGGAGTGAGTGTTCTAATTATAACACTTGCTTATAATTTATTGTTTGCGACATACACCTGCTTGGCAGGTCTTTATCAGGGCTTCACTCAATGTTTAAGTACCCTATATATACTCATATATAGCATAACATTAAATATAACATATATGGGTATGGTGCCAAAAATTGAGGAAGGCGACAAAAAAAACAGGAAGTATATTAAGAAGGGTATGATTAGTGTCAGTCTGGAAAGAATGATTAGTTATTGAAGAGTGAAGTGAATAAATATTTGATAATTGTTGAGGGATTTGATAGAAAATTATGACCTTCATAAAGTTTTTAAATTAGTCACGTTATTAACAAATTATATAACCCAATGAACTAATTTCTTGTAAGTATAGCCAGTAGAGCCAAACCGGGCCCAGGGGCAAATGCATTGTCTAGCACTTTAAACCCCCCACTCCTTAACAGTAGTCACCTTAGTCCGGGCCCTGGGGATTTCGTCCCCCCCCACCTGTCAGCTGCCCTGAGTATAGCTTTGTTATCGGAGGTTAAGCCCAGAGTGCTGGATCGCTAAGAAGTATGAACTAAAAAAAATAAACGACAGCGAACAAACTTAACTAACAGAATATGTTAGCCTGAGAGCTGGTGACACATTTAGAGCACGGATTCGACCCACCTTGCTTTATAGCTCAAAAGTTTCGTTTTCGATAGTTGTATATGGAATGGTTAGTCTGTCTGGCGTGCGCAGGTAGGGGAGGTACTGCGCATCCTAAAAGTAGGGTAAAAAATCTGTGATAATAAACATAATTGACTCAGCATGAAATAAAAAAAAAAAAAAGTGTTCTATTATCAATAATAAGCGTAATGTATCAATTACAGGCCATTTGAGTGGTGAAACAACGAAACAGATCACTCCAAAGATATTTTTTTTTAAATGAAAGAAAAATAAAAAATATTTTTGACCCAAACTGAAAATTTAATAGCATGATGTAAAGAACATTAAAAAAAAAATAAGTGTTTTGACCCATGCTGAAAACTTAATAGCGTGTCAATTAAATAATAATAAAAATAATCTCAAAAAGGCAGATCATTTGAGTGGTGGGATACAGAACCAGACCACCTCAAAGATATTTTTTTAAAATATAAAATAATTTTTACCCATGCTGAAAATTTAGTAGCGTGTTAAGAATATGTTATTAATAATAATCCCCAAAAACACTATCCAGATGATTTGAGTGGTGTGAAGCAGAAACAGACCACCCGAAAGATATTTTTAAAAAGATGGAAAATAACATTTTTGACCCAAACTGAAAATTTAATAGCATACAATTTAATAGGTACACTTTTTTTTAACAATAACCCCCCCCCAAAAAACAGACCATTTGAGTGGTGGGACATGGGAATAGACCACCCAAAGATATTTAAAAAAAAAATGAAAAAAATATTTTGACGCACGAACAAAATCAAGTAGCATGTGAAGTACCTACATTAAAAAAAAAAAAAAAAAAAAAAAATAGTTTGACCCATGCTGAAAATTCTGTAGAGTGTTAAGAACATTTTTAAAATAATAATCCCAAAAAGACAGATCATTCAAGTGGCAGGACATGGGACCAAACCACCTCAAAGATGTTTTAAAATAAACAATAATTTTTGACCCATGCTGAAAATAGTAGTAACTACTTCACCATGGATGTTCAGTATGCCCCTTTCTATAGGCTAGGATGGGAATGGTAGACTATAACCTACTACTCTCAACTCAGGAATCAGGGGGAACAAATATCCCCACTGTTCAGGTGCTTGGAATAGTCTCTCTCATAGATTAGCTTTTTAAAAAATATAAAATTTTATTTTCATTTTAGTTTTAAATTTGAACTATACCAGATCTTTTGTAATATTGGCCCATCTTTCATCTGGGTTCTGTCCACCTTTTGATCTTATAATCAAATAAATTCTTTTAACTTCTGGACAGGTTCGTAACAACTTTTCCCAGGAAACTAGCCCCTCCAGTAATCAGTATTGTCTATTGTCCACGCACAGTGGAAAATATGACCGATTTAGGTGGACAAAATTCTGAAACTTGGCCATATTTAACCTTTGGGGTCCCAGATTATGGAAAAAATAATTTTAAAAATCTAATTAATTTTTTGACACGATTGGCGAGCCCACAGTGGTAAAAAATCAAATTTATTTGCTAAAATCTAAAACTCTCCTACATTTAAAGGTTGAAGTCCCAGAATATGGATTAATTATCGGCTCCGAGTGGCGTAAACCTGCTAATAGATGTATTTTAAATCATTTAGGAAACTCTTCAAATTATAGATTGTAAAACTTTTATTTATTTTATTTTTTCAATAATCAATGTACATTAGAATTAATTTAAATCAATTACAGAAATAAAATTAGGCATAATTTATAATAATTAATAAACGTAATTAAGCACAGGTAGATAAATATAAAAAAATTATGAATATTAAACAACTAATTATCTTCTTCACTTGTATCATAATATGATGATCCAGATTGATCTGATAACTCTGGCTCTGACATGTCATCATTTGGTTTCTCAAGATTTTAGTTTGATAAGGATAATTGTTCGTTCGGAGTAGTGCACTTAAGTAAATAAAGAACATCTGAATCTAACGGTATTTTATTTTTTTTTTTACAAGTTTTCTTAGTGAAGAAACAATAGGGTCCGATGAAACTAATAGCATTGTCAACAAATCACTATTTGTCGCTTTTCATGAAATTTTCTTGTAGAAAAAGATGGCTGTTAAGAAGTAGATGCCTCTTTCACAACTTTGAAAGAACCACGCTTACCAGAAACATAAAGCGCATGCTGTGCGAAAGCCAATTTTTCACCGTCAACCTTCAATAACTCGATAACTTTTCTTTTTTTTGTTTTCTCACTAGAACATTCGAAACATTTTTCAGGGCGTTTTGAGCGTTGACAAGTAGGCTGGATAACTGAAATACTAAAATCCAAGTCATAGGAATCAACCCAACTAGAGTATTTATTAAAAAAATCTTCCAATTTTCTGTGACATTGAAATTTTGTCGGAAAGAAATCTCCGCATTAATCTCTACATTTTCTTGATTATTAATATCAGCGGAAGTCAGAATAAATTTTAGCAAGTGGTCTTGGCGTTTTTTTTTGGGGGGGGGGGAACTTAACCCAATCTTCAAAAAATTTCCCCCTCGTGATTCGGAGTGTTGTGTCTGTAAAAAATTATGTATCACCCAATACGCAAAAAATCTTTGCATCATTTAAAGACTAGAAGGATTGATGAAACAAATCCTACAAACGAATCCTTGAATAGGGGCATACATTTACAAATTGCTAAATTAACTCTACAATAAGATTCCATTGTATATTCAATAGCGAGTTTGGAAATATAATGTCTTACCAGCAATGTCCGTTGTTAAATAAAAGCAAAAAGACTTTGCGCTACACACACCTTGAACATAATAAATGACCATCGAATAAAGATAATCCCACTGTTGGTTATTAGGCACTTGTGTAAACAGGAATGATTCTGTGATATAAACTTTAACTTATTAATTATTAATTATAATGGCATGTGTATATAACATATGTTAATTGTCAGTTATATATAATGTGTTATCAGTTATATGTATTGGTTAGACAATGTTCATTGTAAATGTTGAATTTCGATGATTATTAAAACCTCAAGTAGGAAAAGGTGTTAAATTCATTACAATTTAATAATCATCGTTTATTCTTTGAGAAATGGATAAGTACTTGAAACCAGAAAGATTCGAAACAGAATATACTTCTATCAACAGTACTTCGAAATGGATTCATTAGAAAAAAACATTCAACATCTTTATCACATCTGTTGTGACTTTACCATAGTTTTAATAGTTCTATGTAAACTATAGTTCTGACCTCTTTGTATGTAACTTTTTTCAGTTAAATAAAAACCAATCTTTTTGTTAATTGAGTTAAAGTTATTCCGCCTAATAATAGTCAGAGTCTTAACATTATTATCTTCCGTCTCATAATAGTCGGAATCGTAACATCTATTAAGGCAGAAGACGGAGAAAAGTTAAATCTACTCTACAATCACGTGAGTCATTTTATCTTTGAACTAATTAGTGAATGTTCATCATATCAAGATGCCATCACTCTATTAGATTCTCTTTACATTAAACCTAAGAATGAAATCTTTGCAAGGCATAAATTAATGACTCGACATCAACACTCAGATGAATCTGTAGACCAATTCCTTCAAGCGTTACGTATTCTTAGTGCAAATTTTTAAGGTGCAGGGAAATGAAGCATAAATACAAGTTAAACCAAAAACAGCACAGATTTATTTGGATACAAACAATAGCACACACAGACACACAATGGCCGGTCATGAGAGCGTCCCCTAGGCACATGCCA
Source organism: Euschistus heros (assembly GCA_003667255.2). Classification (NCBI taxonomy): domain Eukaryota; kingdom Metazoa; phylum Arthropoda; class Insecta; order Hemiptera; family Pentatomidae; genus Euschistus; species Euschistus heros. The sequence goes on along the minus strand of RCWM02000086.1, from coordinate 399,331 downwards.
ACCTAATCACATAACATAACAGTGTTGCACTTATCATTATTACTAAATATACATAATATAAATGCGGAATTATACCAATACACCCTCCTAATTACGCATTACTTACAATCTATTAAGTTTAAATGTTCAACAAAAATTGAGAATTTATTAAATGCTAAGGATTTGGTCATCAAATCCGCTATTTGATTAGAAGAATCAACATAATGCAATTGAACTATATTTTTATCGACAATATCTTTTACAAAATTATACTTGACATCAAAATGTTTGGACCTTTTGGTCTCACAGGTACTTGCAATTTTAATTGTGCTCTGGTTGTCTTCAAAAATATTAATTTTACCTTTAAAGTTAAAACTCTCATTTAATAATTTGTTCAAAAATAGTACCTCTTTAATACAGTCACCTAGTGCATAATATTCGGCTTCACAGCTACTTAAAGCAACTACGCCTTGTTTCCTGGATCCCCATGAAACAACATTATTATTTACCTTGATAATGTAACCAGATACACTTTTTCTGTTTAATTACAATATTCCCTAGTTTATTTCTGAAAATATTCAACCCTAAAAATTCTAAATTTCCATCATTATCATAATCTTTACATTCTAAATTTGTCATTAATAATTTCTTAACATTTTCCAATTTAGATTTAGAATTAGCTATCAATAGAAAATCATCAACCCATACAAGAATATAAACACAGTGATCAAAATATAAACATGGGTCTACATTAGATCTACAAAATCCAAATTTCAATAACATATCATTTAAATGATCATTCCACACTTTTGGACTTTGTTTGAGTCCATATAAAGCCTTTTTCAATTTTAATAATTTATCTCTTTCACTTTTATAGCCTTCCGGTGGCTTTATAGAAACTGGCACCTTTAGATCACTTTTAAGAAACGCACTCCGAACATCAAGCTGATCAATTAATAGATCTTTCTCTGCAGCTGTAGAAAGAAGTACTTGAAGTGTCGTGAAACGGGCAACCGGTGCATAGATGTCGTCAATGTCATCGAGATGTTGAAAACCGCGAGCCACTAAGCGCGCCTTCTTCTTAGATTCACCGTTGAAAGTCTTTATGGTGAAAACCCACTTATAGTCAATGGGGGTCATATCCGGTGAAGCATCTACCTCTTCCCAAGTCTTATTACTCTCTAATGAGATTAGTTCTTTGTTAATGGCTTGCTGCCAATCAGGATCATGAATAGCATCTGGAAATGTCTTGGGAACATCTATTTTGGCATTAGTGGACAAAGCCATTTCATTAAAGACAAAATCATCCAAATACTTTGGTTTTACCTTTTTCCTAGTTGATTTCCATTCTTTCTCGGGATAACCAGTCGTTTCGTCAGGAAAACCATGGAAAACACTTTCTGAATCAGAATCCCCTGCAATATCTTCTATAACATCACTCGGTCCAGGTATGGGAGATTTACTCTGATCTTCAGGAATGCACTCTTCTGGAGATACAATGATGTGCTTAGGTTCATCCTCACTCTCGCATACATCAGTTGATACACGCTGAAGAATCCTAGTAGCCTTCCAGTCCTCTGGAATGCTCTTCATGAATGATAACCTATTTTGCTTCCCCTTTAAACAAATTTCACAAATTCCAACAGGATATAATGCACTATGCCCCATCCTTCGATGCATTAGACTGTTACATGCACCAACAACATTTGCTTGTTCCTTAAGAAGGTGAAGTTTAATAACATAAAGTTTGCCAACGAGATAGCCTGTCATAACATTTGATCCATTAAATATTTTAACACAGGAATTTTCGATAACAGATAACAGATTCATTGTTAAATTTTTACATACAAAAGCATCAGTTATACGAACATTATTTCCATCTTCTGACATACAAAACAAATTTCCTTTCCTTACCGCAACCACAGATTCACCTGCCTTTGCCACACTTATATCAACATTTACTGGAGTAGAATCTCTTAGAAAAACACTGAACTCGTCCCTTATAAGATGACATGTTGCACCTGAATCCACTACAAAGCATGCTACATCAGAAGATTGTTTACAAACTACTGCCTTATCTGTTGAGGTAGCACTACTGTTATCCTGGGTAGTAAACAGAAATTCATCACAGTTGTTATCACTAGAAATTGCGGCAAATCCTTTGTTTTTGAGTTTAGGACAATTATTCTTAAAGTGGCCTCGATTTTTGCAATAATAAAAAATAACATTAGACATATTTTTGTTTTGACTGACCTTCATATTTTTATTAAAGCTTTTAGCTCTACTTTTATAAGCTGAAAAAACATTTGCAGACGGGTGATCTTCTTTCTTCAAACTCCTATTATATTCGGCCAGAAGTGTGTTTTTCACATACTCTAAAGTAACGGCCGTCTTATCCTTACTACATAAAATGTCCAACGCAGATACCACAGAATCATAATCGGACGGCATTGCAACAAGAAGCTGGTTCACAACCTCATTCTCTTCTAAATTTCCACCAGCCACACTCACCTCATAAGCCATTGATTCAAACGTTTGAAAAAACTCTTGGATAGGGCGTTCATTATTGTATTCCAATTTTCTCCAAGCCTTCTGGGCGGTGACTAGCGATTTCATCCCACGCTTTTCATAAGTTGATGATAGGGCATCCATTATCCCCTTCGCCGTCTTCTTGTCCTTGATTGATGGTAATATATTATCGGCAAGTCCTTGCACAATAACGTTACGGGCTTTGACATCGTCTTGTTTAAACAACTTGAGATCGGCTTCCACAGTTGGGGGCTCCTCGTTCAGAACTCGAAGTACTCCGTTTTGCTCAAGTAACAATTTAATTCTGAAGTCCCAATTACTAAAATTTGAGCCATCGAATGGCTTTATACCGAAAGGAATATTCATCGTTGAACTAGCCATCGCAAAAACAAACAAAACTGAAACCGACCACGCACGTGTGTTCAACAGATTACAACGCACCAAACAAACAAAAACTGAATCCGACTCTTTCGTTAAAACAAAACTTGCAAAATCAACACCCTGGGCCCATAACCTTTTAAGGTGCAGGGAAATGAAGCATAAATACAAGTTAAACGAAAAAGAGCACAGATTTATTTGGATACAAACAATAGCACACACAGACACACAATGGCCGGTCATGAGAGCGTCCCCTAGGCACACAAATTGTAGTTTTCAAGATGTCAAAGCAAATATTTACCGAGACGAGTACATTAGGGATGCATTCATTAATGGCCTTTCATCGGCAAGCATTAGACAAAGATTATTAGAAAATTTTAATTCAACTTTAGATGACGCCTTTTCAAAGGCCCGTGCTTTTGAGTCTGCCCAGGCCTTTTCAGAATCGTATACATCAAGCCCATCTCAACTTGCATCTACTTCTTCTCAGCGTACTTCTGATCCACGTAACTTATCTCCATGCGATTGTTCCTCACAATCATTCAACGCCGCAGTAAACTCGCAAAAATGCTATTTTTGCGGTCTTACGAGACATCCTCATTCTTCTTGTCCTGCTCGAGAATCCCTTTGCAAAAATTGTAACAAAAAAGGTCATTTCGCTAGGGTATGCAAATAAAAAATCTCAGCTTCCGCTCAAAATATTGATGATGTTTCAGGTAGCTGGGCGATGACTGCTGCTGTCCGTCCTTGTCCGATTTCCTCAGAAATTTCTACCGCATCGCCTCCTAGCTTAGCGAGATCAATCATTCCGGTAAAAATCGATGGGTTTTCGGCTGATGGCGTGATCGATACTGGAAGTACAGAGAGTTTCATTAGCGACGTTTTTGTTTCCAAACAGACTCAAGCTATATCCGACTACCTATGCTGTCTCTATGGCCTCATCCTCTTTGGCTGTCCCCATTAAGGCCTACTGCAGTGTAGACTTAAAAGCACTAAATAATTCTTACTCCGGCGTAAAACTAAGCGTCCTACAGGGCTGTTGTGCAGACGTCATACTGGGTCACGACATTCTAAGACAGCATTCAAGTTTATCTGTATCTTTTGGGGGCAATAGGCCTGTTCTTAGTGTCAGTAGCCTTACATGCTCCAAGGTAGGACCCGCCTCACTTTTTGAACATTTAGCTCACAACTGTAGACCCATAGCAATAAAATCAAGAAGGCACTCCTATGAAGACGAAAAATTTATACGACTCCATATCAACGAATTGCTAAAAGATGGTGTCATTGAAAAAAGCAATTCTCCATGGAGAGCACAAGTCCTAGTCTTAAAAGAGACCCATAAGAAGCGTATGGTAGTCGACTATTCCTTAACCATCAATAAATACACCTTACTTGACGCTTACCCCATACCGTCATTAGAGAAAATTGCTTCGAATATAGCCAAGTACAATATCCACAGTACTGTGGACTTAAAAAACGCTTATTATCAAGTCCCTATCCGAAGAGAAGACCGACCTTACACTGCTTTTGAAGCTGCTGGAAAGCTATGGCAATTCAAACGGATTCCAATGGGAGTAACCAATGGAGTTGCGGCATTCCAAAGGAAAATAGATGAAATTAAAACTAAAGACGGTCTAGAAGGCGTCAACATATATTTGGATGACATAACAGTCAGTGGAAAAGACCAAAACGAACACGACCAAAACTTAAATAGATTCTTGGAAGCCTGCAAGAAATACAACCTAACTATTAACAAACAAAAATCTCGATTCAATTTGAAATCCATAAAAATTCTTGGCTACCTAATTGAAAATAACACTTTACGTCCTTATCCCGATAGACTCAAACCATTGATTGATTTCCCACTTCCAAAGAACAAAGCATCATTACAACGAGCTCTCGGAATGTTTTCGTATTACTCTAAATGGGTAACACAATTCTCAAATAAAATTCATAGATTAGTGAACTGCAAGCAATTTCCTATTGATCCCCTGCTTGTTAAAGACTTCAACGACATCCGGTCATGCATCTTAAAATCCGTTGTTTATAATGTTGAGGAAAACACCCCTTTCTGCGTAGAGACAGATGCTTCAGATGTTGCTATCGCTGCAGTACTCACACAAAACCAACGACCAGTTGCGTTTTTCTCAAGGACATTATCCAGAAGTGAAAGGAATCATTCATCTGTAGAGAAGGAAGCCTATGCGATCATCGAAGCCCTTCGGAAGTGGAAATACTATTTAATTGGCCGTAAATTCCAGGTGATCACTGATCAAAAATCCATTTCCTATATGTTCGATATAAAACATCCGGGAAATATCAAAAGCGAAAAATTCACTCGATGGCGTTTAGAGTTAGCTTCCTACAACTACGATATAATTTATCGCCCTGGAAAGGAAAACGTTGCGGCCGATGCTTTGTCGAGATTCTGTAGTTCTTCCCATTCCATAAATAAATTAGAGACTCTCCATGAATCTTTGTGCCACCCCGGAGTAACTCGTATGTCTCATTACATAAAAATTCAGAACCTCCCTTACACCATCGACGAGATAAGGAAAGTAACGTCCGCCTGTAGAACCTGTGCATCTATCAAACCTCGATTTTACAGAACCAAAAGCACTCTCATTAAAGCAACAACTCCGTTTGAGAGACTAAGCGTGGACTTTAAAGGCCCCTTGCCATCTGATACACGCTACAAATACTTTTAACTGTCGTTGATGAATATTCAAGATACCCATTTGCTATTCCCTGCGAGGATTTGTCATCAAAAACGGTTATCGGAGCAATGAGCCAGATATTTTCCATCTTTGGATATCCGGCATATATTCATTCGGATAGGGGTACATCATTTGTTTCAAAAGAAATTGAAACATATTTACATTCGAAAGGAATAGCTACGAGCCGTACTACACCTTATAACCCTTGTGGAAATGGTCAGGTGGAGAGATACAACGGAATAATTTGGAGGACAGTATCTCTTGCACTGCATTCAAGAGGCTTACCTATAACACAATGGGTAAAGGTTCTTCCTGAAGCATTAGAATCGATCCGGGCGTTACTCGACGACCAACGCTACACCTCATGAGAGGATGTTTGTCCATAAGCGAAAATGCAAATCTGGAGTAGCCCTACCGTCTTGGTTAAGTACCCCTGGTAAAATATTGGTTCGGAACTTCGTTCGACGGAGTTAGTACGATCCTCTTATCCAAGAAGCTGAACTTCTAGAAGCAAATCCCAACTATGCATTGGTTCGCCTACCAGACGGAAAGGAGACTACGGTGAACCTGCGGCACCTCGCACCAGCCGGGGGTCCGGAATCGTGTTATCAACAAGAGGATGAGGACGACTCGGAAACAGAAGATCGTCCTGAGACAGCAGAAAATCGCCAAACTCTAAAAGCTATTGATCCTATCAGCACGGGATCCGAATCTATCGGAGAAAAACTTTAGCCAGCTAACAGCCCTAACCAAGATAAAGAAAGCCCTCAAAACACCCGTCCAGAACAGACTCCTTCGAACGAATCAAATCCAAGCACACTTCGAAGATCTTCTCGTCTCAAAGGACCTCCATTGTACTTGAGGGATTATGTTCTGAAATGAAGGGGGGAAGAGTGTGATATAAACTTTAACTTCTTAATTATTAATTATAATGGCATGTATATATATATATAATGTGTTATCAGTTATATGTATTGGTTAGACAATGTTCATTGTAAATGTTGAATTTCGATGATTATTAAAACCTTAAGTAAGAAAAGGTGTTAAATTCATTACAGATTCACTCATTTACTATTTATTTGTAAACACGGTATGGCGGGAAATATTAGTATTAAGCGTCTTACCAACTCATAATAAAAAGATCAAGCACTCAGAAATTCCAAACATTTGACTTGACTTATGTCACCTAAATTGGTGCTTTTGCTCTGCGTGCCACGCTGAAAATTTAATAGCGTGCTAAGTATAAAAAACATACTTATTTAATATACTATGCTTTTTTATAGGTTAACTAGCATCCCCCTTCGCGGCTTCGCCCGCTCTCATAAGTTAAGAACTTGATAATTTTAACTAATAATTTAAGTTTTATTTGTCTATCGATAAAAATCTTGTATTAATAGTTAATAGCTTGTATGCAATTAACCCTTTAAGCATTATTTCTTCAATGATATTTTCACGCATAGCACTAATTTTTAACCTGGTTAAAATTACAGTGATTAGGTATATGAAAATTACGTATAATTATAATTATACATCCAATTTTTAATTTTAATATAATGAGTTAGTATCCAGATGAACAGTGACTATTAAGAAATTCTTGTGGATAATGGACTTGCATTATCAGTGCTTCCTAGAAGTAAATGAAGCAATTATTTTGGTTTTAAGGGAACAAATGATTAAAATAAAAACAAATTTATATTTATATGATGAAGTAGTTATTAAGCTAATTCATTGTTATCTAATTTGCTGAGTTTGACTTACTTGATTTTTAACTATTACTCATATTGGCGGCATATTATTGGGATGTCAGGAGATATTGGAAGGGTTTTGAATGAGTTTAAGGAAGATAAAAATGGTAAACTTTTTCATGTCCGAAAGTTCCCTAATAGTAATATGATTAAGGCTGTCCTTTAATCCAGAGTGTAAATTCCTGATCACATGATCTACCTAAATCTCCATCTGTGTGGTGGTTTCTTGCGGTTTATTATCAATAGATATATCAACTAAAATTCTATTTTTAATTAATATTTCATTGGGGATTATCCGATTTAGTATCTCTTTTAATTTGTCTTGACGATAATCTTTTTGCATAATAATAAAATGTTTACTTTAAATAAAGAAGTGATATATTATGGTGATGTCCAGTATTTAATATATATTTTCTTGATATATTTTCTTGATACTGTCGCTTAAGTGTTAATATACAACTTCAAGTGAGCTGCTCCAGATCCTGTTTAGTATTTCATTGGACCTTCTTGACCCATTCTTCAGAGCGGTAGACCGGTATCCCAAATTCTGTTGACCAATGGGTCTATTTCATCAGATTTTCCTGAATATTTGTGTCAACCTTCTTCTCTTCTAGCTAGAAGTGCACCAGTTCCTGTTCGGGCGCCAAATTAATAACCGGATCAACTAAATCACTTTTTAATAACTTTTTTTACAGCAAATTTACAAACTGATCTTAAACTAACGACAATTATGTAGAAATTCTATGAGCATGACTTGTTAACTGAACTTACTGAACTGCCTTCTCCTCTGGTGAATATATATACTAGATCTCTGAGAATTCTGACTAAGAGGTTTCTAAGTACTAGGTGTGTTCATATCTGTGTTCCAATATTTTTTTTACATTTTTTTCTTGCACGCAATTTACTCCAACACTAAAAGAAATAATCAACTTGAAAAAAAAAAAAAATAATAATAAATAAATAAATAAGAAAAAAAGTAGTTTTGGTTAACGATTTTTTCTAATGGAAGAACTATTAGTCCAGTCAATGAACACATTGTAGAGTGCATGAAATATGCGACGATTGTTGACTTCACAGCATTGTTAGGAGTAGTTAGAAGGTAAACATACTAAAAGTCCCCGCCTGTGGGGGGTGAGCTAAAGGTGGGGGGAGGGGAGAAGATCCCAATTTTGTTTTTCGTTTATATCTCGAAAACGGTGGACTATAGAAAAATATGCTGCAGATCAAAATTAAAGCTCATTTAATTTCCTATAAATTTAATTATATACGTATTCGCAGATATACGTTATTAAAAATCGACAATTTTAGAAATAAAAAAAAAATGTTTACCTCACTTAAATATTTGAATATTTGAAGCAAATGCCAGAAACGTATATATGAAATTAAAATAAATTTAATGCTCTACAATTTTGATTCTGACGTTTTTTTTCTGAGAAACGATTGTGTAGCCTAATAGAAGCAAAAGTTTGACAAAAAATGAGGTGACATTTGTTTTTCCCGAAAATAACCAATTTTCAATAACGTGTATCTCGTAAACGGTTAGAATTACGACAAATTTATATATAACAAATTGTATATTAAATTTAATTAGCTCTTGTGTTTACTTGAAACATATTTTTCTAGAGTCAACCATTTTCGAAATATTATCGAAACACCAAAAAAATGGAACTTCTCCCCTCCACCCCACCGTTAGCTCACCCCCCAGGGGCGGGGACTTTTAGTATGTTTACCTTCCAACTATTCCTAACGAAGCTGCGAAGAAAAAAATTATCGCATATTCCATGCACTCTACAACCCTCATTTCAGCACTCATTGACTGGTCTATATGTATTTGACACTTAAACATTATTTCTATAGTCATCTCCAACAAACTAAGATGCATTTCAAAGCCACAGGGGATGCTTTAAATTTTGACTTATGGCGTGATTTTTACGATAATTGTCCCAGAGTGCGTCGTTAGTAAGGGGATTCTAGTTGCAGACTTTTTTTACTGGCACCCAATCACGGTAGATCTTCGGGACCGAATTCCAATTGACTAACGAAGGGTGTTCCGTACTTTTGGAACCATTTTATCAGAGGCGATTCCAATTTTCTTTGTAGTATCAACTGAACAAGGTTTCGCAAGCATTCTCAACGAATTCCTTACCATTCCTAAAGTTAAAATCATCCGTAGACTTTCCAGTGGAATAGTTGTGCACTTCGTGGAGACAAAAGATTGATAAGTAACCGCTAAGTGGTGACGTTAACTTCCAGGCATCTTATCAAGACGTCAATAAGGAGATATAAAACCTTACGATTGAAGGCATTTTTCGCCCATTTAAAAGTTCTTGGTCAGGTCTTTCCAGGTGGTGAAGAATAAAGATGGAAGACTCCTTGCATGTGGCGAACACCGAGCTCTCAATAAATAGACGACCTAAGATCAGTATAGCATTTCTAAGCTTATAATATCTTTAAAGCTCAGTGGTAATAAGATATTTTCCATAATAGCTTATTGTTATATCCCAATTGCTGAAAAGGGCCGTAAGAAAAGCGTGATTATTACATTGTTCAGGTACCAAATAGGTATCTTCTTTGGGCCAATTCAGCAACATATGGGACATTTAATAAATGAATGAAGAATAAACTTTATTCTGGGACTTAGTAAGAGCATATCGAGGGGCAAATGCCGATTCAGACCACTACCTAATTGTTAGTAAAATAAGAAGTAGAATCTCAAACACTAAAATGCAGCATGGGTGTGGAACAACTAGATTTGCCATCAGTAAACTAAAGGAGCCTGAAGGAAGTGAAAATTTCGCTCGTTCTTTAGATGTGAAGAGTAGAGAAATTAATGTTAACAAAAGTATTGATAATACGTGGGAAGCATGCAAGAAAGCAATGTCTGTAATAGCGAAAGAGATTCTGGGAACCAAGAAACCTGATGGGCTGATTATTTTAGGCATCTTCTCAATAGAAATGGGAAACCACAAGAGAGATGAGACGCACAGGAAGCAACTAGCAATGAGGACTTTATTGAGCCATCAGATGAAGAAGAAGTACTGGAATCTATAGGTAAATTACAAAATCATAAAGCGCCTGGTTGTGATGAAATTCCTACAGAGCTCATAAAGCATGGTGGTTGTGAATTGATTAAGCTGCTACAGGAACTATTAATATGGAAAGAAGAGAGACTGCCCATGGAATGGAAGAAAACGATTATTTGCCTTATGTATAAAAAAGGTAACGCACTGGACTGTTGCAACTACCGAGGCATATGCGCCTACAAGATCCTTTCAACTATCTTATACAGCAGACTGCTACCTCTTGCTGAAAAGGAAATTGGAAAATACCAAACTGGATTCCGAAGGGGAAGGTCAACCTCTGACCAAATTTTTACCCTCCGGATACTACTGGAGAAGACAGCAGAATACCAGATCTCCATGCACCATGTCTTTTTAGATTTCCAACAAGCCTATGACTCCATAAATCGCCAGGAAGCTTATATAGCCATGTTAGAAATGAATATACCCCATAAACTTGTTCGACTATTGAAAATGACAATGGAGAACAATATCTCTTATGCTAAAGTTGGTGGAGATTTGTCTAGAGGGTTCACTACAGAGACTAGTGTCAGGCAGGGTGATGGCCTGGCTTGCCTTGTTTTTATTATAGCCTTAGAAAAGGCTGTGAGAAATACAGGAATACAGGTAGTTAGGGACCTTATTGAATGGGTCTGTTCAGCTTATTGGGTATGCCGACGATTTAGACCTTATGGGTAGAACATGGAGAGATGTAGCTACATCATTCGAAGCACTAGGGACTCACAGTGAACAACGAAAAGACAAAGAATATGACTACATCAAACCAACAACAGGAGGAAGAAGGAAATGTTGAATAGGGATTCACAAATTCCAAAAGGTACGAGAATTTGTATACCTAGGGGCCCCAGTCAATTCCCAAAATAGGATCGAAGAAGAAATAAACAGACGCATATTCTCCTCAAACCGATGCTATTTCTCACTGCAAAAATACTTCCAAAGCAGAGCTCTGTCCAGGGTTGCAAAGCTTAGAATTTGTAAGACGCTGATCCGCCCAGTCCTTACCTATGGCTCAGAAATGTGGACAATGACTAAAACAACCGAATTGTCGCTCCTGTGGTTTGAGAGGAAAATTCTCCGAAGAATATTCGGACCAGTATGCATTAATCAAACCTGGCGAGGAAGGACACATAACGAGCTAAAGGACCTTTATAAGGACGTTGATATTGTGCAGGTCATTAAACTAGCCAGATTATGATGGGTAGGTCACGTAATAAGGATGAACCCTGAAGAAATTCCAAAGGTGTTAAGTGAGCGGTGTGTACGGAACTAGAAGAGTTGGTCGTCCAAAGCTTAGATGGGAAGATTCCGTAGCTACTGATGCCAGGATTCTGCTTGGTACTCGAAATTGGAAGGCAGCAGTACTTGATCGGGAAAACTGGCGGTCGATGTTGGAGCAGGCCAATTCTCAACTTGGGACTTAGTGCCAATAAATAATAATAATAATAATTCTGGGACTTACTGTCCCCTAGGAATAATAATAATGCACAATTACAGGTACAATTGTCTGGCTGTATTATTTACAAGTTAAATGCATCAGTAACCATGACATATATGGTCGACTGGAAAATAAAAAATAATGATCATAATAACATAAAATACAATCGTATATAAAAAGATAAAATAATTTTAAATATTTACATATTTGCGGAAGATTGATTATGCAGAAGGTGTTAAAATTATTTTTGAAGGAAGTAAGGAAAGCAGCTTTACGAATAGGAGTTGGTAGGTAATTCCAGAAGGAAGTAGCAGGAATGATGAAGGATTTTTCAAAGGAAGCATTTTTATGTGAGGGGGTATAGAGGTTAAACAGTTGGGATCTAGTGTTTAGAAGAACGCATAGTTAATAGGTCATGAATATAGGAAGGTTTTTTTTGTTTTTAGAGATTGGAATAGGAAAGTATTCAGGAAGAAGCCACCCAAGCTCAGAATAACATCAAGTAACATGTGACCGCCTGGGGATCGCGAAGATAAATCTATTGAAATAGTTTATCAGACTCCTTAGCGAGACCACCAGACAGTCCCCCATAAACCAAGCAACCGTAATCAAAGCAAGGGAAAATAAGAGAGGACACTAGAAGTTGACAGGGTATTTCGGGGAAAGGGATCTCGAAATCTATAGAGTTTTTTAAGGATCCTTATGGATTTTTTTTTAAATTTGGGTGATAAGGTTGTTCCAGGAGAAATGTTGATCTAAGGTAACTTTAATAGAATTTTGGAAATGGATGAGAATGTTATTGAGGTAAAGCAATGGACAGTAAGGAAAGGTGTTGAGGATGGATTTTTAACCGATCAGTATAGCCTTAGTTTTATTTGGATTCAGGTGTAGTTTATTTTTCAAAGCCCAACGGTTGATGTTATCAATGCCCTCCTGAAGCTTATGAGACTCCTTCAGCATATCTGAAGGTTTGAAAGATAAGTAGATTGGAATGTCATCTGCATACAGGTGTTGGGTCTTTTGCACTTGTTCCCCGCATTTCATTTTGAGTTTATTATCATATGTTTAGGTTACGAGTAACCTTCCCAAATGTAATAACATGTCAATGAGAGATCGTTTGATTGTTCCTATTATTAAATAATTAAATAAAAAACAAAAAAAAATTATTTAATCATTTATTTAAATATTTTATTAAGTGTTATTCGATGTGAAATACCTTTTTCCTGAAGAAATTCTATCGCCTTTTATTTTGTATTTATTCGGCGAATTAAATCAAAAGAAATTTTTGATAATATTAAATAATAGGAACAATTCAAACGATCTCTCATTGCCATATTATTAAGTTTGGGAAGGTTACTCGTAACCTAAACATATTAACAAACTCAAAATGAATTGCGGGGAACAAGTGCAAAAGACCCCAGGTGTTAATTGGAATGTTGAATAGAGCTGGGTAAATCATTGATATAGATAGAAAATAGGATTGGTGATAGGGAGGGTCCTTGAGGAACACCTTGGGATAAAGGTAGTGACGATGAGTGAGAATTTTTGGGAATGATGACTGTTTGGGAACGATGAAATAAGAAGGAGTTGAACCAATTTAGAGCACTATTAGATAGGGAGAAGTTATGCAGTTTAGATAGGAGTATTGAATGGTCAACGCAATCAAAACCTTTTGAGAAATCAAACAGGACAAGGATCGTAATTTTTTGTTGGTCCATTAAGGAATAAAGGTCCTGTGTAATTTTTAACAAAGCTGACTGAGTTGAATAACCGGAAGGGAAACCTGATCGGTACGAATTAAGGAGGAAATTTTCCCCTAGAAAGGAGGTAATTAGATCATAACGTATCATTATGTATGTTTATTACATTATAAGGAAAATTGATAATTTCACGAAGGATTTCGGATTGTAAGGATTGAAAAGTTTAGTGGAGCCTCAGAGCTTCTACTCCGGATGTCCTGTACATTCGTATTGTCATGTACTTTAGTCTTTTGTTGTTAATAGAGAGTTTTAAGTCTGGTTAGCTTTTAACTATCCTTGTTTTTATTATATGCGAAAATTCAACCAAGACCTTTTTGCATTTTGGAAAATGCTGGAGAAACTCAAAAGGGGTGAAAGGATATTATAGTTACTCGTAAGAGCCATTTGCTTCATTGATTTGACTATCCTTAAAAATGGAGCTACAAAGAAAGATATTTCTTTCGTCTATTTCAACCTGGATATCACTGGTAGGATAGTTTTGATTAGTACGGATTGTTTAGAATGGCAAGGTCGAAAACATGAATGCGGAGGATCGAGTTGAATAATAAAAAGTTATTGAAGATATCCATGAACTTTTCATAATCGCGAAATACTATATTCTTGCCTGAATATAAGCATATTTGTTGATAAGTAAAAGTTATTCTAATTTAGCAATATTTCTTCCATTGCTTTCAAAATATATCAGCATTCAAAATTCAAAATATAAATGCATTGGCTTAAATTATAGTTAAAGCGATCTTTTCAATTTAGAAATATGCCAACGTTTCATGAATATTGTAGTTTATAATTAACTTCATGAATAAGTATTCTTGTTATATAACTTCATGAATAAGTACTTTTTATTTTAATATTATTATTTTTCACCAGTGCTTTCTAATTACCTATTTCTCATTGCTGAGTTGCTCTATACTCACTGTTTGGTTATTTTTGGAATAGTTCGTCTTCATGAACATAGGGAAATTTCATTGAGTTATAGACAAGTGGAGGGGGCTTACCTCTCAATAGCCAGGGCAGGCAACCATTTTGGAGTGAACCGTATTATCAGTATATTAACTTCTCATCAGTTCAAATTTTGGTTTCCTAGGCTTTATACTGCTGTTATTTTATTTTAGTCATTTATTTACTGTAGCGATTTACTTATTTTATTTCTTACGAACCCTTTCAATTGCCCTAGCCTACCTATATGAATGCAAGTGGTCAGTTGGGCATAGTGGGCGTGGCCGATTAGTGTTTTGGTCTCGCCACTCACGGAATAATATACGGGAAGGGCCTCTCCATAGTACTAATACTCCATGGGAAATTTCATGATGGTTAAGAACTGGGAGGTTACCCGGCTGTTTTTTGTTTTTTAAAATTTTTCCCCCTATCCTAATTAATTTTGCAACTTAATTTAATAATGTATTTTAAATTAATGTGTTTTTGCTATGAATAAAAAAACTGTAGTGTTTAATTTTTGAAAAGTGGTGCAGGTAGATTAACTAAAACCATCTTTTTTTTATTTTTTTATTATGTGGACTACTAGGCAGATTTTTAAGTATTCCATTATTGGAGGAGCCTTAGTAGGAACTGCTGTTTCTTATAAGGCCAACAGATATCATTTTGAAGCCATTGGATTGCTTCGTTTTGGTAGAGCTGCTGCAACTGTTGGTGTATTGTTGTAATATTATTCAACATATTATTAAGATTGCTTAGATATATTTTTATAGCATTTTACGTTGTTTTAGGCTCTTGCTATTGGCTTGCACTACAGGAAACAGTTATATCAAACCAATTTAGACCCACAGTCTATAGAATATTTTAATTTAAGGTCTAAGGTTAGTTCCCGCAATTAAAATTGTTTTTTACATTAATTATAAATTTTATATATTGCGTTATACATTCAATTGATTATAGACCCATAAAGAAGCTTCTTTAAAGCTTTTGGAACTATGTTGCATGAATAAAGGAGTCTTTATAAAAGTTGGCCAACATATTGGTTCATTAGAGTATTTATTACCAATTGAATATGTGGAAACCATGAAAATATTGCATAGTCATGCTCCTCAATCACCACTGAAGGATATTTATTCAGTGATAAAGGAAGACTTAAATAAAGATGTAAGTAAAAATTTACCATGAATAAAGATGACATAAAATTAATGATTGATTTTGTAATATTGGTGTTTGTTTTTTTCAGCCTTCTGAATTGTTTCTTGAGTTTGATCCAGAACCTTTAGGTACTGCATCTTTGGCCCAAGTACATCGAGCTAAATTAAAAGATGGTAGAATTGTTGCTGTCAAAGTACAACATCCTTTTGTTAGAGGAAATTCCATTGTTGATATGAAAACAATGGAGGTAAGTAGATATTATGTTCAAATATATCAGTCACAATTTATAATTTCATTAATGTTTTAAAATTAGTTCGCCTAAATAATATATTTTATTGTTAGGAATTTTGTATTGTCTGAGCAATTTTTTATTTTATTCATTATTATTATTTTTTTATGGTGGTTGTAATTATGAGCTATTCAGATATCCACTGCATTAATTTATTCTGCGTTTCTCAATATTTATATCATCTTTAAGAAATAAAATTTCTTTGAGAGAATTTTAAAAGTCAGATCTGAATTTATGCCTAGTAATTACTATGTGTCTCATGAACATCATCATACAGTACTATTCTGGATCCTGATTATTTACAGTAACAATACTTCAATTGGGCTGCCACAATCTAGTTTCATATCCTTGGATTATTGTGGTTTGGTGAGGAATCTATTAGAATTTTGTTAGCAGGCATATGCGAAAATTAGACTGACTCATCTTTGTAATCCATATTGATAAAACTCCACTTAGTTGTTTTTCGACAATGTTAGTTGTATTGCTTCTCATTGCTTCCTCCCACCTCCATTCATTGAACTTACTCTCAGTTCCGGTTATCTTGTATTTGTGTTTTATATATCATAGTATTTGACCATCTACATATCGAATAGTTCGACATATTCTGATACTTATCAAATTAACAAGAGCTAACTCATTATTTCTTCCATTGCAGTACAATTTTACTTGACTAGTAAATCTAAGTAGCTGGACTTAGTTTCATCCTCAACTGTGCATTAGCATAATGCAAGTGTAATACTTCCCGCTCTTTCCTCATTGCTGATCATGTATGTGGTGCTGATTAATGATTTATTACATATGCTTGTTTTTGTCTATCCATTGTTTGTCACTTTTAAAGGGAAACAGTTTTGATGTTTTAATTTTCTGCCATAAATTAGTACAACACTTTTACTGTTACATATTTTTATCACTAATGTAGCAAACATATTAGTTTGGAATTTTCCAGATAAGATACTGAATGGAATTTTGATCTAAGGTATTGGTCAATATAATGGCATGGGTGTTTCCTGAGTTCAAGTTTAAATGGCTTGTAGAAGAAAGTAAAAAAAATATCCCGCGTGAGTTAGATTTCACAGAGGAAGCTAAGAATACAATGAAAGTCAAAAGGATGTTTCAACATTTCTCATGGCTTAAAGTAAGTATGTAGTTTACATTATGATTATAGGTGTGAATAATGTTACTTCTGTTGCCCTTGTTTTTTACACCTAATATTGCTGCCTTTATCCATTATTATGCTTGACCAAACTTGTCACAAGACTCAATTTCTAGACCTTAATAATTAGCATAACATAATTGTTTTAGACTTGATGAAAATGAAGAATTATCAGTATGCTCTGATCTGATTGTTATCTTTGGGGATGTAAAGTATCGTATTCAGCTTTTATAAATTTATTGCAGTAGAAACTTGTTAGCACGTCCCTCAATGGCAGGTTTTTAAATGTTTTTAATTCCTTTGAAATTTTTATTTACGCACCAATTACTTTCTTACAATATTAATAAATTTACTTTTTAACATCAAATGTGACAAGGGGGTTGATCTGAAATGTACTTTGTATGAGAGGAACTAGTGACTAGTTAAGAAATTACTTTTAGTCAATCTAATCTTAAAATATTGACACAAACAACTAAACGTGTTTCTTGGAAAACAAGGTAGTTTCCTGAATCCCCTTGAGAGCCTCACTATTGAGAGTCTACTGTATCGACTAAAATTGTTTATTCATGGCTCTTTAACTAGAGAAATGAAATAAGGAGGATAAGCAAGCCTTGATTAAATATTTATGTTCCAGGTAATAGTCATAGTTTTGGTTATCTATATCTGCCCTCCTTTACTTAGCTTAGAAAATTAGATGTGTTCATATGCACTGAAAATCCCATTGTAAAACTGAAGCTTGATGCCTGAGAATCTCAATATATCTTTCCCCAATGTAGAAACAGTATTAAGTTGTATGAGTGCCTGGAAATGAGAAGTTAGATCATGCCAGAAAGTGTCCTGTTATTTGACCCATAGTGCCACATTAATACTATTTATTTCATATCTTACCTTAAATTCTCTAAGAATCAAGTTCACTCTAAGGTGATCTCTGTCTCCTAGCACAGAAGACCATAAGATTTGAAAAGCTGTATAAAGAAGGCCAACTGAGTTTTGTTCAGCTCTATCCAGTTTGGAAGAACATAAACCTCTCTATAAAAACGAAAATAGTGTTTTTTAATACAAATGTGAAATCTGTCCTGCTATATGGCAATGAAACTTGAAAAGTAACAGAAATCATCACTTGTCCATTACAGACCTTTGTTAATAGATGCCTGTGTAGAATACTTGGAATTTGGTGGCCTGAACGCATATCAAATGAAGGATTATGGAGAACTACCATTCAGCTGACGGTCCATTTAGAATTAAGGAAGCGGAAATGGAAATGGGTAGGACATAAGCTGAGGAAGCTAGAAGGTGCTATTGAAAAAGCTGCCCTTCAGAGGAACCTCCAGGGAAGAAGAAGGAAAGGCAGACGTGGCGAGTGTCTGCAGAGAAGGGATTAGGCTGGGTTGGCAAATCATGGTGAGAAGTCAGGAGGATTTCTGTGAGTTGAAGCAGATGGAGATCACTTGTGGATGTCCTATGCTCTAATTAGGAATTAATGGAACATATATATATATATAAAATTCTTTGTCAGTAATTTTCTCTGATCACTTGTAATCATTTTATTCATATGATCATATTTAATGTCAGATTTATGTTGTCTATTGTCAATAAAATATGTTCTGTTCCCTGGAGACTGTGAATCTGATATTTGTTTCTTTTTCAAACAAACAAAAATTATTGGAAACTTGTACTTAATTTTTAATATAAAAAAATTGACCTTGCTACCAGTAAAAACCAAGCAATTGCTTATGACTCATTTTTCTCCTGCATCATTAAGAGTTTGATAAAACAGGATATGAAAGTGGACAAATCTAATGAATGTTGTAAGGGCAACCTGGTACCATTCTAGAGGTTGTTACGGTTTCTATGATTAAAACATTCCAATAATCTACTTCTAAGTAATATGTTTTGGTTTGAAGTTATTTTTTTAATTGAAACTTTTTATTGATTCAAATTTAGTTAAGTGCCTCATATATGGTAACAAATCTTTTTTTTTTTTTTCTCTATCTAGATTCCTGATGTATTGAGTGAACTGAGCACTAAAAGAGTTTTGACGATGGAGTATGTTGATGGTGGGCAAGTTAATGATATAAACTACATGAGTGAAAATAAAATTAATCCTTTTGATGTATCAGATAAATTGGGTTTGTTGTATTCCGAAATGATTTTTCGAAATGGATTTGTTCATAGTGATCCTCATCCAGGAAATATTTTGGTGAAGAAAGAAGAAGATGGCAAAACATACATAGTTCTCTTGGATCATGGTTTATATGCTGTATGAATTTGCAGTCTATTTGAAACATTCATTGTTCTGTTTTTCATTTGATAACTATAATAATGTTTTTTAGAACATCAGTGATAAAGTACGGACTGAATATTCAGGTCTTTGGCTTAGTATTTTAGATAAAGATATGAAAGGCATGAAAAAACATGGCGAGGCTCTTGGGGTTGGTTCATTATATGACCTCTTTGCTTGCATGGTTGCTGGTCGCAGTTGGACAGCTATCCAATCTGGTTTAACTCAAACTAAACACACTGTTCAAGAGGTGACTCATTTATATATTATTGTTACTTTAATTATGTAATGTGATTTTATTGTATCATGTAAAATTTAATTTTAGAAAGAGCAGTTTCAGCATGACTTACCCCTTGTTCTGGCAAAGATTACAGAGACTCTACATTATGTAAATAGAGAAATGCTTTTAATTTTAAAAACTAATGATCTGCTTCGAGGTATAGAATATACTCTGCATACTGACAATAGGTATGCCATATTTCTCTTAATGAATTTTTAATTATACTTTTTTCTTTCAAAATTAAATTTGTATTAATATAATAATTTTCGTAGGATGTCTTCATTTTTGGTTATGTCAAAGAGCTGTGTTCGTTGTGTTTATGAACAGAAGTTGAAGGATTGTTCTACTAAATTGGATAAAATCAAAATAAGTTTTATTGAAACTTGGGAACTTCTTAAGATATCTGTTTACTATACCTACTTGAGTTTAAAAACATTCTCATGGAGACAACTGATAATGCTGTAGTAGTGATATGATTTGATTTTTACCTAGTTAATGCCTTTGTTAATCTCGTAAATTTATCAAATATAGTTTTAAGCTACTCAGGATATTAAACTATGACAAGATTTTTTTTTCATACTTCAGGTGTGTATTGGTTATACTGTCACTTACCTCAATTCTGTTTTTATTATAAATTTTATTTTGGCTAATATTTAGAAAACTTAATTACTTACTAATACTCACTTAATGATTTGGAAACTTACATGATACTACATATAATATACCATGACCTTTAGTAAATAAAATGTGACATATGTTGATATGTATATATTTTTCTTGTTATCATAAATATACTTATTATTTTTATAGTAGTTGGGAACTCAATTTGCTATATATGCTATGTTTATTAGGAAATAGTTGTTTTGAGAAAAACTTTAAATCTTTGGTGTGTATGAAATTTAAAACAGAAACTGTTTATTTGTACTGGGTTATTTTATATTTGGTTGGAAAACCTACTGACCTCTTTAGAAATTGTTGTCTCTAATAAAAGAAATAGTGTTTATTCACTAATTTTTTGTACCTGATATCCTGTTAGGTAAACATGAACCATTTTAGGTTCTTTTAGCTTTTAAATTTTGAGGAAGGGCTATATTGAAGAAAGCAAATTTACTGTAGCAATAATTTAGATAGTAGTGCTCACATAACTGTCATAGTCAGGACTGTTAAGTTCTTGTGTTATCTAAAGTAAATGAGATCTCTGGTATGCTCATCTATAAGTGTAGAGGGTATATGATTTTTAAACAGAAATTAACCACTAATTGTTTTATATATGTAATCTTAACTATGATTTGATCAGTTTTAAAAATTAATTAATTTAAATTTCAAGGGAAATGATCATAAAAAAAAAATCTGTTTATATCATAGGGATTCTGATTCTTTTTTTTAATAGCATTAATATCACATTATTTGATAAATTGTAATCCTTTTAATTATTGAAATCTGCTCATTAATGCTTAAATAATTTCTCCAATGACCAAGGTCTAAAGTCCCTTCTTATTAAAGCATATAATCTGTTAAGAAATATACTTCTAGGAGTCATTTTGTTGCATATGGCATTTTCTAGCTTGACTTTTTTCAAAACATTATAATTTGCATATTTCAGCATAGCTAATACATCTTCGTTTTTGTCCTATAGAAATAATGAGCACTAAACCATGTCATGACTTTCATATCGCATCATTTACTAAAAGTTGTGAAAATCAATGGTTTAAGAAATGTTTATATACAAAAAGTGTTTATCATTTATGTTATAGTTCCCAGAGCATATTTCTCCCTAACCTTGTGTTCAAAATTTCATGTGAATAGTGTTGTGATAAAGCAAGACTAAAACTTATATAGTACCTTTCATTTACATTTTGCAATTTGTATTATTATCCTTTAATTAATAGTTTATTAGTTTTAATTTTTTAAATTATGTCAAATTACCATTTATTTATTACATGAATTGCATATTTCATGCAGTAAATGTAAACATTTATTTATTTTTCTCCTGTTATCATTGCTTGCTATAGTTGTTACTGAAAAACAGGTAAGGTTAGGATCTAACATTATTATAGACTTTTAACTGAAGGTGGGTCTACATTTCATTTATACCTGTAGATATGTACCAACATTTAGAGGACGATTTAGTAACTATTTGATAAAACATATTTTAAATTAATGATTATTTACAGATTTACATTATTAGTAAATTCATGACAGAATTTGGTATCAATTGAATTATATTGTATTCCCTATTGCATCTACCTCTTTTAACAATTAGTGTGGAAGCTGTGGTGTAACTAATAAAGATTAAAAAAAAAGAAAGTATGTACCTAATTAACTATCCATCTTAGTTTGATTTAAAATCATATAGGTGGATTTTGTATTAAATTATTCACCAGACAATTCCTTCTTTTGGTGTCTAGGTTATTTAATTGATTAGTATCTAATAACTGTTCAGAAAATATTTAATTTTAATTTTAACACCATACCATATAAAATTGACAATATACCATTTTTATTTTAATATTATCTTATTTAATCATGTTTATTTATTTTAAAATGTTTAATATTCATCATAACTATTTATTATTGCTTTCTGGTTATTAAATTATAATTTCATGACAAGATGAATTTATTGTGAAGTATACATATAATGCTATTTATAATTTAATTTAACTTTGTAAGGAGTTATTCTTAAGGTTTTATTGTTCTTGATATGTTTAATAGTTTGTTTATTGCTGTATATTATAAGCATTTACTAAATTTTAAGAAAAAATGTATGTGGATTTGTTTATTTTAGACTGGCATTTCACAATGGTATTTAAGCTATTTTTTTTCTATTTTATGTCTGCTGTAAATTATTATTATTATTATTTTTTTTTTTTATAGCTTCTGAATATTTATTGAAACTAAAAAAAATATTGACTTTTTCACATTGTATTCTTGCAGAGATAAACTTCAAAGAAATTTCATAGAATACCATATAGATACTTTTATATGTAAATAAACACATCTATTGTGTATTTATCTGTTGAAGAGGTAATATTTAATAATGCCATATTTCAAAACAATGTTACCATCTGTGATCAGATTCAAGTCTGTTACCTTTATTGAACTGATTCTTCAATCTGTTTAAGCCTGGTTGTTAAATTTGTTTACTAAAATATAAGAATTTATTCTTTTATCCATGCACTTATCTTTTATGTTATATGAAACATTAAACGTTTTGTTACATCGGAAAAATGGTACCTAAAATAAAAAGGAAATAAATGTGTACAATCTATTTATTGATTGTGTTTTTGTTTATATTTATCCCGCATTTCGAAATCAAATACAATTAACTATTATTAGTACGTTATTAAGAATGTTTAGCAAAATCTTTAAATGCATTAAAAAACAATTATTATTAATCTTTCACTGAGATGGTAACTGGCTTATCAACTACTTTAGATAAACAGCTGATTGAACTAATGATGCCGGAGATCAACTGTTGCTCGACTGGTGATAGTAGTGATAGCGTGATCGTATTGAGTTAACGTGTCCTGCGCCTGACGGAGATGGTTGTTAGTGAAAGCACTGGCGAGATTATTAAACTTCCCACTTTTGAAATTTTTAAAATAAGATTATTTTCTCTGTTTTGGGGTGCTTGGTCAATCTTAAAATTTTTCTTTAAAAACCTGTTTGCCTCACCTGGCAAGGAATGTAATGTAATCGGAAACCCTCCTGGATGCCTTACAGATTCGTCTCTTGGACATCATTCTTACATTAAAATAAAGGTAATCTGGATTTCCTCATCAGAGATTAACATTTTATTTTCTTATTGTAACTGATTAAAATTACGACTGGAATCTCTTCAATTCAATGAATTTCAGGGAGTTAAGTTTCATTATGTTGAAGCTGGAGATAAAGAGCAGCCTTTAGTTGTCATGTTGCATGGATTTCCAGATTTCTGGATTACTTGGAGAAACCAAATCCCTGAACTTGCAAAACATTTCAGGTTTTGAAAATAAATTTTACCATAAATCTTTGAACATGATTTATAAAATTAAGTAATTACTGTAAAATTTTTTATGACAAATTTTAAATTTATTTTTCAGGGTTGTCGCTGTGGATTTAAAAGGGTTTGGTGATTCAGACAAACCAGAATCACGTTCAAATTATGGGATCAAAAAAATTGTTGATGAGATCAATGAACTTATTGTCTTCCTTGGTTATAAGAAATGTACATTAGTAGGACACGATTTGGGTGGTTTTATTGGGTGGTTAATAGTTCACTTACACCCAGAAATTGTTCAGAAATTTGTTGCAATATCTGCTCCCCATCCAAATCTTTATTGGAATTCCTTTACTAACAGTACTCCTTTTAATGTACGGTGAGTATTTAAAATGTATATTAGTATAGAAGAATAATTTTTTAACAATAATATGAGATATAACATTTAATAAATTATATTGTTTTTCTGATAATTATTAGCATATAAGGAATATTAAGTAATTAATTAAAAATATCATGCATATTGGCATTTTTCTCTCTCTCTCTCCTTTTTTTTTCTTTGTAAATCACTGATTATACACACCTTTGAACCTTTTTGAAATGCTCTTACCTTATCTAAGCATGTTGAAATGATTTTATTTGTTATCTATTTGGCCCTTATTAAAAAACAAAGTCTCAAATTTCTATAATTTTTACCTTTTCTATTTACTACATTAATTAATTTTGGAGTGATACATTGTAATAGAAATATTGTTTTAATAAACAAAACTGCTGATGGTTAACAGACACCATAATCAAGTTAAGTTGTTTGTGTGATTTGAATTGTATTTTATAAGAGACATTAGTTTTAAAAAATAATGTTTATCATTATCAAAATTTATTTTTAACTATGATTATGTGAATTTTTGTTCTAATGATTAGTTAGATTGAATTAAAAAAAAAAAAAAAAAAAAAAAATATATATATATATATATATATATATATATATATATATATATATATATATATATATAACCAGAGATGGTCAGTGACAGCTGATTGATAAATTTAGTGTGTTTCTTACCTACAG
Source organism: Euschistus heros (assembly GCA_003667255.2). Classification (NCBI taxonomy): domain Eukaryota; kingdom Metazoa; phylum Arthropoda; class Insecta; order Hemiptera; family Pentatomidae; genus Euschistus; species Euschistus heros. The sequence goes on along the minus strand of RCWM02000086.1, from coordinate 374,569 downwards.
CTAGTAGTTAAATTGATAATTATCAAATATGGCCAATTGTTAACATATTTATTTGCTTACACTAAGTTTGGGATACTCAAAACATAGCCAGTATAGTAGAAAAAAACACAAGTTCCTTGATTGGTAAGTGAAAAATATATCCAGGAATTGAAAGTTTTTACCGAAAGTAGATTTACTTTAGTTTCTCACTTATTATGATTTCCTTAAATTTCACTAATTAAAAATAATGGACTTTTCCAGATGGTTACAGTTTTGTCAATTACCATCTCTTCCAGAAATGGAAACATTGGACAATGATCTGACAGTTATTAACAATGTTTATGGGCATCTTGACAATACAGTGGAGAATAAATCTTTTCTGAATGCTTACAAATATGCTTTTTCCCGCAAAGGTTTGTATGTTTTTATTATCTTCTTTTGATTTGCAGATTTGCTTATTTTTTCTATTTATGATTACTATACCAAATAAAAATTTCTAATGGCAATCGTTCTATTAACATCTACTCACCTAACTGAACGTTTTCTGGTTCAAAAGAGAGGTTTTGATTGGAACAACCGGTATTCTAAATATTTAGAATCTTTATTAGAACTCAGTGATTATTTTAATTTATTTTGAAACATTTCCTATACATTTATTGTAAATATTATAAAAACTATTCTGTTAGTCTGTCTTCAAATTGGTGGTCTAAATTCAAAATATTTTTTTAATTACTTTTTAAAATCATTTTCATAAATGAAGTGTTTGTTATTTGAGGTATTTTATTATTTATATTGTTTCTTCTATTATTTTAACAAGAAATATTTTTTGGTTATCTTTTTAATGAAAAAATAAATAATAATAAATAGTCTGCTTGGAGGTAAAAGTCATTAAGTAACAAAATCAAAAATTTTCACGGAGCACAAAAAAATGGGAATATGCTCATTCTAAATTTCTCAGATAGTTATATTGTGAATTTTCTTATTCTCTAATGTGCATAGCAGTTATATTCACTCGGTGACTAATGAAAAATGATAATATTAACACACAATGACTTTCTTGAATTTTGAAAAAATTGCACTTATTGATTTTTACCTCCAAGGAGACGAAATAATGAATTGTATTATATTAGTATTAGGTTATGTTAATAAATTTTAGAGATAATGCTCTCACTTGATAAAATGAATAATTGTTTTTAAAATAAGCTTATGATATTTTTTATTTTTATCATGAAGAAAAGTTAACTAGTAGTAGAGTAAAATTAGTTAAAATGTTTTATTATTTATTAAAACAATGTAGAAATATAATTTTTGTTTTGATTGACTGATTGCATGCAATTGAAGTTTTTTTTTTCTATGTTGATTAAGCCATTAGAAAATCTGACTTTTTCTGTTATCTCTTTAGTTTTCTCTTGAGTTAAAATTTAAATTGAAAAGTTTTTTGAATTTTTTTTTCTAGAGGACTGGACTGGGCCAATAAACTATTTCCGTACCCTATCACTTTGGAGGGTACAGGCTGCTGAAGAGGGTATTGATGTTCCTACATTGTTGATTGTTGGAAATCAAGAACCTAGAGAATTCTTTGAATGTGTAATCAGATCAACAGATTATGTTGAAAAATATACCCTCAAAGTTATTGAAAATGCTTCACGTTATGTACATCAAGAAAAGCCACAGGAAGTGAATAAAATTCTATTAAATTTTCTCAGAGGTAATTCCTTATAATTCATTTGAAGTTTATTTTAATAACATTAGATGTATTAATTAATGTGGATTTCCTTTTGTTTCTGCTAAACCAAATCACTTTGTCACCCTGTGGGTTGCATACTACTTTAATGGAATCCTTTCTAGTCCAGTCAAATTGTAAATTTATTTATGGTAGTGTATGGTAATCAGGTGGTTTTGATTCATTTATGCAGTGAGTAGCAAAAGTTTTCATACACCTATTAAATTCACTAAAATAAGATTTCTTCTACTCTCGTAGGTAAATAATTTTGTTGACTCCTTTATATTGTTCCTCGTTCACGTGTGAAACACACCTATTAATTAAAAACCCTAAAATATGGATGATATTTATGTATTTACTCCTTAAATAAATATAACATAATCTGACTTTAGCAAAATATTTCGTGCGGCATCAAATAATCTTCATTAATCCCTTAAATAGCTAAGGTGTGATGTGGAGAAGTTAACTAGTTGTTAATCCTACCTCTTTCTAGCTATGTTCTGGTCAGTTTTTATTCAAACAATGTTTTATAAACAGCTGTCACCCAATATTCAGAATACCTCTATACAACAGTGGGAACTTGTACTTTTTCTCAGATAACAGGGATATTCGTACGTCCACATTACTTCAATGACTAATATACCTCGTTTAACAGTCCAGTACATGATCAAAGGTTTTAAAAAAGTCGAAAGGCTAGACCAGGGGTTCCCAACCGGTGGTACACAGGAACGTTTCAGGTAGTACGGGTGAGTGAGTGATGGCGTCGGGGGTGAGGCGACGAGAGCTGTCTTCCCCTTCTTCCCCTCACTACCATTCTTCCGCCTCACAATATTGCCAGTGATTGTGCAGTGTTTATATGTTGTTGTAATAGTTCGTTGTGGGGGTTGTAATAATAAATTGTGATTTTGTATAAGAAAACTGAACTATTAAACGATTTCTGACATCCTCTTCTACTTCAAAGGATTGTGCTAAAAAATCTAAATCACTGGCCAATCGTAAATACGATAAAAGCTACTTACAGTTTTAGAGTGAAGCCAGGGACGGAAACCAGTGATATTCCTATTCCTCCTCAATGTATTGTATGTCTTGAAACACTTTCGAACCAAAGCATGAAGCCTTCTTTACTGATGCGACACCAAAATACTAAGGACCCTGATTTGATTGGTAAGCCCATTGAATTTTTTAAAAGAAAATATAATTATTTTAAGAAAGAAACCCAATGTTTAACGAAGTTTGTCTATACTGATATTAACTTGTTAAAGGCGTCATACCTTGCTAGTTTAAGAATTGCAAAAGATGGAAAGCCTCACACAATGGGTGAGACGCTTTTACTGCCGGCCGCTGTGGATATGGTCCAAGCTGTGTTAGGAGAAAAAGCAGCCAAAGAAATTCAAAAAATACTATTGTCAAATAACACAGTAAAGAGACGAATTGTCAATATGTCTAATAATATTGAAGAACAACAGGCTTTGAAACTCCAAGAATGCACTTATTTTGCACTTCAAGTTGACGAAAGCACCGATGTTACAAACATGGCGCAGCTACTTGTTTTTGTGCGATTTGATTATAAAGAAGAGGTGATAAAAGAGTTTTTGTTCTGCAAACCCCTTGAATCAAATAACACAGCAGAACTCATTTTTAAGGTAATTGATGAATATGTGCTCAAAGTAGGCATTCCCTGGTCTAGTGTATTGACTTGTGTACAGATGGGGCAAAAGCTATGTCAGGTTGAGTGACAGGGCTATCACCAAAAATAAAGGAAGTTGCTCCTAAATGCAAAAGTACGCATTGTGTCATCCATCGAGAAGCATTAGCTGCTAAAGGTATGCCGGAAAATCTTAAATCCGTTCTATCAGATGCTGTGAAAGTTACTAACTTCATAAAGGGTAGGGCTCTAAACACAAGATTATTCTCCTTGATGTGTGAAGAAATGGGTGGCAAGTCTTTACTCCTGCATACAGAAGTGAGGTGGTTATCTTGGGGGAAAATTTTGAACCGTCTGTTTGAACTGAGACCAGAAGTTTTTATGTTTTTGAGTGAAAAAAATCATGACATGAAACAATTGTTTGCTGATGAAGAATGGTTGTCAAGATTGGCTTATCTAGCCGACATTTTTGACAAACTCAACACACTGAACTTGGGACTTCAGGGACCAAACACATCAGCCTTCACATCCTGTGACAAAATAAACTTCTTCATAAGAAAGTTGGTCCTGTTTTGTTCACAAATAAAGGAGGAGAATTTATCTGCATTTCCCACTCTATCATCATTTTTTGAAGAAAATAAAATATCTCTAATGCCAGATGTGGTTGCAGATATCATTGTTGACTTGGAAGTCCTTCAAAAAAGCTTTAAGAAGTATTTCTCGGAAGATTATTCAAAAGTGGACTGGATCAGAAATCCTTTTTCGGGAACCTCACCAAATGAATTGGAACTAAAAGAAAGTTATATCGATCTTACAGAAGATAGTTCCATGAAAGATTATTTTAAAGAGAAATCTTTAATTAACTTCTGGATCGGATGTAAAACCGAGTATCCTATGATCTTCCGGCAAGCTCTGCTATTTTTGATGCCATTTGTTATGAGTTACTTGTGTGAGAGTGGATTTTCTGACCTCTTGTACATAAAATATAAATAAATAAGTAGTTCAAATAAGTGTTGAAGAGGACATAGAGTGAAGATAAGTTCCATTACTCCTAATGTTGATATTTTAATCACAGACAAACAACAACAAGTTTCGCACTAAAGACTATAAAAGTATATTTTGTATGATGATTTTTTTTTTTTTACTGAGTTTGTACTAATTTTTTATTTGTATGTTTTTAGACCTATGGGTAATAAATAAAACTGTAAATTAATACCATTTTAATCTTTTTATTTCTCCTTTATTATAAGCATGTTATAAATAAACAAGTATCTAACCATTAAATATGAAGTTTTCTCAGGAATTTAATTCAAAAAGCCTTTGAACACTTTTAGAAAAGTAAAATATTTAGGTCTGGTGTTATGCCAAAATTTCTCAAAAAGTCAATTGGTACGCAGGTGCAAAAAGGTTGGTAACCCCTGGGCTAGATGATTAGGGCTGGTTGGGATGGCTGAGAATTTATACTCCCTGAGATGAGAAAAGTTAATACTGACCTCAATGTACTGACCAGAAAGATAGCAATGAATATAAATTCTGGATTTTGGACCATCTACTGAACCTTAAACGATTAGAAAAGACCTAGGAAGAAATAGATTTCAGGCAAGAGTAAATAGAAAAAACATTTATAACTAAGAAAAATGGGGGACTAGATGGCCGAGCGAGTTGGGGTGAGCACCTCCCAGTGTGCTCGGCACTGAACGTCATGGCTTCGAATCCAACTTCAGCGGGTTAAAATTTATTTTGTTGGTGAATCCACAAAATGAATCTTGACCTTTCCACCATGGCTAAAATAGGTTGGTAACCTGTAGGATAACTTATCCTTCCTGCCCTAGTTAGAGTACATAAGGACGTTAAGCCCAAATAAACTAACAACAACAAATTAGAAAATTGGACTTAAAAGAATACATTTGTAAAGAAAATCTATACCATTATATAAAAGGACAAGCCATTTTTCGTTTGTGATCACTAACTGCAAAAACTACTGAGCCAATCTGCACACAATGTTAACTACATCATCTTCATAGTTCAAGGAAGGTTCATCAACAATAAAATTTAAAGATTTTCAGTTATTTTGCCATAAAAAAGCAATTTAGCAATTGGGCAGTGAAGTTTGATGATCGACCGGTAGGTGGAGAGCACCATTTAAGAGAGGTTGCAAAGGTATGTTATTATAAAGAGCTAGAAATTTATGATAAAATTTACTTATTTTCAATTTAATTGTTATCAAAAAAGCTATAAATATATGAAGCTACTTGTGGATCTTAGTGCAGTTTAAAGATCGACCGATATGTGGCCATTCTGCAACAGAGTTTGCAATGGTAAAACTATTAAACCCAACTGTACCAAATTTTAACTACAGCATCTTCACAGTTCTAAGAAGGTTTATGAATAATAAGTTTTACTATAATAATAATTGAAATGCATAGTCTTGAGTACCAGAAACGAGGTTAGCCAAACTGTCATGTACTTTTACGGTCAGAAATTAAAATTCTACCAGATAGATCGATAAAATTATTTCTGCCAAATTGGATGTCTAATTAAGCTTTTATGTACTCTTCAAACACCTAATCAATGCAATTTCAACCAGGTTAAAAATTAATGCCATGCATGAAAATCTCATTGACAAAATAATTGCTAAATTCCATACTTACTAATTTAAGATTTTTATCGATAACAAATGAAATTCAATTTGTAGTTGATATAATCTAAGTTTTTTTTTTTTTTATGAGAGTGGTTGAAGTCGCGATGCTAGTTTAAAATAAACCTCCAGACTATTGAAACAACATCCAGCTAGTCTACGAAAGGAACTTTAATGTGCAAGGATCAGATAGACGAATAATACTTCTTTCCTATTTATTCTGGCCTGAAATCAATTTTTTCTTAGATCTCTTTGATCCTTGGTCCTGCAGGTGTTCCAAAATCGGGAATTGACTTTCCTTGCTATCTTTCTGGCCGATATTTTGAGGTTAAAATTAAATTTTCTCATCTCATCTCATCTTAAACTCCTCTCATCTTGGAGAGAGTGAATTGTCGTCCATCCCGATTGGCCCTTATCGTCTAGCCTTTCTATTTTTTTAAAAGGGTTGATCATGTATGGATATTAGTCATTGAACTAATCTGGACGTACGAATGTCCCTGGTATCTGAAGAAAAGTACATGTAACAATGTTAAATAGAGGTATTCTGGATATCAGGCCGTGGCTGTTTATAAAACACTGAGCAGAAACTGATCAGAACATAGCTATAAAGAGGTAGGGTTAACTACTAGTTAATTTCTGTTATAATTTGATGGTTTACAAAAACTTTTGCTTCTGCCATAAATACATTAATATTATCCATATTCTGAGGGTTATTAATTATTTGTTGAGTTTCTCACGTGAATGAGAAAGAATATTAAATTATAAAAAAAATTATTTTTCTTCAACTAATGTAAAATAAGTTTTATATTCTCAATATCGTAGTTTCAGGGTATGTGTTCAAGCTGCAAACTTTTACTCTCTCAGAAGAGATATAAAAACCATCAGCTACCACTAAATAATTAATTTTAATGCAGATCTAATAGAAAATAGTGATTAATTTTTTCATTTATTTTATTTTTTAATGTTTTTATATGTTACTGTTCCTATGTTACTGAACAAATGTTTTTTCCCTTTGGATTTTGAAAGTTCAGGAAGGTTTTTATTTCTTACTGATCACTTTATTCTCTTTGCACCCTCATATTAATTGAGAGGAATTGGCATTCATTATTGTTGTTATTGTTTCAGGTAATCAGATATCTGTTTCACCTGCTAAACCAGCCTCTAATGGTTTGGTAAATAGGGTTTTTGGTGCGGTATCAAATACTTTAAGCTATGGCAATGGTGTTTTTGATGTCGTAAAGAAGGCCAATCAAACTGGTCTTCGTGCTCTGACCTTGCATGGAAACACTTCTTAGTTAGTTATATTATACTTAAGAAGTATAAGACTGATTTTTTCATTGATGAATATTGTCTTATAGTAATACTATTTGTTGTATTTATTTAAAACACTATTTTAACCATATAAAAACAATAATGTATAAATTACAATGCAAAGTCTTAACCAAATATTGTTAGATCTCAATTTTGTATTATTCCATGTTATAAATTTATATAATAATATATTTGAATAATTCTATTATGGAATTCAAAGCTTTGTCTGATATCAAAGTAAAAGATTACAGTTTTTAAGAATTCCAACTGCTAACAAAATTTCAGTTTAGTTATATTTTTCATTTTAAAAATTATAGTTTGGAAAATGTTTATTTGTTTTATCTGAAACCTTTCATTGATTTAATGTTCAGATTTTAAAAAAATCTATTCACAAAATTTTTTTTTTGTTAAATAAGCAAAAATGATTCTGGTGTTTCAAAATGTTAGGTAGGCTGTAAAAAAATTGAAATAATTGTTTCATATAAACTATTTTATTTGAATATTAAAGTAGGTTATCTATTATATGACTTAATTGGTATCAAGGGTAGTCCCTATTACAAAAACAAATTGATATAGCTAAATACTGGTGCAGTCAAATTGTTTAAAAGTATAATTTAATTCATAAAATGTGTACTTATTTCAAGTAAAATTTAGGATATGTACTTAAGTGGAGTCAAATACAGTAGAATTATAAAATTTATTTGTTATTTACTTGGAGTACGAGAGGATAGTAATCACCTTCTAGGGTTATTACTATCTATATTACAGAAGTAGTATGTAATCATCTATGTTTGTTTTGTTCCTATTCAAAGCAGCCTATTTGAATCCTATTAACCCTTTTAGCAGGCAGGCCAGGAACTTTGGAATACATTTCTTCTTTTTTTTCCCTTTGAATGACTATAGCCACGCTAACCCCCACTCATGCATCATGAAAATCAAAGTTAAATAAAGGATATTAGATGATTATGAGTAGGATAATGTGTCGGACGTTACGTTATTTATTGAGCAAAATACATTAAATATGTGTATCCTCCAGGATACATTGCCTGTTAAAGGGTTAAGCTAATGAACTTGATGCAGTAACCCATCATCAATAAAAAAGTATGAAGATTTTGTGAGAGTTTAAATATCAACTAAAAGTGGACTGCTTTAAATGTGAATTTGACCTATGGCTTTTAGAAATAAAATTTCTTGAAAAAAAAAAAATCAGTGATAATTACAGTGTGGTTATAACTCGTGCCAACTCTATCATCTCACCCTGGAAAATACTATTCAAATTATTTTAGAGTTTCGGTTATTCATTAACTTCTGTGTTCTAAAAGTGGATATTATTTAGGAGGATAAAGATACCTCTTTAAGAAAACTTAGGAAAAAAACAAAAATTTGGAAGAAAACAAATTATTTACATTACCTGTGGTCATATAATAGAGGGCTGTAATTAAATATATTATTTCAAAGTGAGACTAGGTGATATTTAAAGTACCTATTTATTTAATTAATTGGAAAATGTTGTATATATTTTTATTATTATTTTTATTGTTTATACATTAACTGGCTGGCTAATATAATGTATAAAATATTCAATAATTCATTATGAATGAAAGACATAATGTTAATTTTAGAAGTATTTGTGTATTTTTTAATTAATATCTTTTGTTATTGATTCAGTCATTGAACTTAAGTGGAATTAATGGTAAGTTATCTCACAATAAAGTCTACTTCTTTGAGAAGCCAACTTTTTTAAAGTGTGAGGTTTGATGTTAATGGCTATGTAATATCTCTATTCTCTATCATTTATAATATCTGTTATAAAATGTGTATTTTTATAGTGAAATATATGGATTATTTTTTCTTGTTACCTATATGTCCATTTATTGCATCCCTTACCCTACTTATATTCATTGATAAATGGTGATAAAATGTGATAATTAAAATAGATCATATAAAGAAACCAGATAAGTCAAATTTTTTTACGGAAATGATTTATGGGTATCAATCAATTCAGAATGAAAAGCTGTATTTTCCTAGCGAGTTAAAATGTGGAAAAAAAATATCCCATTGAAGTTTTACTGCATGAGGAAATAATCAAGCAAGTACGAGTGTCAAGTTTCGCAGCATCCGAATTTTTTCTGGAAACCCTTGAGCTCTAATTTTACTTTTTCATTTACAAAACAAATTCCAATCCAAACTATTTTTTTTTTAACAATAGCAAATTGTTTTCTAAAGTTTTTATATTTAAATGGTCTTTTTCTCAGTTTCGATAAAAGCTGACTTACCTGGTTTCTTCCCCTGTATTTTCATATTAAATTACCATTATCTTTTTTCTTAAACTTAGGACATAGTATATTTTCATTATAATATTTTTTTAGATTGTTATCCCTACAATCTGAAATACATTATAATTCCCTTGATGCTCTTTATTACGTTACAAATAAAACTATTCATAATGACCTTAATGTTTCGCATATTGCTGATCTGACCAAATATCTTTCCTAGTATGATCATGCACCTTCTAGACTAATCAGATACCTATTACTTAACATTAAGTTTGTTTGTTTTAATTAAAAAAATTAGATTCTGCCAACTTAACGTTTAATTTATATTTTTGTGAATAGTTGACATTTTGTCTTACAGCCAGTGTCTGTTTAGCTAACTTACTAACTCATTTATTTCCATTAATGCTTTGATGAATCTTCACCCACTTCAGAGTGGCAGCGTACTTGTCTGAAGCTAGATGTACAAAATTTTTCCTAATGAAGCCCAGGAGTTAGATCATGAATTTCTAGGACTGGTAGAATTATATGTATTTATTAGGTTTGTATATTTTGTATTTGTTTAGAATGTTATTGCAATCCTGTATTAATTTTTTTTTCATAAATATATGTGCATTAAATCTTATTTTTTTTAACATTAGAATATATATTCAGACATTGTTTTCATTGAGTAAAGAAAATCGGATAAACCGCCTGGGTTTTCAATGGTATTATTTTGTTAATACGTTGGCTTTTGAAAAACATGTCAGAAACTACTTAATTCTTTTTTAATCAAGATATACAAATTCATTAATTCAGTTGAAATTGCTTATTATGGTGAAGAAGATTTATAAACTTTTAAAAGTTATAACAAATTATTTATGATTTTGTTTTCACACTTCTGGTATGTATTTCTGTTTACAAAAAAACAAAACAAAAAACAAGGTGATATGCAAATTAGACATTAACCAATTTATATTAAACAGGAAAAGTTATTTACAGAAATTGTTCTATAACAAAATAATATTTATCTAGGTGCAGCCAGAGTCAAAAGTATTCATATACCTGCTATAGTTCATAAAAAATAACAAATATCAGCATTATTTAATAGGATTCATTTAAAACATTAAGACCTTTTAATGTATACCTCAACACTTTTATTTATAAATGTATTTTTGTATTTATAGAACATTATACAAAATGGCACATGAAAAATAATTGATAAACAATAATAACATGAGTCAAAAGTATTTATACACTTAATAACATTCGATAACAATTAATATTTAGTTGGGCTACCTTTGGCTTTTTATATGTACTCTATGTTTTGTGGCATTGAGTTAATTAATTTTTATGTTTAAAGCTCTGTAATTTCGTAATAATAGCGTCCTTTAGGTTTGACTGTTAGAAACACACATTTTCGGTACTGGATACTTTAGATATTTCTATAAATGCACTATAGGGTTCAGGGCCGGATTTAGGCATATGCTCCATAAGCCTGCGCCTAGAGGGCCGCACCACATGCAAAAAAAAAAAAAAAAAAAAAAAAAAATGTAACTTTTGTTACTTCTGACTGCATCATTGATTTGGTTTTGTATGTGTAAATATAAATATGAAATAAGCTTTTAATGTATAATAACACTAAGCGAATGAGTCAAGCTATTTTCGTAAAATGTTCAAAATAAATTTAATGCCATTCAGCTACATCACTATAAAAAATCTGGCGGCAAATTGTATTGGGTAAAGGATGTTGGAGTTATTTCGAAAGTGTCTTGTCTGCAGCAGCCTTAATATTCGAACTAGGGGGAGAGATAAATGTTTTTTAAAAGTGAATGTATATTTCTTCTGTAACTTTAGTCCAGTCAATAAACATAGTGTAGATTGCATGAAATATGCGATTATTTTTTACCTCGGGGCTTCGTTAGGAATAGTTAGAAGAAGCCCTCATTCTGTCTCAAACATTGGCCCATTGTCGAAACACTCTCTTGTTCCCTTTTTTCCAGACAAATGATCATCCACTAATTTTTGGTTTTAGTCCCTCTTTCCTCGTGATATGTCTTTCAAATGTTTCTTGGAGGTCCTATTCTCTCGATATATACAGAAGTTTTTTCATTTCATGCCTTTTAATAGTATCATGGACTGTTGAGTGAGGTCTGTTCACTTCTCTATGCGACCGTAACTCATTACGTAGGCGCGCAATAATTTATCTCTCTGGTTTTGCGTCCAATTTTCAATTTACGAACAGCAGTGATAAACAGTAATAAGCAATACACCTTCCCAAACGACCTCTAGGTAAAGACTAATAGGAGGTAATCCTCAAAATATTAAGACAGGGGGTGGAAACTACAGTTAAAGTTTTGTGTACGGATACGTTTCACTCATTACAATGAGTGCAATTTAATTTAACGTATAAGATATTAAGCTAAATTAAGTTAATTTTCTTATGACAATGAATAGTTTCCCTTCCTTACTACACGCTTATCCGCCATGACCGGGTTGGCCGGACGGGCGTTGGTGTAGGTTTATTTGTCCATGAAAGCCTCAAGTTCCGAATCCTTGAGCGTTCACATCCAACTGATCTACCACAAATCGAGTTCCTTCTCGTCGAAATTTCCTATAAAACTCTCCATCTCCTGTATGTGGTAGTTTACCGCCCACCCCATGTTTCTTTTGACGACCCATCTTTTGAAACTTCCCTTTTATGCTAATGTCATTATTTCCGGGGACCTCAATTTTAATTTTCTTTCCAACTCACATGATAAATTGTTCCTAGAAAACCTCCTTTTTTCCCTACATCTCTTCGTCCTTCCTCGAAGACTCCTACCCACCATACTTCCTCCTCCGATACTTGACTTGACCTATTCACCATTGATTCGCCAAAAAACCTCCTCTCTTCCTCTTAGTTAACTGTTCCTTTCCTTTCTTCTCATGATCTGATTCAAATATCATACAATACTCTAGCACCTTCATTCCTTCCGAAAACTGTTGCCTTCCGCAATAGAGAAGCCTTAACCCGTGAGAAGATCCTTCCAGACCTTGAAGCACAAAAATGGGCTGAAATTTACTCCTCCTCGATTGATTCCATGGTAAATATTCTCACCACTAACCTCCTAAATATCCTTGATGTCCACGTACCCCTCAAATCCTTCTTAGTTTGTCGTCACCCTGCTCTTTGGATAACTTTAGAAATAAAGCAGCTCCAAAGAAATCGAGAAGCAGTCCGAAGACGCTTTAGACCCACGAGGATGACCGATGACTACCAAAGGTTCAGGATGCTTCGTAACTCAACACAAGCCTCGATTTGTCTAGCAAAATCCAATTATTGCCATGAAGCTCTCTCCTCTGCTCCTGATCCTAAATCAAAATGGCATATCCTCCTCAAACTTTCACTTTGTGATTCACATGCATCCTCGTCTACCTATCCTGTATCTACCGATGAATCAAATTCATGTTTTGTTTCCACCTTTTCTTCTGATTCTCTTCCTCCTTCCTCTTATTAAACCCCAGCTCATACATTCAATGATTCTAATTTCTATTTTTCCGATATCTCCCCCTCTGAACTTATTTCCTCCATAATGAAATCCCATTTCAATTCTACGGGCGCAGATGATATTCCTACTAAACTGATAAAAGTATGTATATATATACCCGAAATCATACCAGTGCTGCTATTCATTTATAATTTTTCCCTCCAAAATTCAGCTTTCCTACCTCATGGAAAAAAGCCTTAATTCATCCTATAAATAAAACATTAAATCCCACATCCCTAAACGACTATCGCTCTATCTCCATCTTGTATAATCTTTCTAAACCCTTGGAAAGATAAGTTCAATCTCAAATTTCCAAATTCCTTTAAGAATCCAACATCCTCGATCCCCTTCAATCTGGTTTTCGTCCCGGCTACTCCACCCAATCTTGATTACTCTATCCTGTTCTCCAAATTAAAATCATTAAACTTTTCCTAAAGTTCCATCCACTGATTTCATTCTTTCCCCTCTCACCGTTCCCAAGCAGTTAAAATACCAAACCAACCCCTATCTTCTTCTCTCACTCTTACCTCAGGTATTGCTCAGGGATCCAGTATTTCTCCTCTCCTTTTCAATTCCTACATTAATGGTCTTCCTAATTTAATTTATCACTGTTCCTACCACCTCTAAGCAGATGATTCCCAAGTCTATCTCTCCTTTCCTCCTTCAGAGCTATCCACTGCTTTCGATAAACTTCAGGAAGACCTGGACAGAATAAGTGCCTGAGTCAAGACCTTCCCTTTCTAACCTTCTTCCCAGTCAAGAAGACTCAGGCCATTATAATAGGCTCTAGCTCCCTCCTTAATTCCTACTCACAATTCCCTCCTTGAACCTTAAATAATCACCCTATCTCTTTCTACTCCTCTGTAAAATATCTCGGGATTGTTTTTAACCAAACCCTTTCCTGGAAACCTCAGATTGCCATCCAAAGATTCGTTACCTTCTTCCCCAGTAAGAAATCGTTACCTTCTTCCCCAGTCAGAAAACGTTACCTTCTTCCCCAGTAAGAAATCGTTACCTTCTTCCCCAGTCAGAAAACGTTACCTTCTTTCCCAGTAAGAAATCGTCACCTTCTTCCCCAGTCAACCCGTAAGCTTTTAGTCTCTTCCTTATCATTCCTTTACATTGACTATGGTTCTCTTGTTTTCGGTGGCCCCAGAAGGACAGATTGAAGCGAATCATGAACTGCTTCGCCAGGTTTGTCTTCGGTAGTCCGAGGCGCTCCCATGTATCCCACCTCTATTCCCAACTAAATTGGCTTTATCCCACTTTTCCATGGAACATTCCTAGACCAAATTATCAATACCCTTCAACCTTTTTATATTTACAATATGCTTCAATTCAGATCTGCAGCCAATTCAATACATACAAGTTTCCGTCTATCTGATCTGTATTTCCCATCCCATAGAACTTCAACATTCCAACGCTCCTTCCTCTTCCGCTCACCAATCCTTTGGAATTCCATTCCTCCTCAAACCAGGCAAGCTAAATCTCTGAAAACATTCAGATACTTCTATTTCCAATACGATTTCGAATGTTAGGGAAAATACAGCCATTCCATAGATTTTGGTTTAGGTTAATTAAATTCTAAAACAATCATTAGATTTTTAAGTAAACTACCTCTATAGATTTTTCACACAAAACTCGACGTCAGATTCTAATTCAGCACCCTAAAAAACATTGAAAAACGCTTATTCAACAAAATAAATAAATATAATTTTTTTCACCCTCTTCGAGGAAAATAAAATTTTTAAACCGATAATTGGTTGCATACCTTTAAATCGCCATTACTTTGTCACACAATTCACTGGTTGGTATCACTGGAAAGAGGAGAGCCTCAGCTTTCTTTTGATGTTTATAAATGTAAACTTCGATGAACATAAACCTATTAAAAAAATTGGAAAATCCGAAAAACGTTTTGATTTTTAGCTTGAGTTTGAAACCAGATAGGATGATGAAACCAAAGACATTTCAAGCGTATTACCACCGTATATTTCGTGTAAAATAATAAAGTTGATACGTTTAACCGTCTAAGCGTAATTCATGTTTTTTTCTATTCAAACAAAAGTTGCCTACCATTAAAAATTTGGTCAGGCAAATTTTGAAGCTTAGGAATTTTTATTTTTCTATTTGGATGAAATTTCGTATTTAAGGGTTCTTTGGAATGCTGAATTCGAATCCGATGTCGGTTCTTGTGAAAAAAATATATTAAATGCACTTCACTTGAAACATTTTAGCTTTTACACTGTAAAATGTGATAAAAAAAATGTTTAGCCCTAGAATTCCATTTCAGCACCCTCAAAACTTAGGAAACGTATGTACAATATACAGATATCAATAAAACAAATATATATTTTATTGTTATGTATTTACAATTTTTGTTTTATTTTGCAGATGAACATGTTAAACTATGATTGTGATAGTTGACATCAAATCATTGTAGCAATAACTGCCTCACTTCCGTTGCTGACAGGATTTTCTTGAATATAATGAAAATGAAATTGTAAGTTAATAAGCTTTAGTTATTAGAACAACTCAGTCAACAAGGATTAAAAAACGGATTAGAAATGTGTTCTGGGTTTGAAGAATATGAAGTTCCGTGAGAGACTGAGTGTGTCCTCCCCTTTCTAGTCAAAAATTGTTATTGCATTGCTGGATTCAGACTCGGATTCAGTTCTTCCCTAATCAAGATTCCATTTAATTCAAATTTCACTTTCTATGAATATAACATTGGGTACTTCTATTGTACATACACATCTATTCATTCATACATAAGATTTTTTTTTTCTTATTTTATTTTATTTTCTCTAATTTCTAGAATATCTTATTTTCTTTTCTGTATATTTAACAATCATCTATGTACATAGTGCCATTATTGTATTATTGCTTTTCTTTATTTTTTTTTTGCTTCATTATGTCTCCGACCAGATTTTATTTATTTATACCTGTTATTCTTAAGGGACTTTATCCCAGAACAAACTTGTTTTTCTATTCTATTAATTCTATCCTGTAGTCAAGAATGCAATATTATATTTGTTTAAATTAAATAAAAATGTAATAAAAACAAAATTAAACGGAAGAAAATAAAACTAATATTAGTGTAGGAATACTTATGACTTTGACTGAACTGTTACTTGGAACATTCAGGATTCCTTTGCTCTTCAAAAAATATAGGACTGATTAGATTATTCTTTTTTCTGACAATTCTTAATAATTATTCCCTGTGGCCAAAGATTGTTCGAAAGTTTTGTTAAAAAGTTAAGTTATGATACTGACCGTTTAGCGATAATGAAAGAAATTTGTTTGTGTCGAAATGTTAGTTAATTGTTATGTTTCAATGTATGAATGTATAATTAAATGCAAAACAAAATAGTTTTCTGATATCTTAAATTCATTCATATATTTTTAATATTAAGATTATTTAATTTTTCTCTCATTCCCAGTTGAGCTATTGTTATTTAACTAGGATTGCTGTGCAACTTTTGGATGTTAAGAGTTAGGAGCGGAATATCTATTAGCCCCTCTCTATACTACCTTTGTTTGTCGCCGCCATCTTGACTGGCATTGTCTCTGCATTGATCCTCTCTTAGGGGGGTCTATGGCGGACCTCGCAGCTTCGTTTGTTTACATCATCTATTGTCACCCTCCTTGGAATATCGGGCTCCATAGAAATATCCTTTATATAGCCATTTCTATTGTCTAATATACAAATATAACACTTCTTTGGGATTTGTCGACGTCACCGTTAGTGTGGGCAAACCCTTTGTTCTATTTCCGGTTACTTAAAACGGATATAGATTCTGGTAGGTGGTACACTGTTCAGCCAGATGATGCCTAAGATACAGACAGATTTTAATCGAATTATAATTGTATATTTTTCACCTCGTTTACTAATTTCTATTTTTATTCCATAACTAAATATTTTTATATAAGTAAATATCAGCTCTTTTCTTAATTAGCAGACTGACTTTAGGAAACATCTTATTGGTACCTGAATTATTAATTTACGTGACATGTTTAGAACCTTTGCTATTCAATGTCAAACCACTGCAATTTAACGGGATTTTTTTTTTTTTATCATAGCATATCTTTTTCTGTTACTATCGTTTTTAATTTTTCTAAAAATAGTCATTATGTATTGAGACTTTTCTCTATCCTTCACATCGTATTAATCCAACAGTTAGGTGAACCCTTATTATTGATTTGTATATAAAAAATGGGTACGGTTTTAATTTCCCATTAATAGTTTTCATCGGTTCTATCAAATTGTTTAAATCTTCAAAATCCACGACTGACATTTTTAACTTCCTACTTATTAAAATTATTTTTCGAACAAACATTAATGGTGCTTAAAATTCTACCAACCCTCATGTTTTTAACATCATTTACTTTATATGATGCTGTTATATCTATTTATAATATTATCTCATCCGTATATCCGATGTCATAATGCGTAATAATAATTTATATAATCATTTATTATATATAATAATTTTGTTATACGCTTTTAAACCTTCTTGGCGATTTAGGAAGACAAATGGCGAAAATTGTTTCCGTTTAAAGGAATTCATTATTTTCACGGGGTCCCCGAGAAATCCAGGGAGCCGGGTTAACGGCTACTGAGTTTGCGGGACTGAACTGTATTTATTAAATTATATTTTGTTTATTTCGTTTAACGTCACTTTATGCTGCTATGGCTAATCGGACGATGCTACGGTGGGAGTCCTAAATTTTGCCTATCCAGGTATAATTTAGGATAGGGATCTTTATCGAGTACCTGACATCGCACAGGCTCGGGACCCCCATTTTACGCCCCTTCCGACGGAAGGCATTGCTAAGGATTTTTTACTCCCTGCCGGGCTGCGAACCCGCGATCTTGGGTTTAGTAGGTTGCTATGCTAACCACTACACCACAGGTAAATAATTTATAGAGTTATTTCAAAAGGGAAGCGACTAACTCAATCGATGATTACAATTTCGAAGCAGACGATGTTTCATTATCCAACGAATTTCGGTAAAGCAGTATTCGGGAAAAAAAGATGTTTTTTTACATTGTTAATTGATTTTGAAAGGGAAGTGATAATATAATAAATAAGGTAGTTACTGTTTCCATAAAAGTCATGTAATATGTCAAAATCATAGAAATACGTCATTAGCTGGTAGGGACTCATCTCAAAATTTGACAGATTTTGGCAACTTATGGTGCGTATATCCTGGAGCTGCGATAAGCGATGAGAGCGGCGATACTTGCGAAGCTGAAAAAACCTTTTTATGCTTATCATTGTAGTGTTTATATTGGAGCTGCGAGTAGAGCGGCGATTAGAGATGGGAGTAACGAAAGGAGGTGTCGATAATCACCTCTCCCGTTTTCTTAGCTCTTATCAAGTAAGAATGTAGAGTTATTGTTAAGTGAAATTTTTGTTAGGGCTCCGTTGTGGGATCAAAAAGACAAGAATCATCATAATAGATTTACTGTGGACAAACTGTGGAATGAAGTGCCAGTTAAATTTATTTTTATTCTCTAATCATTTCATTAAATCTGTAAAACTATTTCATTAATATTTTGTAAAACATATTGTAATAAATAAACTTTAAAATAAAAAAAAAAAAAAGTTTTTACTTACCTGATTGTTATCATTAGGCGCCCCTCTTCTAAAATAGGTTTACTGTGGCAATCATACAATTTTTTTCTGCATTTTATCCAAAATTGTTAATAATATGTAGTCAAAAGTTTCGATTTTCATTCGCATATACTCAATAAATTTTCTGAGATGTCTTAAATTTTTATAAAGATGGTGGAATTCTCCAAACGTAAACCTTGCCTTATTAATAGGGTGAGCTGCAAATTCGCGCTCTTTCCGCATAACTACAGCAATATAATATTTTACAGCACTTGATGACAAAAGCATTTCTTCCTCTTCGGAATCACTCATTATATACTCAATCGGTATAAACTATTTTTACTATTTAATTTCTCAATACCGAAGCTCTAACATAAACACCATATAGAAGCGGCGATTCAAGCTTAGATTTAATCGTTGCTCTCATCGCTTATCGCAGCTCCAACATAAACGGACCCTAATGTATGCCTTCCATAGTTTTTTCCAATTAATTTATTTATATTCCAGAAATTAGATAAGGAGATTATCGTACCTTGGTAATAGTTTACCTTGAAACAATTGACCCTTAGAAACCCCTAGGGAAGTTGCCTAGTCGATTCGGGAAAAAGAATGTTAACTGTTTCCTAATGGCATGTCATCTTGTACCTTGAAACAGAATTGTAATTAGAGGGAAACCTCTTGTACCTTGAAAACGTATTTTTTTCACATTTGATTTTGCAAAATACTGAGACGGAAGGAAGGAATCAAAATTTTCTACTTTGTCAAATAGGAAAACCCTAAATACAAAATTGATGAAAAATACTAATACTCTTTAGTTTTTTGGTGTTTATTTTTCAAACTGACCCCTGTTTCAAGGGATAGTTGTTTGTGTTGCAAGTTACAGGAGCATTGTTGCTGAACAAAAAACAGCATTATTACTGTTTTGCTATTCATACTAAAAATTGGAAATTTGATCCTTTTCAACTATTAGTTAGAATTACCTCGAAGGGCCACCAGAAGAAAAACACTTATATCAGCTGGATTGGGAGAGCCAACACCAAAAATCAAAAAAGTGTTCCAAGGTACAAGAGTCTCTCCTATTTATAATTTAATTGGAATTATATCCATCCTCTCAGATTTATGCCGTGCTGGGTATACTATTTGTCGGCAATGTCTTCCCTGAAGAAGTTTTCCTTATTGATCGGCGAGTCAGGTGAGGCGGCGATCAACAATTGTGCAGATCGTGCCTGATTTAGGAGCATCATTGCCTTGACTCGGAGCTGCAGAGGAAGGGAGCGAGGAAGACACCCTCCGGAGGGGGATAAATGGGAGATGAGGGGGGTTGCCATAGTGACGGAATGGCGAGGCCACGCCCCCACCCCCACCCTCGCGATCGCATTAACTGAGCAGGGCCGGATACCTTACACGGATTATCTGGCTATTGACCTTATATTGACTAGCTCCTACCGTAAACCTACTTAGCCGATTAATTCGATTCAATGCTTCGTTTAGACACTATCTCATCATCAGATAGTACCTTTTAAACCCATCTCAAATCATGTTTCACTTCATTTTATATTTATATTTTATTCGCTTTGGTAACGGAGGGATCATTGCTAAGTTATTCACCATTTGTTTTGTTTTCTACACTCTTATATTTAAAAAAATATTTGCAGTTGCTCAATAACAAGTTGTACTACTCCTTTAGTTAATCACTTACAAAAGTGACTAACAAACTACTAAAAATCATGATATTCTCCTCTCGAAATCTCCAGAGGCCAAAAATTAATATTTTTGGATTCATAAGGCTTCCTGGCTTTTATAAAAAAAAAAGAAAAAAAAAGAAGATTATTCTGATCTGAGAATTACAGATTGTCATTTCGGGGTCATGGTGAATGCAATGGTTTCGTCGTGGTGTCCATTGAGGAATTATTATTTGTCTGACGATAAACTAAGTGAAGTTAATCTGAGGTCAAACGACTGTTAGTAGATGTTTTTATTTATTCAGACTCTGGAAGATGCTTACCATTTTTGGTTTAAAAAAAAAAGAATAGAATTTCCTCTCTGCGGCAAAAATAATTTTTTTTTTGCATTGTTAGCATCATAGGAAAAATCCTGTTTGGAGCTAAAATGACGTAGTTCTAATTTAAACCTTAGTTAGACATCTAATTGGTGACGTCAAGACTAGTCCTTGAATTAAATGTTGTTTAAATGGAAGAAAATACTATATCTTGTACAAAACATTACTAAGCCAATTTTGTAACGAATGAAGGAAATAACCAACGACAAAAGGAAGAAATTACCTCTGTATGAATCGAAACTTTCATAACAAAATATATAATAAATTAAAGTTAATAATTATTCTTTTTTTAATTATTCTCCTCTTATTATACGTCTCCTAAACGATTTTTGCGCTTCCCGGTCTAAAACGAAATTTCACTAAGGTTATTGTGAGACGACTGTAAGAAAGACTGTTTTGATTATTAACAATGGCTAAAGCTCTCTCATGTTTATAATTCTAGGAACCCCTTTGTGGACTAACTGTTCACTAATTGAACAATTTGTTTTTTGCTTTTGATCCACCAGCTGTCGAGGTCTAAACAAAAACAGACAGATGTACCCCGGAGGAAATTTCTGTCGTGGGCGCAGTGGATCAGATACGAGCTGACAGTGAGTGTTGCTTACACTGCTTCAGCTGTCATCGGTTGTTATCTCGACCAAGATCTAGGGCTATCAATTTGTCTTGTCGATCAGCAACAACCTCTTTAGCAGTCAGACCGGTTGGTTCATAATTATTTAAATATCATGCCCTGCCCTCGATCTCTTCTTCCGAACGAGTGTTATTAATAGTGAAATAGTGCATTGGCAGCGGTGGAATTTTCTCCAAGGTTCGAATAGGTTAGTGAAGTTCTGCATCGGTGGAATTTTCTCCAAGGTTCGAATAGGTTAGTGAAGTTCTGCATCGATGAATTATCGAATACAGACTATCGGATTATAAGTATTCAGACCTTTAGTATCAGTCAGGTACCGGTCTTTAAAGAACTTGTTTGCATATTTATACATATACAAGATTAGAATATTTGAAGGGTGTTCGGCTAGAAGAGGGTATGTTAAAAAAAATCGAAACTGAGATTTTATCGCCTCCTGTTAGCTTGTCCCATAAACTATCACTAAAGGTGGTTACAAGGAGGCAAGAGAGAAGATTTTCTCATGTTTTGGAGTCTAAAAGCCCGTTCCCAATGAGGAAGTATATAGACTTTGTAATTTTCATTTGTGATTTATTCCCAATTATTTGTGAACATTTCCCCTTCTAGCCTAACACCCTTCATTTATGCTATTAGTTACAGTTTTTCATTCGAAATAAGATATTTTATCATTAAGTCCTTTCAGAACTCAATTATAGTAGTCTACAATTTATTATATAACTTAGTCCATCCGTGTTGATCCAGTTGTCAATGAGCGAAATTTTTATTCAAGACATAACTAGGCAATGCTCCTCTGCTGAAACGTTTTATCACTATATTTCGTTTGAAAGTTATAAACTAAGTATTCTTTAAAATTGGATGTTTAATCATCTTGTTTCAGCAATCAACATAGAAAATATTCCAACACAAACTCACTATTTTCAGGAAGGAACAATTAAGTATAAGCATAAAAAAAATATTGCGTTAAGTAAATAGACATAACTACCAGAAATCTCACATCCAGTGAGTCAAACACTAGAACCGAGAGAAAAAAAAACTCATGTTATATATATATATATATATATATATATATATATATATATATATATACACACACACACACACACACTCACACCTTTATATATTTATATTTAAACATTATTCGTGTGACACGTTTTTGTTTTGTTTGTTTTGCCACAGAACTTTGGAACTCAAGTTCAAGGGCGGTTGAGGCCAGGAAATTAAATTTCTGCTTTCAATCTTCGGCGTCTAGAAAGTGGGAACACTTAAATTGTGGGGAAAACCTGGTGATTGAGTGTTACTAAAGACCACATCACCTCCTTGAACAACCGTTGGTCTCTAAACAACACTTCCTTGCGAAGTACTAAACCCAAGCCCATTCATGCGTTGTGGAGGTAGAGGTATATATATAAACACTGCAATATTGTTACCCTACGTAATTTTTTTATTAATTCCTTCAAAATCACAAAATTACATAAAAAAACATATTTGTTTTTTTTAAAAAAAAACTTTTAAAAATAGAAAAACCTGTGTGATGTGCTTTTAAAATATATAGTATCAAATTGTAATGTTTTTGGATTCGATTTTTTTTTTTTTCCGGGATTCAGGAAACTATTAACATAAGCCATCCTTCGTATTTGTTTTTAGTATTTTTTTTTTTTATCTAGTTACCAAAAACAGTTCAACCCTTGTAAGTGATGGAATATACTGTGGTAGAATTGCTTGTTTTCTTCATGGAACCTTTCGTCTCATTTTATGATATGAAATGCGTTTTGGGCTTATAATCATTTTGGAATCACGTTTTGAAGTTAGGCTCCGAAGATTTAAGATATGTAGTATTTATATAAAATTCCACTAACCAGCAAAGCCGCACTTGGGAGTTGAACAAGGCAGGAACTCTCACCTGGACCGACCACACAGTCCATTGAGCATTGAAGAATTACGTGCAGGAAGTAAAAGTGGCATTGTGCCCTGGCAGAGCTAATTGGACGGAACTGTCAAACAGCTGACCTCTGTCAAGGAGCTAAGAGGATTCCTCCACTGCCGTGCCCTCCTCCGGATTAGGGCCCACGGAGAAAAAAACGTTTTAAAAGCTTTTTAATTATCAACTTCATAATATATTTCTTTGAGATGACCTTTTTTTTTTTTTTCTTAATTCTTATCGTGTCTCTTTTAAAGTCTTGCTTTATTTTCCCTCCCGGTGGTTCCAGTGTTGTTTCTTGTATCACTTTCAGGATGACTGTCAGATACTCATGTTTTATTTATGTATACTTATACTTATATGAGATACATTCCATTTTGCTGCAACGCGCATAAGCCTTGTGTCATTTATTTTTACCATATTAAATACACCCTTTTACGATACTTGTTTAGATCAAAGCTTGTGGTAAATATCTCAAATAAAAAGTATTTGTAATGGAAATGCAATCTCTCAGTGTTATCTTAGAAGCCTCTGAAGTATCATCCTTCACCATCATTCAGTCTTATTAGGAAAAATAAATATAAAGAATTACAATATAAAGATCTAAAAAGTACATAATTATATATATATCTTTAAATAAAAGTTGATATTGTATTAAAAGGTGTAAGGGGTGTCAGAATAACTATCAACTGTAATGGAACAAATTTTATTTAAAGATACAATATCTCACAAGATTAGTTAACACGACTTAACAATAAACAATTTGACTATAGAACATCACCAAACAATAAAAAAAAACTCATAGCAGTCCTATATATAACCTTCCACTCATCTGTGTTGCCCCCAGACAGCGCGGAATATCGATATCTAGTATCGATACTCACATCACTCCCCCCTTTTTAAAAGGGGGACCACCCCCGTTTATACTCTACGGGGAGAATTTTCTGGGAGGTCTTCGATCTCGCTGAGGCCTCCGTACGCTAGGCGAGTCTGTAGTGCGCTCCTCTATGATCGAGGTCGGTAGGTGAGAACGATGTGGTGACGTCATTGCTGGCTCCAAGGGATCCTCCAGGTCTTCTTCTTGTTGCTCATCCTCTGCTGCGGACTCGGCCTCAAAGCCACTCCGCTCCTGCTGCAATCTAGCTGGTTCCTTCTCTAGGGCTTCTACGATATTGGGTTCAGTCCTGACTCCTTCAGTATCTGTTATCTTTTGAGGCGAAGGACTTGGGGTAAAGCGATTTGGAGGCTTCCTGCGCCGCTCTGAACGGCGCTCTAGAACTCGGGGCGAAAAACCTCTGGATGTGTTAGAAACAATTACCTCGTCCCTCTGATTCCACGGGCGGTAAATATACTCCTCATCCGTGGCGCTTGACTCGTCGGTACTCTCCACTCTCTTGTGATCCGAACCGATCTCAGTCTCCGGTGCTGAAATTTCGTCCTCTGAAGAGGGGTAATAGAACTTAAGTCGATCAATATGCATTACATCTCTTTTGCCGTCGGATCTTTGGATTAAATAATTTACAGGGCTCATACTCTCAAGAACCTTACAGGGGCCCTCCCATGGCAGATAAAATTTACGACAGCTCCCCGGCGGTGGTCCAGATTTCTTCACGTACACCAGATCCCCTGCTTTTAGAGTCCGACTACGTCGTCCACGGTTTAGTCGCGACCTATTGTCCTCCTCGATCCTTCTGCTGGTGCTACTTGCAATCTGATAGGCCTCCTGTAACCGATCCAGCATCTCATCGGGATAAGTGACAGGCTGTTGGTCGAGAATAGGATTAATATTACAATGGAACGGGATAGTAATCTCTCGCCCATATGTTAAGAAGTTTGGGGTATATCCGGTGGATCGGTGTGTTGAGCTACGGTAAGCTGCCAAGGCAAACGGCGCGTAGAGATCCCAATTAGTCCCTTTCCTATTGACAAAGTGAACCATATTATCAATTAAAGTTCGATGAAGGCGCTCAACACGTCCATTGGCATTGGGCCGATAGGCGGTGGTTTGTATCTTCTTGATTCCTAACCTGCTGCAAGATTTTCTTAGGAGTTCTGAGCAAAAATTGGTTCCGCGGTCCGTCAACAAGACCTCCGGTGCCCCATGGCGAAGGACTATATTTTCCACAAATGCCCGAGACACCTCTTCCGCGCTCTGCTCCTTGATGGGTATGGCCTCCGCATACCTTGTGAAGTGGTCAACGAAAGTAAGAAGGTACCTATTACCCACCTGCGACTTGGGAAATGGACCCTGAATATCCATCGCCACCATTTGCCCAGGGTATGTCGTGTGGAATGGAGCTTCACTGGGAACCTTAGTTATCTCAGTAAGGGGCTGTGCTCGCAGGGAGTAATCTTTAATAAATCTTCGGTAATACCCGGACAACCCTAAAAAAGCCCGTAACTCTTTAACATTTCTGGGAAGGGGGTATTCCTCGATAGCTTCTATCTTTTTAGGATCAGGTTTCACCCCTTCCTGAGAAATCAGGTGCCCCAAATAAATCAGCTCGTTTTTCATAAAATTGCACTTCCCTAGATTAATTCGTAACCCTGCCAAGAACTCCCTCGGCTCCCACCTCGAGGGAGACAATCCAGACTGAGTGGTTGACAGTTGCATCCCCGATAGAAATGTCCAGATTTTGCTTGCCTTTTACCAGACGCTTCTCGCCGGTAACTCCTGTAATCGTATTGTTCCCTCCTGGCTCGATACTCACCCCCGGGACAGGCACAGTTAACAAAGTTATGTCAGCACCAGTATCGACGATGACCTTCCTCTGGCACCTTCCAAACCCGATGAAAACTGCGAATGGTTCAGATTCCGGGGAGCTTGTATATAGGATCCCAACGTTGCCTCTTGACCCTGACGCACTCACCGAGGCAGAGGCCTCATCTCGATGGCGACCCTGTTTAAAGCCGGTCTCTCGTCCTCTACTCTTCCTTCACTTCTGATACCACTCGTCTCCGCCTGAGGCCGCTGATTTGAATCTCTTAACTCCTTACGACACGCTCTGCGTACATGACCGAATTCGCCGCACCTGAAGCATTTAGTTCGCAAACAGTTTTCAAATAAGTGACCTTCCGTTCCACATAATTTACACCTTTTTTTCCATGTTGGGCAATCCCGCATCCAATGGCCACTTTCGGAGCATCTCGGACATGGCGTTTTAGGCGGAAGTCTGGACTTGTCCACATTATAGTGCGAGCCCGCACCGCGAGTCGCTCGAGGTGTGTTGAAGCGAACTCCGCGTATATAAGTTCCATCCTGAATGGACTGTTCATCGCCCTGATAACCACTCTGAGAGTCATCGTCTACAAAGTCCCCGGTGACGAGCTTCACCGCTCTATCACTTCCGAGGTCATACTCAGGCGACACTCGTTCCGCTAGGGCAACAGCATCTTCGAGAGTCTTAACATCTTGGCCCTTCAGGTACCTTCTAACTGATGGTTCTGTACCTAGCTGGAACATACCAAGTACTACTCGCTCCATTACTGCTTTTGCTCCTGTCCTTTGCCCTTCACTGTCGAGATCTTCAATGGTAAATGCGAGGATACCTGCTTCCTCACACCGGTCCGCATACGTTCGATAGTCTTCACCGGCGTCCCTTTTTAATTTTAATAAAGCCCGCATATCTGCCAGAAGATCCCTTTTCCTCCCAAACCTCTTCAGGAACAGTTCTTTAACGGTCTTCCAAGCTTTGGCCTCCTTCAACTCCCGACCGTGTATGCGAAGATACCGTTCCGCTGCACCAGTAAGCTTCGAAATAAGGACTTCCCTGCGGTCACTATCCGTCCAACCATATCTGTCCGCGACACGATCGAAGCGCTCCAGGTAAAGTTCTGCATCGCCAGACCTCAGCGCCTCACCACTCCAATCGTGAATCTCTTTGGTAAAAAGACGATCCCGGTGAGGGTTAGCCTGTCCAGCTCCAAGCATGGCAAGTTTTAGCTCCTCATTCTCGAGTTTCAGACGTGAGATTTCGCTCTTCTGCCTCTCCAGCTCTAGAAGCTGTTTCAACTCTTCAACCTCTGACTTAAGTTGCTGTTCCATAGTCGATACAACACCCCAATTCTAAGTTCCAAGCTGACACCCCACACCTGACACCAAATTTGTAAGGGGTGTCAGAATAACTATCAACTGTAATGGAACAAATTTTATTTAAAGATACAATATCTCACAAGATTAGTTAACACGACTTAACAATAAACAATTTGACTATAGAACATCACCAAACAATAAAAAAAAAACTCATAGCAGTCCTATATATAACCTTCCACTCATCTGTGTTGCCCCCAGACAGCGCGGAATATCGATATCTAGTATCGATACTCACAAAAGGTTAATAAACAAACTCTATAACACTAGTTCTGAGCCAAAGTGTACTCAACCAGAGACAGTAAACATAATGAACAATAGTAAGTAATTAAAACATGAGATAAGGCGATGTTACATAGAATAATAAAGATTGTTAATTATATGAGATTATTAGCCGAGGAAAAATAAAAAGTTGAATTCTATATTTTCCCCTATGCTTTAGTAACTTTCTTTAAAAAATGCTTATAGATGATTCTGGTTATTTTTCTTTTATTATTTGCTGCTGCTTATGACAAGATTTTTTGCAAACTAAAATTAAACACACTGAAATGAAAAAAACAAATAAAATATATTAATATAAAGACACATAAAGATAAAGACAAAAATAATACTTAAAGATATCGGTTCAGTTCTTCATCAATAATGAAGTCAGTATTTTTTTTTATTATATAATTTAAGCCCGTCTAGAAGCGCTTATGATCAGTTCCGTTGGATGCCTTCTTTTTGTTCCCAATACTTCCTGAGACCAGCCAATATTTTTCCTTTTTCTCTTCCGTCATGGGTTTTCGACTAGTTTTAACTTTTGGCAGTGAGGACCAAGATTTTCACCATACTTCTAAATTTCGACCGATCCAACCCATCAGAATTAAGGTCTTTTTGAACTTCATTAAGCCATAGGCTTCAACTCTTATAACTTTTAATTAATGAGAAGATCTTCTTGGTAAGCCTATTGTTGTCCATTCTCAGGAGGTGCCCATAGTACTCAGTCAGTATTATATTTGAAACGTAATATTTTTTTATTGATTATAGTTTTCTATTTACAATTTTTATCTACTATATATTTGTCAAATACCACTCACTCATTTAACACGAAATCTCAGAAACCACCGAACGGATTGGAATGAAATTCGATATGTAGCTTCCTCTAGGGCCGTAGGTGCTCGCTAAGAAAGGAATTTTAAAAAATCGCCCTGGATCACGGCTGATTCGCGAAAAATGCGATTACAATTTTTATTGGGTGAATAATAAAAGATTAATTCCCATATGGTATTTGGAGATAAGCTAAGTTAAAAAATAGGTTAGATGTTTAAACCGCACACTTTGACCACAAATTAAGTTCCTTTTAGTTGTAGACAAACAAAAATACGATCGATGTTGAAACCTTATAATATTGGTACTTTCTGTGAACTCATGATGGCTGCAGAGGTGGACCCTTACAAGTTTGAGTTGTTTCGTGACGAGAAGCTATTAAAAGACTTATGTTAAAGAGGAGGTTAAAAGACGTATGTTCTCTGGTGATGACATTTAAGGCCAGTTCGATGTAGGGACAAAAAACTGATAATAATCAATGAGTTCTATCAAGTGTATGATTCTCTTCAGTATCGTCTCATGTTCTACCATGGAGAAGATGGGTACAGTATTAACATTCCTCAGTGTGACCCAAACACCAATACACCACTTAAGAAAACTGTGTCTGCTGCTGATTTTTCGCCTAAATGTTGATGGAGCGAGGAGGTGAAGAACTTTATTTACTTTAATTTCGTAATATAAAATTAAATTTTGCAAATTGTCAAATTTACTTATTGAAATTATTCTAAGAATGGAATTCTTTAGGTTTATTTAAGTAATAATAATTATCAACGTTAAGCTTAACTTTTACTAATTAAAGTTGTCCTTCATCCTAATGATATTAAACCGTAGCGGAGCAGGGCACTTTCAGCTAGTTATTTTATAATATAAGAATTTATAAATTTGGTTTACTATTTTTTTTTTTAGTTAATTTTTTTAACTATGTGTTTAAGTTATGAATTTATCGATTAGGATTAGAATTCATTTAGTGATCTAAAACTTTATTTTAATGTTTATAAAATTGAACCAAATTAAGGGAGTGTTTATGTCACGTTGGCGTATGGATAAAAGTAAATAATGGAACAGTAATAATACATAATTTAAGTTACAAGAATAATATGTAAAAATTACGACTGCAATAATCAAAAATTAACTTTAAATAAAAATACGATTATTAAAAAAAACAAAAAAAAAATACACATAACTAATAATACCATCAGACTGTTGAGGCTATTGTGAAATGTTAAACCTATTATTTTTTTAAGAAGTATGACAGAAAACAAAATTAATAAAAGCAATGAACAATCAGCTGTAGCCTTCCCTAAATATTACTAGTTCTAGAAATACAATGAGTTTAATATTATAACTGATATTTAATAAAAGAAAAATACAACCTTTGAAAGCTCTGAGGAAAATTGTACAAAGATACAGTGAATAAAAAGCTTTTCTTGTTGCGTCTGAGCTCCAAAATATGTTTCTCCTGTTGTTCTTAAATCTAACAAATTTTATAATTTTTTTCTAATATTGTTGATAGTAAGTATTTATTCAAATTTATACTATAAGACGAATTAGATCTATAAAGTTTCTTATATTCCAAGGAGGCGTGGGAACTACAGATGGAGAAGGCAGCGATTCCCACGTCTGAGATTGTATGTCTTGAGATTATCGAACCCCTCTCTCTACCGCTATCTCGACTTCAGAATAACACATCTTTTTTATTTGTATTGCCATATAAAGTTTCTTGATTTGATTATAAAAAATAACGAAAATAAAATGTCATTTGTCATTGCTGGAAAAGCGGCCATTAACTTGATTAACGTTGTCTATTTGTAAGAGTGATTTGAATCGACTATACTCAAATATTTTTCTTTAATAAATATAAGAAAATATATTTGGGTATTATATATCAAATACTTAAGTGAAATTTATTGGAATCTTAACACTATCAATCACATCATATGAAGACTTCAAAAAGTACATAGTTTATTCATACATACATGGTTTATTCAATAGACCTTTTCATTATTTTTCGCCATTTTTCGCTAAGTGATGATTCACTGGCCGAGTTCGACTTCTTTTCTTGTAATCCTTAAATGGTTTAAATCTAGTCTCTATTTTTTTTATTTGTACATTGGCCAATAGTATGACTATTTCCCAAAGTTGAATTTTACCGATTTTCTTGTTTTAATTCTTTAAATTTAATTCTTATAGTCTCATCATTCTTATAAGTCTCTAATGAAAATAACATAAAGGATTAAATGTTATTTTCCAGAATAAATAATTCTCAAAATATAAAATATAATGTAAACGATAGATTTGTAAATAAAATTTATTTATTACGCTCTAGATAGCAATTCTTAACCACAGTGAGGTGGTTCCACTTGGGATATTACGGGGTTTGTTATTAAACTAAATAACTATTAAACTATTAATTATGAAATTAAATATATTAAATAACTTTTGATATTAAATATTCATAGGTCATTTTTTATGACATATTCTCAAACATGTCAAGGATAATCCTTACCTTCGAGACAAAACTTCCTTGGGTGACAGCTGTAGCCACTTTAATTTAAGAAATTATGAGTTGAAATTTTATGGGAGTAAAGAAAAAGTTAGTGATATAAAGCAACAGGCTAACTAGCCCATCAGTCACCTTTTACTAGCCATCTTCTCAATTTTCTTTGATATCGCAGTTGAACACTACGTGAAGAATTGTCCTCCAATAGCAATAACTATCTGATCAGTGATTTATATAATTTCAAATGCCCTTATTCTGATAGCTATTTCAGGACAATCATTTTCCTTATCAGAATCATACAGTCATTCGTAAGCCTTGCTTGAAGGATCTAACGAGGTCCTTAACAAGATTGATCTAACCACAATAACCTCCCTATATAATGATATATCTGGTCCAATAAAAGAAACGAAATATTTTCACTAATAGAATTCAATATTAAGGATCAATATATTTTTCTATTATCTGACAAACCAAAAAATAAGTTAAATAGATAAAAAATTTTGCTCGTTAAAAAATCAATTTTATTAAACATTTCTTTCCTTTTTTGAAAGTAGGAGGAGGTCGCTTGAGCTGTTTTGCCATGTTAACTTCTATTAACCTTATACCCGAATGTTGGTATGGTTTAGGTTCAACCCATTTTCTTATGCTAATCACCGTATTGTTAATTTTGTACAGATACTCATTGCAGATGTTGAGTAAGATTAGGCCATATTTAATAATATTGTAATAATAATATGTTTTAAAACTGATCTTTTTATGTACGAACAACGGAATCGATCTCAGCATTTCCTCTCTGGACTATATTGGTAATCTGTAAGGATAATCCGTATTTCCTCCCCTGATTGGAGTACATAAGGAAGTTCAGCCCCAGTAAAAAAACAAAAAAAAACTATAATATTGGACGGTTTCGAATTCAGTACCTGTTATCATTTTATACATAAAAATCATCTTGTTTTCTGTCCTTCATTGATGTTCAGAGTATACTTAACAAATATCTTAGAGATATGTATTTAAATAGCCTATTTTATTCCAAACAGTAACATACATCTAACATTATACGGCTATATGGCTTAAACAAGTGCGCAATGGAAGTGCAAAAACGAGATCAAAGATTTCATTCGATTTACTCCCTTTTTTAAGCTCACCTAAATTCATACATATGATTTTTACAGTCCTTCCACATCCACATTTTATTTACTTCTAATAAGGTGTTTTCTTTATTTTACTAGCTAATATTCATATACGACTTATAATTATATTATTGATAAAATAGCACGTGCATTTATGCCTGAGTAGTCCAGGGAAATAGTTCTGAGGTCGATAACGTACGAACCTTGATACTGTTATAAATGCTAGGTATGATCCTTTATAACAGGTTGTCAAAACGTTTCAAAAAGGGGCTGAAAGTTAAGGTTTTTATTATTATTATTATTATTATTATTTTTTTATGGAAACGCAGATTAAATATTATTTTTATAATTTACTGAAAAATGATATTATTTCCAATTGATTTTGATTATTTCCAGTTTAGTACACAATATTGCACAATATGTGTCAACTGATGCTAGAATTATATGAATAAAGAGTTTTTTTGTTTTTTTTTTAATCTTGTATCCAAACTTTTTGCATTCAATGTTGTGAAGCTACGTAATCCAATTTTTACATAAGTCTCTTATCTCTTTTTTTTTTTTTTGGTGACGCTACCTGAACAGCTTAATAGCTCGCCAATAGAAAAAAGTTGATGAAGTATCGACTCTGCTCTTAATATTAGGAATTGACGGTGGCTACTAGCATTGTAAAGAACTACGGGCTGTAGAGGGTATCGGGCTGAGAGGTTCGGCCGAGCTCGGACTGAACGAATCAATTAAGAGCGAAGAGATCGATTAGCGGTATGATGGCTCACTGACGGTCGGAAAGATGTTTTGATTTGGATCCGTTGCGCTGTCAATCAGAACAAACCAACTCGAAAGCCCTCCAATCGCCGAATGGAGAGGGCTCAGGATCGACAATAATTACTTGTTGTCTTGTAGCCCCTGCCACTTGACTCCAACTCCCCGAATTGGTTTTAAACGAAAGCTCTCAATCATTGTCCCCTCTGACGTTTGATACTGTCACCAGTGGGGTATGCGCCGCTCTTCTTAAAACACTATTATGTTGGATTTCAAACTGTTTAAAATTGTTCAGGCTTTGACAATTATATGCAATACAATACTTATATATACATATTTGTTAAAAAAAAAAAAAAAAAATACTCAAAACTGTATATTTCAATACCAATTAGAAAGCATAGCTTATTCTATCATCATGCAATGGTTCACTTATTATTTAAAAGTAATATCAGTACGGTTGAAGATCTCCGGTGGGAGAAAAACTGGTGACCGAAAACCTTTGCTCAAAAATTATTGAAATAGATTTATTCATTTGTTTCGAGTTTTAAAACTGATCTTTTTATGTACGAATAACATAATGATCTGGCAGAAAGTTTCCACTCACGATAATACTATTTTAAAATGAAAACAAACTATTCGATATCAATATAGCTAGCTATATAGATACAATGCAAATAAGATTCGTTGAAATGGAAAAATGCTGTATAGTAATATGTATCACTATAAAATCATTAATAACCGACACAAATATCAGCATTATAATTCGTAATTCGCTTAAGGATCGGACATTTTAATATTCATATTCTGTTTGATATCCTACTACTCATAATCAGTATGATCAAAATTTATATTTCAATAATTCATTCAATATATATATATATATATATATATATATATATATATATATATATATATATATATATATATATATATATATTTTTATTAATATTAATATATGGGGTCGGGATTTCGGGAAGCCGAAAAACGGGCAAAGAAGCGTCCAGTAGGTAATCAAAGTTAAATTTGTCATTACTAACAATCAGTCGAGAGCGCTTAGCAAGAAGCTTGGATGATCGGCAGAATTGAGGATAATTTTCCATAGAAAGCCATACTGGCTCAGATACCTTAGGAAACTACCCTTACCCGTCGGGAATGTGAGGCCCATCAGGCTTCTGGAGTCAACTCACACTTAAATGACTTAATGACTCTGGCCCGTTTATCGTGATGTGGTTATCTAGGATATAAAAGAACCTCCAGAAGGTTCGGCCCCCGGACGATCTGTTTCGGGTCGTACATATAACATAAATATATATATATATATATATATATATATATATATATATATATATATATATATATATATATATATATATATAAGTAAGTAACTACCGTTGAACCATAGAATTAATTCTTAGTAGTTTATTCCCCGCTCACCACCACCCTTTAGGCCTGGAAAACCCCGTGCGTGTTGCCTAGACAACAAGGAAGAGACGAAGAGGAGAAGGTCCCATATGTTGCAGAGTCGGCTCAGATAAGATACCTATCTTTCCATGACAAGCTACATACCCACTTAAATCTACTCGTTATAATCTTTTCCCGATTACTCTCTGAGGCCTTAGGACTTAAAAAGGAGATGGCCTAGGGACTTTCTGATGTAGAACTTTGATTAAAGTGCTACTAATAGGCAGTTCTTCACAAGTTATTAACATACCATTGTAATCATTTGAACACATACTCACTTATTGTATACAGAAAATTTTCATCGTTTAAAAAAATTATGCTTTATTTATACCTTTCTTGTAATACATAGGTCTCAAATGCATTTTTGATGGGGCTCATCTGTATAGGTTATAGACGACTTAACCATTATAATTAGAAGATGTAAAATGTTGGCTAGTTATGGTTGAGAAGTACATGGAATGTAACTACTGACCATCTTAAACATACTTTGTTTATGTACAAGGAACTTAGAGTTTTACATTTTTAGGTCTAACTTGACTGAATAAGGACGTATATTTCTTGCAATGGAGTATTGTCATTTAAATATTACTTATTATATATTAAAACGAAAGAACTTTGATCAATATGAGAACAGGCCTGCCTTCAATGAATGCTGTTCTTCTATTCTCTTCTCCAAATCGATCCGGAGGGAAGGGAAGAAAGCAATCTGAAGCGACATCCTCCTCCATTGTGGCGCCTAATACAGCCGCCCTCAGCGCACCACACTGGGGGCTATTAGATTTATTAGCCTCTGACAGATAGGGCCGTCATCGTTAATGTTTAATAATCCTCCCGGAATCACGTCCAGTGACGTCACATACCACGTGACACGTAGCTGATTTAATAAGGCTCGTTTAGGGGAGTCCTTTCTCTAGATTGGACGCCCGTTAGCGGCCATCTTGTCTGCTCATCTCATGACATCTGCTGCTTGCTACCATTAGCTCTATGTAATCTTATTTTTCGCCAGTATAATTTAGCGTTAATACTATTCTATAAATAATTAAAGCAGATATTTCAAAAATTAATCTTTATTTAAAATTTGTAAAGAACTTGTAAAATATTATGTCTATTTAAAAATAGGCAAACCCACAAAAGCAGTCATGGACCATTACCACGGTACTCAACTGTGTAAAAATGCTTCACTCAATTTTGTAGTTATAAGAATGATAGTAATTCTTAAGTTATGAATTGCCAATTTAGATCTCAACCAACAAATCTCACGATTTGATTTAACGAAACATTCGTTAAACATTCATTTTCAGTTCTAAAAACATAAAACAATTTCAAAACGTCAGCACTCTGTTACATAGGTTATATATTTTAAACCTTTGACAAAAAACAAGTTCGAAACTAGTTATCAAATAAAAAGAATTCCAATAGTAGTTACAGTTAATCCTATCCTTCATTAATCCTAACTACCAATAAAGTTCATATAACGAACATTAAATCTGTTTTAGACAGCTAAAGAAAAAAGTTATGCGAAACATATTGGTTGACTGACAATGCTTGGCTTAAAACAATAGCAATAATTGGGGAGTGTAATTCCAAAAAGTTCATTGTTGAAAAATGTTCGTTGCTAGTCGATTAAGGTAAGGTCTGGTTGGAGGGGTCACCTGTGGTGTAGTGGTTAGCATAGCAACCTACTAAACCCAAGATCGCGGGTTCGCAGCCCGGCAGATGACCTTAGGATTTTTTAAAGGGAGTAAAAAATCCTTAGCTATGCCGTCCTTCGGAAGGGACGTAAAATGGGGGTCCCGAGCCTGTGCGATGTCAGGTACTCGTTAAAGATCCCTATCCTAATTATACCTGGATAGGCAATATTTAGGACTCCTACCGTAGCATCGTCCGATTAGCTATAGCAGCATAAAGTGACGTTAAACGAAAATAAACAAATAAACAAGGTCTGGTTGGATTAGAAAGAGGCCTTGTTTTTTGGCTGCTTTCAATGTAATTAAACTACTTATGGGAAAAAACCTTCCACCTAAAATATTTTCAATTATATGGCTAAAAAATTATGATACATCCGAAAATATCCTTTATGTATTGTAAATATATATTGCAGAAATAACATATTTCTCTATTTAATAAATATGTTAACCAGAACAAAAAAATTAACACGACTAACCATAAAGATTCTAGACTTTGGTTCAAGACCCAAGTGTTCAGTACATATTAACGAGTTATATTTCTGGAACAACGACTACGCAAGAAAAAATATTCCCAGTATACAATATCGGCCTGCCAAAACTTCACCAAATAGGTATGAATGTTCCATTAATCGCTTAAGGGATTTTATTTAAAGTGATCACTCAGATATTTTATTTCTCTTTTGGGCTGCTTATAAAATTCATTCATAGACTTATATTTCTGTGATCCTTTTACATAATTTGTATACTTTCTTTATATTACAGTAACCCCCTTACAGCTTACACCTTTGATCTTTCGTTTTATAGCTCAATATTTTCTCATTTTATTGATATATTTTAATTATCGCTTAGTTTTCTGGTGGATCCAACCAGGTTTCAAACTCGGAACATATGTAAGTAGTATCTTTCATGTTTGATCCAGAGTGAAGATACATTCTGATGATAAGGCCATCACTCAATGAAGGAGCCGCCATGATGAGATAGGAGTACACGCACGCATTCCCTTTACACGCTACCTTCATTAAACTGATAGGCCTTCTACACATGTATCGCATGTAACAACACACGGTCAATTACGAAATGTCACATGAGTTAAAAATGGCTCCCTTTACTGGATGGAGTATTATAATTTAATACATTTGAGTATGGAGCTCAGAAGTATTAAAAATGAGAATTAAAGAAATTACTTTTTAGACCTGAGCTACCATCCTATAAGAACAGATGATTTCGTCTGTTTTTCGTACATTCTACGGATTTAATAAACGATCCAAAGAAGTATTGTATAGTTTAAACGAAAAATATAAGTTTTTTAAAAATAATTCTGTAACAATATTATTAATCACTGGTTTGATACAGTGAAACACTGAGCATAATAAGGATATCAATACTTTCAAGAATTGCAATTGTAATAAGTCAGATTTTGTTAGAAATATTTATTCAAGTTTTAGGAACTGTTAATTCCAGTGCAAAAGTTGTATTGTAACAATATTGGAAATATTTCATTTTCATTTAACGATTTTTTCTCTTTTCTTATTATTTATTTTAATCCAAGACTGTTTATTTTTATTTATTTTTTTAAGTGCTTCCAATAGGAATATGCTTTATTAGCATAGGCATATCATTATTTTTATAACCACATTTACTAGATATATATTTTTTGTACAGTCGTAAATTTAAATAATTCGACAGTAAAAAAAAAAAGGTTTTATTTTTACGTTATCATTAAAAGGCTAGGTTCCATATTTTTTTAAAAACAAAACGCATAATAAACTTTCAGGCATTATAGAAACAGAATAATAAATATTATTATAATTATCCGATTTCTACTACTTATGTTCTATAATTTTTGACTCTGATGTTTTAATAGGACTGAGTAAAAGAGTTTAGCGTCCTTTGAGCAATAAATTTTGTATGTAGTCCATGAATTATGTCTGGATACATTTTCGTCAAACCTTCTCGGTTAGCTGCGCCATTTTCAGTTGGATAAGATTATATATATATAGAATCGTAGTTGAGATTCATACTGACTGCGATATGGCGTCTTTGTAACTTGTTTTGTATAATTGTAACTTATTTTAGTTGATGCAGTTTGAAAATGACACAGCTTACCACAAACTTTATAAATATCGAAGAATCTGTACCAATGCGATAAAGTTTTATACACAAGAAGCAGTTAACGCTAAATAATAAAACAGGGAAAATATAAGCTCCCTTTGTTTTCAATCTTGAGGTAAACAGGGGGAATGAGTCCCAAAAAGTTGGTTATAATATCTCTCTAACTCGAATATCCTACTTCTGATTTCAACGTGTCACAACTGATCTAGATTATACAACTAATATAATTTAGCGATGGATTGTAAACTTCAACGGGGTTTTTAAAAATATAAAAATATTTTAAAAAGTTAAAATTTTGTCAACTATTTAGTTGTTGTTTAATCAGAGTGAGGCATAGAACAGAATATTGAAAAGCGTCTTCTTAATTCGATCTTCATCGTTGGAAACATATTAAAGTATCTATTAACTTAGTCAGAGTATACGACCTAATAAATTTGCTATTGGGATTAAACTTACAAATGTATTTTCTCCAGAGCTGGGATGAGGAATTGTTCTGCTTGATATCAAACTGATATAGTCGCAGTGAGAATGTTGAGTTTATTTCGTGGCCAATTCAAATTTGAACCGCCCTGACCCGGTTTAATCTGACGCGGCTTTTAGTTTGAGAGTCATAACATTACATGTTATGATTCCTTACTCTTTCCATTCATATT
Source organism: Euschistus heros (assembly GCA_003667255.2). Taxonomy (NCBI): domain Eukaryota; kingdom Metazoa; phylum Arthropoda; class Insecta; order Hemiptera; family Pentatomidae; genus Euschistus; species Euschistus heros. Next base: position 335,786 of record RCWM02000086.1, on the reverse strand, counting down.
CAAACACGAATTATATTAAGATATTTTATCTACTAAATCTGAGATCAGTTTCTCTATTGTTTTCTTTATGAATTCATAGAATAGCTGATTAACGAGATCTGCACGAACAACGTAGTTTTGATTCAATAATTTTTTTAAATCAAGTAATAGTCCTTTACTAAATGGAATTAGTTCACAAGAGCGCGATTGAAGCTGAAGGTTTTCAAATAAACATTTGTTCGATGAAGAGTAAGGTATTGCGCTATCGACTGATTGATCGGAAACAAGAAGGAAGGCCTGAGACGGCGCCGATCCAGAAGAGGGTATGGAAACCCCTTATTAATCCCATTGGGATACGGGATGAGGCCCTTGTCAAAATATAATTACAGTAGATGAGGATGGGTGGCTGTTAGTGTGGTCTATCAGCAGCGATGACTGGCAGCTTCTGGGGCGCCAGTCTGCCACTGCTCTCCACGCTCCTTCATCGGCACCAACTGTGTATTCTTACCTATGAGGAGTCGAGTGTCTTGCTGAACAAGTATGGCAGTTAGTCTGATCTGAGGATACATTTTCATGTCTTATAATTACGTTATTAATTAATTAATTATAATTTAATAAATTGGTCACTTTAATACGGAATTGAACTTCACAAACATTTTCCTTTCTATCTTTTTAACAATTTGATAATACCTGAAGAAAACACGCCATTATTTTTAAATAATGATTCGAAAATTTCCTAACTGTCGTGAAGAAGTGGAGAAGACAAAATTGTGCACTTTCCGGTAGGGCGTCTTTGATCGTTTTCATTAACTCTGTAATTACTCTAGGCATACCACTTACGTCAAAATACCTTAAGGACTTATTGAAAAGCACTACGTAACCAATTTTCCACAAAGCTGATATTGAAAATTATGCTTTAAAGGTTAACTTGTTATCTTGGTAATTTAACATATCTACTTCTTCACAACAACCACTGATATATTAAAAAGTTGTAAAGAGCGATTTAATTTTTTAGCGAGCTTCTAAACTTCACTAAATTATACACGACCTTTAGAAACTTCTCATGGAATGGCAAAATGAAACAAGAGTATAAAGAATACGTAAAATCTTAAACCTGGATAAATAATATTGTTGAAAACTAAACAAACTAAATGCGTTTTATAAGCCTGTTCGTTCGGTATACCTATTGGTTTATTTATGCTTAAATTTAAAAATGAAATTATAAAACCTGAAAGTAAGCAACCAAAGCAGAGTTAATTTTTTTCTTACTAATTATTTTTTGATATTTGGAACTTTATGTGTACAAAAAAAAACAAACAAGTAAATGTGTTGAATGTGATAACAATGATAGGTCAATAACTTGTAAAGAACTACTCACGAGTAGCACTTCAATAAATGTTTTACATTAGAAGGTCTTGTGGCCATCTTCTTTTCAAACGCCTCGGAAGGTTATCAGAAATCCATTGTGAAGCAATTTTGGAGACTAGTGAATTTGAGTCGGTATGGAGTTTACTGTAAAAAGGTAGGTATTTTTGGGTTAAATCAGCAACATATACAATATTAAGTTCTTTATGGAGAACTTATTTTTGGCATAATAAGGAGCATTGAGGATTTTACAAACGAAGGATTGGATACGAGAAGAATAAGAAGCGCTCCAAAGCTCAATTTCGAAAGTACAAATAGTTCTAATTCATGTCATGTGAATAAATCTTTTGTAATTTATTGAAAGCTTTGAACGTTTGTCTAGTAAATAATTTTGGAGTAGCATTAAATGACGAGCAGTCTATTTTCGCTTTAGTCTTTTTTTTTTTGACGTTTGTCTAATTGGAGTCCTAGATAGCGGTTCTTTTCAGCAGGGATTAGTGGAATATCTTTAAAGGATACTCTAGGACAGTAAGTCGTAGGTTAACGACTAGGGTAAGGGACACGTGCAGAGAATGGAAAAAGAGAGATTGAACAAGAATATTTTCAGTAAAATTATGGGGTACAAATTCAACCACGGATACATTGTGCAAAGTAAACATGAAACACTGAGGCTCGGGATCACCAGAATTTATCTGAAGATGGAATAGAAAACCAGCAATTCCTGTAAAATGCGGAAGTTGTGGTTGACAAGAAAAACCTCCTGTATAAGAAGACCTGAACGGAAGAAAGGAGGAAAAAATTCAGTGAAATCCTCAGGCAAAGATGTGCCAAGAAGAAAGAACTGAAAAAGAATCCTACATCATAGTCGCATGGTCCTTAAGCGCTGTTTCGCGTCAAATTAATAAATAAACAATAGCTTTGGATCCTGAAAGAATTACTGATCAACAGTAACCACCAAGGAGGTGGTCCGAACAATTTCTCTCAACCATAAGGATTTTGCTATAAAACTTTGAATTATCATATACCCATTTAATTATGCAACTAGATGTTCCCGAGGGTCTCCCACATCCTAGGGCGTTCCGGAATCAGTTGCAATTAGACCGTAGCAATAAGTATTTGATTGCTGATGTAATATTGGAAAAACTTAATACTTATATGAAAACATTATCAAATTAAAAAGTATTTTTAAAATGCTTTCATTTGATGTTTTTATAATTTTAATAATATCATTTTCCTATTGATTATATATGTCATTATATATGAAGGGTAAAACACAATGTATGTTTTAAACGTTGTTATATTCGGTGATGTGTGAGGGAATTTTCATGTTTGATATTAGTAAAACTACAACTAAACCCTTCAACTTTGGTTGTATTATATCAATAGTACCTCTTTATTATAAATTGTTTATATAATAAGTATTGTATTTTTAAATATCGTGTACTAAAATTGAGATTATATTATTTGACTACTATGAAAAAATAATTGAGATTTAACGGATATGGGTGTTTATACCTGTATTTGGTACTTTCTTGAACATTTTAAGAACTAGCGTTTAGGATTATATTTACAAATTTTTATATAGAAATCTTAGGTTTATTCAAGAAATATTCGATAGTTGAAGTTCTTTGAAAATATTTGAGTATTAATAAGAGATTACATTTTTCAGGAATAGAATTTTAAAAAAACGAAAATACTGCTACGTATTTACTTAATGTTCTTCCTCTACTATTAACATAAAAAAATAAAATAAAAATGTAAATAGCTCCTAACGAGGGATCCAAAATACAAGTATTAAATATAATTATTGTGAGGATGGGATGGGGTATTAGAATTATACAGGCTAATGGTCTTGCATTATTACAAAGCTCTCTGCCGGCTTATCCATCGGAGGCATCTCGTCCTCACCGCAAAAACGAAAAAGTAATAACCTCATTTACGTCATTAAAAACCTTTCACAGGATAGGATTTTCGAACAGTAGTTTTGAAAAAGAAAAAAATATTCCTTCGTCCATGGATAGTATAGATTCATTCTTCAAAAAATATTCTATGGACGTGTCTCTTGGTGAGGCGTAGTTAATGTATAAATAGATCGTATGCCTAAATTTCTATTTTTTACATTTATACTGTGAAATTTACATTCGGTTGATAGAGAATGTTACATGTTAACATTATTCTAAAAACCTGCAGCAGATCCTACAAGGACACACTCAGTCTCTCACGGATCTTTTTGGCAATTTTTTTGGTGGTTCCTGGTCAAAATATATTTGGCACGTATTTTGCCGTTCAGACTAATGGAACCTAGAAGCTGAGAAAAGAATGAAATAGCATTAAATTAATTTATTTTATAACTCGAGATTAGAAAATGTCGTGGACATGATTCTCGCACCAATTTTTTTAAATTTCTGAGAGCAGATTAAACGAAAAATACAGTCACTTCACAGATTTTGGTTTATTTAAGTTTAATTCTATATAGATGAATAGATCTTCAAGCAAACTATCTTTTTAGATTTTGTTACGCAAGAAATGACGTCAGATTCTAATTCAGCACCCTCAAAACATTGAAAAACGTTTATTCAATAGAAACAAAAAAAATAATATTTTACCCTCTTCGAGGGGAATGAACTTTTTAAACTGATTATTGGTAACTTTTCCTTAAATTGCCATTACTCTGTTACGAAACTCAACTTGATTGGTATCGCTGGAAACGGGAGAGCCTCAGCGTCATTATTTGGTTAAACAAATATAGAATTTGTTTTAAGAATTTAATTAACCTAAACCAAAATATAATTGTATAGAAGCAGTTGTATTTTTAGTTAAATTTGCACTCAAAAATAAAAGTTTTGGTGCGAGAATCATGTCAATACCATTTTTTAATCTCGAGTTATACAATAAATTAGTTTAATCCTATTTAATTTTTTTTCTCAGCTTGTAGGGCCCAAAATACGTGTCTAATATTGTTTGACCAGGACCTCCAAAAAAACATTGCCAAGAACCGTGAGAGACTGTGTATCCTCCCCTAGCTAGTAACAATTTTATCATATCCATCACAAACCTTGGAAATTATTTGAAAAATAACTACAAAATTTTTAATATAGGGTCTATAAAGTAAGATAATTTTATTAAGTTTTTTAATTAAAAACAAATATTAAGATTTAATGTAACATACTCCAAATCAATTTGTTCATATTTACGCCTACTTTTACTGTCTTACTTTCAGGATAATAAATTGCTGAAAGAAATATTGAAAAAGTAATGAATATATACAATATCAAAATAAATATATCCGACAAAGTAGCTTAAGACCGGTTTTGTATTTCTTAATTATTTTCCACCGACAATAATTCCATCATTTTAGATCTTTTCTTGGAAATCATTTTCCAAGTTTTTGCACTAATTTTTATATAGGGTGAGTACCTCTTAGTGTAAAAAAATGATTAGGTGAAACTAGATTAAAAATGAAGACAAATGCCGCAGATCTTACCTTTCTATTCCGATCCGTTGGAGATATATGATAATTCAAAGACTTTTTTGAGGAAACTTCGATTTTTACCATAAAACCTGCTATATCTCCATTTTATTTAAATATTTGAATTTAATATTTAAATATACGTTGGCTTATTCTTTTATTGCTTTCGAATAATATGGAGGAGAATGGTGTTGGAAAATTATATTTTGCCGAACTTCAGGTGGATTATCGTGATGAAGTTGGGGTAAAATATTTTGTAACAAATTCTCGTAATTCTCACCATTCAATCTGTTGGGCAAACTATGGTTTTTCAACACTATTCAACAGCAGTACAAAAATAAAGATACTAACGATAATAATAATATGAAAAGGAAGTAATGGCTTCCCCTGTAAAAACAGACTCATCTGTCCATAAAATTCACCTCAAAAAGTGGTATTCTTCAACATCATCTACATACAGAAGCTAATGGAAAAATTGAAGTCTAAGTTCATTATGATTGGGTTTTGAACCTTGTATTGAAGATCTAATCAAATAAATCCTAAATAAATAAATGTAAATAACATAAAATCCTTTGATCTGGTGTCGGTTACTTGACAGTTTTAATTTATTTTCTATTAAACAATAATTTTTTTTCTTTGCTCCTTATTCCAATGAAGAGTTTATTATGTCTAAAATGCATATTTCTATTAAGCGATTGTCATAATGTCTTATTTACACAAGTAACTGATTTGCATGCCAAATGAAAACACCATGTTTTTTCCGGTTTTAAAAGTAAATTTCTCTATGAAATCGATACGCATCATTAATTTAATCATACCATATGAAAACTAATTAAATGTGCAAGTTTTTGTGAGATTTGCAGTTTTGTGGATAGTTTTTTCGAAAAACAATGAGCGTTGAAGTAATAAAGATATTCTAACTTCCCTAAATAAGGTGAAGATCGAGCTTTTGTTTAGGTCCCAAGTTTATAAAATTCAAGGTTACATGTACTCTGCTCTTAAGTTTCATGCTAATTCCGAAAATGTGGTCAACATTAAAAAAATATATAAACAAAATGGAGATATTACAGCTTTTATGGTTAAACATGTGGTTTCCTCAAAAAAGTCTTTGACTTATCATATATCTGCAACAGATTGTAATAGAATGATAATATCTGCAGCATTTGTCTTCATTTTTGATCTAGTTTCACCGATTTTTTTTTTTTTTTTTTTTTTTTTTTTACACTGAGAGGTACTCACCCTGTATAGTAATAATATTTCATTGATAACGGCATAACATAGCAGAAAATTAAAGTTTCTTAAAGAAATGGTTTTACGATACACACAGGATGGTATTTTTACATACAACTTTATTTGATGATTTAGGAGATCTAATATAAGTGCAAAATCGAAGACGCAATTTTATAACATATACTACTCTTCTTCCTGTTTTAGTTCAGATTAGAAACATGTCCGTTAATTTTTTATAATTTAAAATTTCATTCAGTTACCCAAGCTATATTTGACTATGTCTTGTATAATTGTTTTCAATTTTTACTATGGTTTTGTTTTCGTTAGGGAAGTGATACTTTAAAACTTTGTTTTTTTAGTTAAGATTAATTAATTTGCCATACATACAATGTTTTCAAGAAAGTAGTTATTTATTTTTTCCTGATAATGGTTTTTCTTATGGCTTTATTAAATCAGATCTTGATGTCGAGTAAGATTCTTACACGGCATTGTAATGCTACGGGACGGAAAGGTGACGATCCTCTGTCATTACAAGGAAGTGTCGGATGGCTTGGCCTGGGTTTGTTAAACCTAGACACTCGACAAAGGGAATCGGGTTGCTGGGGAAACCGCGACCCTCCCTCTCGCTTTAACAGATAGTTCGCCATCTGTACCATTGTCAACATTTACATCAAGGCTGTCTTGTAACAGAATGTTGTTCAAAGGTTGCGAAGAATGTTAAAATATTTTTTATGGAACCGTGATGGACGAACTTTGTATTGATAATTCATTACGAAGGTTTACTTTTAATAATCGTCAACTTTTTTGTGCAATACATCCTCTTAAACATTTTGAGGATTATCTTTTTTAACAGGTCGGTTTATGTATGAATAGTTTTCAATTCGAGTGGACAGGTTACCATGATTGAAACAGTCAAGCGAAGGAGATAACCTATAAACACCTCGAAAGTAGTAAATGCCTGATAGTAACCATACGAGGACATGAGAGGATGAAAGCAAGCTTGCTTACGATCTGTCTAAAGTTAATTTTGTTTAAAGAATGAACGTTTGCGTTTTTCTCCTCTTAATATTAGTGAGTGTTTAGGTTAAATGGTTGAGTGGATGAATATTATTTTATGTATAGAAATGTTACTTTAAGTTTGTAACATAAAAACTTCATCCAGTTATAGCTTAATTTATTCAAAAGTACACATATGCACTGGATAAGAACAGTGGTTTATAAAATAATTTACAGCGAAAAATTACAATTACCCAATCATACAAAAAAAAAAAAAAGTTTCTATTTATTAATTATTACATGGAAGAGAATGTTTCCATGTCTAGAATCACTCTGGGATTCTATTAGTTTATTGATTATGTTTCATAAGTTGTTACAAGAAGCAAAGACATTCCCTTTGGTATAACCAGCTTGGGATTGAAAAATTGTATACAGTGATTATCGAAGGCTTCCTCTCAATCAGGCTCTTCTGCTCTATTTCCGTTAGCCCGAGGCAGCCAATGAGACAGCTCCGAAGAGGGATACAGGACGATCAATGTCCGGTATAGGATTGGTGTAGCCCAATAGCCCTCCGGCGGGAGGGGTGCACCCACAATGGAGGCCCTACACAATGCTCCTTTCTCATGCTAATGCTCTTCATTACCATCTGGTCCTAGTCAGCTGATTAAAAACTCGCCGCCATCTTGTCATCAGGAGAGTGCTTCAGCTGCTACAATGGCTGACCTATTGTACTGCCACCTACCCCGCGTTCCCTTATTTCTTCTGGATATCCGTCTAAAAGTCGAAGCCTAGATTATGTTCACTTGGCGGAGAAGAGAGTAAAGTTAGACTATAAGTCAATACTGACGTGTACTTGATAAAGAATTCGTAGGGTGAAGGCTAGGATTCCATGTGTTTCAACAACCTAAACAGCTGATCAGTCACAGATCCAAGGTGGGACAGTGGGTAGACCCTCCCCCTCCCCCCTGAACTCCAAAACGAAAAGGTAATTAATCGGATTTTCTATAAGTCCTGAAGCCAAATAAAATGGCCAGTTTAAAGGTTGAAATTTTCAAAAATTTCTCTGATCTCCCTTTCCTCTAGGGTAATGGTAATATTGGTATTCCGTCCCCGTCCCCCCCCCAAAAAAAAAAAAATGTTTTCCTAGATCCGTGCCTGCTGCTCATACACTTGTTTCAGGTTTGCTACTAGTTATTACTACTTAACAAATAAATAATTTTTTCATCTTATTTAAGCGAATATACTTTACATTCCAATTTCCTTACCACTCCTCTCCCCCTGATAACCCTTGAAATGCACCTAGAGCTTGAAAAATATACTTAATCCTATCTTTACTACCTACCTAATCAATTCTATTAGACTAACAGGCTTTAAAAAAAAAAAAAATCAAATATTAGCATCTAGTAGCTATAACGGTTCTGAATCAATGTTCTTTTGTGAAGGTGGTCTCTCGCAATTTGAGAGGTTACCTTCTGTTTTAAAACGTCGATTGGAACACAATGCTCAATCAGGAAATGTAGACCTAAGTCGAAGATACGTTATTATTTTTCAACAAACAACGCTGAAAAAAACACAACAAACAATGAGATAAAAATAAAATGGAAAATCTAATGAATATTCTTAGATTAAATAAATACATACAATTGTAATTTTAAAATATTTGTTACAGGCTGAAGATATGACATATTATGAATGCATTGATATTAATGGAAACATTTTTTTTTATTTGAAGGAAAAAAATTATATAGAGAGGCCATACCACTTATCCAGTGGTAAGCTATTGCAGTTTAGAGATTTCAGAAGACATTGCGCTTAAGAATAAGTTTACTCAAATAAGACATTCGAGTGGTTAATTTGTAATTAAACTGGAACTGTCCAGTCCCCATTGCGGTTGTAAAAAACACATGACGGGTCCTTATGGTATTATATTATTTTTACTAGCCAATTAAAAAAACAACTGAATATTTGTTTATAAATAATTATAATTGCTTCTTATGTTCATGGGGAAATAACTGTAATATAAATTTAATTTTGATCTGAACTATGGAGATAACCAACCACCCCTAACCTCATGTGCATAATTAAACAGGCCGAAAACATGTTTACCGCAACAACCATTCTTGTATATACTTTTAATGGAGGCAGATAATTTATTTAGTGTTGTTGAGATATATTTCTTATCTAGTGAGACAAATTGCACATCTAGTTGAGGTGAGGCCTCGAAGTAGATAAAATAACGCTGCTTTTAATAAATTTGATCTTTACCTTAGTGGAAGTTCACAAATGCGAATAAGTAAAGACGAATACATTGGGCAATATCAAAGCTGAAGTGAGTATAGAAGAAACGAACATCCTCTGTCCTGTTGAGGCATACATTTGAACGACTAGAAGAACGATGTCTCTCTTAAAGTCGACCAAGCGTGACGATTGTGTAAGATTAGGAAGCGGATTAGAGATTAGTACCAGGGTCGTTTTGTAGTAGGTATCTTTATTAGAAGGAGATTTAGGAAAGCTTTTAAAAGGTTACAATACTCTTAATATGACTATTAAAAACAAAAAATATAAGTATCTGGTTTTCCAGTTAAGCCTAAATAGATGAAAGTAAGATCAATGTTAAAAAATCAAATTTTCATCCTGTCTAATATCTTATAAAGTTTTTGAACTACTATTTAATTAGTATAATGTATGTCATCATAATATTATGATATAATTATGATTTTATATTATATTGTAAAATGGTTCCATTTGATAATTTTTTATTATTTTAAATTCATTGTTTTTATCTTTTTCTATCTTATGAAGCAGAGGTTTTGTTAGAGAGATTGAAAATTCCATAATATAATTGTAGGGGTCCTAAAACGTTTTAATAAAATATAATATCTATAAAAAATACTTAGATTTAAAAACAAGATAATGAAATTACTTAATAAAACTTAACAACTTAATAAAACAATAATGTATAGAAAAACAGAAAGACCAAGATATACTTAAAAATAAACTAAATAAACATTCATTATGTTTAATCAAATAATATATATACATATATATACTTTCTAATTGTACAAAAAACAAAAAACAAATTTTAAAGTAGAAAAAATAGTCACTATTGAACAAAACATAAAAAATTAATGTATACACTATATCGCACATGTATTTCAAAAGTGAAACAACTCAAAGAACTGAATTTTTGAGTTATTATCAGATTAAGTTCAATAGTCTTCTATGAAATGTCAAAAATGTATCGATTTAACTTCAAATCTCACACTCAGATAAATATAAATGACATTTCAGACAAACTTTTGATATTTCATGCAAAACTGTGCTGTTTACATTTTAAACAGTTGTGTTTTGAAATACATGTGCGATATTAAAAAAAATTACAAAACTAATTACAAAAAATAAAACACTATTCCAGAAAGGAAAAATAAAATCTGATGAAGGAATTATCAAAAAAATCATTCCAAAAATTCTATTATTTTCACAATCGATTCCTTAGGCTTTATGCTCCTGAATTCATAAAGGAGATTTTTAACAATCGTTCTGTCATTATTTTAAAAAGAAAAAATTGATGGATCTACAAATTGTCATTTCGAATATCTTGATTAATTTTTTTTATGGGTGTAATTAGGGGATACATATTACTTTTATTTTTCAAATATTCAAGATTGTGGTCTAAATATAGTTTTGAGATATCATTTCTCACCTCACATCTCCATCCCTAAGTCTTTACTTTTTGGAAAATGCCAAATATAGTTATACAAAAATCAATTCCCTTTTAATAATACAGGAGCTTCATGAAAGCTTTTTTTATAATAACGATTTGATATAAATAAAATTTTAATATCTAAAATTTTTACAAAAAGGTAACTATTAAATTTCATAGAGTCTTTTTTAAAACGATTTATTAAAATAATTGACTGAAATAACACTGATTCATATTTTTTCGCTCTCTGAGGTTTCCACCACTAACATATTTTTATTTGGACGAAGGTACCATATACAATACATTAATATATAAAGGTTTTGTTATGAAATTCGTATTGTAAGTAAAACCAGATAAATAACACGGACAAACTTTCTTATTTTATAAATAATTTTAATTTTAACAGCAGATAGGAAATCGGGTAGGGTTTTTTTGGGTAGAATCGAGATTGTTTTCCTTTTTTTTTTTATCAGAAGCTTAGTGCGTATTTGATGATGACCTTAACTTAATAGTTTTATAATTCAACATTGGGACGGATTTATGTATAGTTTTGTCTAATTTTCTTAGACGATCCATTTTCTTTTTATCTTTTCTTTTTATAAGAACAAGGTTGGGGGTTGTAAAAATGAATAGTGAAAGGTATTCAAGGGAAAGAGGGCTCTAATCATTATAAAAAAAAGAAAAAGCATTTTCTAATGAGTTTCTTCGAAACTTTTTCGAAGGACCTTTCAGAATAATGACTTTTTTTCATTTTTAGTCTTGAAAAGATGCTTCACAACAACTTTCTAACAAATTTTTTAGAAACGGGGACTTATTTGTTCTCTTGTCCAATATTTTGGAGAACACTTGTCTCTGGAATATTTAATAATGTATTAAGTGTGTTTTTTTTTTTTTTTTTTTTTTTTCTAATTTGTGTATTTTTAGGTTTATTTTTTATTGAAATAAGATATTACTTATTTATTAAAATTAATAATTAAATGCATTAAAGGGTCTTGCGGGTTAAATAATTGAGTTATTAAAACTGTACAAGATAAAGCAATTAAACGTCTTGCTTTAACATATCACCAATAGTATGTTATCTATCGGAAATAATGACTGACTACGAATCAAAGCACCAATATTTAAAAGATTAAAGTGGGCTCCTCTACTCCTGTGCAAACAGTTATATACATATTCGTTACCACACGCTTGTTATTAATCAAAAATTTAAAAAAAAATAACAGCTGAAACATTGAACTCCATGTTTTTTTTGGCTCTGTTCCACCAATTCGACCCTTCTGTAATTTTAACATGTAATAGCTAACTAATGAACTAATAAAATATATTTTTAGTAGGTGTCAATTCAGGGATTTGTATAAAAAAACCACCCCCAAAAAATTAATTTCTAGCTTTTTACAGTTTCCAATATCAATAAACTCTAGAAAAAATATATTATTTTTAGTTTATTAATGTTTATGTACAGTTTAAATTTCATAAAGATATCTATCTTAGATAGATACCGAGAAAAAAATATTTACGCTAAGGGTTGTCACCGCCATTATTATTATTCTCTTACCAAACGGGTTAGGAATGTAAAATTAGGTGTATGGCCACTTAAGATGAAGAGAAAAAAAAACAAGGTAAGAATCCTTCATTTGGCACTGATGTAAATTTCAAATGCTTAACCTCCTAGACCCTTTAATATTTTCTCATCAAGCTGTGCAATTAATTGTAGTTGTAGTTTGAGAATGGCAATAAAATGAAATGGTAAATCATTTGAGTAGAATTTGATTAAACTATGATTCAGAATGCTGGACAATAACGAGATCCAAAGACGACAATTTCCTTAGATTTTCTATATTAAGGGGAATATTTGATCCTTTAAATAATAATGGTGTACGGAGGATCCATACCAACGCAGAGATAAAGGAATTGTACAGAAGCCCCAGCAATTGATGTGGGTTTGCTCCGATCGGCAGCTCATATTGCAAGGGTGACTCCAGATCTTAAAAAAAGGGATTATATGTGAATAATTGTGAATTAACCGATAGATGGCGAGAGCCATTTTACATGTGAGGTTACAAAGATACGGTGTTATCTTAAGAGCTTGAAATTGATAATAAAATTTACTTTATTTAATTAAATTGTTTTTAATATTGTTTGTTAAAATATTATTCATGGGTCTTTAGTTGTAAGCACTGATAATGCAGTCTATTATCCGCAACAGTTTCTTAATAGTATCGGTATATCTAGATTACCTACTTAAACATTAAAATTAAAAATTGGATGTCTAATTATGCTTTTACGTAATCTTTAAATACCTAATCACTGTAATTGTAACCTGGTTAAGCAGTAAGTCCTACGCGTGAAAAAAAATCATTAATGAAATAATTCTCAATTTTATACTTTAATACAAGCTTTTTATCGATAAACAAATAAAACCTCAAATGTTAGTTAAAATTATTTATGTTCTTTAATTATCAGAGCGGGCGAAGCTGAGACGGGGGAGGCTAGTTAATAATATGCATATTAATAATATGTATATATGTTATGATTTAACATGAATTAACATATAATATGAATAATATAAAAAAAGTTTATTAAAAATTAAGTAAGCCACTGATGATGACTAAATTAAAAATAAATATTTGAGCAAATAAATTCAGTTCTGTCTAAATATTTAGGTACACAAAATATAAATAATATCAAACTAAGACAAGTAACTTAAAAAAAATCATACATGATGAGAAAAAGTAAATAGATATATAAAATAATACCAGACTTCAATGACAAGAAATTGCCAGCCTTTTTAAATCCAAGTTTTTTTTGGCACATTTTTCACTAAAACTCTAAAACTATTTGTCCGTTCTGAAATTTCTATTTTTTAAAACTATGATCGGGTTAAATTTACTATCAGACCTTACATATGAAATTTTGAATAAGTCACGTTATACACTTAAACCAGCCCACTGAAAATGTCAATATCGTCATACTTTGCCAAAACATATATATTTAGCGTTCAGGCTTGGGCGTATTACGGAACCTAATCAAAATTTCATATATAGGGTCTGATAGTAAATTTAAACAATTTTTTACTTTTGGAGTTTTAATAAAAAACGTGCCAAAAAAATTTGGGTTTAAAAAAGTAAGCGGTTTTTACCATGCTGTTGTGGGTATTTAACGGGACTTGATCAGAACTTAATATATAGGTTCTTACAGTAAATTTAACGAGCATTTAAAAAATATAAATTTTGGATGGAACAATCAGTTTCGGAACTATAGCCAAAAGAGTACCAACGAACGTATTTTCGCAGCGAAGTGCGACCTCAGTCAAAGAGTGCTGTAATAAGGGGTGTAGAGTGCATGAAATATGCGATAATTTTTGACTTCACAGCTTCGTGAATGTAATGTAATTAGCTTTAATTGATTTGAAACATATTTTTCTAAAAATAGAACTTCTCCCCTCCCCCCACCGTTAGTTCACCCCCCCCCCCTCCTCCGGTGTGGGGAATTTTAGAATGTTTACCTTCTTACTACTCCTAACGAAGGTATGAAGTCAAAAATCATTGCATATTTCATGCACTCTACAATGTGTTTATTGACTGGACTACATCCCATTCGGCTCGTATCCAATCATTACAATCCAAAATCTTTCGGAAAATCTTAAATGTAACAACTCCTTTTACTTTTCCACAAAAACCTTATCCATATAGATCTTAATGTACTATATGTAGCTGATTCAGCCCAAAACAAGATATTTATACTTTCTAATTAAACTCCATAACAATTCAAATCCACTAGTATCTCAACTTCCCATTCTGTTTCTCGGAGTCGTCTGAAAAGATAATGGCTTTAAGAACCTCTAATATAGAATTTTAATTGAGGTGCTACCAATAGTTAGTTGCTTTACAAGTAATTGACATGTCATTATGAGCATTATCTTCACATTTAATAAATATATTTTTACTTTATTGTACACAGTTGTTAAGTTCAATAAATAGCTGACAAAAAATAATAATAAGAATCTATATAAAGCTCAGTTGAATTTAAATAAATCCCTAAAGTTGAACTACTTAATTTACAAATAATGTATTAACTTCCCCCCCAAAAAAGTTTGACATTCACGATCATTGTCCATATTATTTAGGTTAGATAAAGTTGTCAATGATAGATATAAGTTCACAAAAATCAAATCTTGTGCATTTTTAGGGGCTACACGCATGATCTTTGACTAAGAAATCTTTGTGGGGCCTCATACCAAGTTAATATTTTTGTGGCTGACTTCGAGTATGAGAAGCCTATAGTTGCGAATGATGGCAGCTTGAGGAAGCACCCTAGAGCCAGAGTGGCAGCGGGAGGTGACGGGGTAATGTATCGAGCATCTGTTGAGAACAGAGCTGGGGGAGCCTGGCAATTTGAAGGGGGCAATGTATGGAGTGGAGCCTAATACAGTTAGGGAAGGGACAAAAGCTAACGAGGAATACAGTGCAGCTGTACCATCTCATAAATTGTTAGTAATCACCGAGATGGTTTCCCTTCCTTTTCATTTAACACAATGTCCGCCGCCCCCCAGGGGGCCTTTATCCCGCCCGTTCAAACCGCACTATGGCCCCGGGTAAATTAATACTCCCCCTCGCCACCTAGTCACTCTCCTTGACGAGCTCGCCCTTTTTATTATTACTTTTTTTTTGGTGGTTTCATTTTTTTCTACATCGGCAGGAAAATTTCCTATGAGGGCGTTTAGAGGTTACGTCAATAGAACCGCTGGTTCGGGAATGATATGGTGGACCGTTTGCCCTAGTCATTAAACCGAGGTGGTATCGAAACTGCTACTATTATGGTGGTACGTATCAGTATAATTTTTTTTATCCAATGAAAAAATCTATATCGATATTGATATTTAAAAAAGACTTAAAATATGAAATAAAATAAACCAAATATAAAATAATGTATATAGAAAAAAACTCTTAAAAATCAATTGAGTCAACAATTATTTTCCAAAAATTATGGTATAATGAATTTTTAAACTTTTATTGAGTAATTATAATTGAATGGCTCCGCCGAAAAACGTTCTAAGCGACAAACAAAATTTTGAGTTATTAGTGAAAAAAAATCATAATTTAAAGTTCTTGTTAGTTTTGTAAGTTAATTTTTTTTTTCACCTTGTAATTTGTTATATTTACATGTATAATGAAATAATGGATTGCTATATCATACTATGATGTACTATTTATAATGCATTTAAAAAACTTTAAAATTGTCACTTCAAAATTTTGTCGCTTAGAACGTTTTTCGGTGGACCCATTCAATTATTACTATATGCCTATATTATACTATATATGAATGAAGTCAATATGTAATATAGATGGGTCTATGGTTACATTCACATTAAGAACAATTAAAATAAAATTAATGAAAAAGAAGGAAGAAAAAAAAAAAAAAGAAAACATAAAAGAACTATGCTACACATAAATAATATAATATATAAAATATACAAATACGTGAAATATTTAAATAAAAAATAATATAATACGTGAAATATTTAAATAAAAAGTAATATAATACGTGAAATATTTAAATAAAAAAGTAATATAATAAAATAAAATATATCATAATAAATATATAATATAAAAATAAACAAAATTAAATAATAATAAACAATAAATAATGAAATATTCATCTTCGTATGAAATAAATAATGTGTATTTGAGATCTTTCATACAGTTGAACCGTGATCAAACAAAAGACAGGGATATCAGCACTCTTCCCTCTTCAAATATTTTTGGACGATTACTATGGACCATTCTAATTTACAATACAATGATCAGTAGACCATTTGTATAGATCCACAGATACACTTAATTCCTCTATGATCAACTTATTTTTTTTTTCAAATTTTATTCGACATCATATCAATTACTTTGAGTTACTGAATATAATTCGATGGGCCTATATTAGAAATCACATGCCAGTAGAGTGTTAGTGGATATCACTCAAGCATTCGAGAAAGCAACAGGGACTTTAAACTGAAATACGTACTACCACACACCTTCTACTTGATTTTTCACTTATTTACATCGTTTTTTTATTTGGGGATTAGAGCTATCACCAGTAAAACATATTCTAGTTTGAGTGCTTCAGGAATCAATACTTATACTGCTATTATACAGGACGTACATACATGGCAATGAAAGAAGTCCCTACGTGTTAAAAACGTTTCTATTATTACAAAATACTTCAATGCTGTTACTACTAAACTAGAAAAATAACTTATTGGTTACAAATATGCTACGATTCGAAAATATGAAGAAAAGACTGGACCATGATATGTCCCAATGCATCAACTTAAGGCATGGAACATACAAGCCAGTTTACGGCGATTTATTAACTCATTAACATTTTAACGAATAATTACTGCGACATTCACAAGAAGGAAAATTGACAAGAACGTGGGTAGAGGATATGTTGTTTTATGTAAATTAAGCTAGGGAAGAAGTTACGGTGGGAAGGGTACCGCTTTTTCAATCCATTTCTTTAATTTTTAATGTTTTCTGATTATCTATTCTATTAGTGACCGATGCCGATAGAAATTCTATTTGAAAATATAAGAAGTATTATATTGTATTTCAAATTTATTGAATCCAGAAACATTTTAATATAAATAATGAAGTAACATAATTATTTCTCAACATTATGGAATCCTGTACTTGTTCGATGATCCAACAGATCCGCTCACCGGCAAATTTGCATAACAAGAAAGGCAGGTAGCTCTAACTCACAAATAAAGGCATTGTCATTGGAAGGCAGTGGAAAGCTGAAAGCTCGTTGGATAATTAGATCTAGGAGGCTATTGGCGACAATAGGGGCCCCGGATCTGCCGGGAATACATTATGCCTCGAGTCGATTCGGGGCTGGGGGGCTCCTTTGTGGACAGCTGCCACTCGATTGGAGGGCCAGCACGTGAGCTTCCACCAATAGCTTCTTCATTATCACATTTAGCTCGCACTTGTAACGGCTCTCTTCTGCGTCTAGGGTGCACACTTTACAGGCTTCCCTGGATAAGGGAGGTCGGGAAATGATCGATAAGGCGTTATCAACTTCTGAGGTGAATGCTATAATTGTACAAGAAGAAAATGGCAAAAGTCGAGTATGGGATTCGTTATCACATTTATCCCTAACATCTTTCAGTACCAGGCTTGAATAGAGTACAATAACAAATTATAATGATGATTTTACACCCAGTTGAAACAATTTTCTTTTTTTTTGTTTACTAAGAAAATACGTACGATTTATTTATTTTATTTTTTATTTATTTTTTTATTTCACGTCTAAATACCGTTTTTAAATATCATCTCTCACCTCTCCTCCTCGCCTTCTGAAAACTGCTAAATATTAATGACAAATAAGAAATCGGGTTGGTTTTTGCTGCCATTCGTAGGAACCAGGATGGTTTTGCTTTTTCTTTTTCAAAATATTAATGCGGATGTATTCGATACTTTTATGATTCAAAATGGTTAAAAATAAAAATAGCGCAATAACAAAATAATAATTATGAGCTTAACACCCAATCGGACCAAAATTGACAAAGCGATTTTTATAATGCTATGTACGAGTATATCTGAATTACGTTTGCTCACTTTTACCTATTTAATAGAAGAAAAGTATGAACCATACTAATAACTTTATAGATTTTGTGATTCTTTTTCTTTAAAGTACTATTAAACTTTTAGTTTCCTATTATGTCCCCTTGCTTCGATAATGGATTCTTAGTATGTGGAGAACTGTCTGGCGAGTTCGAAATGAGGTTAAAAAGATGGATGGATTGTTTCATTGGATTCATGGGTTCCGAACTTTTTACTGATGTATAGATTTGTAAATAATGTGCCCTTACTATTATACCAATAGTCGTGCATTATTCTAGCTAATCGAAATCGCAATCTTTATAACATAAAGCTATTACGATTTTAAAAAAGTGGAAATAATTTGGAACTTTGATGCGATATAAGTTTACCTCGGCACCTTCACAAATAGTGGAACAAATATAAAAGGAATCGTGCCATGTGTGGTATAACTTCAAGCCTTATTTCTTTTCAATGTATTTATATCCTATGTTCACTATAAACCACCCTTATATTTATGCATTTACGAGTACATATGTCAGAAACATTGATAACTGATTGTTAATGAAAATTGCCGGTGCGAATAACTCGCCTCGGCGCAGTAAAAATGGACTGTATAGAATTTAATCAAAGCGAGGTTCTGCAACTTTGGGGAGATGTTAGCGGGAAAATAATTCAACCAAAAAATACAGATAAGCGCACTCACCTGGCTGCGGTCGCCGTCTCGCTCTCGCGGGGCCCCTGAAGTCCTCACAGACAGGCGAACGCTCCTTGTGGCCTGTAAAACTTGATTGAACTCTCCCTCCTCTGCTATCACCACTCATTAAAGTCAAAAGGAAAATTTTACTGGTTGTAGCACGAAAGGAAAACACTTTTAACATATAAAAGATTCTCGGAAGGCTATGTGAGCCTTGAGCATGAAAACTAGGAAGACTATGAAGTCTTGGACAAAAGTAGGTGCATCCAGGGCAGAGTGCAGGAACAGAGTGACCGAGAATGATCCTGAGGGGATTAAGATTGCGATTAGAACTCCCGCATATTAAACTTTGCGAGAGTTAATAAAGTCAACTGCCCTCTGGTTGGCAATAGGAAAACTAAGTAAAGGGCCGGTTAATGAGGGAAGTCGGTAGAGGGCGTCACTTGAACTAAATTACAATTTTCTCATTTCCCCTTAACACAAAAGCGCCGATCGGCGCGAACATACCGCCCACCAAAATTGGGATGTTGCCCAATTTTATTCCAAAAGTTATACAAGGAAAATGGTGTGCGGCAGCAGCAAATTTATACAATAAATAAAAGAAAAGAAAGCTCAATTTGAGTAAAGAGAAAGATAAAGAAAAAAGGAATAATAAAAATGCTGTAACAAGAATGGGTGCACAATTATACAATGTAAAGAAAAGGAAACAGCCCAACTGGGCAACAGTTATATAATGTAAAGAAAATAAAACAGTACTACTGTGTAAACAATTATACAAAGTAAAGAAAAAAGAATCAGCCCAACTGAGCAACAATTATATAATGTAAAGAAAATAAGACAGTATTATTAGGTAATCAATTATACAAAATAAAAAATATAAAGTAGCACAACTGTAGACGGTTATACAATGTAAAAGGAAGTCATTCCGGGAGCAGAATGAGCTTGTTCACAGATCTAGTGAGAGTGCGGGTAGAGGTCTCAAGGGTGGCTGCTCGTGAAACACCATCAGGATTGAGCTCGGAAATAAGAGCTAAAGGCCGGGAGAGTGAGGAGCTGTTCAGTCCCTTGCTCACAACAACGTCGCCCAGTTTCTTGGTTCCAACGGCGTTTGGAATTTGAAGTCCACTTATAACGTTGTGAATCATAATTAGGAACGGCGTTGTCAAGTATGCCGCCCACCCTGAGGACCTCCAGGCTACCGAGGAAAGGAGTACGGCAACAAGGCGGCTTTGCCGGCTTATCGGCACGGATATTAAGGAGAGACCCAGAAAAATGTTTAAAGGTATGGTCAGGTTCATTTGCGATGAGCGCAATGGGAGTAGACTTAAGATCCGGTAATGGCCTGGTGCTTAAGTCGGTGTCACGATAAGGAGGAGGCCAATGCTCCTGGCAATTGGTCAAAGAGGAGGGATCTTGAGTCCCTAAACAGAAAACTTTGGCTTGCGTGGGATGAGTAGGAGTAAGACTCCTAGAGTCAATATGGGCATGATTAGTGAGAGAAGAAACATCAGCAAATCCTACCGGGGAAAATTTAACAGACATCGAAATTTTAGATCGTACAGACCTTTTGATATTGACAACTGGTGGTTTTAAAAGGGTTCAGGGTAGTTTCAATAGGATTCGAGACCGGAATTTTACTTGTTACACTATCTTGGTTACCTTGTGAACATACTGGTTTCTTATTGTTTTTTTTTTTTAATAAGAAGGAATTTTGAACAATGTTGATTGGCTAAAGAATAGCGGCTATTTGAGGATGAGATGTAATTATCCTCTTCTGCAAGAGAAGCAAATGACCTTTCATCAGATGAATCACTGACAGTGGTATCAGCACCACCTGTTTTATCTACGTGATTAATTATTGAAACTCGATTTGAGTATAAAGAAGCATCTAGATTATTGATTTGTATGTCCTGGTGAACGTTATCACTGGTTAGTGCATGACTACATGTATGGATGTCAATAGAAGGGTCAATGTTTTCTGGAATGTCAGAAACATTTGAGTCTTTATGGTCTGTACTCACGGATTGTTCAACTGGGAGTTTTTCAATATTTTCAGTTTCCGAAGAATCATGGAAATCTTGGGAATTCTGGCAAACAGAAATTAACGAAGTGGCTAAACGATTTTGTGATAGGGTTTGGATAGGGCCTATGATTGCCCAACCAAAAATAGTACTGACTGCAATAGGACCAATAGAGCTTGGAATAAACGGATGAGGCAATAATAATTGCGGGTATACGTCTGCACCTAAGAGGAGGTCAATCTTGTCTGATTGATGAAAGTTAGGATCGGCTAAACACAAATGCTCAAAAGCGCGAGCAATTTCTGGAGTAAGGCCTTTAGGAGGCAGATGGTCAGCGATGTGAGGAACCACGGACGGGTTTATAAGAATGTGCCTCTGGGAAAACCTGGAGAAGATGTGACACGAGACTGTGCCAGGAGAATTGGAAACACGCCCACCTATGCCCGAGACGGTAATGGGCATATCCTGGATTTCTTGACCTAATTGGTCAAAGAGGCGCTTGGAAATAAATGACAGCTGCGACCCCGGATCGATGACCCCACGGACCGGAACGTAACCTAAGTGAGAATTAAAGATTCGTGCACGGAAGGTTCCTAGGAGTGAAGTCACGTGACTTCCGGTGGTACTACAACTCAGAGATAAGGAGGCGTCAACTGGTGCTTGACCAGTGGAAGCGGATGCTGGTTCACTCGCAATGTGATCAGCATGAGCTGAAGCGCGACTAGGCGCGGAATTCAAATGGAGATTTGAATTTACTACTTTGACGGGATGCAAAAGTGTGTGATGCTCTGATGAATTACACTTACGACAAGAAAATTTGGAGTTGCAATTACCCTTAAGGTGGGGACCCAAGCAATTAAAGCACCGTTTATGCCTTTTGAGGAAATCAATTTTTTGATCTCGAGTGAGATGAGAAAATTCGAAACAGGAGGATAAGGAATGCGCCTTACGACAAAGAATGCATTTGAGGTTAAAAGAATTTGAAGGTGCGGCCCGAGTTCTATCTGATGGTGAGGTATCAGGACTAGTGCTAGCAATTAGCGAATTAACTTTAGTGTTTCTATGTAGATTGATGGGGGGGAGAAATAATCTCCAGGGTTTTAATTTGCCTGATAATAAAATTTAGTAAGTCATCGAAAAGCGGAACTGATTTAGCGGAATTTTGATCCTCGAAAGCCTTAGATGTACGGGGGTCTAGATTATTTAATGCGAGGGTTAACAAAATAAAATTTGCCAAATCGTCGATTGGTAGCGCCTTGATAGCCTGCACCGAATTTTGATGTACCTCGAGAAAAGTTTTTAAGTTATTTAATGAATTTGAACTGACGGGCTTAAAGTGTAAGATTTGGTTCAGATATGCCTGGGCTATCCTCCTGGGGTTTTGGAAACGGTGTACTAGAGCTGAAAAGGCAAGGTCGTAATTTTCGGCTGTGAGTTGAAAGTTAGAAATTGCGGAAAGAGCACTCTCTTTTAAATTGGATCTTAAATAATGAAAACGTTGTATGGGGGTTAGAGAAGGGTTGTCGTGAACAAGGGCGGTGAACAATGAGAAAAATTCAGGCCACTGCTGTATGTCGCCTGAAAAGGTTGGTAAATTGATAGGTGGTAAGGAGAAAGCACTTTGAGCCAAATGAACAGGGCTGGCAACCGTTGTAGAAGTTGCAATAGGTTCTTCTTTTTTCTATTGTAAATATTTGGATTTAATTTTTGTTAACAGACTATTGAAAGCAATTGCAGGGGCTTGAGTATCCACATGATTTTGTTTGGATAATAGAGCATTAAGGTCACTTAATTTTTCATTCACCCCCTCAAATTTGACTTGAAGGGAGGGTAAATCCTCGTAATGCACTTGGACAGTAAAAATATCCGAAAGAGTGGAACCCTTAATTTCATCGTATCTACTAGTTATATCAGCAAATATCGTTTCCCTCTTTGCCAATAGTTGTGCTTGAATAATGATATTTTTGTCTTCTGTAGGCATTGTGAAAAATAGAGAATAAATAAATACAGCACCAAAAGGAAATTATAATATATGAGGCAGAGAAAAGGAAAGGAGAAAAGGTTGCAAAATTGATTTTACTAATTATTACGTTATTGTAACTGACGTTATAATAAGACAATATGGCGGGAACTGTTACGAGACGCAGTAACGAGTACTTTACTAGAGTGGGGGGTGGTGACGTCAGCCACCAGCTGATCAAATTGATGGAGACAAAATGGCTGAGTATAGGGTTAGTTAAAAACCGGCAGAAACTGGCAATCACGTACTTTGAACAGAAAGTGGTCAAAAGTTCGTGATTTCTGGAAATTTGAAAATAATAACCAGTAAAATAAATAAAATTGAAAAATGAGCGGCCGATTAATCGCCCCAAAACTGCAAAAAGTCTCGCTTCAATGCGGTACAATATATACGGCCCGGATCGGACCAAAAATGTTAATGAAAATTGCCGGTGCGAATAACTCGCCTCGGCGCAGTAAAAATGGACTGTATAGAATTTAATCAAAGCGAGGTTCTGCAACTTTGGGGAGATGTTAGCGGGAAAATAATTCAACCAAAAAATACAGATAAGCGCACTCACCTGGCTGCGGTCGCCGTCTCGCTCTCGCGGGGCCCCTGAAGTCCTCACAGACAGGCGAACGCTCCTTGTGGCCTGTAAAACTTGATTGAACTCTCCTCCTCTGCTATCACCACTCATTAAAGTCAAAAGGAAAATTTTACTGGTTGTAGCACGAAAGGAAAACACTTTTAACATATAAAAGATTCTCGGAAGGCTATGTGAGCCTTGAGCATGAAAACTAGGAAGACTATGAAGTCTTGGACAAAAGTAGGTGCATCCAGGGCAGAGTGCAGGAACAGAGTGACCGAGAATGATCCTGAGGGGATTAAGATTGCGATTAGAACTCCCGCATATTAAACTTTGCGAGAGTTAATAAAGTCAACTGCCCTCTGGTTGGCAATAGGAAAACTAAGTAAAGGGCCGGTTAATGAGGGAAGTCGGTAGAGGGCGTCACTTGAACTAAATTACAATTTTCTCATTTCCCCTTAACACAAAAGCGCCGATCGGCGCGAACACTGATAAGGTGATGAAATTAATAGTGTTTGAAAAAAGGTTTATGAATGAAGGTAGATTAGGAATTCTAGAGCAAGATAGTATAGATAAGCTCGAGATGTATGGATATTTTTTCAAAACAGATATGTGAGAAGGTAGACTCCAAAATTCAATCTTTTTTAGGAAATGGGTACATGCGAGTTAATCAAGTAGTTAACTATTGATTTCACATTAAATAATAAAATATCCATGTTTTCTATTAGATCGGTTAAAAACGTTTGTTGAAATTATTTTCAGTTTAAGTTTAAACTTGGAATAACGTGTGCTTAAATTTTAATTAAATAATATTAATATTAAGTACTAACATTAATTAGTTAATATTAGTCAACGATGGCAACTCCGTTCATCCTCGCCTTCGCTTGAGATTCACGATGATCATAGGACGGTGACTTAAATTATAACAATACTGTAATTATAATAATATAGTACTCATATATATATGTCTACTACAGCGCGGATTAAAGAAGTTAAGAAAGACTTGGAACAGTTGAACATTACGGAGTCGCAAATGTTGGAAAGAGGTACATTTGGGAGTAGAGTGGAGGAGTTTTAAGCTGAGGGAAGACCTAAGAGAAGCGGAAGAACGTGGACAGAAGATCAAAAGAGGCAGGCCAGTGAACTGGAGGCAGGCATGAAGGGGTATTGGAGACTTATGAAAGTATAAATGGATCGATTTATGCAATATCAAACATTTTTATTTTAGAGTATTTCTGAAATGAGGAGAGATGGATTATTTGCTAGTTAAATAAAATTTAAAAAAAATTGAAATATGGGCAAACAAATTTATGAAAAACTTATAGATTATATATTAGAAGGTTCATTTCTTTGAACTTCTTTCTTTTTAAAGTAAAGTTACACCTGAGTTTTTGTTAATTCGTGATATTTATTAATATTTATAACTCTTATTTATTAAAATCGATTTCAATATTATAATGTCTTTTATAAAAAAGAAAACATTTTTATTTAGGTATTTTTCAATTTGAAGTTATTTTGGTGGTAGAATTCTCGTTCGAAACCAATGGAATATTTTCAAAGTGAAAAGGACTTCTGAATGAACTCATGGTATTATAAAATATGACTTAATTTAATCGCTATAGAGGAACTTCTCCTTCAGAATCCACATCCCGGTGAGGACAGTTGAGACAGATGTGAGAGGAGACTACTGACACAGAGAGTAGAAGATAATGTATTCCGATCAGGCCCTTCCCCTAATATGTCTATTATCGGAGGCGGAGGTCGGCAATAACTATGCAAATAGGCCACGTTCAGGATGGAGATGGTACCGACAATAGACTACTTGCTAATGGCTATTTAACAGCTGTTGTAGGATGCTGCCTTTGTAAAGCCTTATAAATAAATATAGAGAGACAATAATCAAGGGTTTACAACAATTATGCAGCTTCAATATTTTCCACACGATTCACTTGTAATAACGTTTCTCCTTCAGTGAATTAAACAACTGCATGATTTAGTGATACGTATAAGGTAATCCAGGTAAGATATATATTGCATAAGATATATAAGATATATACTGCAGTGCAAGATCAATCTTGCTATAATGGGTAAGGGACCAGTTGGAAGTAGTGTATACAATCCCGTAAATTTTCCTTTTTGCGGAGTCTATGTACATTTTTCATTGAATGGCTTCTTCTTCTTCTTTCACTGTTTTTTTTAGAGTGCTTCTTGGTATTTAACCAGTGCTGCGTATTTCCAGGGGATCGTTTAGCCAGTACTGACGATCTTTTCTGTTCCTCGCTGGGTTCCTGATCGAATATCTGTGCCTCCCCTTTTTTAGCGGCTTCTACCATCAGTGGCATATTCTATTGTCTTAAATGGGTCTCTCTGTGTACGTCCGGTAGAAAAACATGGCAGAACCAGTTTATTATTGGGTCTTGACGACCTCCAATTCTTCTTTTATCTTCTCACTTCAAATGCAGCCCCTTCTAGGCTCCATGTAATCCTACGAAGTCTTTATCTCTGCCACTTTGACTTTGAATTCAGCTTTCATTGAATACCTAAGGATATATTTAAATATTATCAAACTTAAAGACTATTTCCATATACTGATAATAATATTTTCCTTTGATTCTTAAAGAACAAATTCTTTCACTCACTGTTTTGTAATCTAACATTATATGCTATTCATGGTGTCCACTATTTATTATAATGTATTTTTCAAGCTCTATAATAGGCGACATTCTCCATCTTATTTCTTGGCGGGCTATAACATGGACGCCGTATTGGTCTAGACACTGCTCCAGTATTCTACTCTTACCAACTTCCATTAGACTGCGCACATTCCATGTTCCCAGCATTGTATATCTTCTTGAATTTCCAGTTCTCCCTGGTAAGTTTGAACCAATGTTTTCTTTATCCTTTGGTGTTGGTTGGAGCCCCCCCCCCCCCCGAATCCGATCGGGCTCCTACGGGGAGTATACTGTAATTAACCTTCACCATTTAGAATGGAATCATGTAAGTTCCTTGGCTAATTATTAGTGGGAGATAGTAGCCTCTTATCGTCCCACCCCCTGCCCGGGGAAGGACCGCCTCTGTCAGCCGCCAATAATGACGTTGCCCGGGTTGCACCACTTGGAGGTAGAGACGGATTTGCAACCGAACTAAAGATGGAAATATATGGAGAATAAAGAGCAACCAGGAGCTAAGGGAACTGCACAAAGCTCCAGATTTGGTTGCTACAATAAAGCAAAGGAGATTAAGATGGCTGGGCCATGTTCATAGAATGAGCCCCAACAGATTGCCAAAAATCATGCTGAATGGGCGTCCCGAAGGAGGCAAGAGAGAAAAAGGAAGGACTAGATTGCGCTGGAGGGAAGATGTTGAGGCAGACTTAAAGACACTTGGTGTGAGGTATTGGAGGAGAGCAGCTGGTGACAGAAACAAATAGAGGGGAATCGTGGAAGAGGCCAAGGTTCTGCATGGACCATAGCGCCATTGTTGTTGTTGTTGATAATAATATAATAATATGGTTAATTAATAATCGCTGATGATTTCTTACCCAATGTGGTTTTATAGGCCGATACAGGCCAGTAACTCTTTTCGCTCAATAGGTTTTTATTCCTGCTATTTTAAGACTAAATACTTTTAGGGACTGCTATGAAAAGATTCGAAAAGAAGTGAATTTCGCCACCCAGTGAGTAAAGCAATTAATGATATAGGGTTTTTTTTCTGTTTGCTGAATCAATAGGTAGATGTCAGAAAAGAACAATATCAGTAGACTATAATAGATGATGTCACAGCATAACCAATCAGTACACCTTATCAGAGAGATAAAACATTAAATCATAGGTATAAACGATCATAGATAGAAACATTATATTAGGCACTGATATTAGATAGCTGAATAGTCAGGAGAAGACTAATATTGAATCTGGATACCAGATCAAACTCTTGAGTCCAAAAATAGAGCATTTGCAGCAGCATCATAGGAAGGTGTACTGACAATAAATACTAAAGAATAAATGTACGAAAATATCAATCCGGAGGGGTAAGGAAACAACCACAGTAACATATCTGGAGGAAAATTGAGGGAGTAGTTTGATGATGATGTAAGATGAAAGATACCTGGAATATAATATAGAAAACACAATTACAGGGCTTCAAAAGATCGTGCGATCTCCTGGACATTCGCATAGTCTAATAAATAAATTTAATATTGTTTTTTTAAAGACTTTTTCTTAAAATTCATTTTTTCTACATATTTCCCTTAGTCGCCATTAAGTGTGAACATAGTTTTGATATACGTTACTATAAATTAGAAGTAAATAAATGAATTAATTAAAAATAATTTTTGTTACTGAAGGATTATTGAAAGGTTACAGACATTCTTAACAGACGTTAATAACTTTTTTGGGGGTGAGCATTAACAAAATCAATGAACTTATTTATAAAGTGAAAAGAAAAAATTTGGTAACGTACGTTAAATTTTTTGGAAAAAAACACACATAAATTTTATTACTATTGCTCTTCCTGGGAAATCACTCAAATTAGCAACCTGAAAAATCCTTTACTAAAACCTGAATAAAAATCATAATTCTGACAAGGTACAAAACCGGTAACGTACGTCAAATTATTAAAGGTTATTCTTCTCTTCAAATTCAATAAAAATCAAGGAAGCAGAAATCTGACGAACCGACTTAGGTATATATTCTCAAGTAGTGTGGCAACAAACATCCTAGTATGCCACAGAACATGAATAAGTAACTCTTTTTTAAGGATGTTTGGGTTTATTGGAAAACTAAATTTCCATTTTATTTGAAAATGAACCAAAAAAACAAACAAAAAAAACAATGTAAATATCGGATTTTCTAATGCGCCATCTTTCAATTTCATGCTGGGAAACTCGTTTCCGGATTCATTAAAAAGCGTTTTTAGCTAAAACTTCTACACAATGAATAAAGACTGAAATTAAATTGAAGCATACGAAGCTGAAATTTTAAAAATAAATCTCACTTTATATGGTACAAATACTTTAGAAATTTTCATTAGTTCTAAGAAGTTTGTCACTTATCTCTGATCTCCCATTTTAAATGTTTTACACGTGACATTTGGAGACTTTTAAAAATTATACTGCATATAAAAATGGAACTGATCAAGAAAATTTCAGCTTGATATTAATAATATATTTTTTTTTCGACTTGGTTTCCCCTCCAAATTTACTGGGCTTTTATCACTTGTTCATAGTGATAAACTTTCAGACTTTGAAAGTAGCTGAATCATTTAGCTAGAGGCATTTCAAGAATGAGGAAGAACAGATGTAAATTCATTAAGCAACTGGTTCGATCCCTCATGCATATTCTTTTCACTTATCTCACGTAATACTTGTCAAGAGAGATAAGTCTATATTTTTTTTAACATGTTCTTTTGTTTGTGTTTACATTTTATTCACAATCATGATGTCACTTACACTGCACCAAATGTTTGGGTACAACATTAAAATAAAACATGTTGTGTTAACAAAAACATATTTTTCATATAATTCTTGCATCCGTTAGCACAATAGAAAATACAAAAATGAAAAATAATCCGAAGTAGTAGCCGTTTGCCCTCCAGGGGTTAAATGTGCAGACCAATATGACTATCCCAGAGTTGGCAAACGTCTCTTCAAGCATGTGTCTTACGGTCTTCCATTCCAGGCCGTCATATCCACAGCCCAAATGCTTGGGGATGGCGAGCTTAGTGACATGCAGTCTTAAAAGCTGGCTGCGCAGGTCGTTGAGGCTTCGCTGTAGTGCGCCGTACGTTGATTTCTGATGGGAGGCACGCTTGGTAACCAAGTAAACAGATGCTGGCCTCCGTGCGTTTGGTGAAGCGCCCTTCCAACACTGGGTCCTTGCTGTTCTAATTCTTCAGTTCCGGCAAACTTTTTCCTGAAAACAGTTGCGATCCCTCGAGAGTTCCTCAGATCTTCGGTGACGCAATGGGCCAGAGCACAGTCCACTGGTAGCAAGAAGATGTCTCGGTAGATTGTTTGGGTCACTCCACGGGCATCCAGAACTTCAGGACGCGCAACTGAGTCGTTCGTTCTCACGGTAGAGAGATATCTCACTTGCTGTTCTTTTTAGCTCGGCCATGGATCGCCTTTTCTTCCACAGCGATAATTATTTCCTCTCCTTTTAAAATTGCCAGCATCACTTCTCCTTCCAGAATGGTCACCATTTCCCCTTCTCCTGCCATATCTATCATCCTCTCCTTTCCGCCTCCAAGCAGGAGCAGCTGAAAGATTTGATCCATTTTCTTTCTCATTCATGATGGCTTTTTCTTCACGTTTCCTCTGTTCTTCAAGTTTCCTAATTCTCTTTGTCCCTGCCTTTCCTTTACGAAGGAAGAGCTCTCTACCTCTTAGTGTCACTACAACCGCTCGACATATCAAGCTTAAGCCCGTATTTGACCATCAGGTCCGTGCCCAGTATGACGTCTTCATCTACTTCGGCCACGAGAGCGCGGTGCTTCAGAAATTGGCCTCCGACGAGGAAGGTGGCTACTGTCTCCCCGCAGACCTGGGCGGGCTGTCCTGTGGCCGTCCGCAGTGCCCAAGTACTTGGTGAGATCTGTTCAGCGGGAACCGTCTTCGGGCTCAGTATTGTCATCGTTGCGCCGGTGTCCAGTAGAAGGCTTCGTAGTTGCCCCCGTTCACCATTCCATCCACATAGAATCTATTCGCCCTGCTTCCAATTAACGCTACTCGGATGGTCTTCTTGGAGCCTTCCGCACCACGGGTTGGCACTTGCCTCTTCCCTCCAACCCACCTTGATTTTCCTTTGGCTTCTTGTTTCATGGACTGATGACACTTGTTTCTTCGGTGTCCCAGTTGGCCGCAGCTCCAGCAGCGTATCTCCTTGCGGGTCCCGAGGGCCTCCAAAACCTTTTTCACTATCTCCTCGACGCTGGGGACCGCAGCAGGCTCTGCTTCTGCTGCGCAAACTCGTGCATGGACCCTTACTGACTGTCTGACCGCCTCAAACTCCATGGCCTGAGATAAAGCATCGCCTAAAGTCTTTGGCCGGGCGAGTTTTCATCACAGCTTGTTGTGTCTCCGGATCCCGAAGTCCGTCCAGAAATTTGTCTACCGCCAGGCTCTCGTATACATCATCGGTGACCGATGGGTAGGCATTCCTCACAAGCCGGGCGACATCAGCTTCGAATTCCTGTAGCGTTTAGTGTTCTTTTGAATCCGGTTTCTTAGTTGTGAGCGGTATAGCTGGTCCATATGGCAGTGGCCGAACCGCATCTCCAGTCTTCTCACCAGCTCCCCGTATTTGGACCGCTCCGTCATTGGCATCCCCTGGAGTACTCCCAAGGCGTCTCCACGCAAGGCTAGGCACAACGTTGAGGCCTGGGTCTCTTGAGACCATCCATGGATCGAAGCCGCTGTCTCGAAGAGAGTCATATAATCCTCCCACGGTGTCTTCCCGTCGAACACTGGAATGATGTTGTGTGTTGGTGGCGTCCCAGCATTGGCAAGCCGAATGGTGTTGTGAGAGCTGCCCTCGGAGAATATGTCGCTGTCGTCCTTTGGTGGGTGGCTCGTGCGTCCCTCAAGGGCTTCTACTCTTAACCTAAGTTCATTTTCAATCGAAGAGAACTTTTTTCTCCTAATCTACATTCTACATCAGCTAACTTTTTTGTCCACAGTCTCCATCAACTTATTTTCTACAGTACTTAGCTTACATTCTAGTGTACTTAAATTATCTTTAACATTACTTAACTCAGTACTTAATTCTTTTTGTACATTACCTAATTTGTTTTCAACATTGCCTAACTCTTTACCTAATTCATTTCTCACATTACCTAATTCATTCCTTACATTACCTAACTCATTTTGTACATTACCTAATTCAGCTTTAAAGTCGCAGTTAATCTGCTCAAATCGGTCTCAAAATTAACGCTATCCGGGTTTTCCTCCGAATCTATAAAAAACTGGCGCAAACGCTGCTGCAACACAGTTTTAGATCCGGAGGTATCCAGATCGCGCTCTTCCAACTCTCGTCTCAAATCTGCAACTTTTAAATCATTTAATCTAACGCTTTGAGAAAATTTTAAAGTACATTATAAAGGTAAAACTGCTATTCCACCAGAAAATTTAACTTTCATTTTTAGCACCATTTTTGCAAGTATAAAAGATTATACCAATCATTTATAATAGAATAAAGGATTATACCCCATCGATCTCAAAACAATTTACCCAGACTACTCGGGTATAAATGCATTTGCTATTTTATAAATAATATTCTAATCATTAAAAAAAACGGACAAATTATTTTATTTTTCATTTATAGTATATAAGGCTTCTATAATAATAGCTAGTAAAATAAAGAAAAACCTTATTACAAAGAAATTGATTCTATTTGAATAAAAGTGAATTGTATGTGAGCAAGTGTATCCAAACTGTTGGTTTGCTGTGTATATATTTTTTTTTTTTATCAACAGAAAACAAATGTTTTTTTACTTTATTTACTAACACTAGCACAATGCATAGATTTTTAATGTTAATGTTGAGGAAAAATTCAGGGCTGAATAATGAGTAGATGATCATTATTATACTGAGATTGTATTTTTGTAAATGAGTATGGTATATTTTGACGTTTTAGGTTATAAATTTGAATTACTTGAACAACTATTGAACTACGGAAGTTTGTCCGTATTATATTGCCGGTATACTTTACACAAAATAATATTTGGACGCCTTGTCAGTAAAACTACTCAACAAAATTAAGAAAGGTATATTTAACACTTCAAATCAATTAGAAAGGAAGCTCAGGCGTTTAAGTAATACGTGTTTCGTAATATTTGTATATAAGACCCGGACCTCCATGACTTGCAGATCCAGTGAGCCGTGACCTTGTTATGTCTACTGACACACCTCCTGTTCTAGCTCCACTACCATATAGATCTGAGATCTATCCCTGTTAATTATCCCTTCTAATCCCCTTACCTAGGACACGGAGCCTAATGCTGGGGTTTTTAGTTTCCTATCGGACCATCTGATGGAGAATAAGTGGGCTTAGTGTAAGAGGCCTGGGCAGCTAATCCGTGTTGACTAACGTGTCTCCTTGGTGGGGCCTGGCAGTGGTACTTAACCGGATTCCTCTCCATCTAGATACAGCCCGGCTATTAATGGAATCGCAATCAACCAGCGGCTACCAAGTCCATTATCTTCCAACAGGCCAATAATTTTCATAATGTATCTCTTTGTTCAAGCAATGTATTCCATTGTATTGTGAAAAGTATTCGAAAATACTACCACATGCTACTCTGTAGGCACTAACTAAAAGTTCTAAATGTTTAGAATCACGCCATATATTAAAGATATATTAAACAAAAATAAAAACTCTGGCATACTGTAGTGTGCGATAAAAAAAATGCTAGAAGTAGCTAATACTGTACTGCCCTGCCAATGAGACTCGTCGTTCCGTAGAAAAGTACTAATTACTTTTTACTGCTTTTCTACGGAGCATCGAATCGAAAATTTCACAACAAATCCAACTATAACAATAAGTCAGTTATCCTTGGTATAGGGCAGTATAATAATAATATTAATCATTATATCATGTTTTTTAAATTTCTTCTGAGAAAATTAAACAAATATTCATAGCTAATGAATTCCACAGCAATAATAAAAAAAGGAGAAATATTAAATACATTCAACAAAATCTATTTCAACTTCATTTAATAAAATTTATAATCGGATAAAATAGAGTGTTATAAAGAGTAAACAACAGTATGAAACCACTCAGCAAATGAGTTTCCAAGAAACTGAACAATGGATATTTTCAGGAAAGGCTATAATTTTGTCCCTGACTCTATGAGGGAATACAGATAGCTTTTCAAGGATAGATAAAAGAGAATGTCGTCTGTTTTTTGTTCCCTTTTCCTATCGGGGTATATCCTTTTAGGCGGCCTCGGATAATGGCAGGCGTACTGCAGGATACGCCTGGAGCAAACGTTTAGAGTCCACTCCTTTATAATGGACATGGATTTTTTTCTTCTCCTGGCTCCGGAAATGATGCAGCACTCAGGTCTTCATTACAGCTTGAAAATACACGTCGGGAAAAAAAGTCCTTCAAGGATTTTTAGATGGGGCTATAAGTGGCCGAATCCACCGTCTGCTGTAATTCTCGGAACCCTCAACCTACAACATTTTACTTATTTTTCTGGGTATAGGTTCGTGCTCAGTAATAGATCAAATAATGCTAAAATAATTGTTAGATCTAATAATAATATTCTTCTTCTTCTTTCGCTTTCCCCCGTAGTGCCTTTCAGCGTGGGTTGCACTCAGCCAAGTCCTCCAGACTCCCCTGTCTCTTGCCAAGCCTCTCAGTTCTGGAAGTGTTTTCCCTCTCTTCTTTCCTAGCTTTTCTATGTGATCCATATATGATGTTCTAGGACGTCTTATTGGTTTCTTTCCAGTTGGGTGATATTCCATAGATTTGGCTAGATCACGGTGTTGTTCCATAATACCTAACAATATTAAAATTATTTAAATATGTAACGTGGAGTCATTCTAAATACCTTCTCCGGGCGTATTTTATAATTTACAGGTATTTATTTATACAATTAATTAATCATATAAAAATAGTGCGCTGGACTAATAGTGGAGGGGGGGAGGGCAGCTAATCCATTAGTACCGAAAAAGACTCCCTGTGTAGAGAGCCAGAACGTAACAAACAGATCCTTACATCATAAATTATTTACACAGCTCGTCGGACCAATTTCAGGGGCTTTTGTCAGCCTTCCCGAGCAAACAGTCGGAAAGCTTTTTTGTAGTCCTTCTGTTTGTCTGCCTGGAGAGGATGACTTGCTGGAGTCCCCTTTCCTAGTAAATAGATCTGTTTGACTTAGCTGCTTGGCGTCTCACGGTGCTTTTGCAGCAATTGGTATATTGTCTTAGAGTCGGTGGACGAAAGTAGTCGTAAGGCCTGTAATTGGTGTATCAATAGGTTCTGTTAAATAAGTATCTGGGAAGTAAGCTCTGGGACTATTTCTAAGCTAGAACATCTGGTTACGGAGTTATAGACCCGATGTTTTCTCTCTATCACATCATTCGAAACTTATTAGTAAAATTAATCTGATTATCATTAAGAGGCATATTTGTTTTCATTTTGCCTGAGAATCATAAGTATATTTGCATTTTCAAGAAACTCTGATAGTTCAGAATATTAAACAGACGTTAAGAACATTATTTCCTATTCTATTTTTTTGTTAAATTTCTAAATGTAATGAGACCACGTCAGCCTTTTGTCTTCATACATTCCTCAATAAATATAGTGTCAAGACTGTAAAAATGAATATGTAATATTCATAACAAGAATCAGGTATTAGGTTTCAAAAAATAAGTCAAAATATGGTATAAAAACTATCAAGTAACAATACATAGCTCTGTGATATATTCCAGTGTATACAAAGAGAAATATTCCATCAATATTTCCCCCTTCAAGCTCTTATGAACCGCATATTTATTCTGCTTAATTTCGGTTCCGCTTCCACGAGATATCTTCTGTCGCTTTCGGCCCGGAAGACTTGACCTTTTACCCTAGGATTCATCGTGACGGAAAAAATAACCTGCATTTTAAGCACCTTTTTGCATTTCGGACAGTCTAGTTAAGTCCTTGTTGGACTTATCGCAGTGTCTATACTCATTCCTTGACTTCTTCTGGAAATTTAGAAAAATGTGAATAGCGTCTTAGTTATTCTTGAATGAACTGGGAAGGGCTTACGTTGAGGTGTTGGAGTGGTATATTACTCTATTTTTAGGAGATTTGTATTACTACATCTCCAATTCTGCTTTTTCTTCTATTTTTTATTTTTTAAGGTTTTTCTGACGGGCGATTCTGCCATACTATTGGCCTGATGGTTAGTTATGTTCAGAAGAATTTCTTTTTTTTAGTCTTGGTATTCTCTTCTAATCTTTTATGATCCTATTATATATCTATTATGCCGCATACCACTTTGCTCAGTATTCGAAATTGGTCTAAGGCTTCCTAGCAAAAAGAGAGCGGATCAACATGTTCCACTGATGACTAAATTACTTCTTTAAAAACAATTGTTAATACCAATTTGGAAGAAGCGAAGGCTTGGAACTCTGAGGCACTGCCAAAAAGTCAAATATTTAGAGAATGCATTGCTTTCAATTAAAAGTTTTAAGGCGTATTGTAGATGCTCCACAGTATGCCTCTCACCATTCGTTACTTTCAAATCCCATGGGTCAAAGACTCATAAACAAAAATGCGATTCCGAAATTCAATATTAGACCAACACAAACCTATAAAATCAAATACTGTCATCAGTAACATACCAAATATTTTTCTTAGTAATTAAAAATTACTAATAAATGGAAGTTAAATATTTCATTCTTTAGTAAGATAGTTTTACGGTTTCATTTGTCGTTACTAGATTTTGAGTGGGATTTCAAACCTTTATCTTTTTGCTTTAACCTTTAATGCCATTTTTTATTTTTTTCAAACAATAAAACGTGGTTACAACCAAGGAATTATTTTCCTGAAATTATTTTTCCTTATCTTTTTTTTCGTTTGGTGATGTTCTGTGACATGTTACTATTATTTTGAAAGTTTATTTACTGCGTGGATTGTTGATAATTTACTTTATTATTTCTTGTTCATATTGTAAACGGTAAACGGTCAAGTATACATTTTTAGTTTTAATTAGTTTTACAAACAGTACGCCATCCATATGAATCATATACACTAGTTTTTTTTCTTTAAATTTTTTTTATTCACACCTTTTATACATTAAAATATATATGATTCTTACAATGTAATATGTATTTAATGAATTTTTTATGCCTCTTATTTTCTTATTTCGTTATACTTAATATTTTACTTTTTTCTTCTTTTACTATAATTGAGTTACATTTTAAGGAATTAATGTGTGATAAATTTAGATTTGGATAATTTTGATTTCATTTATTTATTATTAGATGATGGGGGTTCATCTTTTCTTTGAGTCGACCAATGAATCTTACGACAGTAAATGCGTTCATAAAGTATTGAGTTTGCTAAATTATTCAGGATGAAAATTATCATAATGTAGCACTTTTATTGTTAAGCATATCATAGCATACACAAAGATATGAACGTAGAATAAAATATTTCATTGAAATGTGTCTCAGCATTATTTAAAATATTTTTTTATTTGATTTAGTATGCAATTCAGTGAATAATTACCATGAGATATTTTACTTTTTAGTGCGATCTTTTTCCGTTCATATTTTTGTAATAATATATAATATAACAATAAAGGTTTAACGTTCTTAATTTCCATTTTAAATGTATTTCTCATTGCTTTGGTGCAGTAAGTACTTTTAAATTACAAATCTTTCAAGTACTTCACTAAAAAACCCAAATAAACTAAACCAACCAGCACTCACTACCTATCTCAAAACATTGTTCAACAAACAAAATGAAATGCGAACAAAACAAACATTCAAATTTGAATCTTAAAAAATTATTCGCCACACAAACAAAATTAAGGGAATTAAATGATACGAGAAATGTTCCGAAAAAATAAGGAATTTCACCAAAGTACAACAGCAGCACGGAATTTAAAAACGAGGTAGAATGGATATTTCACTAGAACTTTATTTAAACTTAAATGTCTCGATAGAATCTACTAGGAAATTTAACCAGCTTTGAGATGAAAAAAGAAATTGGGATCGGACCCAATATTTTTGGATTGTATTGAGAAATGAACCAAAATAAAAGAATTGCACCACAATAGTAATGGGTTCTCTCAAAGTGTTGGGCATGGGTGTTTTTGACAAGACTTGATCAAATTTCATGTCACATTTGTTGTGTTCAGAGAAGCAACTTTAATCAGCGTTCAGAATAAAAAAAAAATTCAATCGATCACAATACTTTTGGAGTTAAGTCCAAAAAAGTGCCGACAGACTTTTTTTTTTTTTTCGCGGAAAAGTGCAACTACCACACTTTAGCCAACTTTTTTTTTTTTTCGTCCATTGAAAAATATAAAAATCGCGCAATAAAGAAACAATCAGACTTTCTGAATCTCATTACATGTCATTCCAATAAGGTAAAACTCTAAACTCAATAAACTCAGTATAAACATTAATAAATAAGTATATTTGTATCACATGTTACCCTCTATGTAACACTGTACATTTTAACAAACTTTCATCATAGATTGCAATTGCCTGCCATTTTTGAACTTCACTGTTTATCCACTTTATTATTCATTTTTCAATAAAGAATTAGTTGGTCTCGCTCCATATCTCCTTAAGCATTGCTGTTAGCAAAAAAGTGTATAGCACCTTTTTTGTAAAAAATTTTATAATTATTAATTTAGTACATAAACACATTTTCGCTAGGGGCAATAGTCTTCGAGTTATTAACGAAAAACTGAAAAAAACCACCTTTAGAGCGCCCCCCCTCCGTTAGCTCCACCCCCACCCCCCAGTACTTTTAGTATGTTGTTAAGGACACCTTCCCCTAC
Source organism: Euschistus heros (assembly GCA_003667255.2). Classification (NCBI taxonomy): domain Eukaryota; kingdom Metazoa; phylum Arthropoda; class Insecta; order Hemiptera; family Pentatomidae; genus Euschistus; species Euschistus heros. Next base: position 297,632 of record RCWM02000086.1, on the reverse strand, counting down.
AACTGTGCCAAAATTGGCTTCTACATGAATTAAGTCCCCTAGTCGGCCTTTTTTGGTCTTCGTTGCTTGGACTAAACCCTGTCCAGCTGTAGCCTTCTCCTACTATTTAACATTTCTATCCTTGATCCTTGTACACTAGTTATAGTTAGTTAGTTTAGTCTTTAAACATCCATTTGGCTGATGTGAATATTTTACCAGTAATATTGTAAGTTACTCAGTCTGCCGGAGTTCCTCAAGGAAGTATCCTAGCTCCCATCCTCTACACAGTGTATACAGCTGACATCCCGACCAATCCTAGCACTGTCCTCACCACTTACGCTGATGACACATGTTTGTTATCAGTAAATCATGATCCCTTCATTGCATCCCAGGCACTCCAATCCAACATCATAAACCTTCAAGAATGGTGTCAAAAATGGAGAATTAAAATTAATCCAAATAAATCCCATCAAATAACCTTTACCCTCCGTCGTAAACCTACGACATCCTGTCCTACGGTATCCTTTAACGATATTCCTCTAATCCCTGTTGAACAGATCCGCTACCTGGGACTCCATTTGGACAAACGTCTCACTTGGAATCCACATACAAGACTAAAACGACAAAAAACAGCCCGTCGTTATAGACTACTCCAACATTTACTAGACAAACGATCAAAGCATCCAATAAATTACAAGAGACTAATTTACATCATGATTATGAGAACAATATAGTTTCGAAACGCCGCCAAAATAAGTTGTTATTTTATTGACTGAACCTCAAGAACCATATTAAATACAAACACACACACACACACACACACACAGATATAGGGTGACGAATTGGCAAAGTTAAGAATTATTTCTACAAGACTTGAACACAATGGTTCCTGAGGAGGACAGAGGAGAGAAAGGTGTTCCTGAGAGCTGTCAAGATGTAGATAGGGGCCTCAATGTGCTCAGATCTCATCTCGCCACTTCAGGATACCACGTCTGCTACCTGCCCTGCCTTTCTACTCTTCCACAATTACAGAAACCTTATTTATCAATGTTTCTCCTTTATCTAGAAACTTTTCTCTTGAAAAATGTGAAAAACCTTAATGACTTTCTTCGTCTGTTTTACGTGGTCCATTGTAAACGCTTAGTGGAAAGAGAATCCATCGTGTTGAACTGTCTAAGAATGAAATAGAACTTTTATTTTTTAAAATTATTTAAACTAATACAATTATTGATTTGATAAAAATAATATTCCTTTTTCATAGGTTGCTATTATTGGTATTTTATTATTAAAGAGCTACTGAAATACACTTGTTTAATTTTTTGTTTATTAATAAAATTTTAAATACATAATAGGAGAAAAAAATACAAAAATTAATATATGCTTATTGAACGAAAATGAACAAAATTCTGTCTTGGAAATGCTAGAAAACTCTGCATGAAAGGTTTTATGAAAATATATATATATATATATATATATATATATATATATATATATATATATATATATATATATATTATTTTATTTTTTTTTTGAAGAGAAAAGATTTGACCCGGTCGGGATTCGAACCTAAGTTTCCACCTCTCTAGCGTGGCGCCTTATCCAACTAGGCCACCGGGGTCGTATCCGAACCAGGCAAATCCTCTCTCTTCAGTGATCCATAACCCCCGGGCACTCGCAAATCGCGATGTGATTCCGGGGATGAATGTTTATGTTGAACATTACATTTAACTTTGGATCTATTGTCAATCCGTCACCTCGCGATTTGCGAGTGCCCGGGGGTTATGGATCACTGAAGAGAGAGGATTTGCCTGGTTCGGATACGACCCCGGTGGCCTAGTTGGATAAGGCGCCACGCTAGAGAGGTGGAAACTTGGGTTCGAATCCCGACCGGGTCAAATCTTTTCTCTTCAAAAAAAATAAAATAATATATTTAATAATATGGATTTATATCAAGAAAAATTACATATATATATATATATTAAAAAAAAAACCACTTTTGCCCCATAATGTTTAATAATAGTCCAACATTATCAATACTTGGTCCAGTATTGTAAAGTCAAGGCTTTGAGCTGGCCATTCCATGGTTTGAAATCTTTGCTTTTCGAGCTATCTTTGTACGGATTCGCCATGTGCTTCGGGTCTGTGTCTTTTTGAAATATTGTTTCCTTTTCGGTTATGGAAAGTTTTGATAAATTTCGCAATAAAATGTTTTATAAACATGTTGGTCCATAGTAGATGTAATTCATTGTGAACCAAATCTTTTTCTTTTAAAATTCACTAGTGGACATAGTCCCCCTACTTATACCTTTTCCAAGATTCTGGTGTAGAACGTTACGTCACCTCTCCAGTTTGAATGGAATGGAGAAATCTCTAGTTTAATAAATAAGTATCAGTTTTTGTAAATTTTTTCTACTTCTATGAATATCAAATTTTATTAATAAGCAAAAAATTGAACAAGTGTGTTCACTTTTGTTCCTCGCTGTGCAATAGGTCCTTAATTAACCAGAACGTCTATCATCCGTACCGTTTCGGGTAAATTTAAAAAAATAAATATTTTCGCGAGTTGAAAACCAAATAGGCTTTACAAGACTTAATGATTTATTGTATAATTTTACACTATAAAAACATTTCTGTTTCTGTCAGTTTAAAAATTAAAACCTTAATTTTATTTTAAATATGTAAAGTTCTTACAAACTGTGCTGTAGTAATATTTTATAATCTTGTTTCCGAATCTTTTAATTTTTGTTTATTGTTTTTGTAGTTTCTGATCTAGAGTTCTTTGAATCCAATTGTTCTATGCTGTCTATGCGCATTGGTTTCCCGATTTCCTGGATTAGATTTTTCTGAGAATTCTTCGATTTTTCTATTTCCTCAACTTGTTTTGTTAGTCTGTATTTGATCGTTCAATGTGACACACCAGAGTTCGGTTTCGCAACCAATTTAATAATCCAAGTGCGTAGTAAAAATTGATTTCGTCGTTGGTGATTTAATGTTTTACTAAATTAGTTTTGAAAATGACAAAAAGAAACCGCGTTGTTCTTTCCTTTGATGATAAAGTAAAAATCATTGGTGAATAAAAAAAGAAAAAAAGTGAAAACAAAATTATAACAAAAGATACCCATATGTGAAATTCAATCCCAGCCAGAACTAAATTGGAAATAATTCCACAACATTAAGCAACCGGTGATTCATTTAAATCATTGGAGGCATTTTTTAGAGTCCGAAAATCTACGAATTCACAATTTCGTTCCAACGGTTTTTAGTGAAATAGCTGCTGCATTAAATAATTATTAAAGTCCATAATTTTTTTTTATTTAATAAAAAAATACATTATAATATAAGTAAAACAGAATAAAGAATGAAATAATCACCCAAAAATAGAAGCAAAATACTGCTCAAAACGGTCTAATAGGATCTTACCTGCGTACTGGCATACCAATACACATGCCATTTCAATAAGGTGGGATCCTCCACGCATGCAAATTTCAGTATCCTGGCATTGATTAGTCCGAATAATCGACGCTCTACTGTATATTGCACTTATGCATGACCCATAGGTTGATACTAAACAGACAAAAATGTAAAGATTATAATCATTTCAATTTAAGACATTAGAGACTGCAATTTAAGCAATTTGTTCATGTAATGGCAATCTTCTACACAGGTTAATACTAGAACTAGACTGAAAATAATTAATTACTACTTAAATCAAAACATAGGGAAAAAGATTTTTCATAAAAATGATTCTCATATAAAAAATATATTTCTTTTAAAAAAAACTTTAAGAAATATTATAAAGTTAAATTGAAGGACGGAAGAAACAGCACTATTATTTCAATCGATTCGTAATTTATAAATAATTGAAAAATAACAGGCCACTAACTAGTAGTTAGCCTATCAATTTAGCAATCAAGGTTAGATTTTATTTTGAACAGTTGCTGAAATTATTAACTTAACACATTAAATTTAATTTTCAACACTTCGATATGCAGTTTGTGTTTGGAATAAACTGAACCTGCTGTAATTATTCCATCTAAAAAGCCTTCATGGACCTATAAAATAAAATAACGAATGAAACGGACACAACTTGCATTTACGCATCCAATTGTTTGAATCAAATCTAGTAATTTTTTTTCAGGCTAAGACTTTAAATATTTGGTTGTTTCACATGAAATGTCCGATTTTATAATATTTGAAATACATAGAGGATTTTGCGAGTCTCTGTTGTTTACTTCCAAAGTTCACATATCATAATCAAGCAGTTACTAATCCTCTACTTTTCTTTTATAAACATTAGCTTCCCAATCAATTACACACTGTTTAGTATACCTTCAAATATGAACATGGAAACACGCGATTTTCGTGTAATATTTTTTTTATGAGTTTAAACTAGGTCGTTCGGCAGCTGAGGCTGCTAGAAACATCTGTAAGGCGTTTGGAGAAGGGAGTGTAAATGAACGAACCATTCGCCGTTGGTTTGCTAAGTTTTCGACTGGGGATACCAACTTGGAAAACCAGCCCCGAGGAAGACCTCCAATAGTGTATTTAGAGAGGTGAGACCATTACCTCCACAACATACTGCAATGAAATTGGCCAAATGCACGAAAAATTATTGAAAAAACAACCTGGATTGGTAAATCGGAAGGGCCCTATACTCCTACACGACAACGCTAGACCCCACGTTTCAAAACTTACCATGCATAAATTGAAAGAGCTGGAGTACGAAGTTCTTCCGCACCCACCATATTCTCCCGACTTGTCTCCAACAGATTATCACCTTTTCAGGAATTTAGACAACTTCTGCAGAGGAAATTTTTTTGCAAATGATGCTGAAATCAAAAGTGCGTTTTCAGATTTTGTTTCACTTCAAAGCTCAGAGTTTTTCAAATCCGGGATAAAAAAGTTGTTGTCACGTTGGGAAAAATGTGTAGAAAAAGAAGGTAAATACTTCGAATAAAATTATATTGTTTTCATATTGTATTTTTACTAAAATCCCTTTACCTTGAAAACGGACATTTCATGTGAAACAACCCAATACAAATAATACTGGCTTATAGTCGAACTATACGCTATAGAGAAATATTACTATACAGCTGGACCACACGAGAAGGAAAGAAAACTGGAGGTGCAGTATTTTCTTCTAGTCTGCTAGTTGAATTTTGAGCCACTGAAGGATACTGGGTTCAGATCTGCCAGAATCTGACGTTTTTTTACGGCCATCCCTTTCCATTAAATTAAACAAACTTGTTTTCGTCCTTTTGAAAATTGAATTTACCATTTTTAGTGTCAAAAAATGTTTCTATTGATGTAATTTAGTTGACTTTAGAAACATACGAGGAAGGAGATAGTTGGGATAGGCAGTCAAGAAATCACTATACAATTTTATTTTAGCTTTAGAATGGCAACTATATGATTAGATATGGGGGTTAATGGTGTAAATAATACCTCTCCCAACTTCCTCAGGGGATCAAGCCAATGGAATAGAAAAGAAGTACATATAAAATACATATGAAGAAAAAACATTTAGAAAAAATTAGTCCAGTTTTACAAGTTTAACATTTACAAACTGTTACGTTTAATATGAAAGAATTATGTCAAAAAGAAAGTCATAAGTCTCAATCTTCTTACTTACATTAATAGTAGATAATAATAACGCCTTATAATAATAATAATAATAATAATAATAACGCGGTCTGCATTCCACCACATTTCAAGAACTTCGAGATTTGTTTTTACGAAGTAGCTTATATTACTTGAAAATGATACTAATTTAAATTTTACTGTTTTAATTAGTAAACATAAATTGACAGCACATCCAAAACTCTTCGGATTCACAATATTTACTGAATAAGATATTTTTATTACATTTTTTTACTACGATTAAAAAATGGTATAGGTTTATAGTAAACACTCATTAAATGATTTTTGATGTATGTCGATGTTTCAACAATCTTTTTTAGGGTATAAAAATGAAGTACAATAAATAATATTGTGCTAATAAGATGACAAGAATCAGTGTTTAAAAAATTAAATAAAAGATGGATTATAAGAGAAAAATGAAAAAGAAAAAAACATGAATAAAAGGTGTATAGATATAGAGTTCATCTTAAACAATCATTAATACAAATAAGAATTTCATATGTAATACAAGTGGTAAGACGGGGTATATTGACAAAGAATAAATGAATATGAATAAGTAATTACAATAGAAGAGGATAAAAGACAAACAGCAGTAAAATATAGGATTTTTGGTCAGTAAACAACATTAAAAATATTATCATTTTACTGTTTAATTTTATAATGGTACCACAATCAACAAATTTTGTTTTTTAAACGTCCATATTTGTTGAATATAGTGTTTATTTATTTTCAAAGTTAACATTAATCCCATTCTTTTTCATTATAACAATGTTTTTAGAAAGTTGATGGAGATTAATGTTACGGACGTGAATATTATCCACCTATTAATATAAATAAAGAAACATTGCTGTAAGTGTACATTGTATATGTGCATACAATTTTATGAACAAACTACTAGCCTGGTGTTGAAGAATTATAATTTGAACATACCGGAAAATGGTCTAAGATTCATAAACGGCAAAGTTTAGAGGTATGGTATGGGGAACTCTGGGGTGGTATGGTCAAGCATCCAAATCATACTCGAACAGCAAATCAAATTTATGAAAACAAAACAAGATATAAACAGCATATAATAAACAGCAAATATAATTTATAGCTGAAAGTACCCTGCTCCGCTACGGTTTAATATCATTAGGATTAAGGACAACTTAAATTAGTAAAAGTTAAGCTTAACGTTGATAATTATTATTACTTAAATAAAAATAAAGAATTCCATTCTTAGAATATTTTTTCCTCCAGTGAAGCTTCGAGACAGCGCTACTATTTTACCTAGCTCTGATACCAGACCGTCAGCTTTTCTTATGGCATACTTTAAGTGAATACAGTCTCAACTTCTCAACTTTTTTGATTTTTTCGAATAAAGTTTAGTCTTTCTATTTCTATTTTGGCGTACATATCAAGCATAAATTGGTTGAGGAGATTACGAAATGGAAGTAAATATGGTTCTTTACCTACACGCTCCCGCAACATATAGGCGTAAAAATCAGCTGCGGGCACAGTTTTCTCTCAAAAAAGCTAGGTACAACTTGTCCAGATTCGAAAAATACAGCTTGGGCCTGGTTGAGAAAAGCCGATTTAAATAGGGACAATTATAGTTCAGAACAATTATCTTGCGACCGGAAACTTGAAGGAAGAGTAGTTGGGGGTGAAGCAAGATTGGTTGGTTGCTCGTAAGGAATATGAAATTGGAACTGGCCTACACGTCATCACCAGAGAACATAAGTCTTTTAACCTCCTCTTTAACATAAGTCTTTTAAAAGCTTATCGTCACGAAACAACTCAAACTTGTAAAGGTACAACTCTGCAGCCACCATGAGTTCACAGAAAGTACCATATTATAAGGTTTCGACATCAATCGTATTTTTGTTTGTTTACAACTATAAGGAACTTAATTTGTGGTAAAAGTGTGCGGCTTTCACATCTAACCTATTTTTTAATTTAGCTTATCTCCATATACCATATGACTATTAATCTATTATTATTCACCCAAAAAAATTGTAATCGCATTTTTCGCGAATTAGCCGCGATCCAGGCCGATTTTTTAAAATTCCTTTCTTAGCGAGCACCTAAGGCTCTAGAGAAATCTACATATCGAATTTCATTCTAATCCGTTCGGTGGTTTTCGAGATTTCGTGTTAAATGAGTGAGTGGTATTTGACAAATATATAGTAGATTATCTATAACATTATCTAATATATATACTTATTTTCTCCCGTTATTGCATACAAGGTCCCGTCTCTCCGATCTCTACACCCCATCTTACAGAACTACTGCTTTCCAACGTTCCTTTCTTGCCCGCTCCGCTATTCTTTGGAATTCTCTTCCTCCTTCTATTCGTAATACATCCTCCCTCGGAACTTTTAAAACACTCCTCTTCCACCACTTTTCCTCCCTCCAGTCGGATGCTAACTAATTATATAGATGCTTTAATGAATTTCACCCAAGCATATCATATAGAAAAGTTTGCCTGTTTAAAAAATCCTCATATGATAATGTTTTCTCTGCCATTGAAATAATTTTCATTTTTATTTTTCATCATCATTTTTTTCTTCTTCATCCTTTACTCGATTTAACATCAGAAATCTATTATTTAGTCAATTCCTTATATAATATATTTTTTTCTTTTACTGCTTGTAAATATAGTTTATGTATGTATGTGTTTATATATGCGTACAGATTTTTTTTTTCTCATTTTATTGCTTATTTTATTGTAAAATTGTATTTAGTTTTAATGATCTTATTTTGTTATCTAATTTATAATCTCTAGACCAGATATAACTTATGATCTGTTATGTAGCTATTATTCTTAAGGGACTTTGTCCCAGAATACATTTTTTTTTCTATTCTATTCTATTCTATTCTATTCTATTTTATGAATTCTTATTTAGTGATAAGATTAATATCATTCCGAAGGTCCAGGCTTCATTCATTCGTTCCAAAATCAGCTGTTCAATTTCCAGATTTTTAAAAAGTTTTTTACCGAATAGTTTTTCTACTGGACTATCTTTAAGTGAAAAATTTTTCTCAAAAAAGTAGTTAAATCACATTGAAAATGGCGATACAAAAAATAATATCCCTTCCTTTTCCAGTCTGACCTTTACCTTTGTTGACCAGTTGTCAAAAAAATTAAAAATGGACTACGCTTCATTTATTACTAAAGAAAACGCAAATGTTGGAACGTTTTATCTGTTAAGCACTGGGGGATGGTGGGGAGTGCACTGATATGTTTTCCTTTTTTAATAGTGTATTAGGTATCGAACACCAGTGTACGGACATGTAATCAAATGAAAAATATTCTGGTGCAGCAAAAATCTTTCAAGAATTGCAATAAGTCCAATTACAATGACAATAAAACGATATTGTCTGCCTGAATGTTTTCGTATTTTGGCTTCGGCAGTTTAAATAACGATTTCATACTTTCAAAAATTTGCCATTTAGTTTTCAGTAGCAATGCCTGATTTTTGAAGGTAATTGCTTTAAATCCCGTATCAAGCAGTGATGATCTATTATATGCAAAAAAACTCTTTTATCAACGATGAAAATCGTTTATTTTTTCTCTTTTAATCAATATAGAGAAGAATCTATGTATAATAATTACACAATTAAGTATCACAAAACTATAGCCGTCAGTGGTACCGATCGGTTCCTAGGAATCTACTTTGGATCATCTTTTCTGGGTATCGATTCTGTTCTCAAGAATTGGAGGAATCTAGAATCGAATTTGAACAAATAAAGATTTGTTTAAATTATCACAATATATGATTAATAATGAAAATAACGGTTGCGTCGGACTGTGGCTATACAGGCACTATGGAGATACACAGTAGCTGGGGCGACGAGACGTGCTGTTTGGAGTCGCCTGTTAGTTGCCGTGACTACACACTTCTGCCGTCTCCGATCCAACTACTCCTTGTTTTCTTTTTTCTCTTTCTCCGAGTCTGTAATTCTGGCCGTCTGTCTGTCGGGCGCCGGGTTCCTGTTGAGGGGGTCCAAGGTATTGCGATCATCGCGAATTATAGGGTTATGTTAACGTCAGGAAACTCCATCTCTATCGCATCGTGTGAAGCTAAAGTTTAAAGAAACGAGAATTATTTATTATTTATTATAAACTTATTTTAGGTGATTAAAAAAAGATTTACAGGCAATACATCTTCTGATGTTTTAAAACTAGCTAAAAATATCATTTATTCACAGGCATGTTGGAGTGTTTTTTTTCCTAACGTCTTGACAAGAGTTGTATTGCTTCCATTACATATCTGATCACACAATCCAGTGCCTTCCTTTTCTCTTCCTGCTCCTTTTTTCAAATCCGAAATTCACACCCATAAGAAATACTTCTAAAACTGTTATATTCAACAAATCCTTCATAAGATGAACCAGTCCCTAATGAAATTTTATATCCTACCCTTACCCGCAACGCTTGATATAAATCTTGTCTATAGCCACCCCTTCAGTACTAATAACAATATATAGCAATAATAATATAATGTATACTTTTATAAATAGTATTTATAGTTTATTTCAGTTTTATTTATTGTTTTAATTATATCTTAATATGTAGGTATCTTTGAAAAGTGTATTGTAATTATTAGTAAGGATTATATTACTTTATATTATTACGACCAATAACATATCGGTCTATATGTACAAAAATATATCGGCCGAATTTATTATTATATATTGAGTTATGTAATATATAACCATCCATTCGGGACATTAGTCGATGAATAAATATTTTCTTTTTTTCATTAATTTGTAATATGCTTGGGAATCGAAATAAATAAATACAATTTAAAAAAATAAATAAATGGAAGAAAATAAAGTTTTACTCAGCGCCAGTAGTCTCTGAAAATATAGAAGGTGCAAAAATCTTTATTCGTAATTTTACATATCATAAATTAAGTAATAATGAAGATTTTGTGGTTTTGGGATTTATTGCTCAATACTTTGACTTCAAATCGGTCAGCTAAATTTTTTTCGATTTGTTTTTATTTCTTGTCAATGTTCTGCTTATTTACCAAAATCCAAGTTTTTTACCTTGTAACACTGCCGCTCGTCAAAGCGTCAAACATTTTGACCTTTTTTAGGCTTTACTAAAATATCTGTTGAATGGCTGGTCTTAAAGACAAACTTAGTATATTTAAAATTAGACTAGACCAAACATGCTACCATTTGAGCGGAAAACTGTATCTTAAACGGGGACTGAAATGCTGGCTTTCAAAATTTTCGTAATTTTCTCAAAATATGGCGAACATCGTGATCTTTTTACAACGACGTTTAGAGCAAACTTGATATTGAGCGATTTTAAAGATGTGAAAGTTAGCAATAAATCAAGCATCAAATATTACAGTGCTTATGAGGTGTATTTTTAAACTGTAAACATTTGTTATTTTTAATTTAAGACTCAAAATGTTTTAAATAAATTTTTATAAAATGTTTTAATAATTTAAGGAGTGGGTAGTGTAACTTTTAAGAAACTGTTTAATTCTTATTTTCAATAGCTTTCTTATTGATTGAATTGGTTACCATTGTGAGAACTTAAAAATGGTTTTTGTTTGATATTTCAGGGCCACATTACATATAATCGGTTTTGAATCTAAAAACGGAGCTTCTGGTTAAAGATAAAACAAGACTTAAATTTTAATATTCAAATAATTAATCTTAAATATTCTAGCAAATGTGTTTCTTTGTTAATCTTAATTTTAATTAATCCATTGTTGTAAAGGTATAGCAGTTTACCAGTGATTAATGTGAAAATAATTTCTGGAATATATTTTGGATGTCATTTTTTTTTTATCACTGTTTTTAATAACTTCAATACCATGCTAAGTAAAAAAAATAATCTGTTATTTTTTGTAGTGAAATTTTGATTACCATCGTTAGCTTCTGTAAACTGACATCTGTTGATCAATTATACGATGACATTTATGAGAGATAACAAAAACTAACAACAATAGATTTGGATGATTCGAGATCCTATTGACCTTTGGGACAGTCAAAAATGCGGCACTTGACCGCGGGGCCGTGGGAGTCGAGTGTGGAGGCGACTGTCAACTGTCTCCACTTCACTCCTTAACGACCCTACATGAGTCCTTTTTATCCCCTCATCATTTTTTGACCCCCCTTTAATTATTTCTTGGGGTTCCGAGTGTCGGAAGCTGGAAAAAAAATATCTACTTATGGGTAATAATATGTCAATCTTATAATATAGTATAAGCTTACAAGCTTTCTCTTTTGATATAAGTTAGGAAATTTATGGGTTATATATACAACTATTAAATATCATCTAAAGTTTGTTATGCTGACAAGTTATAGTAAAAATAAATAGCAAAAAAAAATTTAATTTTTAAAACACATAAAATTTTAACATCATCTTCATAGTTCAATGAAGGTTTAGCAATACTAAAATTTACATAGTTTCTGTTAAATTGGTTTTAAAAAAGCGATAAATATGTGGTGACGAGTGAATTTTGAAAAAAGATCGATAGGTGGCGAGTGCCATTCAATTGCAATGGTACTGTGCTATATAGAGCTTGGAATAAATAAATAAATCTACTTATTTTCTATTAAATTATCAAGAAAGAATAAAGATTTAAATATGTGGTGTCACGTGTGGATCCCAGTGAAGCTTAAAAATCGAACAATATGTAGCTAGCACCATTCTGCAACAGAGTTTTAGTAAAACTATTCAACCCATCGGATCCAAATTTTAACTCTTATTATAATTATCATCTTCATAGTTTTAGGAAAAATTAAAATCCAAACGTTAAGGTTTTTCCGGGATTGGGTTGTTGGCCAAATGCCTAAATCCTAACCTGGAGTGCCAGGAGCTTTTATTTCGGAATGCTCTTTCCCTAGAAGAGTTGCCGTCACCATGGCTCAATGAGTCTCATTATGAAATAAATAAAGATGTCAGTTAGAAAATAATTAGTTGCACAATTTTAATGAATTGACAAAACGCTATAATAAATAAAGTAATTGAAAACCTATAATAATTAATAAGTTTATAATAACAATTATTTTCCGTAAATAATACTACATTTAAGTACGGAATTCCGAATTCTTTGAGCAATGAAAAGAAACTAAGGAAATATATATATGGCTGTTATATTGCAAGACATATTTAATAGGTCCCTGTCAGTTCAAAATTGAAAAATTCGGAAAAAACCTAAATTTTCTAAACCAAGGCAGAACCTTTCGATTCACATTTGTATTAAATCTGTTTTTCTTGTAACATTATCTTCATGAGAATTATAATGGAGGTCTTAATAATATTCTCTATATGAAAATTTCTTCTGAAAATTTTACATTATAATTTTTAATAATTTCATTGAATAATAGTACCATATCAGTTTATAACTTTTTTATAATTAATTTTTTTAAATATTTTATTATTTAATTTTAATGGTTTATTCAAGTAGAGACAATTTAAAGAAAATAGTTTGGGTATATAACACCATCAATATAATTTTAATAGTAATGTTTTTAGAAATACTAAAATCTTTTTTTAAAGAAATATCACAATAACGATCCCATTATAATATTCCACAGGATTCTGCGCGACAGCGTGCAAAAAATCTGACAGCTATATTGAAATAATTATTAGAAAAGGAATATTCACATTCTAATAATTACCTTGGTTTTGAGAAAATATTATAATTTTTATTCTGAAAATGCATCGCAAGAGATAATATCAGCCTGATCCTAATCCTTAAGTAATATTTCAAATAATTAAATTTACAATTAAGTTTCAATAATAAAATTTTAAAAAAATGTATAATATATTAAAAGAAATATAGCATGATCAAAACTTTCCAGCTTATTTTATTTTAAAAATACTCTCTTTAAAATAAAAATAAATATAAGTATAGCCAATGTGTCACAGGAAATATTCCGGGAATATCACAGGAAAAATCGGAAAATATAATAATGATTTGTCGGAAATTTATAACTACGTTATTTTAACTGAAGAGGGTTGGCGTTGATGCGGCACCAAAAATAAGAGACAGCATTTATCAATATCCAGGCAGGGGGTATCTTCTGCGGTGAAATGAGATAGATGAGAAACGAGAGGATGTAAAGGGAGAAGAGTAGATTAGCCAGGATCAGGAGCAGGTCGGCCATTGGTCGGGAGTGGAGGGGAAGGTGGGCGTGACAGGGGGCGTTCCCAGCTAAAGACCGCCCACATTACCCCCACCCCAAGGGCTCTATAAGCCGATCGGTAGCAGATACCTTTACTGGCCATCTCCAATATTTCCTTTCTGCTTATCCTTGGACCACCCTGCTTCTATACACGGGTTTCTTGACGTCTTACTCCCTGTTTTTTTTTTCTCATGACATTTTACGATAATAATCTTTTTAAATAGATTATTTTTTAAGGGATTAGGTATATATTTATTCTACCTAGAATGTTTGCCAATATTTTTTTTATTGGTATAAAAAAAATAAATAGATTTTTTTAATATTTTATGTTATATTCACTCAAAAATATACCATATAGTTTTTAAAAATTTTTGGCCTCCGCAGAAATTCTTGCCTGAGAAAGTACCAATGACAAGGTACCAACTCAACAAATAATGAAGAAAGCCCCTATACTTATGACTGACTACAATACAAATTTTTCGTAAGGAATTCGAAATTAAAACAACAGTTACATAAGATAAACAACTCTCCCATTTGATCACAATATTTGTAACACTATCCAATATTTGTTACAAATATTGAGGACCACTAAAAAAGGCTTAAACGAAAACAATAAATTTTCTAAAATAAGAATCATCGTACTGGTCATCCTTGAACTTATAAATAAATAACCTCTCCAGGCTTCAACATGGAGAGGAAAAGAGACTAATCAAAGAATATGTTACTATTAATTATTACAAAAAAAATAATAATAGATAAGTGAATTTAACATTATTTAGGAAAGCAATTCTAAAAACATACTCTAAATAAAAACATTCATTTCTAAAAACTTCTACAGTATAATTTAAAATATCGCTTACCTCTTTAAGAAAGAAAAAACCGGAAAAAATATATGTATCAGGAAGAAAAAAAAAACTCTAATATTAATTACTTATTATTTTTTTTGTATTCAAAAAATAATATTAGTCTATAGCGCTTATGCTTGGTAAAAATATGAATTATGACTTGAATATTAGGGATTACTTTTAATGTGCGTTTGTTTCTTTATATGAAATGCATAAAGTAAATTAAAATAGCCTACTTTATTGATAACACAAAACAATTAACTTAATCTTCTTATTTTTTTGAGAAATGTTAGATTAGAGCTATAGATTGTTAGTTCAATTTTATCTGGTTAGTCAATAATAACCAGTCATTTATGATGTGGCTTATTTAATTATTTATATTTATTTAAGTTCTTCCACGATATTATTTTATTTAAAATAATGTTACAACATAATAAAGTGGTTCATTAAAATACGTTTGATTATATTTAATAAATTTATTCTTCCTTATGTCAGCTGAAAAAATTGTTCGTTCTTAAAAAATGTGTTGTTGACCAGATATAAATTGTGTCAGAATTAATTTAACACGGTCGAATATATTATTTTCAGGGATTTAATACATTCATACACAATAAATCTATTAATCTCCAGTAAAGTTAACTTAAAAAAAAAAAAGATCCTAAAAACTAAAAACCTGGACTTCATAGTTTTCGGTAGTAAGTAGGAAGGCCTCGGTAATTTTATTTTCGATGTTATATAATGCTCAAAAAAATGAATAGTAAAATGACCAGATGTATGTGGTATTTAGCTTGCCTAACATTTTTTTGAAAATTATTTCTGGTAAAGTTACCTTTAGCAATATGGAGTGTGGTTCATCCTTCCTTTGTTGAGTGTCCATGAGATAGTTAATTCACCTAACCTTCTTTGAAGACACCTTGAATGTAAAATAAACTATGTCACAGGCTAAGAATAAATTATCAAAAATTTGAAAAAAAAAATGTTTGCAGGATATGCCTGATTGTATTATCTGTACCACAAACATTTTATGAACTGCACCGCTCTCCTTCGCTCATAGTTACAGCAGTTTCAAGATAATTGTGCTAGCGTTAATGATCATTTACACTATCGCGTTGGGTTCCTTCCTGAGATAATTACAACATTTGAAGACACCTCCTTTGTAGGATAACCGCTGGCTGCGCATCTTCTCACCATTATTGTTGACAATAGACTCAACAATGGAGCCGCTACAAGAGGGAAAGCCCCGCTCCTCATTAAGATTCACCACAGCTGCCTCATATCTATTCTCCCGGTATCTTCTATTCCATCTCCCACAGCTTTCTATCATCTAAAGGCTCTTCTAAATCTAACAGTGTCATTTGGACTCCATTCCTGGATTACCCACAATGTAAAACCATTGTTAAATAAACTATGTTTACAATCGAACTGGAAGTATTTGCAAATTAACATCAGGGCCGCTGAGAGGGAGGGGCAGAGGCGAAGAAGGCAAAATCCCCGGGGCCAGGGCTCTTGGGGGGCCCGTGTTAAAATGACCTCAACTATTACTTTATATAAACAATTTTATGGCGATTTATCATATTAGGAACTTCATCAAACGTTGTAGTTTATTACTAAAAAAAGGATATTCTTTGGATAATGTTAGTAGTGGGGGGGGGGGGAGGGGTAGCCCGAGTCGGTTCACGTCAGCCCTGATTAACATGTCTAACTAATGATGGTGAAATAACTTAGTATTGTTCCAGGTAAAGGTGGAATACGTCAGTTTCTAAAATAAAGAGTATTTAAAATTTATTTTAATGGTGAAGATGGCCGGGAGACCTTTTATAGGTATAGATTTTTTTTTTCTTTTTATTGAAGTGGTACTTATAGAGTGGTTCTTCTCATCTCAAAATTACTTAATGTACATATGCGTACAGTTGTAAATATCAATAAATAGTTTTTAAAAAAAAGGAAAAAAAAAATTAGTGGAAGAATACTTATTCGATAGCCAGTTGCAATGGTTTCTGACATATTGACATACACGTTATTAAAAAAAAGATGCAACAATGAGTAAACCATTTATTATCAGAAAAAGTTGATAGGAGCTATATAACTATATCATGAAAAATCAAATAAATGTAATTAACAACTTGGAAAAAGAAAGAGACGCTCCAATTTTGTAATCCAAAACAGTTTTTTTGTACTAGAACAAAAACTAATATATGTACCCAATATATTTAACATATCACTGATTAACATTTACTGATAACATATTTTTTTCTAGTAAGATGTTTGTCCCCAATTGTATGTAACAAATTAATTTAATATTAATTGAAGTAATAGCTGACAAATTTACAAATTACATCTAAATATTTTTAGAGCGTTATGCACCAAACATTTAAACGGTAGCTAAGCGGGTAACGAACTGGACTCCCAGATCTCGGGCCGGAGGTCGAGTCCGGCTGTGGGATGAAAATATATTTTCTGTTATATCAGCCGTGGATCGATTTCGGATTTGGGAGATCTTCTTGGACATTCAGTCTTTTATTATCTACAGCATGTAATGTTCCTAAGGCTGTGGGTTTTATTTATTACTTAAGAAATCGCAAATGTTATTAAAACAATTTTACTAATCACAGTAGATGTGCAAATGCTCTGATGTTTCTCTAGACTTTGTTTTATTAGTGTATTACGGTTCCAAAACAGGTATGAAGATGTAATAAAATTAAAAACAATCATTATTCTGGGATAAATCGACTGATTATAAGAATAAAGTTTAAAATATAAAATAGTGAAATAAAAATTGCAAGTTAAACAGCTTCAGCAGTTAGAAATTGAAATACAATTTGTTTGTTTTCTCATAGCGAATCATAAATGTTCAATCGTTACCAACTATTAGCCAACTATTAGTAGGAATGTTTGATTTTTGGAGAGAATCGTTTTAAATTCTGTACCAAGCATGAAAAATTGCTGAATCATTAGATACGAAAAAATATGTTTATGATTGATATGAAATAAGATACCGCGAAATAAACGTGGTAAGTGTTATTGATCGGTTCCTAGTAATCGAAAATCGTCCTTTGGAATTAACTAATCCATGGTACCTTAAATAGCTACATACTTAGAAGTAATAGCGTTGGTTAAAAGCAGGATAAGAATATAAAGAGACCATTAAGTACTTAAAAAGAAAAATTTCAGAAGACTCCCATAACCATGAGTAAAAAATAAATCTTAAGACAGAAACATAAATAATAAAATTTTATACCAATAAAAATATTATGAAGTAATAGGTAGACTAATGATATGAAGTATCAAAATTAAATTTTGGAATTTTTAAAAATCCATTCCTATAAAAAATTTAAATATCCTTAAGCTATAATTATAGAGAAGTAGATTGTTGGGGTATGCAGTCATAATAGATACACAGCAATTAAAAAATAAGTTTTTTAATTTATGATGCCAACGTTTCAACTTGCATTGCAAGCCTTCATCAGGGCTAGAAGAAGAAAAGCTAACGGTCGGGTTAAGAGGAGGCAGCTCCTACGCGCGCCGAGAATACCTTTTATCGATTCTTACCTTCTTCCGATTTATTTCGGTGTTTTAGTGGCTACTTTTCGAGGGGAAAGGTTATTCTCAAATATTTACGGAGAAACTATAAATCCCTGTTCAAAGTAATATTAACTTCTGTTTACCTCATGATATTAAAATGTGAAATAAGAAAATAATGAAGTGGAAATAAGAAAATGTCAAGATATAAGACACTAAATCAATTTTGAATTAATTTTATATTAAATGAAAATTAATATAATGCTAAACCACCAGTAATAGTAATTCTTCATAACTTTGTGATGTGAGAGAAGTGTAAATAACAAATTATAAATATTTAAAAGACAGAATCCTTAAGTATTTATTTCACATAACTCCATACCCCAACAATCTACTTCTCTAAATACTTAACAGTCAACTATACCTTATCAATATAAAGCTATAATTATATTTCGATATATGTTATTCCGACAGGTGATCATAAATTTCGTAGTAAATGAAAAACGTTTTTAATCTTTAAGGAATGGAAAACAAAGAAGTTGATAATAAACACTGTGGGAGAAAGCATGGCAGTACAATATTAAACGCATTGTATCATCCCAAGATAAAGTCCTCCAAACAATACAGCACATGTTACCACTGAAACCCTATACAATGACCTATTAAAACTTTCTGTTCTAAATACCTTCCTTACTAAATTCTCGAAATATAACTCTGTTGGTGATGCTCGGATCGAAAATTTGACGATATATTCTGTATCAGAAATTTAATGGAGAATACTTTTTGTCATATAACATTTATCACTGTGTCCTACCATTCTGGAGCTATATTGGTTTAAATGAAAAAAGTCACGTTTCGCCTATTTTTTTTTTTAAGCGTTGGGGCTTTTTTTGACACACTCTAGCTCTGTGTTACTTGGATCGAAAATTTGAAGTCAGTTTCCTTTTTAGAAACATTAGACATAAAAGCAGTTGATTACATAGCCATGATCTAATGTTTTTCGCAGTCAGGAAGAAATTGAGCTTTTTTTTCTAATTTTAAAATTTGGCTTTGAGCTGATGGTTAGATTAAGCTGATGTTTTTATTCGATTTAGCTCCGAAAAAGCATTTATGCATTTTTTTATTATTACAGTAACAGTAATTATTAATTTAATCAGTAATAATTAACTTCTAAATAATTATTAATTTAAACTGTAGGTAATTACTATTATTTTTTATATCTATTATTATTATCTTTCATTGTGATTATTCATTCAGTTATTTATTAGTGTTATAATTTATTTGTGAGATTTGCATTAATAGTTATTATTAATCATTACTTTTTTTTTTTTTGCGTGTTGTAAATATTTTATGAATGGACACATCATTATCTCTATCTCTTATTACCCTTCAGTGAGGCAGATTGTAATATTTATGTCAATAAAAATGTTAATATATATATTAAAAAAAAAATATTTACCACATTAAGTATATAAAACGATGGAAGAAATACCTTTATGAATGAAAGATTATATATATTAAATCTACTTTCAACCACATTAAATTGAAATAGATTTCCAGGTTAGGAGGATTCTATTTATAAAGAATTTTCAAAATATTATTTTTAAAAATGGATGATTATTTACTATTTGTTTAGGTTACCTATCTTTAAGAAATTTTCTAAAGATTTAGAATAATAGTGTTCTGATTCAGAAAAAAAAGGTTGCTCTGGTGTTGGCTGAAATAGATTCTTTGGAGACATAATTATTATTATTTTTATCAATGCAAATTGACGAGCAGCTAGTCAGAGATTATGGAAGGTCTAGACTTTTTCTATTATTTAAGAATTTGGGTTAATAGAGATTCCCTAGATTTGAAACTACTCTTAATTAGGCCTTTAATGATTCTAAATACTGAGGCATCATGACATTTTATATTTAAGAAATTTTTAGAATACGAGATTATGATGATAGGAGTGAATAATAACGGAAAGTATATTTTTTTGATTTTTTTTTGTTCGTCAAGTCAACGTTAATGAAGGCTTACTAATTGCCACGGAATACACACCATCACTTCAGTAAACCCTGCACTCCAATAAAACGAATTTATCCTCGACACGATGATTATGATTGGGTGTTAAAGTGAAATGAACGGAAGCCCTGCTGGTGATTGGGTTAATATGATTGGAATCAATGATAGGATAGGAGGAATCAATTTCAGTTTTGACGATTTCCATGAATCAATGGAACATTGGAGTATAGTTAGTATGTTGGATGTACGATGAAAATATTATATATTTTAAACATAGACCAATTGATATATTTTAATTTAAGTGATTAAATATTAATGATTTCCAACAATATTTCGACATAAAATCATATAGGTCAATAATCTTTTTTCCCCCTACTGCATATAGTTAAACATTAATCACTTTAATAAAGGTAAATATTAATCTTGATAATTTTAACTTAAAACTATTTAATTAAAAACTTTAAAATTCGGTAAGTAATAATCAAAATCAAAAAATATACATAGAGATAATAAAATGATTACCTTATTAAAATTTCTAAAAAGGATAAACTCCTGGAATATCATAAAATTAAAACATCACCTCAAATAACCCTCAGGGGTAGAAAAAAACAAAATTAAAAAACATAATCAATACATTCCTAAATATTCTTCCTAGTCAATGTGTCTTTTATCGTGTAAGAGTTGTATTATAAAATGGTACAAACTATCGATATTACATCCTCAATTCATACACAAGTGATTAATAATTATACCATCGATAATGGTGCCAAGTATCTAGCTCAAATGACTTTTCTTTTTTTTTAAGTTGGATGTATAATATGATAATTATATGAAACAGAAAAAAAACACATAAAAAAATAAATAAAGATTCAAAAAGATTTGAGACTTTTTATAGCGTATTAATTCGACTCTACTCCAAATAGCGTTAATCGGAGGACAAATCTGGTGATTGAACTTTATCTTGGCCAATCATCTCCTTAAAAAACCTTATATCAAGCAACAGTATATCTTTGTCTGATTCCTTCATGGGCTGCAGTGGTACAGGTTTGTGTTTTTTTCCCCCAAAATATTCCAAAAGGGAGTGGATTGGAAGGTGTATTGTTGAAGTTTTAAAGATTGTTTTAAAAACCGTGCGGTTTTAAAAGCTAATCCAGATCAAAATTTCATCATTGGGCAACAGAGAATATTATGTTATAAAAATATATATTAATATTTCTCTTTGAGTTACACTTGTCGAATCACCAGAAACAACCACTCTCTTACGACGAAGTTGTCCAGCTCTTTTCAGACAAGAGCCAACCATAATTATAAAGACTATGTTTCGAAACCATAATCGATAAAAACCTCTTACTCACAAATCAGTTAGGGAGGAACTCCTAGCGTAGGGAGGAACTCCTGAAGCCAAGCATAATCCCTCACATGGTGGGGGTGAAAACTGGCTGGGGGTCCTTAATGTAAATGTGTATTGATATTTTGCTTATTTAAATATTTACTTTATTTTTATGTAATTCTTTAATTATTATTATTATTTTTTTCCTGTATCGGTTTCTTTATCTACCATATTTGTAACATAATTTTATTATATTTTATCACTTTTTTGGATTTTCTAGTAAAAAAGGCATGAATGAATTTATAACGCTATTACTTATTATCATTAACTGTGATAGGAGATTAAACGAGCGTTGATGACTATAATCTCAAACAAACAAACAAACTGTGGAAGGTTATAATATATTTTTAAAGTACAAGCTAAAAAGAAATCAATCGATTATTAATACTTTAATAATTAAAAAAATGTATATTATTACCATTCTTTTATGTGCGGTTAAGTCTAAAAACAACTTTTTTAATAGAGTTTAAAAAAAATAATTGAAAATAATTAACAATGGACTGATCTTAAACCAATGTCATTCAATTCAATTTATCTCACTGTACAGATATGATAGATATAGATATAACAGGTTTCTCATAAGAAAGTTTTACCATTTCATTATAAATCATGCAAAATCTATAATTTTTTAAATCCAGCAGAACCCAAATATCTCCTAATCTACTATTATTTTGATGAGGAATCTATAGTGGACTGGGGGGTGTAATGTAAGTAGAGAAATGGTCAGGGATGCCAGTCAAGTAAATAAACATGTCCAAGTTTTTAAATAATAAAATAGATATTTTCAATATTTTTTATTTAAAAACTTGGACATGTTTATTTACTTGACTGCATCCCTGAACATTTCTCTACTTACTATTATGAGTTTTTATATACTTGACTGAGTTGCCCGAGTTAAGAGAATTTTTTATGACCTACATAACTCTTATAATCCAAAAGACTGTAGTTCCATTTACATTACTGATCTAATTGTACAATACCGGCTGGTTGGATTGGACAAGAAACTAGAATTCCACGAGAAAGTATCTTTTAAATACTTAAAGCTATTTTTGAGCTTCAGAGGTATTTGAACTTTAGGATCTATTCACCGATTCAAATTACTAGGAAATGATATTGGATGTTGGGTAGCGGATGTAACCGACAGAACTTCATTTAAACTCCCAAGGGAAAGTTCCATCTTTAATAAAGTTGTAAAAGTCACTAATGATGCTCTTTCCCTAATTGAAATGTCTAACATTCTGCAGTGGGCGTATGAACATAATGACTGTCATTGAAAATCCCAATCTCAATAGTAATAAAAAATAAATTTATGTCCGTGGCTCATGTACCCTAACCAGGGTTGGAAGGACTGGTTACTTTACAGGTTCCCAACCTATTTTAGCCAGATTGAAAAGGTCCAGGATGGATTCGACCCGACCCCACAGAGGTGATGAGAATGCTCACGTTTAAAATATAAATTTGTGTGAACAAAATAAAACAAAGGATTTATCCGAACTACAGGCAATTAACATACAATTAAGTAAGGAGAAGTTGGTTTGGGATACAGACCAGATTTTCTTTTTTCAGGAGAAGGAAATCGACACATTCAAGTTAAAGAACTTTTAATGCAATGTCAACGTTTCGATGTGCCTTCATCAGTGCAACCGAACCTGTCAGGAGACAAGCAATGAGAAAGGTGGAGTAATATTTCGCCTTTTATCCTGATCTTTTCCTTATATTTCTTACAGAAAAATATACTATTTTTATACAGCTGAGTTACTCGTTTATACAGAAAACATGTCGACCAGAGTTTTGAAGTAATTTGATGACTACTGTGCAATCACGTCTGCAATCACTGTTACCAGATTTGGAAAAAAATAGGAAAACTGCAAAATTTATGTTAATATTAAAAAAAATATATATATATATATATATATATATATATATATATATATATATATATATATATAAAATGTTAATATTTTCTGTATAAAAAGGATTAAAAGCTCTTATTTGGATCTACGCTCGGATATCTGATAAGAATCTCCCACTTGTGAAACATTTATTGAATGAACACATTAAAGATTGAAAAGTATTCAACTAAATTTAAATTAAGTAATATAATTAAATTAAAGTACTTCCTGGCAGGGAGAAGATACAGGTACTACCACTAAATGTATTAAAACTAAAGGATTTAATATAAAAAAGTATATAATAACATTGTAGTTCATAAACTACAATCTTTGACTGTTACTTCAAACATAGAGTTTTAAAAATCTGATTGATAAAATATTATTTCAAATTATGGTTTAAATAATAGCAGTACTTAATTATATTCTTGAATTGTGTATAAAATTAATAACTGGCAAGGAATGGAAACAAATTTAATTTTGTCAAACTTATGCAATTTACTGCATATTTGTCAAATATGCAATTTAAACGGACCAAGTTATTGAATATATTTAAGTGGATTTTATTACAATCTCTACCAGAATTTCAATATTAAATTTCTGGTTAGTTCATTGCTATTAATTTCCAGTAATAAAAAAATCTATCTCAGTATACTAAAGTGTGATTGTGAATAAACCTTTTAATATATAGTTGAAGTATGTTATTATCGGAATATATATTATGTTAATTACTTTTTAACAATGTTGTAGCTGTCTTATAATTTTATTCAAAATTCAAATTTACCGCGCCCTAGGCAGGGCTGCAGAGGGATGCTGGGCTGATGTAGTTGGCTCTGCTGTCGCTAGGTAGCGCTGCCATGCAACTGGGAAATTTTGAAATTGATACCCTACCGAGACTGTTCCCGCTCTTTCTTCACTTCTCCGTAGTCATCGTTTCTTATTAATAGTGCGGCTTGAAGGAAAATTTTATAAATAAAATAAAGGTTTATAAATCTGATGCATAATAACAATCTACAAAATAATTTCATTTCTTTATTTGTTTTATGGAACCTCACTTAAGCTTGAAAAAAATGTTTAAAGTTGCTATGTAGAAGCAATCTTAAAAACATTTGTTGGAGAACAATTCTATAACAACTTTATTCTAATACTAATTTCAAGGACTAAATTTGTGATAGTCTACTTACCTCTGGAAAAGTAAGTTAAAATATTTTCTTTCCAAGGTGGAAATTTAAATTTCTATATCTTACTAAAACTCTTGAAATTTAACTGGGTATTTAAATAAAACTTTTTTTCTAGCTATACTTTTACGTTTATTTATTTTTTAATTTTCAATTTTATTTGTCATTCAATAAAATATATATTGAATTTATGATATGTATAATAAAGCATAATATGATTTATAAATTCGTATTTGTTGACTGTGTGGCCCAAATTTCCAGAACAGATGAGAACTTCTTATCGGAAATTTTAAGTTGGCATAGCCAGAATTGTTTTATAATTCTACTTATTTAGTTTTGCAGTGGCGATTAAAAGTAGTAGATTTGCCTGATTAAAATAAAAATAATAGAGATGAAAATAATGATTAATTAAATACATAAGTATTATGAAATATACTGAAAACTAAGTTTCATCTCTAATGCAATTTATATATTCAATCAAAATGATACATTATGTTCTACAAACTGAAATCAGAAAAATAATTTAATATTCTTGAAATGTTCTAATTATACAATCCTTTAAAATTATGCATTTTTCTGTTTAATATAGTTCAATAAAAAAACAAAAAAACAATACTAATTATAATTAAATGAATTATTTTACAAAACAATTTTATGCATCCTGTACTCTTTTGATTTAATAATCATCAATTGTTGTAATATTCCCTCAGGTGGGTAATAGTATCCATATCTGTTTTGCAATAATGATTTAATATATAGTTAGAATTGTTTATAATTAAACAAAACAGCTGAAAATAGACTAATATTTTAAACAAATAACAAAATGGGTACACGTTTGTTTGTTTGTTTATTTGTTTAACGTCACTTTATGCTGCTATGGCTAATCGGACGATGCTACGGTGGGAGTCCTAAATTTTGCCTATCCAGGTATAATTAGGATAGGGATTTTTAACGAGTACCTGACATCGCACAGGCTCGGGACCCCCATTTTACGTCCTTTCCGAAGGACGGCATAGCTAAGGATTTTTTTAAAAAAATCCTAAGGTCATCTGCCGGGCTGCGAACCACGATCTAAATGGGTACACGTTTTGAGTCCTTTTGTACAAAACATTAGTGGAAAAGATAGTTCAGGGTGCGACCAATAGAATCACTTCAGTTATATATACTTTTAGGATTGATGAATTAATTGTCATTTCTATTGGGATTATTTTATTAGAATACTAGTTGCGAATGCTAAACATTCATCTTTAGTTCTTAGGAGGTTTAAGAGATAACTCTTTACTAGTTAACTAGTTATCTCTTAAAACTCCTAAGAACTGAAGATAAATGTTTAGTATTCGAAACTAGTTTTCTAATAAAATACATTCCAATAGAAGTGGCAATTAAATCATCAATCCTAATTGTTTTGATCCTTCTTTACCATCATGCGTACCTCAATTGTATTATACTTTTATTGTTATAATTTTTCTTTTCTTCTTAATTTTTTTTCCTCTTTTATACAGTTTATTTACATTTTTTTTATTATTAACATTATCATTTTATCTTTCGTTATCAACGTTCTTTCTTATTTATTCTGAACTGAAATGTTTGTATCATATATACTCACTTTATTTCTGTTTTAAATTTAATTTAAAATCGTTGAATATTTTTATTTATTTATTTTTTTTTTTTAGCACTGATGAAGACTTAGAAAGTGAGCTGAAACGTTGGAATCATAAAAGTATAAGATGCTCAAATATTTCTATTAATCACACCTTAAACTATTTTCTTTACTATTAATACACGGCCATCCAACCTGTCTAATTGTAAGTATAAAATCAACTCGAAGATAGTTTCGATTGTATGTCCATAATTAGAATCGTTATGATGGAAAAAAAAATACCAAGAAAATTAGTCATTTATTATAATAAATTTTCATTGGATTGAAATTTTTTTTTAATAACGAAAAAATCTGGGAATTTTAAAGTATGATTTACAAAACAAAATTAAAATTTTATTTTTATTAACTCCGATTGCGATTGACAAATCGAACATTTATCTAATTCCTAAAAAAAAAAAAGAGATATAAATCGTCTTGTGTCTAACCCTGTCCTATTTGCGGGATGGAAGGAATGTTGTAAGATCCGAGAGGGAATTGTGCAGGGAGCGCACTATCAGTCAGTGGCGATGTTCACAATCGAGGACAAATAGGAAGGGCTGAAGTAATGTGCCCTGTACATCGCCACAATACCTCTTCCGTCCCCTCTGCCGCCATCATCATCACTGACCCTGGGGATTGGTTTTATGAGAACGATGGGAAGATTTTCAGGGTATCATAACAGAGTATATAGCATTGTACAATATAATTGATCAAACAAGTGATCTGCATTATTATTAGGAAACTTAATCGGTAGAAATTTCATATTTACATTTTTTAAAAACTGAAACTTCATTGAAAACAATTGTTACAAAGCATTTAACTTTGATTGCCTTAATATTGCAATTAGATAATTTATTTATTTATATTTTGGTGTCATGTACCACCACATTTGGTTAGAGGTACCATACTCAGGTTCAGAACTATAATTCCTTGTACAGGTTTGTTTGTTTTAAAAATTGAATAATGTGCTTGTTGAGATACGAGTTGTTTTCTAGTAATGTAGCAATGTCTTGATTCGTCAGATGGTTATCTTTTCTTTGCTTTTTGTATTTTTGGCATTCAACAAGAAT
This sequence comes from Euschistus heros, assembly GCA_003667255.2. Lineage (NCBI taxonomy): Eukaryota > Metazoa > Arthropoda > Insecta > Hemiptera > Pentatomidae > Euschistus > Euschistus heros. The sequence goes on along the minus strand of RCWM02000086.1, from coordinate 270,331 downwards.
GTGTTCTATAGTCATGTTTAACTGACATTTGTTGCATTTTGGGGGTTGTTTTTCTTCCAATAAGTAACTGTGGATTAATTTTGAGTGTCCAATTCTTAGTCTTGTAAAGATGATTTGTTCTTTTCTTGGTCCTGGTTCTTCTTTCTATGGTCCTGGAATTGGTCTATTTTTTTTAAGTTTTAATTGCTATCGGTTCTAAGACATCTTTCATGCCAAACTATATTGATTTGACGTTTTAAGAATAATTTGAGATTTGTTAAAGGGGTAGGGATTGAGGGTAATGGAAAGAGGGAACGCTTCTTTGGCTGCTAAATCCGCTTGTTCATTACCTTTTATTCCTGAATGTCCCGGAATCCACATAAAGCTAATAATTTTGAATTTCGAAATGGATTTAATTAAGTTGGCTATTTCAGATATTATGTAGTTTTTAACATTATGGTTTTTGTTGCTAATGCTTGAGAGAGCCGAAAGTGAGTCAGAACAAATTAAGTATTCTTTTTTGTCCATATCAAGTGTTTTTATATGTTCTAGGGCTAGTTTAATAGCATACAATTCTGCCGAAAAAATAGAAAAGACAGGTGGTAATGAGTAGCGTATTACTTCTATTATATTGTAAAAGTGCCAACGTTGGTCACTTCATCAGGGCTAAAAAAAAAAGACTAAAAATTCAGTGATTTTAAATCCATAGTATTATGTAAAAGGACAAGCCATTTTTCGTTTGTGATCACTAATCACTAAGACAACAGAACCAATCTACACCAAATTTTTACTACATCATCTCTATAGTTCCAGGAAGCTTTAATAATAAAATCTATTGATTTTCAATTAATTTGTTACTGAAAAACCGATATTTGTGGATTATTGTGAAGTTGGAAAATTGACCGATTGGTGGCGAGCGTCATTCTACATGAGAGTTTATAAAGATACGGTGTTATAAAAAACTTTTAATTGATAATCTAATTTATTTTTATTACGTTATATTATTAAAAAAATATTTTAATATTTGATGGGACTTGTGGATCCCAGTAAAGTTTAAAATCCACCGATATGTGGTTGATGCCATTCAGCAATAGAGCTCTCAATGGTAAAACTGCTGAACCCATCTGAAGCAAATTTCAAAAAAACTATCTTCATAGTTCATGGAAGTTTTAGCAATAATACAAATTTAAATGTATAATGTTGAGTGGCTAAAACGAGGTTTGCCACACTGTCATTTACTTCCGTGGTTAGAAATTAAAAAACAACATGATGAAATCAATAAAATTATTTCTGCAGAATAAAAATGATTAAGAAATGAAAATGTCGCTTTGCTCTTTGATATTGTGTGTAAAAAAAATGACCCATGTTGTATGACCCCCCTTTAGTTGTAAGCACTGATAATGCATATTATCCGCTGGAGTTTCTTAATATTCTCTGTCCACCTGGATTACCAACTCATACATTGAAATAAAAAATTGGATGTCTAATTACGCTTTTATGTTATCTTCAAACACCTAATCAGTGCTATTTTAACCAGGTTAAAAATTATCATTTCTTCTTTTAATATAACTTAAGATAAAGGAATTGATTCTTACTGGGCAGTAGTGTAGTGTAATTAAAATAAAATAGAATTAAAAACAAAGTTGAAAATATTATAATTTATTGAATAGAACTAGTAATCGTTAGTTTCAGCCTTAAACAATTTTCAATTATGCTGGCATAGAGATATCAGATCCGATAAAGCAGTAATGCATTCTTAATCACTAACAAATGTTTCCAAAACATGGGCATGACAATGACATAAAACAGGATAGTTGTAGGAAGTATAAAAAGCAAATGTATATTGTAAAGAGAAAATTGAATAAAGGAGAGGGGAGCGCTATTATAGCCGACCCATTCTTGTATAAAGAACTCAATAAGCTCCCCTAGCCCTCCTTTCAAAAGCTATTAGTGACAATCCCAGTGTTTTTTCATCTGCTCCGGGGCGGAGAGGTGATTGGCAAATAGTCCTTTGATGACTTAGCGACTCCAATTCGAATTTATACCTAAACAGCTCCTTCTTCTCATCTATGTCCTCTTGTTTCTAGATGTTGATCTCAGGTGATCCTCTATTTCTATTGTGTTGTCCGGGAAACAAAGCAGGCTTTATGGTTTTCTTTAAATTGTCGCTCCGTGTAATGAATGAGCTGTTTATGTTTGATAGATTATTTTTTGTATCGATGTAAATATTTATTATTCCTTCCATAAACAAAAAAGTTTTTTTTCCTTCTTCAGACTTTCACTACTCGGAAATAATTCAATCTTTAGTCACAAAAACGTGATTTTCGTATGATTTCGATTTACGAGTTCAAACTAGGTTTGAACCGGGCCAAAAGAACCAGAAACATCGATTTAGTGGAGAGGTGTCGATAGCGTGAGTGTGTGCACCATTCAACAAGTCCGTGACAGACCTTCCATAGTATATTCTGCAAGCTTTGTAGGATAAAAATCCTAGAACTGTTTAAAAAGTTGCAGAGAAAACAACAGTTAGCAAATAGAAATTGCTGATCACCTGAAGGCCAAGTATAGAACGATCACAAAAAAGAAAATCATGGTTATGAAAGGTTTTGTCGTTATAAAATTGTAGATTAGTTAGTGAACCTCAGCCGCAACCGCCCATTTCTCTAGACCTCTGGCCTACAAAGTATAGTTTTATTAATCTTAGTTTAGTTTTATTAATGCCAATATAAAAGTTTATTTATTTATTTTTTAAAAACTATTTATTGATATTTACAACTGTATACCATATACATCAAGTAAATTTGAGGAAATGATTATAATGACATGTAAATCACTTGTGAATAACTACTCACTAGTAGCACTTCATTACAAGTTCTAAACTAGAAGGTCTCTTGGCCATCTTCTTTTCAGACGCCACGGTGGATTATCAGGTATCAAATGTGAAGCCCTGACTGTGAGAATCTTCCAGATATTTCACCTTTCATAAGTAGTTAAAGAGATGAAAATTTGATTTGTTTTCTCCTGGTCACCGAAACTCAATATAAGTCATGTTTAGAAATATTATCTCTAGCTGATTCATAAATTTCAAGTATTCAGGAGTATAAAAAAAAAAAAAAAAAAAAAAAAAAAAAAAAAAAAAAAAAAAAAAAAAAAAAAAAAAAAAGGAAAAACGGACACACGGTTTATTTGTAATCATCAGGGCAGGTGACGGATACATGGTAATCGATCCGGAATCAGTCGGACCTGACACGTACACCAGGTGGCTTAGAGAGAAGGATATAGCCAGCCTATGGAGTATCTCTACTGGCTACCCCCGAAAGGCGATAAAGACCAGGGCATTGAGAACAAACGAAACGAGTACATGAGGATTACATCTGTTCCACGTATGGAAATCCAACAATGGCATTACAAAAAAGAGGACAATGGGCGGTAAGCGGATCACGGATTGGCGAATGTTTATTGGCCCGCTGAGGATTAGTTTGATGCAATCAGTTCGAGCCCTGCCTAGTCTGCCCTGTCTAGGGTCTTATTTATCCCAGGGATTTGCCGATGTATAACGGTTACTAAATCCTTGCATTATCAGCTATTTACAGCCTATGGCGTTAATAAATTCAGAATATTTAATCCAAAAACAGTATACAGGCATGATTCCTTTCCTATGTATGGTTCATTAATATCATATTATTTTAAAATAAAAATATATACATTTTAATACTCAGAGTACCCAAAACACGGAACATGACAAACAAACTGGATCCTCTAATATTATTCCACTAAACCCTAATTAGAAGCGCTACTTAAAACTCCACTTGGACAAACGTCTTACTTGGAATCCACATGCAAAATTAAAACGACAAGAAACTGTAGTCGTTTTCGACTTCTTCAACATTTACTAGACTAATTTTCAAAGTTTCTGATTAATTACAAAAGACTCATTTACATAACAGTACTTATACCTATTTGGAAATAAGGAGCTGAGCTTTGGAAGGTCTAAACCTTCCAATTCATCTCGTATCCAATCCCTACAGTCCAAAATCCTTACAAAGAACTCTCAGTGCTCCTTATTCTGTCACAAATAAACATTCGTGAAGATGATATAATGTTCAATATGTTGCTAAATTGGCCCAACCCAGATACCGTTCTTTCCATGACAAGTCTTATACTCCCACAATCAATAGATACCCACTCAATTCCTAATAATCCTCCGAGGAACCTGAATAGATGTAAATAGAAAAGAAGTTTTAAAATCTTGTTATATTTCTGGGACCAATAGTTCAGCAGAAGTGTTAAAAGGTTTATAAAAATGATGAAACATCATCATATTTTATTAACTAATTAAGTTCATTCCTTCAAATTTCGTATGGTTCTAAATTAACAAATCTTATAGCAATACAAATATCTTAGCACATATTCAGCGTTTATTGTAACAAAATTTTTGATTATAAAAATATGTTGGAATATAGTACATAATATAATCACTTGAGGTACGCATGATGATATAGAAGGATCAATACAATTAGGATTGATTAATTAAGTGCCACTTCTATTGAGATTATTTTATTTGAAAACCAGTTTCGAATGCTAAACATTCATCTTCAGTTCTTCGAGGTAACTAACTAGGTGTTTTAGTTACCTCGAAGAACTGAAGATGAATGTTTAGCATTCAAAACTAGTTTTCAAATAAAATAATCTCAATAGAAGTGACACTTAATTAATCAATCCTAACATAATATAATATACACTATCAATAATCAGGGTTGGGCAAAATGTAGTAATAGCTATTTGAAAACTAATTTCCTGGAATAAATTATCAATAATAATAAAAATAATAAAATCTTTCAGTCAAACAATCATTAGTTCATTTAAAAATGACAAAAAGATTTAAACATTATTAAATTAGGTGATTGATTCTAGGAAATTAGTTGTCAAATAGCTATGATTTAATTTTGATTAAATTTTAGGTATTATTAAATGTTGCGCAACAGGCTTACATCTTAAACCCTTTGTGAGAGACTATAGGATTTATTATATTTTTTTAGAAAAATAATAAAAATACGGAATATTGTATCTTTTTGTCGAAAATGGCAATAAGATTTCGGTTGACTGGTACATCAGGAATCCAAATTGAGAGCATTAAAAATAGCAGCAAGAGTGAAAGAGATGATTGTGAGATAAAAAATAAATTCTAGTCTGTCTTCTTGATGAAATATAGAAACATTTTGATGAAATTTCACAGTGTTGTTCCAATCGACAGGACTGGCCGGATGATATTGGAATGAGGATAAGAAAACAAAGGGTTTCGTAAGCCGAAGAACGAGAAAGAGTTACATGACTCTTTAAAAAGGCGAAACGCATCGAGACTTGGATTGAGAGGCCGATAGGAAAGAAATCTTTGGTAGTAGGAGATGACGGTAGATAGCGGCATTGTGTACCGCCAATCTACCAACCGGATCGCCACATCAGACCTCGGTCACGATGGAAAGATCATCATTGGTCTGAGAGAGGGATTCCAAATGGGAGGCTGAATGAGACGGATTTGTGAGAGATGTGGGCTTCGCTTTTAGTTATTTCGAGCTATCTGCTGTAGTGTTAGGAGTTACAGGCTCTGCAAGGTTAATTTATATTGCATTGCTCATTAGGTTTAGGATGTGTCGAGTTCTGAAAATTAAAACCTTCTAATTTTAAACTAAATTTTATTTAAAAGTGATCTTTATTTTACAGTTCTTGGGCTAAGAGCAAGAGTTTTCACTTGATACTGTTAGAATTTTTAAATGACCGCAATTAGGGGCGTTAACATCGAAAATGATGACTTTGTATAACAATTTTCAGGGTCAACAAAGGTTGGTCAAATTTTATCTTTTTAGATGAAATATTTTTTCATTACTGTACCCATTTAACCATAGAACTTATTGCTCTAAATGCATTAGCAATCTATCTTATTGCTGGGAATGCATTAGCTTATTTAAATGAGAATAATGTTACAAATATGATGACCCAGTGTCAGTCACTCCAGCGGTGTTATTAAATTTACGAGTGTTCCAGACTCCTTTCATCTTAAAAAAAAAAAGTCTTACCTCAATCAACATGATACTTGTTTCTGCGAGGGACAAAAACACAATCGTTTAACCACATACTCTACAGCTACCCCCAATTTGAATAGGACAGAGTTTGATCAGGAGCATAGTCCTCAGAAGTGACAAACGGACACTTCAAGAAAATAAAATATACAGAAATTGCTTAGTGGAATTAAAAAACAAAACAAAAAAACATAGCAAACATTGATTTCCAATTGCTGAAGAATTGAAGAAAAAGAAAGAGGATTAACAATGAAAAGAATTGAAGAAGAAACTACCAGTTAATTTTGTGTTTTACTGACAATTGTCTTTCAAATTATTTTGTTTTCTACCTTTTGATGAACATAATTTGTACCGAATTTATTTTTCATTCTTTTCATTTTCAAACCTTTTTCAAAATTGAAAAGGCTCTGTTAAAACCTTTATTCCCCTAAGTATGCATGTTTCCTTAAAATCGGGAAAACTTTGGAGTTATTTACTTGAGTTTTATTTTTAAGATTGATTATTATTTTTCGTATCTAACTCCACAAACAATATAATATTAAGCTTAAACACACAAGCAATTGACGTATTATGCAAAATGCATAGAGCGTGATGCATTATTATCAAATACAGACCTCTTCCATAGGGGTGTTATGTAAGGGGAAATAATACGAAAAAAATATACATACATAGATAATCAGTCTTAAAAATAAAACTCACAAGTAAATAATTCCAATTTTATTTCAGTATTTACGGAATCATTCATTCTTTAAGTTTTAACTTCTAGTAGGGGGATAAAGATTTTGACAGAGCCATGTTCCTTATTTCTTAGACCATTGCGACGATAGTCCCACAGCGCTGCACGATTCCCCTCTGAAAGTCATCACGTCTCACAGGAAGCGCAATGAAAAGAGTTTCGACGAGGCTTATGATTCAGCAGCTCTAATTGCCCTAAATTATATCCATTTCCTCGAATTTTTACAGAATCGTTCTTAGAGCTGTAATTTGCCTTCTCGAGGATTATTCATATTCCTTACTTTTTTTTCCCCCCTTTTCCGCTTTCTTGACGGAAAGGGAGGGTCGACGGCTGTACACATTGATATGCAAAAAAGACGTAATTGTCAAGGAGGGGCGGCAAAGTAAAAATGCAAAGAAAGGAGGGGGCGCTAATTTGAGACGGTAAGACAAATAGGGGCCGGGTTTTAAAAAGATTACACTTCTTGGAGGAGAGTCGTTAGCTTTGAAACTAGTTGGCAGGAGCAAACAGGAGCTCCTTGTGTGACTTGTTCCTTATGAGCGAGTGTGGTAATGACGTTAGCTGGAACCTAACCAACTTCCTACACACTCTGCTGGCTTAGCTTGCTCAGCTCAAGTGGAAAAGTCTGAAAGTCAGCAACATTTTTCTTCGATATTTAATGTATTTATAAACCTCGTTTTATCGTGACGGTCACCTCTCCGCTCAGCGAACCGTCCTAGATCAGATCTTCCTCTTATGATTGATGGCCCTTACTGCTGAAGCAAATCATTTTATTATAAATAACATTAAATTGAAATCCATGATTTATTGAGTTCGGTTTCTTTCGTAGAGATATTTTTTTAAAGAGCTGACTGGATGAGCTATATAAAGCAGGTTGTAGAGAAAGATCAGTCAAAAAAATAAGCAGTCTTGAAATTAACAAAACATTTTTATTTTGCTGAGGTTTCGATTATATCTTTGATGGCCATCATCATGGTTAAAACAAGAAATAGTCGAATACCGAATCAGAATAGTAAGGGCTAAAAAATAAAAAATAAAAATAGAAGTAAATTAAAATTACATCGAATATAATAAGGTTAATAGACAAATTTGAAAATATAATATAATGAAATTAAGAAAATGATCTAATAATACGTAGGTAAATTATACTATGATAAAGAAAATAAGTAAGTTAAAAAGATAATATTAAAAAAAAAATAGTATGTAGAGAAAGGTTAAACCAAAATAAAGTAAAATAAGTTAGATAAAAGTGATAAAGAGCCAGTAAACAGATAAAATAATTGCAAAAAAAAAAGACATATGTCATCAACAAGCCCAGACCGTACTCAAAGCGGCATTGCACTTGAAAGTTAAAATCTAAAGTTGTAATTTGAAACGCTCCCAGGAACAGTATCCTCAATGTTCTTTATTTTAATAATTTTTCAAATGGTTCTCTACAAGATTCCAAGCCGAGGATCAAGATGTGAAAAAAAAGATTTGCAGATTAATTTTCTAGAATTTCAAACATTAGTCCATGTTTGCTACCCGATTTTTAATTTATTTTTTACTTTAGTTATCATTGATTTATATTTTGTTAATCCATATCTAATTAACCAACAATCAAAGATTATATGAGTGTATTATTTATGAATTTATAAGCTTCCATGGAAACTGAAAGAGACAATAACAATCCAATCAACTTATTTTGAATAGCTTGGGATCAGTAACCTATTATTAGAGAATTACAGGACCATATTACATCGTTAGATGTACATTACTGAATATTAGACAGGAATACTTAAATTATCTTTCAGTTGATAACAAACTCATATACAAAACAATCTTAAAACCTATTTGGATCTAAGAACTTGAACTGTGGGGGACTGCAAGACAATCTAATATCAAACGCATTCAATCTTTCCAAACCAAAGTCCTCTGAACAATTGTCAATGCACCATATTATGTTACTAATAAAACCCTACATAATGATCTAAAAATACCTTTTGTCCTTGATCTCAACCCTTTAAAATTCTCGAAATTTTACCAAAATCAACCCAATTTTTATCCAGTCTTAACCATCCCCATAACTCTTCCAGAAGGTTGAAACGGCAATGGTCCCGAGACCATTTGTAATGCGATGTTATGTGGCCCTAACATAACGCCCCACCCCCACCAGTGATGCAGCTGAGAGAGCAGCGCTGGGATCTCTTCGGGACTGGCCTTGACTCCCAATAAGTGGGGGAATAGGCTCGATTCGGGGCTCCCTTGGATAAGTGTGTCTCTATTGTACATATAGTATGACGGTATATTAATTTTTATCGGTTGATCTCTTTTATGATTATTTGTTTTATTTTTATCTTTTTATTATCCATTGTGTGTATATGTGTATTCATAAATCATTAGTATTTTACCTATTGCCCATTACTGAGGCAGATTGTACATATATTCCAATGAAAGTAAAAAAATAAAAAAAAGTTTATTTTTGCTGTTATAGTTATATTAACAATATAACTAAATCTAATAAAGGATTGAAATAATCAGCTTGACCCTGAAACCAAAACTCTTAAAATCAAGAAAGTGAAAACGAATTATGTGCTGACTCTTCAAATTGTAGTATTTGTAAAATAGTTGAATTTTTTTTTTATAACCGATCTGTTTTTTCCCATCACATTTCCTGTGAATCCCAATCCTAATGGACCATTGGGCTCCCACTCTACGATCGTATGAACCTCAACACAATACCCAATCGACACAGGAGCAGGTGATGACCCCGGCACAGCTAGCATTACCAGACCATCCTTTAACCTTTGTAAACAAATAGCCAGTAAGATAATGACCGTTCACTTTTTCGGATCGGTATTCAATTAAACCCGAAGTCAGTTAATTTTCAATTAACAGGATGGAGCCTGGAGTGAGAATGCCCTTGTTATTATATAGGAGGGGGTAGGGCTGTAAAGTAACACCTATACATTTGCCCCGGCAGTGGATATAAATCAACCAGCCCTTTGCCTCCAGTCCTGTAAAAAACACCCCGTCCGTGAAATATTCTTCCTTAAACGCTTCTCCTCATTTTTTACCTGCAGCCAATTATACATTCAACTCTGCCCTGTTATTTTATGATTGGGTTTCAATTGTTTTGATATATTTGGCTTTTTTATGCATGGTCGTATGCACTGCTGTTTCATATTTCTCAAAAAGTCGATTATATCAATAATTTTAATATAAACATTCCAGCATAGTTTTAACTAAGATTTTTTTTGTCAACTATTTATTGATATTTACGATTGTATACATAATATATAAGGAAATTTGAGGAAATTATTACAATGAAATGTCAATAACATTTAAAGAACTCCTCGTAGTACTAACAATAAGATTTAAAAATGAATCTTATTTTTTTTCCATTCTGTTTTGCATTGTCACGTTTCAATATTTTTCATACGAGTTGTTGAGGGAACAACTGAAGGGAAAATTACTCCATGGAAGAGTCAACCCTAAATGGGAGAACACAGACAGAAGTATATTTTAATATGCTAATGTAAGTTTAGTATAACAACTTTGTGTAATGGTGAACGTTATCATATTAGAACATAAAGATACAACACTTTATATTTTAGACGCCGACAAACCAAGAAAAAAAAAAATCCATTATAGTGCTTTATTGGTCTCAACCATAATAAAAATTTTAACGTTTTATTTTTAATCTTTATAAGCACTCCTCATATTTAGAATATTACATACTACTAATTAGACTTTTAAATTCTCTATGTACTCAATCTGTAGGTGGCTTATTTAAGGAAATGCACTACTTTTTAAGTCCAAACCTTCTTTTTTACGTTATGAGGAGTAAATACAGTAAGTAAAAAACTCGGAAGTGCCCCAGGAGTATCTCCCGATACTCGGGAGTGACCCGACGTCGATTCTTAGTAAAGGAAAAGAAATCGGGAAAACCTCAATAAAATATAACTGAATTAAAAATCAATGGTTAAGAAAAGGGACCGAGCAAGAACCATTAATAGATTGTAGCCATAGAATCACATGTAGCAAGGCTGATGAATGTCGACCAATCGGTTACCACAAAATATACTGGGATCTAAAATAGACGGAAAAGGACCACTCGAAAAAGTGGAAGGCAGTAGCGGAACTTATTCACAGTTTATTCGTTTTTTTTTTGTTTTGTTTTTTTATACGAAAATGAACCATTAGCTGCCATTATTTATCTATATAATTTATTTATAAAAAAAAAAATACTAATAACCTTCGCACCCTCTCGATCCTTGGAGAACCCTGAAACTCGGGGTCCCCTCCAACCGCGGGTTCTGCGGTGGAGTACGTTACGCCACTGGTGGGAGTAATTTTTAACTGCCCGGTAAGGGAGACAGAACGCGTTCTAATCGAAGCTAAAATAATGGTATAAATTTGAGATGTAAACTTTGGGAAATGGGTCGTATCTGATGGAATACTGTGATTTACAAGGGATTGATAAATAAGACAATTTAAGGAGAGATAGTCAATACCTAAAGGCAAAGATATTGACCGTAAAAAAATCAGAAGGTATTAAATAGTTATTATACCCAAATAAAACCAGTTTACTATTAGAATGAAATATGAATAACCCCATCCGCAGGTTCATCAGAGAAAATTGGTCCGAAAACAGGTTCATCAGGTGATGAAGTTAGGTTAAAAGTTATAGTGTACTGTAGTTATTTAAATGCGTTTCATCTCCATGGGGAAAATGGAGGGTGAGGAAATTATGTAAAATTTGTTAACAAATCCGTTGAGGGGAAAAGATGTAGTTCTGATCGGCGCTAAATATTCATTACTAGCGGGGATTAAATAAAACAGGCTAGAGGATGCCTCTATAAATACTGGAGGGCTGTTGGAAAAGTGGTAAGAGGATTATATTGCGGGGGGCCCAACCCCTTTATTATTTTATGCTAACCGGGGTCAGATTGTCGTTCCGCTCCGTGCATATTTAGTGACTCCTGGCTGGCGGATCGATCAGGGTTTGTCGAAAGTTAGCGGTGTTGTCAGCCGGAGGGGAAGGATTACAAAACGATATGTCCTCAATTATGTCACCCACCAATCGTAGCTCTCTGGAGGTTTAGAAATTTCCGTTACAACCAGTTTTTCTTACTAAATAATTGTTTTTCTTTTAATATGAGGTATGAAATTATTTTTATTAATCACGTTTCAACCACAAATAAAATTCATGTAAATATATTTATACTTATTACTTTTTTTTTTTAAATAAATAAAATTGCAATATCAGTTTGGATTTATTCAAAACTGTAATGCAAATGATTGTAAACCAAACGAAATTTATTTCTTTAAATATTTTGGTCACTACTCTTCTGAAAGGGAAGATATTTTAAATTTTTAAAAATATTTATTTATTTAATTCTATTGAATATAATTCAGTAGATTAGTAATAATAATATCAGTTGAGTCCCTTTGGAGTAGTGATGACTAGCGAAAATTAGACATCAGAGCCTTAGAAGGAGATGAATCTTGAGGAATATGGTTGATCGAAGATACATGATTAGGAGTTATTTGAAAGCAGGAAACTCTTTCAAACAGAGAGACGAGGGTCGGATAAGGAAAACTCTGTGAAGTGCTGCAATACACTCAATCGTTAAACATAAATCAGATAGATTTTCTGGAGTGAATATTGCGGAAATGTAAATAAGATTTAATTTGGAGATCGTACTTGTAAGTGGACCAGACGGGATATGAGGTATTTGATAACGATGACAGGTCAACTTTACCAAATTTTTTTGGACTCATGGGATTTTATAATAGGGGGTTGAATAGGTAAATTTAATGGCATTTCGAATAACTGAAGAAGTTAACACGTTGACTGAAAATGACAACGTAAAATTGTCCCTTTCCAGACGCGTGTGACGACCCGTATAAAATGGTTTGAAAAACTTTCCGCACATGGTCGAAAGGCTCCGCAGTCATTGTGTTAAAAAATCTGCAGCTTGTTTATAACCATTCTTTTGGACACGAAGGTCTAGTTTCTCAGTAACATACCTTATTTATTTATTAAATCAGGTAACATTTATTTTTAAAATGTTTAAATTCCAACCTATTTCGTGAAGTTGATGTAAATTTTCCCGGTAGATCTAATTTTTTTTTTTTTTTTTTTTTTTTTTTTTTTTTTTTGTGGCGCAACAGATCCTTGAATTGCTTAATCTTCAGGTTCTATTTTTTGTTATATGCATCAGTATAATGCATGCCTCCATGCATGGGCGATTTTAGATTACTTCTAAAAAAAAACCTACAATGGGCTTTTTGACAATGTACAATTACAATCTAGTGCAAAGTCACCAAAATGTATTTTACTCACAAGTCACATCATAATAAACCTAACAGGCATATCCTCTTATTGTTTCTTAAATGTAGTATTGGAAGTCAGTTTCAAAATGCTTTAAACGAATGAAAAATCTTGTCAAATCAAGTATTTTTTAAAATTACCATAATCGAATATCCATAATGCAATGCAGTTATTTTTTTAAATACAATTATCTTCATTATTCAATCTTTATGGGATTTTGTATGTTATGGTCTGAAATAGTTTCAAAAACCTCCAAAGTTCTTTAAAAAAACTTAATTTTCCCCCCTTCCTTTCCTTTTTGCAGTGTTATAAACAAAAAATATGCATCAAAAATAAAAATATCCATTTTGCAGAAAATCATATTTCATTTCTTAATCCTTTCTTCATTTCTATATTCTCTCTCATCCATTGTGAGATCACTTTCTGATTTTGTAACAACTGAAACTGACATGCCAATGTTGATTATCTCCTATTCAATTGTTGGGACCTTAAAGGTCTTTGACATTAAATCTGTACTACCATATTATGGAAAGTAGCTAAGACTCTGAGTAACCTATATCTAGCCCAGTCAAATAAGGATTTCACCTCGGAAATGAAGCAATAAAGCAGAAGTTTTGGCCTTCTAAATATGTGAAAAGTCACCGACCTTAGTATGTTAGCATAATTAGATATTTAAGGTCAAAGGTCACAAAAATAATTTTTTTTCAAATATCTCGATTTATATGCCTCGGAAGTCTATCAAAAAGGTCATAATACTTGTAGATAATAATATTCTCTATAATTTTGGTTCTATTCATGTTTTTCTGAGATTAACCGTTTTCGAGATGTAGCGCGGTGAAGGAGAAGCAGGCACCGGTTCGGAAAAACACTTCTAGTGCCTTAGACAATTATTTCTCAGAAATATTAACAGAAACAAAGTTGTAGAGCATTAAATTGACTTTAATTTCATATATACGCCTTTGGCACTTGAATCGAATGTTTGACAAAAAGTGTGGTAAAAATATTTTTTCTCAATAATTATCGATTTTAAATAACGTATATCTCGAACACCTTTCCAAATATGTATAGAGACAATTTTATAGGAAATTTAATTGGCTTTAATTTTAATGTGTAGTTTATTTTTCTAGAGTCCACTGTTTTCGAGATATTATCGAAAAACCTAATCATCGGACCTTTTCCCCTTCCTCGACCATAAACTGGAGATTCCCGTAACCACCAGGCCTGCGACCTTTAGTATATTTACCGAGCGAAGCTGTGAAGTCGAAAATAGTCGCATAATTCATGCACTCTACACCCCTCATTTCAGCACTCTCACTGGGGTCGCGCTTCTCCGCTAATACACGTTTTTCGGCACTCTTTTGGCTATAACTCTGAAACTAATAGTTCGACCCAAAATATATTTTTCCATCTAAAGCTGGTTAAATTTACTATAAGAACCTGTATATTAAATTTTGATAATGTCCCATAAATATGTCAGAACTCTCAAAACCGCTTACTGTTTTGGAATCCAAGTTTTTTTGGAACATTTTTCACTATAACTCCATATTTATTTATCTGATCTGAACTTTAATTTTTTCAAATAAAACCTGGTTAAATTTACTATTAGGCCCTTTATATGAAATTTTGATTAAACCCCGTAATACACCTTAGCCAGCACGCTAAATATGTATGTTTTGGCAACATCTGACGATTTTGTCATTTTCAGTGGCCTTGGTTGGATATATTAGGGGGTTTAATCAAAATTTCATATAAAGAGCCTAAAAGTTCCCCTAATAGGGAATTTTTAGGCATACATCTGCAGTTCAATATATACGCATATATAAGGAATATATATGCATTCCATATTGCAGGTTTTTGCCGAAAAGTTCGATTGACACAAAATACTGAAAACTTTTAAGCAACACTCTGAAAACCCGTGTTTTGGTCTTGCCTAGATTTTTCCCAAATGGTTCAGAAATGTAATCGCTTTTTATTTAAACTATTTAAATATATGTTTTCGGAAATATAAATGATGGAAATTTAAGATGGTTCCTGATAGGGTTAGGTCTATTTCTCGTTGTCCCATGAAGAAGGAGGAGGTGTAAGGCGTCTTGCCCCATATTGAGGCTGTGCTCCGGGAGCTAGGGACTACATTGGCGATGCAAATACCGAGCCGCGGAGGGCTTAACCCGGCCATTTTGTATTTGTGCATAATAATGTAACAGGGGAGGCTCTCACCTAAGCCGCAAAGCCTCCTCCTTATCCCCACCCTCGCCTCTTCATATTTATTGATTCCGTCTCGGATACTGCGTCTTCTTTTTCTCTCCCTTTGTACATCTTTTATACGGCTCCTCTTTAAACAGGCAACTTGGGGATTTACTCGCCTCCCGCCCTATACTTTTCCCCTCTTTTCTTCCCTTCAATCTCCCAAAGGAATCTCATGCATTATTATATCTGGTCAGGTTTGAGCTTGAGTTCTAAACATTATTATCCAGATTCAAGGCTTTGAACGTTAAGGATTCATGGGTTTTATATTTTTCTTTTCCTTCTTCCTCACTGTTTTGATGGGATTTCTCGGAGAGATTGTAAATAATTTATGCCAGTCTTGATATAAAATAAATACAGAGATATTTTTAATAAAACTTTATTATCCGTCCGTAGTGACAACACCTACAAGGACAGATAAATAGATAAATAAATTTTGAAAAATAAGTGGACATGATAAAATAAACATTAAAGCTATATGTTTGTTTACCACTTCAGGATAAAACCATTTTTGCAATAAAACACTATTAATTTCAGGTATAAATTTTGACACCACCTCAAAGTTTCATAACTTTCGTCTTTAGTTTACTTATTATTTCCTTTTTCATTATTATAACTTTTTTTTAAAATAGCCTTTTGCTGTTTTTTTATTTTTTATTGGGGCTTAACGTCCTTATGTACTCCAACTAGGGTAGGAAGGACGGGTTATCCTACAGGTCACCAACCAATTATAGCCAGGCTAGGAGGGTCAAGATTTATTAAATAAATTCTCGCCCACCGTAGCGGGATTCGAACCCATGTACTGATCGCGGCTCGCTCAAAATCGCTCGACCATCTAGTTCCCAGAAAATAGCATTTCAATATGTTTATGAAATCATTAAAATAAAATAAAACTAACATTAATTACTGCTTAAGTACGCATCGTAGATGTTATAATAACATCTACTCCAAACGAATTTAAAGTTATTTTGACATATTTTCCTGTTCCTTGGAAATTATCCATAATAAAAATGATACCTAGGACAACAAAACACCCTTCCCCCTACTGTAAAATCCTAGAAAAACTCATCTTAGACGCCAGTATCCCATCCTATATTCGAATCACATGATCCCAGATCACCAGTTTGGATTCGATACATCACATTCCACAATCCAGCAAAATCATCGTGTGGTGGAAGTCGCATCTTCCGCATTGGAGCGCGGAATGTACTGCACGGGAGCCTTTCTCGACGTTGAACAAGATTTTGTCCAAGTCTGGCACCCGGGACTGCTTTGCAAACTCCGTAAATTTCTATCTTCTACATACTTCTTATCATCCGTTCCTCTCTCAGTGATAGAACCTTCTAAGTTAATCATAATTTTGCATATTCTTCCTTCTTTACCCAATCTGCCGGTGTTCCTCAAGGAAGTATCCTAGGTCCCATCCTCTACACGGTGTTTACAGTTGACATCCCAACTCACTCTAGTCCCGTTCTCACCACGTATGTTGATAACACTTGTGTGCCATCAGTAAACAATGATCCGTTCATTGATCCCAGACACTCCAATCCCATATCATAAACCTTCAAGAATGGAGTCAAAAATGGAGAATAACCTTTACCATTCGTCGTAAACCTACGAATTCCTGTCCTAGAGTTTCCTTTAATAATATTCCACAAATCCCTGTTGAACAGCTCCGCTACCTAGGACAAGCGTCTTACTTGGAGCCCACAAAGAAGACCAAGACGACAAGAAACTACGCGTCCTTTTCGATTCCTTCAACTTTACTTATAAAACGTTCAAAGCTTTAATTAATTACAAAAGATTCACAAGAAATAGCAGCAATTTACATAACAGTAATTTGGATATAAGAAGTTGAACTTTGTACTCCACTAAACCATCCAATTCATCTCGTATCCAATCCTGGCAATCTTTAGAAAAATCCTCAATGCTCCTTACTTTGTCACAAACAAACATATCCACAAAGATCCTAATGTGTCTTACGTTTCTGACTAAGCTCAATCCAGATATCTTTCCTTACATAGTAAACTCCATAACCATTAAAATACTTTAGTATTGCAACTCTCTTCCCACTCTATTCCAGATAAACCTCCGAGGCGTTTGAAAAGGAGAGGGCTTCAAGACTTCCTAATATAAAGCTTATTGAAGTGCTACCAATAAGTAGTTGCATTACAAGCAATTGACATGTTATTACGAGCATTATCCTCTCATTTACTGGTTATAAGTTATATTGATTTCTTTGCTATTATCACAAGGGGGCAAATAAATACACTTTTTAAGTGGTGTGACCTTAAACAGATTCTTCCGCTATAGGTATAAAACCAAGATTATGAGCAGAGCTGTGAATACGTATATTCCAAAATCTACTATTACCTACTTCAAATAAAGAAACTACAAACTAAAACACCTAATCGTGTCGAACAAGAGAAGAAGGGCAAGAACAAAATCACATGGTGAATATAAAAATCATAAATAGGATTAGAAACGAATTATAAAAAAATAACATTAAACTCAAATAAATAATATTAAACAATAAAAATAGCCTCGATTTATTGGTTTAAAAAGCAGCTAAGTTCTCTTAAAATAGATTCGAAACGACAAAACCAATCTATAATTTATTGATTAGCTGAAGCAACCAAACGTTTTGAGATCTGTTTGAATTTGGTTCGATTGTAAATATGGATAAAAAAAAATTATTATTTTATGGATTCTTCCTTTGTATTTAACACCCAGATGAAATTTTCTGATTGTAAGTACTTTCTGGAGGAATGGTTTTTTTCCTTGTATTCATATGAAGAATATTCATATTTTTAATTGTCTAATTTAGTATCCCATTGAAGGAGTCGTATGAAGCTTCAATATCTTTAATAATTATTTATGCTATTTTGTTTTTGTTGCGGTCCAAAGTCCTTAACAAGGTAATCAGTGATTCTTTGGTTGAAGTGGTAAAAAGTTGACGGTTTGAAGTGGTAAAAAGCCTTCCTCGAAATAGCATTGAGTTCGGGTTGGGTAGGTGGGGAAAGTTTTGAAAATAGTATATTTTTTGCTGTTTGATTAAATAACTCCTTTTTGGATGTAGGATGATCATATTTTTGATTAACATATATTCGTGGTATGAGAAGGTAGGAATTCATCCGTCGTATCTTATCATATATATATATACATATATGTTGTTTGATGACTTCGTTCATTATGTTTTTGTCCCTTCTTGCTCGATATGTCTGACCTCTTCACAAGTTATTGTGGTATCTTTTATATATTTTACTTTATTGACAATGTTTTGTATAGCAAACATTCAGGTAATAACAGCTCGGAAAATTAGAAAAAAAAAAAAATATCGAAAAAACAGAAAAGCCTGTTGAAACAAAAAGGCACCAGTGGGAGGGATCGATGGGAGCCGGCGGTGTTGTGCTAAGACGGGAGGAGGAGAGCGGCGGTAATCGTGTTACCCTCCCGGTTATCAATTATTAACGGTGCAAATGAACGAGGAGCGGCTTCAATGAGCTGTCCCCGGTAAATATTTGCTCTTCAGATGCCTGCCCTTCCGGATGTGTCCTCCGTCTTATTGGATAAGTAGGCGAAAAAAGGGGGAAGGTGTCTATTGTCTTTGGGGGAGAGGGCACCTCGTCGAGTGGCCTTTGCATAATGTATCTGCCAAGTTCCCTTACAACAACAGTAATTACGCTCTATTAATATTAATTACTGTTCAAATTCTCTTCAGCAATTTTCATTATATCTAAAGAATTGCTTAATTTTATGTATCATAAACCTATTGTAATACTTAAAGAGTTTTTCCGTTTAACTTCTGAAAATATTGACAATGTTGAGAGAGAGGGAGCAAAAATTGGAAATGTTTTTAGCCATTTTTCGCGTCAGAAATAACGGATTTTTAAATTTACCTCAGGTTGATTTTTGTTCCATGGTGGACCAATGGTAAGTATCTTGAACTTTTAACCCAGAATATAATAAGCTGGTGATCTGTAAGCTACCCTTCCTCCCAACAATGGATTTTATAAGTACAATAATTACTAATAAGTAATAAAAACATAGATTTCAAATAAAGCCGTGTCCACACTATGCCGAAGACAATGCCGAACAAAAGTGTACGTGTCATCCAACTTCGTCGACACATTCCGAGCCCAACCGAATGCAACCCGGATAAAGTAAGTTGAAGGAATGTAAGTATAAAACTTGACAGAAATGCCAAAGAAGAACAAAACATTTTTTTAAAGGCAAAATAAAACTCTATATCTATCTATTCTATTTTTTGTTTGTTATCACTAACCGCGAAGACTACTGAACCAATCTCTACCAAATGCTAACTAAATCATCTCCATAGTTGAAAGGTTTAGCAATAATAAAATTTACTCATTTTCAATTAATTTGTTATTTAAAAAAACGATATTATTAGGATAACAGTGAAGTTAGAAAATTGACCGATAGGGGGCGAGCACCGTTGAAGAGAGGCTACAATGCTAAGGTGTTATATGAAATTTATAATAAAATTGTATGTATATTCATTTAAATTATTAAAAAAGAATTTAATATGTGGTGCAACATGTGGATCCCACTGAATTTTGAAAATCGACCGATATGTGGTTATCACCATTCTGCAGTTGAGTTTACAATGATAAAACTACTGAAACCACCTGTACCAAACTACGGTATATTCATAACTCTCTAGCAATAATAAAATTTACAATAATAAAAATTCAAATGAATAGTTTTGAGTAGCAGATACGAGGTTTGTCATACTGTTATGTACTCTTATGGTTAGAAATTAAAATCCAACTAGATTAAATCAATAAAATTATTTTTGCCGAATAAAAATTACTAGCAAATGAAAGTGTCGATCCTTTTCTTTTTGTTATTGTGTGTAAAAATATGATTCATGGGCCTTAGCTGTAAGCACAAATAATGCAGTCCTCTCTCTACCCGGACGTTTCTTAGCAGTCTGTAGTAGTAAACCCTTGGGGATTACCCGCTTATAAATTAAAATTAAAAATTAGTCGTCAAATCATGCCTTTACCTAATCTTCAAACACCTAATCAGTGAAATTTTAACCAGGTTAAAAATTGCTGTTATACGCGAAAATATTGAAGAAATCATGCTCAAATGCATACATCAATACAAGATTTTTGCCGATAAAAAAATAAAACCTGAATCAGTTAAAATTATCCAAGTGCCTTACTTATGAGAGCCTTGACAGGAGATGCTATTTATAATAAAATATAAATTAAACTATTTTAAAAACTTGCACCAACTATATGATCTATAAATATTGTGGTCGTGTGCTTTTTATTTTGTATTAATTCTTGGATACAATGCTTTAATTTGGTTGCTTATAGTTTTTATCAATTACAATACCTGTAGCATTAATCCATACAGTTTTTTATTCAATGATCAATAGAAAATGCAATATTTGTGCCACAGCAACCTATGATGAATCTTCCCATTGGAATAAGTCAAATAGGCCGAATATCCTTTAAGGCTCTAGGTATCTAAGTATTGAAAGTGTTGAAGGTAAGGAATACACTTTTATTAAAACAATTATTATATAATTTTAACTAATAATAAAATTAACTAATAAAGCCGTATGATACAAGAGCACACTTCTAATCTTACTATTAATTGTTTAAACTTGAACCTAGAAAAATACTTATTAACAACTAATACTATTCTGTATATAATATATATAATAACATTTATTACTAACTGAAAACAATCATATTGAAAATGCTGGTGGTTTAAAGAATTTGAATACGAAGTGAAATATTTTAGTTACACTAATATTTAATAAAATACTTTGAATAAATCACTAATAATTTAAAATTAGAATTAAAAAAATAATAATAATAAAATTAACAGATATTAGATACTACAATAAATATTGGGAACATTATTGATAATTTCTAAAACAGCTTATTCGAACAATTCAGTCTCAAAATTTAGTATAATTTAATATTATAAAAAATGATAATATTAATTATAAAAATGTATAAACAAATTTTAATTTTAATTAATTTAATAATGTATACATATAAATATTTAATAATTCTACAAAATACAATTATAATCGAAAATACTGTCTGTATGAGTAGGAATTATTCCAATTAAAACACAAAATTAAATGAAACCAACCAAGTATTTATAATTCCTGAAATACAGTTCATTTCAAGCTTCCTTTGGTGGCTCGTTTTCCGTATGTTCCTGTAAAAAAGAAAAAAAAAATAGAACAATGTACTTATTCATATATACAGTAGAAACTCGATAATCCGAACTAATTGGGACCGGGGGAGGTTCGGACTATCGAATCGTTCGGATAACCGAACAAAGTGCTTTCCAGGCATAGTATGTAGCAAACAAAAAATGAACACTGACATACTAGATCCAATAAAATTAGAAGCACGTTATATTGTTTAAGGTAAATAGTTTGTTTTATGAAATACTCCGACAGGCAATATAAGATCCTAAAAGCTAATTATTTTATGTTTATAAATAAAATTAAATGGAGGATTAAAAATATGAAATACTACTGTGCTATAGTAAGGTATATTTATACAGTAAGGTATTATATACAGTAAGGTATATACTATATTTTATGTAATGTATTGCACATGAATTTCGTAATATTTTACATAGTATGTATACAATCTTATACACACGCAGAAAGTACAGTACTGTACACACAAAAAAAATATGCTGTACAGAAAGATAAAAAAATTAAAGAAAAAAAAAACTAAACATTTGGAAAATAGTCACTCATTTTTTTTTCTGAACTAAGGTTGAAGAACGTTTATTGGTTGCTAAATCAAGGATTTTCAGAAAATAATTTTTATTTTTACCAAAACGGCGTTCGGATTACAGAGGTTCTGCTGTAATTATTATATGCATATAAAGAATATATATAAGTGAGTATTTTTGCATAGGAACAAATAGGGTATACTTCATCATGTAAAACCAAAATTAAGTATAAGGAGTCATTTATACGAAATTCATTTAATAACTATAAATAGTATACAATAAGGTAGGTACTTAAATAGTTTTTTATGAAGAATACATGTTTATTTTTATTATATATATGTAATAACAATTAATTTTAATTACTAGTAATAATAATAGATGATTAATTACTATTAATATTTAATTCTTAATTAAAATAAATAAATTTTAAAATTTTTGTACTACATGACCTTGTGTACTGAGTGGCCTGGACCGGAGACTATTAATGATTAGAATCAATGGAATATTACAATAATTTAAGTGCAATTACCAATTATATTATTTCAATATTATATACAGTAGACTCTCACTAATCCAAACTATCAAGATTTGGGATTAGCCAGAGTCCACTGTATATCAGTTTGTATTACACTGCTGGGGCATGTCAATATGAATAATACATTTTGTATAATAGTAGATTATTATCACTATTTTATTAATCTTTTTATTTGTATACTTATAAGTTGACGAGTATGTTGTGTTTGTAGCAACGCAATGAAGTTGGACAGTATTATTTTAATGAAGCATTTCTCTCTTCTTATCTAATTGTAAGTATATAAGAGAATGTAACATAGGGATTTGTCAATTCCAAATGTCGATTTAAATGCCGAGTATCGATCCTTAGGAACCGGTCGTTATTTTATAAAATCGATATCGGCAATAATTTGTAAAACTAAATTAAGTATTCATTATGGATCAAAATGAGCGATAGTTTTTCTTCTTCAACAACAGATCAATTATTTTTCATGTACTAGATGAATCAACTGCTTTGCTACTGCAAGCCAAACGCCAAATTGTAGAGGATATGTGTACTCTAAAATGGAAAATATGACTATAATTTCAAAATCTTTAACACAACCGAAATAAATGCAGTGGGGGTGATTCCATGGTTACTGGCCACTTTAGCGAATCTAATTCGAAAAAATATTACTAACAAAAATCAACATCTTTTAAATATATTTTCACTCAGAATAGTTTCCTGATGACATAAAAATTCTTAGGCAGAATCAGAATCTTGTTCCGCCTTTAAAATTTCGAATTCAAACTTTGAGCTTGTACGGGCAACTGTCTCGGTAGTGACAACCTGTTGTTACAATTAGTTCAAGTGATTTCATGGCAATGAGAACCTCTCTGAAAAATCACATTCAGTTTTAAACTTTTAATTTACAGTTTCTACACAAAAGATACGTATCGATATATCTATATATCGAAAGAAAAAACACATATATAGATATGTTATATCGTATATCGTTACCCTTCCCTAGTATTGCATATAAATATTATTGCATTTTTCCGACCAAAAATATACATAAAACGTCATTACCGTAGCCAAAATTTTAGCTACGGTAATGACATTTTAGGTTTATCTTATAAAAAAGTTATTAAAGTAAAAGAAAATGACAAATACTGGCTCATGATTTTGTTTCGCCTTTCTATCGCTTTTCAAAACGAAAAAAAAAAAAAATCATATCTACAACAAAAAAATAACAGTAAAGTGTTACAGTAAGGGCAATTTAAAAAGTACGAACCTAGAAAACAACCTTTAAACCTACGGTAGAGAGTAGGTTGAGAGGCGACATCAACCGAGCGGGTTTGTTTCTGTCAGCAAGTGTCTTCACTCTCCCAAAAAATTTCTCTTTCACGAAAATTCACTCGGATCGCTACTCAATCCCGATTTTGGTTTTGGTTACGGTAATGACTTTATTATATTGGAAACGTATTATTGAACTTATTATTATGATGGACGAAAATACTAGGAGAAAAAATTAATGATCCACAATCATCGTTAAATAAATGTTTAGTTTTGGTTTAAGTAAAAAAAAAGTTTCCATTTCACGTGCTAGACAAAGAAGGAAATAATAAAGCGTGTAGCAATCACATTATCGGGACTAAAACTCATAATATAACCTTTAAAACTCTTAATATTTATACATTTTATTCTGTGCCTTATTATTCTAAAATTAAAGTTAGAATACTAGGTAGAAATTAATTGAACCAGCCAGCGAATTCCCGTTGAGAGGGTTATACGTCAATTTGACATGAAAATGGCCAGTAATCTTACAATCATCCAGTGATACAATATAGCACTGTTATTAAACTTTATGGTTATTAATAGTTCATACTGATTTATTCATCTCGAGCAATAACACACCATAAAAACCGAGAAATACCACTGGATCCTCCCAACCACTGTTTAGCTTAAGATTTTTAGTAACTAATAGTAGTAGTGATCCTTAATCAATATGTGAAATCCATAACCTTAGGAATATTTATCTTCCAAAATAAGTATTTTTACATTTTCCTAATTGTAATTTACTTCTAATATTATGTGTTGTATGATTCGGTTTGTTTTTAGGTATTAATATCTAAAAATTATGGTACCGACACATCATTGATATAAAGTAGTGTCTGGATGTTCCTTTTTTTCAAAATTCGGCTTTGAGTGCCTAAGGAGCCACCCCAGAGACTCAGAGCTGACAACGAAGGCAGGTGCCCAAAGAAGATATAAATCAAAGGAGTGTGACAGCTTGGCCGCAACCGGCATCAATCTTCATTTAATAACTCCTAACCTGTGGCCAGGCTAACCTGTAATTCAGGAGCTCCTTCCAACCTCTACGAATAATATTAAATACCATTCGTCTACGGGCTGCCTCAGTGTGGGGCTCCAGTTTAAGTGAATAGGTATAAGAAACACATAGCTACAAAATAATTAATAAAAAACACCATCCCAAAACCAACATTTCAGTGTCCTAACTCACCAACTTAATTTATTGTTTAGGGGTACAAACACATAAATCCATTTTTCTCCAAAATCTAAAAACAGAATTTATTGAACGAATCTTAAGGATTTCAATATAGTTTATCTAGGTGAAAGCTATTTTGTTAGCATCTACTTTATCGTCTCTGGTCCATCCACAAATCCTATTATTATCTCTAATCTGGACTAGACTAAATATGGTTTAATAGATCTTGGCAAAGTATCCCTTCTCTGCATATTAAACGTTAAACTTTATCCCTCATACTCTCTTTTTATGCTCGATTTTTCAGCCACTTTTTTTTAACTTTTATACATTTTTTTTTTATTGCCTCATCGGTTTAATACGCTTTATACAGGTATGTTAACGATTATTAATATATTTGACAGATAAGTGGGATTGCAGTTTCATAAAAGGGACTCATAACACTCATATCGTTTACAATTATTGAGTGATTGTTATTTTTTTAAATAAATACATTTATAATAATAATAAATTAAATGAGTATAATAACACATAATTTTAGTATAAATATATAGTATAATAATAAAATAAAATAATAGTGATTGTTGGAAAAATCAGTACGTATCGTAGTGGGTTCCTAATTATGGATACAACAACATATATTTAAAGAGATACGTGGTATAATTAGGAAAAATGATTAAATACGAATGAAAAAAACTAATAACTATTTAAAAAAAAAAATAATAATAAAAAAAGAAGTAAGTTATTATAATAAATACAACAAGAAAATATAATAAAACAAAAAAATAAAAAATAATGCAAGTTAATAAACGGTATATTACTTACTACTATACTGAAAAAAAAAAAAAAAAAAAAGGGAGTTCAGTTTAGATAGAAGGTTTTGAATAATGCTTGTTACTCCTAACTTAAAAACAGGTCCTTTATAAATAAATATTTTTTTGCTATTATAAATTGTGTACATATATTTATACTAAATAAAATGGAATTAAAAAATAACAGCAAAAAATTAAATTATTATTGACAAAGGTTATTGACCACAACCATCTGCTGCTAAAAGTTCTGTCCTTTTCAAAAAATAATAAGCTATTTCGTTTACTTAGCTGCTCCAATGATCGCCTTTTGAACTTATTTTTGCTGGCGAAACCATTATTTATAATCGTACTACAATTATCATTATTACTTATCCTTTTAAATATAAAAATTTGTATCATTCGGTTAATAATGGAAGGGTGTATCTAAATTTCCAACCACTTATTAACAAAAACTTATCAGTTATAATAAATATAATTCCATGGTAAATGAATATTAATTTATAGATGATTGAGAGTAAAAGAAAATATTTCAATTTTTCAGAAAAAATATTTAGTTCTGCTGTACCTAATTAGTTTAGGAGTGATTACTAAATTATTTAATAATTATCATCACTCTCATTATTACTACAAAAGCATCTCAAGTAATTGATTTTGAAACATCTGGCCTATTATTCGCAATAATAGCAATAAAACACAATAAACAAAATCAAAACTCCTTTTGTTATTAGTCACGGTGTAAACAAGAAGCACTATTAGTCACTGTAATATGATCTCTGAACAAGAAAGCTTTTTTTTGATGTTTATGAAAAAGGTTTCATTACAAGGTAATAAAGGTTTTAAGAGTAATTTTTATCATGTTGATTCATTCGTCATATTCGAATGTAAAAGAAACAAATTTTAAACACGAACGATTAGTTCGTTTCATTAACTTTCAGGTCAACTTCCAAAAAATTACCTGATCTGAAAATTAATGGAAAAAATTCTGATTGGCCACATTGATGGTTGAGGTGCCAGAAATGTTTTTTGCCGAAATCAAAACTGATTTTTAGGCTTAAAACCAATTTAATTAAATTTTGTTTAAAAGATTTTAAAATTTTGTTCCTTTTTTTGTTTTGTTTTTTTGTTTAAAGGAATGGATTTCTAAGATATACGCTAGGAAACCTACGATTTTATTATTTATTTTGGAGCAGATCTCATGAAATCTTAAAAATTGCCCGTAGTTTGAGAATAACCCATAACTATATACATTTAAATGTTCTAAATACTAGATAATTTTTAGTTATTTACAATTATTAGGTATTTGTTAAAAGTAATAGACCTGTAACTTTTAATTTAGTGAATCGCTCGTTTTTATTTTATATATGAATGTTTACCATACTGATCGGACAATTAAAATTTAATTAATTAATTAATTATAATATAATTAAAACATCAAAAGTTATATTTTTCGTCTTGATTTCCTTATGATAAGGAACTGATAACTTCAATGGGAAGGAAAACGAGGAAGGTTGATCATGCTCGAACGGTCATGATGTTAAGAGTGTTATGAGCCAATAACATTGATTAATAAAAGAGACCTAACCTTAAGATAATCCACATTGTTTCTTCTTTCCGATTTCCTTTGTTTCCTCTGCCTTTTTGCTTCTCTCTTCAAGTATTTTTTGCATTTCTTCAGCCATTTGTGAACTTCTATCAAGCCTGGCTGAAACGTTGTTGTCTCTATATCTAGACGTGCGGTCTCTATCTGGCTGTTCGCCGGTTTAAATTCGAATTCTCTGCCACCAGGATTCGTGTATAAACAGGGAAGATCTAATTCAGCCAGGGCCAGGCAGACATGAATCACGTCCAGATTTGGAGAATCATAGCACATGGAGTATTTACTTGCCGTGGTAATTATTCTTTGGATATGGCGAAACAACAGGTCAACTAAAACTAGCAGGGCCGTTTGTTTTATGTAGTCCCAACCCACACGCCTACACATTTTGGCAACACACACCTTCAAATGTTCTTTGGCAAATTCGATGTCGACGACACCTTCGAACTTCGTGCCTGTTGTAATCGACATTGTTTCTAGATGGAGGATAGAAACGGACTGCTGAGATCAGGGGAAGCGTTAAGTCATGCGATGAGTTTGTTTGTTTTTTCTATGGATACCAATCATTATATGTTTACATTGGATCAAGGACCACTAAGCTCTATTTGTTTATACAAGTAATGCGATATTTGTAAACATATCGGTTATCATTTTGAAATAATATTTATATTAGTACCTAATTAACTAAATGTGCACATAGATTAAAATAATTTTAATAAAGTAATCCGATTTAAGTACTGTTATTAGACGGTAATTCAAATTTACTTAAATTATCGATTTCTCCTGATTATTTTGAAAATTATTATTAGGTCATCATATGCAAGGGCACCTTATCGATAGATGGGCATAACAGTGTAGGTAAATGATTGAATAAGAAAAAAAATTAAAAGAAAACTAATGAAGGCGAGATTCACGTTTTGTAAATTTTACCTTCAAAAAGGAGTAAACATGCCATATTAACAAATCTTGTGGTTTCTAGGACCAGGCTTCCAATGTGATTCTCTATTAAAAGAAACCTTATATTTTTTAGACTGACAGCTATGGTTCATATTTTCACTTTATGTACTGTATAGTTTAAAGTACTTTGTGTTATCTATTTTTTTATATCACATTATGTTTGTATTATGTATTATGAGATTCTTTACTTGTTTTATTTATTTTTTTATTTTATTTTATTGTTTAATCTCTTCTTCGTTTTCATTTCTTATTGTACACATTATGTGAATGGATCCATTAAGCCACCCATATTACTTATCGCCCACATTGAGGTATATCGTAATAGTTTCTTTAATTAAATAAATTATTATGGGTTCCATTGATTCAGCAACATCAAAGGGCACTCAATTAAATGACAAGTAGACACTTAATTAAATATAAAAATATGTTCAATAATATTCTCTGAACCTATAATTTATTTAACTCATGGTCCTACTGTTCTTGAATATTTATCTTTCGAATAACGTAACTCTATTTTTAATAATTTCGAAGAAATGGATTCATCATACGTATTATTTCTCGTAGGTAGTTTTTTTATTTATTTATTTTTTTGTATGACGACATATATTCCTTAACTATTAATCAAAATAAATTATTTAAACATTTTTCTGTAGCTTATGTTCGTTCTATTATATTGAGTTATATATACATTTTTTTAAAAATTAAAAAACATATTTTAATTAGCAATGCCATATCTACTTATTGATGGTGTTTCTAATAAAAGTATATCCTCATACAGTGATGTTCAAAAGTTTCCGGCCACTTAAAATGTTTTCAATATTTAGTCACTATTAAAGCGGATTGAAGTGAGAATATACAGGACAACTCTTGTTACAAATACACCTCTGACAACTTACCTTTACCTGGCCTGTAAGAAATCTATTTTCTACAGTTAACAATTTTCAAAATCTTAAGTTTCCAGCCACCATTAATTGTGACTAGTTGAAGAGGATTAAATACGAGCTAATCTGATTCAATTTATGCCTGGCGCTGTGGCTTTTAATATGCCTCCTTACACCAGTCCTCAGCTTTCTCTGGAGACGTTTTTCGTATTAGCAGAAAATGACTTCTTATGTAAGATTCGTAGTAGTCATGGCCTAGGGGATCGCCTAAGGAAAGGAAGGCCGAGGAAAGTATAATTAATTATAAAACGATTTTTTAATATATGCGCTAATTCTTTTCAAAATAAAGTACTTCAAATTAATAAATATTACCATTTACTTATTTCACGTCATTACATTATCTTTCGGTGTTGGATTACAATATTGAAATACAATATATTGCGTAATATTCGCGGGAATCAGTTATTTAGACGCAATATGAATTGTGTTTCATTTATCTCCGATGTGTAATCTGATTGTTTTAAAGTTGAAGACAGATAAAATATTTCCGATAAAAAAAAAAAAGTCTTAAGAAGTTTTAAATTACGTTATTACACATTTAAATGTTAATTAACGGATCATTATGCGATCTTCCGATAGTCCTATGTTCAGACTAATGTTAAATTGAAAATGGAAATGAGATATAAAATATAAAACAATAAATTAACGTTGTTAGTAAAGTTATTAACTTTTAATAAACTTTCGCACATTAGGAAAATGGAAATAAGAAAATATCAAACTACAGATAAACTTTAAAACATTTTTTTTTATAAAGATGGAAATGTTTTATTGAATTATTATTACAGAGTGACCACCAAGTCAGGAAAATAAAATTCAAGCATAATTCCAGGTTTTTCAGGTTAATTTTCATAAAATTCCAGGTGAAATTTAATACGAATCCAGCATGATTTTTATTTATTTTATTTAGTTATTTATAGAAATATTAGTAAAATACTTACTGTAAT
Source organism: Euschistus heros (assembly GCA_003667255.2). Classification (NCBI taxonomy): domain Eukaryota; kingdom Metazoa; phylum Arthropoda; class Insecta; order Hemiptera; family Pentatomidae; genus Euschistus; species Euschistus heros. The sequence goes on along the minus strand of RCWM02000086.1, from coordinate 239,985 downwards.
ACAAACATTTAAAACCTTTATTGTTTTAATTAATTATTTACAAATTACACAGATTAAGATAACATTTGAAACAAATGGGGTTAGAACATGTTTTTCCATGTATGATGTGAATTTCTAATGTAGATTATAGGTCAATATCGCTTTATTTAATTATTCCTAGACTATCATATATTTTTGTTTTTGTTGTTTTGTTTTCTTAGTCTATTTTTTTTATTATCTTACGATCTCACAAAATTCCAGGTGAATACGTAAAATTCAAGAATAATTCCAGGTTTTCAAGGAAATCAAGTGTGGTGGCCACCCTGTATTACAATCTGCCTCACCTTAGGGAAAGAAGGAATATGGATGACAAAGAATCCGTTCACGCAAAAATTACAATGAAAATTTCTCACAATAGGGAAGAGGAAATGAGAAAACATCAATATGTAAAACAATAAATCCATGTTAAAACTGATGATATTAACTTCTGTTACACCTTCTTACATTTGAGAAGACAAAAAATCAATAAAACACAAAAAAATAAAAATAAAAAATTCAATTCAAGTTGAAACTATATAAATGGAAGTTTACAGGTGAGGTTAGAGGAATGATCTCTCGATAAATGTAAAAATTTAAGTACAGCATCAGAATCGAGTGACACGGATTTGATGAATTTGAATGGTACAGTAGTTGGATTTCGTTAATGATAATTATATTGATGAAATTATTATACATTATTCATTGCATTAAATAACAAAAAAAATAAAAATAAAAAATTGGCACAACTTACCTCAAGGAAAGAGATCTTAGAACGATCCCGTTTATTAAACTTCTTCTTCGCTCTCGGTGCTCGAGCTGTGGGCATCTTGAATATGGCATCATCATATTTGGCTCCATTGTCATTCTGAAATCGATTACGAATCCTTTTGCTTCTTCTTAGTACTGAAACCTTTATCTTTTCCTCCCTAATCTTTAATGTGTTAAGCCATTGGTGTACTTCTACAAATCCAGGTAGTACATAATTTGTTCCAGGATTGATCCGACCCACTTCAACTCTTCGAGACCGAGAATATTGGTAAGAACTAGGGTTACCTCTCGGCATAAATTTACAAAACTCTTGCAAATCTGCAAAATCAATACCCGTGAGCTGCAGAGCGTGTGCGGTAGCTGACAAACTCAAGGAGAGCTGACCAGCATTGGCCGCATAACTTTTTGCTTTAAGTATCGTGTCCATGAGCCTGGTGACAGCCACATCGAGGAGCACACTGATCGCTGATGGTGTGATCTTGTCCCAGCCCACGTCCAGGCACATCCGTGCGATTGATCTCATCAACTGGAACCTGACGAAGTCATCTACCATATTGGTGCAATAGGTCACCTTAGTGGCTAGGAGAGAGCAGGAGAACTGACCTGATCGAGTGCCGGCATAGAACTGCCAGTTATGAGACACTATTTGCAATTTATCAAAGAGACCATTGTTTTCGCGGTGAACCATTGGGATTTTCTAAAACTAAAACATTTCTTTTATCTAGCCGAGAACAGTGGCTCATTGTCTTACGATTTACTCCTTAGTCTTTTTTTAATGTTATACAATTTTTTTTTTTTTAAACAAGCGTTTCTTTAACATGTTTCTTTGAAATTAAATAATATTTACTATGTTATTTGATTTTAGATTTTTTTTTTGTTTTTTTAAATAATTCTTTTTGTTATTTGAGTTGATTACGTCACTTCATAATTCATCAGTCAGGCGATTATTTTGTTTACGATGACAACAAAATTTTAATTTTGATTATTAAACAAATCATATTTATTAAATCTGCTGATGTAAGCATATAACCTTGTAACGTTGTCTCACAACTCTTATTTATTCATTTTTTTTTTGCGGACAACAATTTTCTAATAAGAAAAAAAAATTAGTTTACTACAATTTTTAATGAATATCAAAGAAATATTATAATCGTTTATTTTAATTTTTAACATGACAACCGGACTAACTGGATTTCAAGTGTAACCACCCTTTACCTCTCGTAAGAATTATTATTGTTACTTATTTATAACAATAATTAATATTAATTGTAATATCAATATCACTATTAATAATTATAAATATTAGTATTATTCTAATGTAACAACACTTAAAAATTCCAGTACAACACGTACTGGTTCTAGTATAGACTTGGTGTTTGCACATAATATTAACGTCACCAGTAAGAACTACATTACCGTCTTTACTTATATGCCTATATTAACTATAACCGAAAAATTATTGTACATAACGATCCTACCCGAATGTACATATATAACTATCCGAAAAACATGTATCATGTTTCCATGCTTTGATCCTTGATCTGACTTGATATTTTTTTATTTTTTAAATTATTGCGACTGATTTTTTTTTTTTTTAATATCATTCTCTTTCAAAGCTAATAAAGCACTAATAAAACCGTTATGGGAATTAAAAAGTAATTAAGTTATGATAATTATTTCTTATTTAAATACAATATTTTAAGCAAAACATTTATGTTACACAACAAAAAGTGAGTTTAGTTGTGTTTACAGACTACAAGCAGAACGTTTTAATTTTATATTGAAAGTACTTTAACCAACACCGCCAATCCTATATTGGAAACGTAATTAACGAATAACCATGAAGAAAATAAATAAAACATATAACCGACGAATTATAGAGGAAAAGGTGTAAATATGGCGCTCTCTTTTGCGTTTGATTTAGAGGTACTTTAAATTAGAAAAATTCTTGTTTTTAGTCTTTCATTAAAAACTATATCAAGATTCCTAAAGGCAAGAATGAAAAAGAATGATTAAATCAATTATTTCATTTCAAAAACGAGGTTTTACAAAAGCTTTTGAAAATGCACCAAAAAAATGGAGTATAAATATGGGCCCTCTTCGAAAAAGTCACCAAAAATAGTTTAAAAACAGAATAAACAATACAGAATGGTAAAGAAATTATTTATTACAGGATAACTTTTTTTTTTTTTTTTTTTTTTCTGAAATCGCCAACTGTTTCTTTCAGCTCCGGCACAATCCAAGTTCCCTTATTTAGCACATAGCACATTTATCCACACCTCTTCCTGTATGTCTTCTGAAAACTTTCCATTACAAAAAAATGCAAGTTGCATCGTTTGAGTCTGGTTTATCCCCACCATTGACATCTATATTGGTATCATCATTGCTGACCACAAGAGGAGGGTCATTGTAGTCTGATGAGTTCGATCATATTGACCCCCGACCTGGTCATCCAAGGGAAGATCGCAGAAGAAAAAGTCCGATTTTGAATCGTTTGCGTGTGTGTCGAATTTTCGTTTTTTTAAGGCCTTTCGTCATCCTACCCCTGTCCCCTTGCCGTCTCTTACCCCGGGAAAACTTAAAGAAGTCTCCTTGAAAGCACTTTTACCATGTGACTTGGTCAACTGATCCGTGTACGAGTAGTTCTTCTCTTCTTAATGTTGGGAAATGGAGAGACGTCGAACGTAGAAACTGCACTTGAAGTTCTCGGGGAAATGTTGGCCCATATTTGCACCAAACCCAACTAAGTAAGATGTCCACTATCATATGTAACCTAAAAGTCACGCACGACTAAAGGGGAGCTTCAAAAAGTAGCCTAAGATCTCCGTTTTCCGGATATCCCTGTTTAATTATTTTTAACTAACGCTTTTTTGACCAAGAGTCTGTAAGTATGGATTGTTCACAGAATGGCCCTGGATTGGTTTCTGGAAATATCAAAAAGGGTTGGTGGTGGATCGGCATTTGGTAATGAGTGAGGAAAATAAATTATATGCTCACGTAGTCTCTTCTTATTTGTCATGGCTTTCCATTTGATTATAAATATTTAAATAATTCTTGAAAATTGCTGTTAAACAATGTGGAACAATAAAACTGAATTAAAACTATACAAGAGTTTTGAGAATATTATTTTTTTTTTAACACTACTGAATTGCTAGGCTCTATAATCATTGAATTGATGTGTATGAGAGGTGAAGGAACGAAAACATTTCATTTGGTTTCCTTGGTCCAGCAACTTTCGTATACGCACCTTGAGAGAGGTTGCAAAATGTTAACATTTATCACAATATAATTTGAACTTCGGCAGTACTCATACAATTCCAAATACAAAAAAAGTATATCTAAATATTGTATAGCATAAGTAAATCTTAAATTTCCATTCCAAAAAGTATTAGACAGCAGTAACCTTAACCATTGCGCAAGGCATCTTTTCTTTGTACAAAGTATGTCAATTGAAAGTAGTTTAGCTGATGATTGATGAGGAATGAAATTGATAAATAAATAAATTTAGAGCTTTAAGTCTCAACTAATACGTAATACGTACTTATTTTTTCATCGTTAAGGTAGACTAATGATAAATCATACCTCATCTTTCTTCCGGAGGGGAAATCACTCTTCCCATCCTTCCCTCATCATAGCTACCTACATAACAATGAAAAATATATTTTATTAAAATGCTCGGAATTACTTCTTGTCATGAGATTTTACTACTACGAGGAGGGCATAACCCACCTAATGGTTTTCATTGTACAGTGGCAATCTATTCGTAACATGTTGCCTTTCCTTTGGTGAAGTGCCCTTCATGTAAACAATGTGTTCAAGGACGGTGACAAATCGGTGTAAATCCACAGATTTGTTTCAGTAGACCGCTCCGTCCTTATTGGCTTCATTCTGGAAAACCACTTGACGATACCCGTTTAGGATGCATGGGTTAAGACCATTAATAGTACAAGGGGTAGGAGTTGTTACTTGATATACACTGGTCAATGTAGTTTTCCTTGCTAGCTAGTTACCCATTTTGCGTGGTCTTGTATCCAACAGACGGTTGTTTAATTTCCTCCTCTGGTCACTTAGTATTATACAACGTAGTTCCCAAGACAATCTATCCCTTCTTAATCTAGTTGCAGGACTTAATGACATTAAGCCTAGCAATCCATATTGCATCAACGACAACAAATTATTTTCATAAATTTAACTTATTTTTTATAATACATCATCATTATCATCATCTTGAGCACAACAATCTAGCACTGAATCTTGGCTGCCTCAAGAATCGCTCTCCATTCTTCTCTATTCCGAGCAGCTGCCCACCAGTTCCTGATGCCCAGGGTTCTGGCATCACTGGTCACATTTTATGACCATCTCCTTCTTGGTCTCCCCACCCTCCTCTTACCAACTAGTTCGACTTCAAACAATTCCTTAGGGACCGAGTGATCGTCCATTCGAACAACGTGGCCCGCCCATCGAAATCTTGCCAGCTATATCTATCTTACTACATCCGGCTCTTTGTATAAGTTGGCTAGTCCTGATTATATCTGGATTTCCATTCTTCATTCTCCTTTACAGGCCATAGATCCTTCTTAATACCTTTCTTTCAAACACCAATAATGTCCGTTCTATGGTCTTCGTTATTGTCCATGTTTCTGACCCATATGTTAGAACTGGACGTATAAGGGATTTGTATAGGGGAATTTTGGTGCTTTCTAGTTAGGTGATTTCTAGTCTGGTGATTTCTAGGTAGGGAACGACTTTTAAGGTATTTTAATAGACCATAGTAGCATTTATTTTCCGCAGTAAGTCTCTGCGCCACTTCTTGGGTTAAGTCATTGTTCGGAGTTACCATGAACCTATCAACTTTTTCGAAACTGTAACTGCCTATTTGGATGGTTGGGTCAGTCTAACGCCTGTCATTGGTCATATATTTGTTTTATCTACGTTTATCTCGAGTCCCAGTTTTTTTCGCCGCAGTGTCTATGGAAGTAAATGCGGCTGCCATTGCCGTTAATTATCTTCCAATAACTACTATATCATCGGCATAAGCTAATATCTGAAAGCATTTTGTATAGATCGTGCCCTCTGTTTGTATCCGGGCTTCTCTCACTGCATGTTCTACATCTAAATTAAACAGAGTGCAGGCTAGTGCATCCCCCTGTCTTATACCTCGTTCACACTGGAATTCTTTGGAGAGATCTCCTAGCACTCTTACACAGCAGCTAGTGTTGGTCATAGTCGTCTCGACCAGTCGTATTGGTTTCGGTGGGATCCCTAGTTTTTCCATATCTATATATAATCTTTCTCGGTATACACTGTATGCTGCCTTGAAATCTATGAATAGAATGTGGATGTTGGAGTTAAAGTCATTCATCTTTTCTAGAATTTGTCTCAGGGAGAATAATTGATCGGTAGTGGACTTGCCCTTCATGAAGCCGCTTTGGTATTGTCCTACTGCTCTATCTGAGAAAAGATGAAGCTTCGTAGAGAGTATATAAGAGAAAATCTTGTACGCCGTCTGAGCTGATATTTGTTTGAAACTCTCGAACTTTCAAAATTTGAGTAAATCCTTGAGAAAAACTACGGCTAAATTTGTTTAAAAAATTAAATTATTGTATCAACGGAAAGGAAATAGAAGCTGATAATCTGGATCCATCCACAATCGCATGCTACAAAAATTGTCCTGTCACGTCCATAGATGTAGAACGTTCCTTTTCTTTACTAAAGAACATTTTATTAAGTGACAGGCGGTGTAATTTTACAGAGAAATATTTTGAAATTTATAATGTCCTACATTTTCACGAAACGTTTAAAAACAAATTTATTTTTCAAAAATATATAATTATATTTTGTTTCCACGTAAAAGGAATTTTAATAAAGATATTTTATATATTTTTTTTAATTAATAATGTTTTTCATCTCCTTTTTTCCTCAAATTTTAAAGTATTTCAGATTGAATTAATTCTAAAACGAAACGTTTGTCGAAATGTCCTTAAGTTTATTCAAGGCTGGTTAAGTTTTGCATATTTGTGTAAATAAATGGATTGCTGCATGTATTAAGTTTTTAGATTTACGTTTTGAATTTCTTACTGCACGATTTTGCATATTTTGAGTTTTTTACTGCACAATTTTGCATGTTTTGAGGTTTTTACTGCACGTTTTTTGATTTTTTACTGCACAAAAATCCGGTCTCTAATGATAACGCTCCCCTACTTCCTGAGACGTCCTAGGACCTCTGGTGTAGCCAAGAATCTTCTTTATCTGGTTTTGGGACCGGCAACTGATTGACCAAGGTCCACCAGCAGGCGGAGTTTTTTTTGTAATAATACACCGTATATAATATGGTAAAGGTAGAATATAGAATATTATATTTTTTAAAGATTGTTTTATGAATTCTCTAATTGATCGAACTACGCCATTTTGTTTTGGCACAGGAACATAATTTCATCTTGTTTTTGTGCCAGAATACAGTCTACGTGGTGTAAAAGGGTTATATTGAATACAGAACCATGTTTTTGTATATGTACCCAAGTGTGAAAGTGGTATCCGATCCTTAACTCGTTTGAGTAACTTCGTTTGGAGGTGTTGAACTTTCTTGTGGGTTATTGGAGATACCATCTATTCATTAGGTATAAGAAGAGACACTGGATCAACAAATATTAGCAAGTACTTATTTTAGTAAAGAAAGCTGGCAATATTATCTAAGCTTGAAGGTGGACGTGGAAGAGAGTGGACAGCAAGGAGCAGTTGTTGCTAGACTCAAGTTAATATTCAATAAGCCGAGAAGAGACACCTGATTTATCACCTGTAATTAAACAGCGGTCAGGTATAACTCAGGTACAGGGGCTCATTATCCACGGAGCTAGCGGCATCTGAGGATTAAGTTATAAATATCGAGCGTGGCTCGTATATCGTCACCGCAATACGGGTCATTATGGCATTAGGAAGCCCCAGCGGAGGTGAGTTACTATCCGCTATTTATGTCTTCTTCTCAGCCGATACCGAATAATAACGCCGGCCCTTGTTTACACCGACCCCTTTCCAGGGCATAAATTGTTTCAGTCCCCCATTACAGGGCAAATTTAGATAGCTTGCTCAATTGCAAGGACTTGTAGCGCGATTTCACCATCACTTCTGTCGGTAACGATTTGCCCTATTCTCGGTTCATTTTGTAAGATTTATATCGGTCTGATATTCACCTCAGATTATTATTGGTCATGTAACAGTGGAAAGTGAGAATACTTGAGAGAAGAGGGTGAGGCATTTAAACTGGTCAGCCCAGTTCGATAAGGTTTATGAAGGAATAAATCTATTTGTTTGTGTTATTGACAAGTATCGTTCAGTTTTCACCCAAAAAACAATTATAAGGAACTGCTGGTATTCGTAATAAATTGAATATAAGAAATAATTTATTAGTACGCATTGTACATAATACGCTTTTGCAGAAATATCCTATTCTAGATTATTTTCTTTTTCTACATTAAAATTTCCCACCTTATCTTCTAATGCTAAGAATTTTTCCTTACATGAACTCAAGAAGTCAATGGTTATGTCAATCAATTCAATATTGATAAGCCATATTCGCATTCCCCAAGGGTCTAGCCGGTTAAACATGCGCAAAATGCACCGGAGTCTAAGAAAGGGTTCATTCTTTATTTTTCTGACATTCTTCATCTAAAATAGTTAAACACCTATTCTCATATCCCTAACCCTTTAATAAAGAATTATTGGGGTGACAACCCTTAATTTTTTTTTCAGAATCTATAGAATATGTATGTATTAATGGAATTTAAAATGTCCATGACCATTTACAATATAATAATAATAATAATTTACAATAAATAATAATACATATTTTTCTGAATTTTTGTGAGGTTGAAAACTGTGAAAAAATATTAAGAATTTTTTTTTATAGCCTTTGAGAAGTAAAAATATACTAAAAATGAGAAGTATTTTTTTTTTTTTTAAGCCAAGGCTCTCATCGCTAAAACGATTAGATACTTTCGTATCGTAACAAAAACTCCTAAATAACGGTAAAATAAGAAATGATTTGTATTGTGAACTCACAATAATCGTTCAAATAAAATTAGCGATGAAGTTATTGAATTCATTAAGAGCTATATTTCGTCCTTTCTCAAGCAGGAAAAACATTACTCTCGCCACTATTCCTTGTTTTATTATTAAAGAGGTACCAAGACGGGAAAGGTTGCAGGGGAATGGGCACCAACTGCGTAACTCGTGCGGGTTACTGCGTTTTGCCAGAATTTATACATATTTTTTATATTTTTCTTGGACTTGGGCATCGAATATGGCTGACCATTATACATAGATGTTTAAATCGGTGAGAACAACGCGACTATACGTTAAGTTAAAAAATAAAACGCTCCAAATGTTTAGCACATTTTAGGCTATACTAAAAAAGTTTGCATATGTGGGTCACGCCGTTGTTGAGGTGACCCATTCAATTGATTATAATTTATTTACGAATATTCAATTCAGGAATGTGGATAAAATAATGATGATAATCAATTCAAAAATATTTAATTTATAAAGAGAAGGTGTTCTCCACAAGAAGTCTAATTAAGGTTAGTTTTATTTTCATACACCATCCAATACAATTATTTGTATTGAAAGAAACAAACTATATAATAGGTTATAAAAATGAATCTTTTTGGAACCTTTAGTTAAGACAAAAGTTTAAAATGCATATTGGACATTATAAAACGTTAGTTCTTTCTAATCCGTACATCTACGAGGAAGGAAAAATTGACGATTTTATGTTCTCAGTTATTTATAGGTCAATAACCATCCGCTGAAAAATGTTAAGAAAGAGTCGTATTTTTCAGAATATATTTTCATATTATTATTTAGTACTCACTTTTATTATTATTGGTTCTACAAATTCTTTTAGTAACTCACTTAGATAAGAAAATGGTACTCAAGTTCAACAAAGTGATCTGAAACAAAGGATCTTATGATCGGCTTTAATTTATGAGAACTTAACGTATTTTTAAACTGTAAAACCTTTTTTGAGGGAGCTCTTGGGATTTCTAGCAGATAGTTATTTATAGACATGGCCTTATATAATCATAGATCTTCAGTCAAAAGTTATTCCATCGTATGACGGTATAGATAGAACACTGAGAAAAAGAACTGCAGAGAGGGTGATAGTCACTAGTTGGGGCGATGTATCTAAAGGATTTGCCTCTCCATGGTGTTATCTAATCCATTCCTTGACTGAAATGCCCTCTATACAGTTTTATAAATGAATTAAAATTCCGTATTTTTACAATTAGAGATGTCATAATAAATAGTATGAGAAAACTGTATAATTAAGAATAGATTTCCTGATAAGTAAGAATCGGATTCTTATGTATTTACATATTTTTTTCTGAGCAATTTTCAGACGTTTTTCAACGAGAAGAGTTCATACTGACACTTTTCAAGCTGTTTGAGGCAATTATTATTTCACATATTTCCACATATCTGGATGCTATTGCATATTTATACATATTTGATCGAAATAAATACATATTTCCGCATATTTAATCAAAATAAGTACATATTTCCACATATTTTTCATTTTGGGCATATTTTCATAATTTGAAGGTGGTTGACAGGGACTATGAAGCGCAGACTGTAGGGCTGTGAACCACAGTGGGTACAATAGTTCAGTAAAATAAGACTCCAAAAGGACGTTTTCAAGAAAAACTGCCGATCTTTTGTTCTTATCGAACCTTCATGTTTTTTGGGTTGCTGAATCCGAATCTGAACTTAGCTACCAGGGCAGCGATCGGCTGATTATTCAAAATCGCCCACAATGCCAGTTAATTTCGTTTTTACCTATAACACGAAAACGAAGCTTTTTCGAAAAAGTCTGCTAATATTAAATATTGCTGGAACCAGAAACTACGAAATAAATAAACAACTCCAAAATCGGACCATTTTTAGCGAAGTTATGGTCTTGGGAAAATTTGTAGAAATTAGGCAACTTGCGGCTTGGTTCTGACACTATTTGTCTGATCCCAAATTTCTTTTTTTAATCTCAAAGCTGGTTAAATTTACTATTAGACCCTATATATTTATATTCAATCCCGTGAAACACCCACGCTAGCAAGTTAAATGTGTGTGTTTTGACAATTATGACATGTTCAGTATGGCTTGCGCATTTCATGAAATTTAATATAAATTATATATATATATATATATATATATGAGACTTAATTGTAAATTTAATCAACTTTGAGATGAAAAAAAGAAATTTGATATCGGACAAATAGTTTTGGAGTTATAGTGAAAAATATCCTTAAAAAACATGATTCACAAAAGAACGGGAATTGTAGCGTTGTGGTATGTGTATTTTATAAGACCTAATTTAAACTTGATATATGACGCCAAATAGTATATTTAACTAGCTTTTAGAAGAAAAAAGTAATTTTAGATCTGACTAATAGTTTTGGAGATATAGCCTAAAGAGTACAACAGACCATCGTCGCTTTACGTTCCAACATTTGAAATTCCAGGTGGTTGCAAACAATTTCGAAGAGAGAAGTTTTCAAAATTGAAAATTAAACACATCTTTTATTATTATATACTGTAAAAATGTTCTTTTGTTGTATAAATCATTATAACTTGTAAAAAAATTCTTCTGTTCCTAATAATTATTATAAATTGTAAAAATGTTCTTTTGTTGTATAAATCATTATAACTTGTAAAAAAATTCTTCTGTTCCTAATAATTATTATAAATTGTAAAAGTGTTCTTTTGTTGTATATATCATCATAACTCAAAAAAAAAAAATCCATTTTTATAAAAAAAAATGTCCATTTTACTTAAATATTTCTGAAAATATTTTAAGAAAATCACATATTTAACGAAAATAAACGCATATTTTAATTAAATATTTGGCATTTTTAAATACATCAAAATCCGATCCCTACTGATAAGGCATAAAGGTATACAATTATTCCAATTATATTTAATTCCTATTTTCTGTCACTCCCACTACCATCATTTCATTTTTGATAATGAATGACGCAATTATCTGTCAAAATAGTCTTTTTATTAGTTTCAAGCAGAATAAATGAGCCTATTTTAAATAAAGCGTCATATTTGATGTTTGTGTTATTATTCAGGGTACAATAAAGTTAAGTCTTGTTTATAATTCTTTTCTTTCCGAAATCTGTTTGTACCAATAAAGTAGTTGTTTGTTTTGTTTATTTCGTTTAACGTCACTTTATGCTGCTATGGCTAATCGGACGATGCTATGGTGGGAGTCCTAAATTTTGCCTATCCATGTATAATTAGGATAGGGATCTTTAACGAGTACCTGACATCGCACAGGCTCGGGACCCCCATTTTACGTCCCTTCCGAAGGACGGCATAGCTAAGAATTTTTTACTCCCTTTAAAAAATCCTAAGGTCATCTGCCGGGCTGCGAACCCACGATCTTGGGTTTAGTAGGTTGCTATGCTAACCACCACACCACAGGTGACCCCTCCAATAAAGTAGTTATTGTATTGTATTATTTATAATAGTGTTGTATTCACTTGATATGTTCAATGTTATTTATTTAATTGACATAATAGTCAGGCCTGTCACTAGAAATATTTTTTGGAGGGCTGCAGCTACAAAGTTCCCCACTAAAAAGTTACTTTTTCCCAATTTTGAATTTTTCAAACCAACACACATTAAAAATAAAGTTGTTTAGATCTTAAATCACGCATAATTATGCTTTTCAAGCACAACCCTCACTCTTTGACATCGTCATAATAATACAAGTAATATAATAAAATACAAGTACCAGGTAACAAAATCAAAGGAAAACGATAATAGGAAAGAATTAAGTATGATTGAATCAGTTGAATCTATCTATCTACTTAATACTAACACGTAGTTTCTTCATTGTTGAATACATTTTTTTGAGCAAACAATATCACTAATATCTGTTTTGCCCTCTAGGCTGCCTGACTGCCTTCTATGAATGACCACTCTCATTGAATTGGGAAATATTACACTTAGAGTTTAACAAGTTGGGAAATTTAGATCGTATTTCATTGTCCTTCATTTGTTGGTGTTCCTGAAATTGTATGGACAGCAATAATTTTCCTAACCGGCGTATTTTTTTACCCACAAATTCCCAACTTGTCATATGGCAATTATTGGGGAAGGGGGGGGGGGTCGAAGACCAGGCGATATACTTTAATACACTAAACGCCTTACTTTTTACGCTCAAATCAAAATGGGGCAACACATTTTCATAGTTTGGACTTTTTGCTGAATACTTTCGGGATGAGTTACCAGCCATGTTCTAGCCGCATTGCACTAGAGAACTAGGCTGTTGAACCAGGGACACCCACACACGGCCAGGTGCAGATAACTTGCAGATAGTAGTAGGGCCAGTAGCAGCTCCGCTGAGTTACGACTAGAACGGAAGCCGAGGGGCCCCGGGCATGAGATATATCACTGGCTAGATCTCATCTCGCTCTTATTACACCCTGTATGTATTAACTAATGCCCCACGCCCCCCAACTAATGCCCCAATCTCTAAATCAAACTCCCGCCTCGGTTATCTCCTCTTCTTCTCTCCTATTTTTTCTACTCCTTTCATTTTGTTTTATTCTCAACTTCCTCCCAGGATCTGTTTTTGTATGTCCCTGTTCCTCTCATTAATGCTCGCCCGTTTCGATTAGGTAAATTTATTCTGGACGGCGTGTGATAAACACAGGCCTCGCCCCCCGACAGATATGGAGCAATTTGGCCTGAAATATGACAAGGCGAAACGGATAATTAGCACGTACAATAATTTTTATAGCCGGCTAATAACGGGTTTTTCCCACTTTTAATTTCATACTGGGTTACCCTCCATATATCAGGCGGACAGGCTCAAAGCAAATAATTAAACTATAAATTACTTCGTTGACTATGAACAAGACCGGTGTCCTATCTCTGCTATCCTTTAGTGCTCCTAATTACAATTAAGTGTTGCTCGAGGGCTCTTGGTATTATTTGGGTCAGTGCTATCGCTATATCTGAGGCACGCAACCAATACTGAGTCGTAATCGTCCCCGTTAATGTTGCAAAAACTGTTAAACGGGCTTGTCTTCCATTTCCTGGAGGCGGTATGTCTAAAGAATCATAAATTTAAAATATTAGCCTATAAACGCAGAAAAAATATAGGATACCGTCTTTAAATGTCCATAATGATCTTTTAACTGATTAAAAAATAATTAAACTAAACCTTAATATGTAAAAACAACTTGCAGGAAACAATGAATTTTACTATCGTATTTTTGAGGTGGATCATATTGAGAAATTGGACATTTTTTCATATGGAATTAAAATATTGGGAGCATATTCATTTCTAGTTCGGCCATTAAACTTCTGAAATGTTGCTGTTAATAACTAAAACGAGCTCTAGTGCCTAGATAATTTTTTCTAAAAGAAAATAGTATAAGGCATAAAATCTAATATAGTTTATTTTTCAACCGACTTCAAAAAAGAGGAGGTTCTCAACTCGTCTGTATTTTTTTTTTTTTTTTTGTGTGTATGTTACGCGATTACTCCGTCAATTCTGAATCAATTTTGATGATTCTTTTTTAGATCGGTAGGGCATACTTCAGAGGTGGTCCCATTAAAATTATTTTGAAATCAACGCAACACTTTTTAAGAAAAATCAAAAAAACTGTTTAAAAAATCACTTATTAACTTTTTTTTTTATTTTTCTTAAAAAGTGCTGCATTGAATTCAAAATATTTTTTATGGGACCACCTCTGAAGTATGCCCTACCGATCTAAAAAAGAATCATCAAAATTGATTCAGAATTGACAAAGTAATCGCGTAACATACAAAAAAACAAATACAGATGAGTTGAGAACCTCCGTCAATTCTTAATCAATTTTGATGATTCTTTTTTAGACTGGTAGGACATACTTCAGAGGTAGTCCAATTAAATAATATTTTGAAATCAACGCAGCACTTTTTAATAAAAATCAAAAAACCAGTTAATAAAAATCACTGTTTTATAACCTTACATTTTAAACATATTTATGATTATGATTATTTAAAATCTCTAAGTAACTAAATCTCCGTCCTAAAGAATAAAGAAATATCCCCACAGGTGGAAGGCGGTATCTAATTTTAGGCACCCTCAGAAAAAAGCTCAATTCAGTTGAAAGTTATATGATAAATTGGTACCAGGTATTTAATTTTCTTTATCAATGTATGTACAAACAACATACACATACCCATTAATGAAAAATATACGTAATGATTTCAACTCCCATTTTGTGTTTAATTTTCCCAATTAGATGGAGGTAAGTGGAATGATAACTTCGATAAGTCGTTGTTCAGTAACTCGAACTATTTTTCAGGGTAGCTTGAAGATCGAGAATTGACTATATAAACAAAAATACACTCACCACTAAAAAGTGAAAAATAAAAATAATTTTTAGAGAAAAAACAAAACCGACTTCAAGATTAAACCTACTTACACGAACTTAACTAAAAAATAAAAAATAATATTTTAATTGCTTCAAAACAAAACCCGTTAAATGAAAATCAATGAAATTATCGATACTTATATACCTATTCACAATTTATGATCAGTTATTTTTGGAGACGGTGCCAACCAAAACTAACAGAATTTCAAAAGAAATGGTAATTGTAAAGATCCTTCCACTGTTTCATCACCGCCACACCGCTGTCTCGGGCCATTCGAAAGTGTATTGCAGAGGCAGGATCGAACTGCCATTCTTGGCTGGCACCGACTCCTGTATAACTGATCATAAATTGTGAATAGGTATATAAGTATCGATAATTTCATTGATTTTCATTTTACGGGTTTTGTTTTGAAGCAATTAAAATATTATTTTTTATTTTTTAGTTAAGTTCGTGTAAGTAGGTTTAATCTTGAAGTCGGTTTTGTTTTTTCTCTAAAAATTATTTTTTTCATATGGTTTACTTATAAATTTTTATAAATAACTGGAAATCATCAAAATTTAAAAGCGAAATAATGAAAAATTAGTTTTTACATTTATTTTATAGCTTACTTATTCTTTCTGGGCGGTAACGTTGAAGTTCAAATTCAGCTTCTCTAAATATTTTGAAATCTTATTTGAATAACAAGAAAAAAATCAAAAGAATCATCTACTACTGTGTTTCTGAACATTAAAATGTGTTACATTATCCTAATAAGTCAGCTTAATAAAAAACATAAATCGATAGTTGAAACAAATTATGAATATGAACTCTCAAGATAGTGATTGTAACTAACCTGGTAAATTTAATAATTTATACATAAGACTAATGCCCGGTTGCTGGAGCATTAGATATCTCATCAATAACTAACAGTCTGCTAACTTGTGGAAAGCGTTGCTAGCACATTAGCTAGCTAACTTATTGCTTTGTTAAATCGTTCGCTAACTTAGCGATTCGCTAAGTAGATTCTGCATAAATCCAACAGATAGAGCTAGTACATTTGTTACATTTATCGAGCCTCTTCTACGGTTAATATCTAATATCATATTATCGTCTGATGCTTCTCAAAACCATATTTAAAAATATGCGCTTGAGTGTTGGAATTTATCATTTCTAGAACGTAAGGTATCTTATCAATATTCATAACCTATGAAAAGCGTTGCCTGGATACTAGTTAAGGTTTGTTAAATCGTCCGATAAATTTATAGGATCGATAATTTATGAGATTTCTCTTAGCACCCGGTTCTAGACCATAAGATATCATAGCTAAATGTTGTAACAGTTCAACAAACCTTCTGTTTCGAAAACAAAAATTATCAAAGAAAAAATAAAGTAATCATACTTCCGCTCTCAATGAG
This sequence comes from Euschistus heros, assembly GCA_003667255.2. Classification (NCBI taxonomy): domain Eukaryota; kingdom Metazoa; phylum Arthropoda; class Insecta; order Hemiptera; family Pentatomidae; genus Euschistus; species Euschistus heros. Next base: position 223,375 of record RCWM02000086.1, on the reverse strand, counting down.
CTCCAAAACTACGAATTTTATATCTTGGTCGTTGCTATGAAAAAAAAATGGACTTCTAGAACCAATAGCTAACTGAGCAATATGTTTTTTGATTCGACAATGACATGCGTTTTTGTTGTAACATGAAGATCGATACATTCGTTTAGTGTAAATACAATAAAAAGGGATAATAGTTTTTTATTTATGTCTTATTTTTTAGATATTGACCAACCAGCACATGGGGATTATTGTGTGAATGGAGCGCCGACAACTGCAATGTTAGGTGTTGCAAGGTTAGAGGAGATGTGAGGTCGGGCGAAGATGTGCGGGAAGAAGCATCAGAAAATAATGCTGCTGGGTCTACTGTTCCAAAACTAAGTTCCGAAAAAAGTTGTGACCTAAAAAAAAAAAATATCAAAGTACAAATATGCTGGAAAGAATATCTAAACGAAAGAGTCTAAAAGATAGTTTCGATGAAGAAATTCATAAAAAGAAATTGATAATTTTAGAGATAGAAAAAGCAAAAAAAAAACAACAAAAAAAAAACTAGAACTTGTATGCATCAAAGTTAAAATGAAAATATAGAAAAAAAAAATTAAAGAAATGATTATTGAAAAGATGAAACGCAATGAACAGAGATTTGGAACAGGAGAACAACTAACATTATCGTCTGATACTTCTCTCAACAATATTTAAAAATTCCAGCTGGATTATTAGAACTAACATTTTCTTCTAAGCGGGTCGTATAAATAATGTTACTGATTTTTAGTTCTTTTTCCAGGATGGCACATACTATTAATTTCAAAAAGTACCTTCATCCGAGCTTCTTTTTTGTTGGAAACAACACTTATTACTTTTGTTGTAAGTGTCCACTTTTCAACTAAAAAAATTATTTTAAATATTTATTGTACTCAAGTATGAATAAAAAAATATTGTTTGTAATTATGTTATGGAAAAAATAAATCCTTAATTAAATAAATTGTATTTATTCATTACAACGAAAAAAAATTGGCTACTACTGCTCTTCTATGGTCATTTCCAGATCTGTTTCCCGCTGGTGGAACATCATCGTTAGGGTCATAAGTATATTCTGGGGTTTCATCCTCATTTTCAGTACGAGCCATATTGTGCAGTACAGCTGTAGCCAAAATTACTGCCAATGCTGTTTTTAAATTTAGTCTCAATCCAAGAGACAAGCAAGGAAATCTTTTCCATAAACCAAAGGTTTGCTCTATAGCAATTCGAGTCCTTACGTGTGCCACGTTGTATCTTGCCTGCATTTCATTGACTGGGTTCAGAATAGGAGGCAGGAGTTAAGGGCGGCAAGGATATGCGCTATCCCCCAATAGATGGCCCCTGATTTCACCAGCTTCTAGTTTGGCTCTTAATAAAGAGTTGTTAAATACAGTACTGTCATGCACTGATCCAGGCCACCGTACAACGATATCAGTAAATTTTCTTGAGTGATAACACACCGCTTGAATATTTATTGAAAAGTAACCTTTTCTGTTTCTATAAATTTCTCCTATATTTCTGTTTGGAGATTTTATACGAATATGTGACCCATCAAGACAACCTACAACTCTAGGAAATCCATACATTGCAAAAAATCCTGCCTTGGTTGCTCGAATTTCCTCTGTGGTCGTTGACATTTTAATAACTTGGGGTCTTAATTTAGCTATCATACTACTGCCTCTTTTAACAACACGGCTCGCCGTGCTTTTGTGGACTCCTCCACAATCACCAAATAGAATTTGAAAAGAGCCAGTAGCATAAAATCTTAAGCTCAGTAAGATTTGCTCCATTGGAGTTAAAGGGCGACTTCGGTTTGTCGACCTCGGTTGTAAGGCATCCCCAAACTCATTTAATAAAAGCATGACTGTATCTTTAGACATCCTATATCTTTCTTCAAATTCTCCGTCTGATAATAAAGAGAACCAGTCAGTGCGAGATCTCAGAAGTCGTGGTCGTTCCACACGCTGCAGAAGTCCAAGAAACCTTGGATTTCAGAAAACGCATTCTATAATACTTCATTGACTGGACTAACTGTCCATTAAAAAAAAAGAATTTTTTTTTTTTTTTATCAAGAACCCATTTCCGTCCCATCCTAAAATTTTGTCCACATGTAGTCAGTAATAGTATAAATCACATATATTTTTTCAACAAAATCGAAGGGTACGTATTTTGGGAATTACGAAAACCGTTTTAGGATGTTTCGAAAAAATTCAAAATGAACCGAAAATATATCAAGTGATCTATCATATTAAAGGGCATTTCAAATAGAAAAGAATGCCGCAAATTTGAGCTCTCTGGGAGCAATAGTTTTTTAATGGCGTAATTTTGAATATACTAAATCAGGACCGAAAACAGTAGCTTTTTGAATTTTTAAAAGCTTATAACTCAAAAACCAAAAGTCAGAAAAATGTAATATTTTTTTATGTAATATTTAAAAATGTAATATTATAAAAAAAAATATAATAGCTGATATACCCAAAATCATAGAAATCGGAAAGGTCAAGGTCTAAATCTAATGTTGAATTGGTTGATTTGGCATGGAATGACCCATAACAAACATCTGAGGGGGGCTTTTTAATATTGTATGCAGTTTTAAAAAATATTTTAAAATTGCCCAATCACATAGGAAAAAATAAAACTTCAAGAAATCATACATCTGTTCCTAAATAGAATATATTGAACACTAAAACTAAATTAAATTTAGACGTAAATTTTTAGAAAATTCAATTGATTGTCGTTGTTTTGTCTTTTTAATAAGTCCATGAACTAAAGAAAAGAAAGGAGATGAAATGGTCAGGGGTGCAGTCAGGATAAATAAACACGGCAAGTTTTTAATGAAAAACTTATATTTTGGCGTGCCAACGTTTGACCTGCCTTGCAGGTCTTCATCAGGGCTAAAATAACAAACATTGGATGTAACCAAGATGATACAAACATTAAAAAAAAAAAAAAAAAAAAAATAAATAATAAAAATAATTTAAAAATGAAAAAGAAACAAGAAAAATATCTGTAGTTAATTACATAATTGAATACAAAATAGTAGTAAAGTCTGGTCAAAGATACAGTTGTAATAAAGTAATTAAATAATTTAAATTGAATAATACAAATTTTAAATTGTGTTAACTAATACAATGTAACAATTTTATTAAAAGATGTTTTTAATAGGAATTGAAAAAAAGTATAAGGGATCTGTATGAAAAGAAAAATGATAAGATAAAAAGGTAAGCAAAATAATAAAGTTGGCATAACAATAAATGAAGGACGAGGTTAGGGAAATATGAGAAATTAAAATAAATGGACTTACTGAAGTAGTCTAGATGAAGGCTTGACTAACAATGACTGTTAAAAAATAAAATCAGGGAAAGGGGGGGGGGGGATAATGACTTGCAAAAAGTATTTAAGGGTGGCAGTGGCTAATATAACATATGAAAGTGGGCGCCTGGTGGATAAAAACCGAACTATTTTTTTATTTTTATTTAAAAGGCGTGGAAGATGTTAAATATGAATTTAAACTACTAAAAAGAAAGCGCTATCAACATCAGCATAAAAAAAATAGAAATAAAATAAAATAAATAAATAAAAAATATACATAAATAAATAAATAAATAAATATAAATAAATAAATCAATAGAATACAAAAAAAATCTGTTAATAAAATTGTTAATTAAAATTAATAAAAGGACATCAATAGCGGAAGTCCGCCATCTTAAAATCGTTAAATATTTTAAAACAGTATCCTGGAGGACAACAATGGCGGAAGTTATCCTTCAGACAACTTAAAAACCGTTAAAACAGTATCCTTAAGGACGAAAACTAATTCTAATTGTGGAAGGAGAGAGTGGCTAAGGATGTCCTTTGGCCTCGAAAAATCATCAGATCCTGGCAGATCTGTAAAACAGTGTTAATAACAACTCACAGTCAACAATACAATGATCATCAAAAAGGAAATAAAAATTGCATTGTACAACCTTTATCTTCCCCTCTTCTTTAAATAACCCGATATACCTAATAGCTTCTTTGTAATGTTGCCTTCAGCTCAAAATTATTCTTCACACAATCCTCAATTCCAAATTTGATTCTTATAAGTATACACATATATGTGTGCTTGTGTATATATATATATGTGTGTGTGTGTGTGTGTGTGTGTGTGTGTGTGTGTGTGTGTGTGTGTGTGTGGAAAGTAATTATTTAAAAAAACAAAAAAGTCCCTCCCATCGGAGTTACGATCTAGGCTTCGTAAGATCAGCGGTAAAGCGTCGCCTAGCTCACAAGAGACACTGGGGTCTTCAATAGGGCGATCGCGCTCAAAACTCCGTAAGTCAGTTATTTCGTTTTATAAATTTATTTTAAATAATAATTTTTTTTTTAATTTCGTCCTTAGAAAATTATTTATCATTATTTGACATTAGATACTTTAACTTGAACACCCTATAGTGTGACTGGAAATAGAAAAGTTTTTATGAAAAAAAATGTTTACGTAGTGAAGTGCGTTGCACCTGTCTGAAAAGCCCTGATATGAAACGGATTAAAATTTAGGGTAACGATTGGGTTAAGAGGAGGCACCAAACTGGCCTCACCCGCGCTACACCGACCAGTTCGATCCTTACGCTTCACTTCGAGTTTACATTTATCGATAGCTCTTTCCTATAACCTCACATGTAAACAATCACTTCTACAGTTTCAACTTGAATTGTGTTGTTTAGTGTGTTTTATTGATATTTAGTCTTCTTAAATGAAAATAAGTGAAACAGGAGTTAACAAAATGAGTTTCATAAAGGATTAAGTGTTTTATCAATTCATGTTTTCTTATTCCCTCTTATCTAATGTGTAAAAGCGTTACAAAATTTAAGAACATTAATTTGTACATGGATTTGGTGTTTTATATATTTTTATTTGTTGTATCAATTGGAGTGATAAAATTTCGGTATGCATATTTTGTGAATGGATTCTTTGTCATCCATAATACTTATTGTCCTAAAGTGTAACGGATTTTATAATGTAAATAAGTGAAACAGAAGTTAACAAAATGAGTTTGATAAACGATTAAGTGTTTTATCAATTCATGTTTTCTTATTTCCTCTTATCTAATGTGTAAAAGTGTTACAAAACTTAAGAACATTAATTTGTATATGGATTTGGTGTTTTATATATTTTTATTTGTTGTATCAATTTAAGTGATAAAATTTCAGTATGCATATTTTGTAAATGCATTCTTTGTCATCCATAATACTTATTGCCCTAAAGTGAGACAGATTGTATAATTATTTCAATAAACATATCAATCTAAAAATAAATGTGAGAAAGTATATCATAGGTTTCATATTTTCTTATTTCCACTTCCCTTGAGAAAATATAGCAGAAATTAACATCATAACTTTCAATAAGGATTCTGTCTTATATTATATCCCTTATAACATGGAGAATGGACAATGTGATCACAAAGTTTATCAGGAATTAACATTACTGGTGGTTTAGCATTATATTAATTTTCATTTAATATAAAATTAATTCAAAATTGATTTAGTGTCTTATATTTTGACATTTTCATATTTCTCATTTTAATATCATAAGGTAAACAGAAGTTAATATTACTTTGAACAGGGATTTAAAGTTTCTCCGTAAATAAATGAGAATAACCTTTCCCCTCGAAAAGTAGCGGCTAAAACACCGAAATAAATCGGAAGAAGGTAAGAATCGATAAAAGGTATTCTCGGCAGGCGTAGGAGCTGCCTCCTCTTAACCCGACCGTTACCAAATTTTGAAAGTAAGCAAACCGGAGGACGTATTGTTTACTAGTTGATTTGCTATATAATTTATTTTATTTTACTCATGTATTTTACTCAAAAATCAAAATACCAATAAATCAAAAATATGGTTTTGAGAGAAATGACTGAGGAGAGGAACCCAGTGTGATAATAGATGCAGGTAGGCCAATGTAAGTAATATCTAGCCCCAGATGTCAGCAGGTTAAAACTGCCCTAACCATATCTATTCCAACACAGACAGACCTCCATCATATATTAATTTGGAGGAACTCAACTAGCCAGACAACTGGACAATTTGTTCAATTATGTATACACGGGACAAATACAAAGTCTCGAACTGATACCTGAGCTAATACTAATATCACTAGGGTAAACTCTATTTTATTTATAGTATTTTATTTGGCTGCATAGCAGTAGCGGCTATGTTCCTCACGCATTGAATGAATTAAAATGATAAACAAAAATAAAAATAATCATAAGCTCACCTTGTGATAAACGACAAATAATATAAATTATCCAATACAGAATGAGATATCTCATATAATTCAATCGTTTAACTTTAGCAAACCAATACCTTAACAAACCGCTAAGTTAGCGAAACAATAAGTTAACAAGCCGCTAAAGTTAGCGAACGAATTAGTTAGCTAGTATCCAGGCAACGCTTTTCTGAGGTAAGGGATATTGGCAAGATACCTGACGTTCTAGAAATGATAAAATAATGATCAATTCCAACACTGAAGCTTGAATTTTTAAATAGGGCTGTGAGGAGCACCAGACGACAATATAATATACGATATTAACCGTATAAGAGGCTCTATAATGTGACAACTACACTATTCCGATTGCATCATCTATTAACTACCTTGGTGTTCGCCTCGATCGACACCTAACCTTTTCCAGTCATTTCCGTCAACGTCTAAACTTCACTCGTCAAACATTCACTTCTCTTTCACATCTCTTTCGCTCTCCAACTTTATCTGTCCGATTGAAAACTTCTTCTTTATAAAGCTATCCTTCGTCCTAGACTTCTTCATGCAGCTCCTCTTTTTCGGCACTTAGTTCAAGATACCATCAATAACTTAAACAGACTCCAAAACAGAACACAATGACTATACGAAGACAGTCCCCTTGGCGTACAGACCGACTGACTGATTTTGCATCTCGATTTAATCTAGAAAACCCTGTTCAGTACATAAAACGTTGTCACATCAAATTTTACGACATGCTTCCTACCCTGTCCAATCCTCTTTTTTCTTTTTTAAATCCTCCTTCAAAGCCAACCAACTGGAATGGAAGGATGAATTCTCGTCTTAAAACTCTCTTTTAATTTCTTTTTTTTTTATTTTTAAATTTTATTTTTTATTTATTTTTTTTTTTCCTTATCAGTTTAATTATCTAACCTTTTCTTTTTTTCCTTTGTTGCTACCTTAATCTCAGTGTAACATCGCCACTGAATGTCGCTATTTAACTGTAACACTATGTTTTTAACTAACACTCCATCACATTAAAACATCCAAAAGGATGATATTTTGTAAAACTTTGTCTAGATACATTATATTTTAATAATATATGTATCAATGTACTATTTTATTCTGAATAAAGATGTTTTGAAATAAAAAAAAAAAAAAAAAAAAAAAAACTACACTAGCTCTATCTGTTGGATTTATAAAGAAGCTACTTAGCGAACCTATAAGTTATCAAGTTAGCGAACAGTTATGTACTTAGCGAATCAATAAAGTTAGCGGTTTGCTAGCTATTGGTTCGATAAGGTCATAGCCTAGCAACCGGGCATAAATATACTATGAAATAAGTCATAAAGTTAGACGAGTTAACTTAAATTTTAATAAAAATGGAACCTGATATTGCTGTGGCTTCCGGAGACTGTAAGTGAATACCACTTTTATCATTTTATAATGTATTATAATTGGTAGTGATTACCAACAGATTTTACATAATCTGTTTTACATAAAAGTTACAGTAATCTAGGCATTGTAAAAGATACAATTATAATCATCTTATATACAAAAATACAGCTTTCGTTGGAGTACACTATACTCGGAAAGTAGTTAATGGATCGACTTGAAATTTTTACACATTTTTTAATTTTTTTTTATTAACTTTTATCGCGAATTTCCTAAGGGAATAGTCAATCCTATTCGTTTCTAGAGATTTAAATAAAAACAATCATATCTGGCACATGAATTTCTATTAAAAGTATATCTCATACGTAGCAAGGTCCATCCAGTTTCCGACAGGTCCTGGTGCTCTACCTTCAAGCAGGCCAAGATCTGCTCATCCATGCACTTCATTTGCATAAGTGGAAACTTCCCATTATCACAATGTTTAAAATCGAATACCTATAAGTTATTGAATTCTTTTTTGAATAACATAATTCTAGACCAAATTAAAGAATGCTTGGATAGTCTGTATAGGCAGTCATTTCCCTCACATTCCACTGCAAAAGAATGGAGAAGCACCTCCACTAAAGTCAAAAGTCAGCCAAGAACACTACTCATTGATTTTAAATTAAGGAACACTCACCAAATGACGAGCATTTATTTCTATTTGCTTTAATACTATTAGCAGGTGTAGATAATCAGCAGATTTAACACCTATAATTAATACATTGCAATTTACCAACCTTCTCTTATACAACGTTTAAATATTTTTATGACTTCACCACCAGCTTAGGTCCCCTAGTTAAGGGGACTGTGGGTGTGTGTGGAACGGTGCCGTTAAATACACACAAGAAATTCTTCCACCACTTTCTTAAAGCATTCTGGTACATTCACAGAAGCTCATAGTTACTACTTGATAGTCTCGTTGCATTTATTAAATTGCTAAATAAAACTTTTATTACTACAACTGTAATAAAATCCCACGGTTTTATCCCTTCACATCTTCCTCGTTTCTCCAAAGAAAAATTATTGGAACTGCAAGGAGTAAATGTTTTGTCTCTTCCTGCTGAGAGACCCGATATTGCACCATTAGATTATGGTTTGTTTAGTCTATGGTTCATTTTTTTAAAGATTGGATGTTTGACAAATTCGATGACGTAAAAATTGGAGACTCAGAATTTTTCGCCTCAAAACCGAATGACTAGTACCGCAAAACCAATTATTTGCTGAAAAATGGGTGAAAGTAGTAAGAAACAATGGGCGTTATTTTGAAGATTATGATTAAATAATTTTAAAAACCTATAATATTAAATAAATAAAGCTATTTTTCGCTCGTGATCTACACTACTGAACCAGTCTACACAAAATTTTAACCACATCATCTTTATAGTTCCAAGAAGGTGTACATCAATACAGCTTTAGCAACAATAAAGTGTACTGATTTTCAATGAATTGTTATTAATAAAGCAATAAAACGAGGGTGGTCTGAAAAGTTTCCGACCTAACAAAGATACAAGACATTTTTTTTTATTTTTCAACATAGTATCCTTGTAACTCTACACACTTCTCCTATCGCTGCTCCCATCTCTGTAACCCGTCCAAACAGTACTCAGCATTTTTCTCTTCAAAATAATTGTTTACGGAGGTGATTGCCTCTTCATTTAACGAAACTCTCTGTTCTCCGAGCACAATGAGGGACCAAAAAAACAGTTTCTTGACGCTAGATCTGGTTAGTAAGGCGGATGGTCAAGCAGTTCAAACCGTAATTCGTGGATTTTCGCCACGGCAACCACCGAGTTGTGAGACGGTGCGTTTTCTTGGTGAAACAGGATTATCTTTTTCTGCAAATGTGGCCGTTTTCCCGCATGTTCTGCCTTCAGATGCATAGTATGTTCCTGTAATGGTTTTTCATTTTTGAAGATAATGAATAAAATAACTCCATGACTATCCCAAAAAACAGTCGCCATCACTTTCCCAGCCGGAAAAATAGTTATTGCTTTTTTTGCAGTCTACTGTTTGGACTGTATTTTTGTTTCGGGTGTATAGTGTCGAATCCAAGTTTCATCTACAGTAATTAATTGGCGCCAAAACTCGGATTTTTAGTGCCTAAACTGCGCCTGCAGAGCTTTGGAAATGTTCATTCGAACACGTTTTTGGTCTAAGCTGAGCAAACGCGGCACCCAACGCGCGTGTCCGCTGTCGCTTTCTCATGCCTAAATTTAAGATGTGACACGTTCTTTGAACATGTTCTGCTATCTCTCTCAGTTTAAATCGGCGGTCGTCTGGCATCATTTTCAATAGCCAAGCTCACTTTGGCGATGTTTAGAGTGTGGCCTTTAGTTAAGAGTTTCTTAATAGTCTCTGTCCATCTGGATTACCAAATCATAGAATAAAATAATTAATTCAATGTCCAATTATGCTTTTACGTAGTCTTCAACCACCAAATCACAGCAATTTTAACCAGATTAAAAATTACTGCTATGCGCGAAATATCATTGAAAAAATAATGCTCATACTTTAATCCAAGATTTAAATTAAAGTTCTCATGCCTGACATGCCAATTATCTTTTATACAACAATTTATCACATCTGCTGGTTGTCACATGTTAAGTGACAGGTGTGGATTAAACAAATAAAGAGAAAAAAAAAAATTAAAGTTAAAAATATCTAAGATATTTACTTATGAAAGCGGACGAAGCCACGACGGCAGATGCTTGTATAAAATAAAACTAAACTTATACACAAGGTTTTTTGTAACAACCTCATAATTACATATTTTCAACTTTTGTACAGCTTATTATGAAGCAGCTATATATAAATAGCATTGCACAAGATCGGTCACGGGTTTTGAATTACTTATTCTTTACAAGATTTCGAGCTCATGAATAAGCCACATTAAATTTACATATGAATCCATTATTATGACTAATTATACAAGATTGTAAGAATGTTTATGGCTAGGATTCAGACATTTATTCGCATTTGCGTGACTACTCCTTTGGTTGATATAATTAACGTAAGTTATGTTCAAACAATTGTATGCTATAATGATTACTCTTTACTCTATATAACTCAGGAGATATCAAAATCACCCTAGGATGAATCCTATTGAAGATCTCGACTATGGAATGCCAATATTAAACATCATAGAAATTAAAAACAATGAAACAACAATGCTGGAAAAAAAATTTACCTTCCTCCGCGCAACTTATCATTAAAGAAAAAGTTATAGAATAAATTGTTCCAATGCATCGTAATGAACACATGAATCCACTGCTGAACGATGTACCAGAAAGTAAAGAAATTCTGTAATAACAAATAAACTTTTAATAGCAAATGATTCAGTATTTTGCTCCTGCGATGCAAAACACAGGTGTAACAATTAATACTAGACTCAAATAAAGATAATCCTATTTACTGTTATCACTAATATAGATCACCATTCATTGTAGAGATTTCTACTTTTAGAACATGATTAAGTACTTTTGAAAGTTTTCTATAACAAGGAATAAAAAAAACCTAACTGATGTCCAAAAGAAATGGAAGTAGCGAATGAGCCTTTCAGTTAACAGAATAACTAAGTCCAAACATTTTTCAGGAAAGCACTTTTAAAAATACTTCTCTTTAGAATATTCTTACCTTTTTCTTTTGCAAAACCATGGCAGAAATATAAAAAATATAACAGTTTATTACAATAGCCAATGTGCTCTTAGCCATTTATTCAATTCTGAATGGTTATAAAATCAATATTGAAAAGGTAAAGACAGTGATTTTATGAATGACTTTATTAACTGAAAGAATGAAACAAATTGTTCGTTTCGTATAATTCTTTTTTTTTTTTTTTTTTATGTCTGATGTGAGATAGTTGAAAAAATATATATGTTTTACAAAAAACATTGTTTATTAAATAAAATAAAAATCTACAATATTTTTACATCATATATAATACACAATATCGTCGTTTTAACTTTATTTGATCCCAATCCCCTTGTTTTTAGACTATGGTAATATTTATGGCAAATAGGTAGAATATATTTGAGCAAATCTAATATGTCTTTTTTTGTAGAGTGATATAGTTCGAGATTGGATATAATAAATCATGATTTACTAAAGAAAGTTCCGTTGGTTTGCCTAAAGTGTTTTTTTCTAAAATCGATTTCCATGAATTCATTTCAATCAAAAGAATATTTTATAAATTTTTTGATAGGATCGCTCTTTGTGAAAGTGACATGTATCTTACGTTGGTGTATTAAAGTATAAATTAAATTTACTACTAAAGGCTTGATAGAACATTTTTTATTTTCCTAGATTTGTGTTAAAGTTTTTGCAATATTTTAAGTATAAACTGTTTTTTTTTTTTTTTTTTTTTTTTTTTTTTTTTTTTTTTTTTTTTTTTTTTAAAGCCTCCGATTTTATTTATTATTTTATTCATACAAGGAATGATAATGATGGAAATTATGATCTTTTCTTGCCTTTCGGCATTTTAAGACGTAATTCTGCTCTGCCATCTCTGGAGGGTCTTTGGTCCACTGAACGTACTCCCTCTACGTGTCGAGTGTGGAGGAAACACTCTGCCGGCTATGGTGGTTATCGGGTCAGTCCGTAAGGTCTGAACCCCTTCCCTCGGCGAGTACGTCCGCTAAGGGGATTGTGCCCTGCCACCTCCCAGGCCTTGGAGGCGGGGCTATGTCCCTGAAGCGAGGGTTGGCGCTGTAGCTCAGCCCGTCAAAGAACTTGACGTGCCGGCGTCCGATGAAAGCCGGGATCGTAGGCAACCTCAGCTCTTCGAGGATCCGGGTATTTTTGGCCCTCTCTAGGCGGGTGCCGCGGACGATTCGCCGAAGGACGGAGTTCTGGAAAGTCTGGAGGGCGCGAAGTGTACTTATGATGCAGCAGTGGAGCACCGTGGAGGAGGGTGGGTCTTATAATGGATTTATAAATTTGGATTTAAAGTCTGAGGGATATCTGAGGAGAGGTTAGGAGGTGATGGAGGCGGTATGTCCGCGCCCGGGCCAGCTTTATCCTGCTTTTTACATGAGTCGAAAAGGTGAGGTGCCTATCGAGGCTGACGCCTAGGTATAATATTGAGCTAGCAATGGTCTGCTCAATACCGTCTACTGTAAAACTTTTCGGCAGTTTTTGGTACTTGCCGCGTTTACAGAAAGACATCACTATGGCGTCAGTCTTTTTAGGGTTCACCTTGATGCCGCATGACTTCAGTGCCTCGACGATGGTGGAAGTTGCCCTCTCAGCCATCTTGAGAGCCCGGCCGGGGTTGAGGCTGGACGCGTAAACGGCGACGTCATCCGCGTATGCAGCCACCACTGCCTCAGGGTGCTTTATAGATACGACTGGCGCCGTAAAGATGTTGAATAAGATCGGTCCCAGCACTGACCCCTGAGGAACACCACAGGTGGTAGGGACTGGCGAAGACAGACTCCCACCGACCCGCACAACGAATGATCTTCCACTAAGATAGTTTTCGACCAGTCGGCACAGTGCGACGGCAAACCTGTACTCCTCCAGTCGGTGCAGCAGCAGGGGGTGTGAGACACAATCAAAGGCTTGAGTGCAATCCAGCGAGATGAGCGCCGTGGCCTTGTTCCGGTGCATCTGTTCGATGGTGTACGCCTGGAGTTTAGCCAAATGATGTTCACACGCGACACCTCGCTGGAAGCCTGTTTGCTCTGGTGGAATAACATCTTCACGGCGGCAGTGGTCAATGATGTGATAGTAGATCAGTCTCTCAAACACCTTGCTGATGTGCGAGAGGAGGCTGATTGGACGATAATGCTCCGCAACGTTCCCTGACCTCTGTGGTTTCAGGAGTGGGACAACGACAGCTCTCTTTCAGGCCACAGGGAAGTAGGCTGTCCGGAGGCATGCGTTGAAGATGTTAAGTAGGAAGGCCTTACCCTTCCTGGGTAACATCTTCAGCAACGTTGTGGGGACACCGTCCAGTCCGGATGCCTTTCTCCCTTTGATGCGCCGTAGGACGGATTCGAGCTCTTTGAAGGTCGAAAAGAGGGCCGTCTCGTTGGGGCTCGGTAGTGGTCCTGGGGGTGGCTGCGGGGCATCCTCCGTCCTCTCAGCGTCCTTGGCAGCATAGGCTCGGGCCAGATGTTCAGTCTGTTCAGCAGGTGTCAGCAGCTGGTCCCCATCAGTCAGGAACACCGCTCTCCTTTTATTGACAAAGGTTTGGACCAACCTCCAGAACTCATTGTGGTTGTTGTGGGTCCTTAGCAGTTGGTCGTGCCACAGAGCCGTCTTCCTGTCGCTCATGAGCCTGGCGATTTGCCGGGTCATGGCGTTGATAGCCGGCTTGAGGCCATAGTCCCTGGTGCGGCAGAATATGTTCCGGAGGTTGTTCCTCTGTTTTATCAATGCCAGGATGTGCGGTGGTGGAGGTCGCTGGTAGTTGGGTAGAGGAGCGAACTTGGGGATATTGGTGTCGGCTGCATCAAGGATGGTGGATGTGATGCTCTCCACTGCTGCATCGATCTCACCAGGGGTCAGGCACGGCGTCACCGTGGGGAGACACTTCTCGATCGTGGCCCTGTACCCCCTCCAGTCTGCTTCATTAAACTTGTACTTCGTAGCCGGTGGTCTGGCTGGAGTACCCTCGAAAGTATAGAGTACAGGGCGATGATCGGAGGTACTGAACGGCAGTGCTCGGCAGTCGGTGACGCTGTGCATGTCCCTGGTGATCAGGAGGTCCAAAGTCGATGTCCTAGAGGGGCCGGCATCCGAGCGGAAGGTGTGAACGCCAGGGTGGTAGACCTGGAGTCGCATCTTAGTGATAATAGTTCCCAGAGGATTGTTGTTACGACACAGCCACGCCGTATGTTTGGCGATCTTGGATCTTGGATCCTCTAAGATGACACAGGGTTGCCTGGGCGTCTTCTTCCTTGGCTGCTGCTGCGGCTGCGACTGCTGCTGCTGATGCTGTTGTGGATGCTGCTGATGTGACTGCTGCAAGCCACCTCTCAATGCCTGCGAGAAAGAGCCTCGTGCTGGCCTGGGTGGAGGAAAGTTTCGCTGATCCATTGCAGGGACCGGAGCTGGGACTGGAGCTGGAGTTGGAGCGCTGGCCTTCGTTTTCCGCTGCTTTAGTAGACCTTGCCTATACAGGCACTCCTTCGAGAAGGCGGCGTGAGGCCCCTTGCAGTTAACACAGACCGGAGCAGCTGTCTTCGGGCACTCCTCAAAGAGTGCATCACCACGGGCAAGCGCAGGTGCGGCCGCAGAACTTCATGCTGTGCCCGAACTGCTGACACTGGCGGCACTGAACTGGGCCTCCGTCGTCCTTGAAGTTGGAGACCCGGAAGCGCACCATGCAGATCTCCCTCAGCTTCTGAATTGTTTCTATCTTTACGGTGTGCTCTGTTATGAGGAGCACACCTTCGGTAGTATACGACTCGCTGACACCTTCCCGACGCGTTAATCTTCTCACCAACTTGAAGCCTGGGAGCCTAGCAGCCAGGTCTTCACCGATTTCTTGGAGGCAGTGGTCTAAGTCGAAGCCGTGGAGGACGAATTTCTTCGACCTCCTTGTCCCTCTTGGCGCATACGAGTGGAATTGGCACTCTTGGTCGCTTCTCAGCAGGAGGGTGGCTGCATTGTGCTCCCTGGCGGTGCTTAAGTACACTCTGGATTCCCTCTGGGAGTTATTGAACCCGAACTTCTGTATGCCAATTTCCGCCAATCTTTGCCGCATATGGGTAAAAGAAATAGGCGGAGAGATGATAATAGGAGGAGGCGGTCTTACCCTGGCAGGCTCAGCACTGGTATCCGCTGGTAGGTCTTTAAAACGATTGGCTGTTGCAACTGGGGTAGGCCCAGGCATTGGTCGTGGCTTAAAGACCCTCTTTGGGTCAGGGGCAATAAAGCCTTCGGCATCGGTCCTTGAGCGGACACGGTTCCGAGCACTGGTGTTGGAAGCGTTATCTCCGAGATGGTCCGATGGGCTTTTTCCTATCTCGACGTCGCTCATCTTCTCTCCTTCTTCTTCCCTGTTCCTCAATTCTCCTTCTTCCTTTTTTTTTTTTTTTTTTTTCTTGATGTAACCTGAAAAATGGGTTGATGGAAGTGGTTGTCCAGGCCACAACAAAAAAAAATAGATTCAGACTAGATGTGGACCGAAGTTCCGAAGCACCAAAATTAATATTTAATCTTTACGAGTAGATATTAATTAATAATTTTTATAAATATTTATATATTTTATATATATTTATAAATTATATTTATATTTTTATAAATATTTTTAAGTATAAACTGTACATTTTCACAATATTTAAAGATAAGATGGTTATGAGGCCTTGTGTAATGACTGGTATGAGAATGAAATAATTTTATGTTCTCGATAACACTTGTAGCTGTTACTTAAATTGAACTGAGGGAATAATATAAACGTCTCTTCTAAAAGTATTATGGGTTTTAAAAACATTCAGTTGGAATTAAAAGAAAGGACGTGATGTTGAACGTTTAACAATATAAATAAATAAGAAATTCTGTCAACTGAAAAATAATGACTTTTCTTCGGAAATGAAATTAAAAAAAAAAAAAAAATTCCTTTCGAAACAAACAAAACAACCGTTTTATTAGCTTTATTTAATGCAATTTAATAAGCCTATTCACATAATGAAAAAATATCTAAAATGGCAGTTAGACATTCTGTCAACTGAAAAGCTTAAATATCTCATGCTGTAAACATAAGCTCATATCTTAATTCTTATAATCGCTTTATGTTTTTGTTGCCATGATTATTACCGAGTTCGAAATCGAAGGAATTGAATCTAATTATAGAAAGGTTAAAGCACCAAACTTTCAGCAATGCAATAGCAGATTTTTCAAGGTTATTTGTTAAATGTTACTTTGTACTTCAGATAGGTGAAGGGTGACATTTTAAATCTATAAATTATATCATACCTTTCTATTAATGCAACAAGAGGTTATCTTTGAAATAAATTCTCTGACCCATTTCGAACCTGATACTTGCTTTTCGGATCTTATTTGCATAGCACCCCACCGCAGACATGTTGACATCAGCCCTCATTGTTTGCCGTGGCAGTAATCACATAACGCGAAGAGTCCTCGATGAATCAATACGCCCACGAAGATGTAATAAGCGAGAGCTGTCCTACAAAGGCTTAGGGTGGCAAATATTTGACGTGCAACCCCTTCTTTTGCCCTCCGGCAACTTCCGGCATATCCCTCAACCAGATATTGAGAACCTCAAGATCCGGTTGTCAGCTGCGAGTTAATGTCGAATATCAGTTATGTTCAATAACTTGGTCAGAAAATATTTATAATACAAAGATCAAAGAGCAACGATCATTAAATGTTAGTGAATGGAGAAACTATCCATAAAACGTATGAACAATAAAGTATTTATTTATTGGATTCAAATACAACAAGGATAATAATAATTTCTTGATTTTTGGCTTCATTTGTTCCTCATGTACTACAGATATTTGTACATTCCTATAAGTTTTGGGTATTACTTGCGAAGAGGTGGCTTTCTGGTTTTAACAGTTACTTTTCGGTAACCAGTTACTGTTTAACCGGCGCCATTCTACCGTTAGAAATTCGAAATAAGAACTCAATTTTCCCTTTTTCACCACATAATAACTTAGCCTTTTTAGCAAAAGCACAGAATGTTCATTTATTATTCTATATCACTTTTAAACTTAAAAAAATATCTTGCACTGATATATTATTTCTCCATATAATTTACTATATTATAATAAACTATATGTATCCATATAAATAACATAATATTGCTAGTTTTTAATTAAATCATTGTCATACCTTGCCATTTATTTATGGTTTCTCAGGCTTTTTACTATTAAAAAAAATTCCTCGTTTCATTTACTGACTGCATATACAAATAATAAATTTAAACAATTTTATTCATTTCTTTTCTGGCTATTTTTTTCTTAACTTTTAGGATACCATGTCTGTTTAATATTATGACAACTATTTCTTATTTATTGAACAAAATAAAATTTTAAACATTGAAAGTACAATTTAAAAAAACATGTAGTGTGATTTGTTGGAAAAAATCTGATGTTGTACTAATAGAAGGGAAATTTGGAAGTTTTTATTTGGAATGTCTGTCTGCCGTTAGAATAAGCGTAAAACAGTAACTGGTTACCGAATAGTAACTGTTAGAAGGAGCAAGTAATACCGACATATGTACTTATTCTTTTTTCAAAACCAAGTGTTTACACATATACGTAGATGTGCAACAAGTATTTAAATACAAGTCCAAACACCAAAAATGTATGCCATTGGCATGTTTCTAATCTAAACATCATTGAAAGCCCACTTTAAAATAATGTCCTCTTTTAGCATGGACAGAATCTTTTTTGTTTGTCCTTTTGATGCACATTGGAAAATATAGCTAAACATTGCCATCTTATTTCTTTGAAAATCCAATGAAAAAGTTTTTTTCTAATTTTATAATTGACATTTCTGATGTGCATTCGTATATAAACATTGTTGAAAAAGAGCAAAACTGTACTTCTAAGCAGCTCAATAGAAGTCAAAGTTAATTCTAAAAACTTTGTAATTTTTTTTAATATTATCAGTACAGTTTTAAAATTTCCTTTTCACAGCGGTGAAATGTTTTATGGGAGAGAGACCTGGATGTCACTTTAAACCAAACGTGTTTCCAATGGTTAATGAGAGATGATATTTAAAAATGAATAAATTTAGAACTTTTAACTTAACTAACACCTAAGGATAAAGTAAATTTCATACAATTTTAAATGCCAACTTTTTCATCTCAGATTGCAGCGCGAGGCCCCTGTAAGAGCGAGTCTGAACGGTTGCCATACTCGCCATCCACTAAGGCCGCCACTGACGTTTAAAAAAATGTAGCTAATTTTAAAATGGCTATTTTTACCATTAAAACTAATTGTAAGTGTAAATAATAAAAAAAATTTCTATCCTGGAATGATTCAAACATTTAATTCTTTTGTTACAGATGGCAACATTAACAGATGGCAATTAAAAAATATTTATTCATGGCAATGTTTCAGCAAAAAATATAATATAAATATTCGTGAGCGATACTTCTTGGAGTAATAATATAGGTTCTTATTCTTTTTTCTGTTTTTTTTTTTTAATAATTAAATCTTGTAAGAATTGGTGGAAATTAAATTCCATTTTGTTCTACTTTGTTCTGCAGCTTTCTACGTTTTACAGCCAATGTCAACTCAGGTATTCAAGTGAACAACTTAAAAATAAGGATGGAATTTATAGGGGTATGTCACGTCAACGGCCGCAGTGGGTTGGCTGAAGTAGGCTGTTGGGTTTCTCCGAACATGGAAAAGAGGCGCTTGGTCTCAGGTGTTTACTTGCTGTAGCTAGGCGCTTGCCTACACTATAACTCAAGTCTCCATAGCTATGGCACTAGTCCATTTAGCTTTGTTACACAGTTTGATACTCATTGCAGATATTAATTTTATAACGAGCCATTTATTTCTGATTTATAGCATGCTGCGCAAAAAGTAAATTTAAATGACATAAAGAAAATAATTATTAGTAAAGTAGAAAATAATATTAGAGAAGCATTCACTTAATTACCATCTGCTTCTTCTCAACTAAAGGAATTTTAAATAACTTTTACAAATAAATTTCATGGCTAATGTATTTTCAACATAATGTATTTCATGTTCTTATACCTTCAATGGTGGTCTTCTTTAAGTTATTCAAACGACACATGCCAACCTAACCCACGTTTTCTGGAACTGCCATTGTTCTATATATAACCCAAATACTTATTGTCGACAATAAAGCGGAAGACGTAGAGATAACATTTAAACATTATACTTCCGAAAGAAATAATTACAAAGCGGTGTAGTGATAAAAATATCCGGAGTTCAGTGTAGACCAGTCATTAGCAGGGCTCTAAATCAAGCTCCCTGTATCGTATCCTTAGGCTATGTCCAGGATCTAAGAGATCATGGCTCCTATGGACTGAGTCCCGCAGGTAGAGATTCATAAAAGTTATACTGTTTTCTATCTAATAAAATTTATTAGCATTTAATATACCTAAAAAATAAATTAAATCTGTTCACTAACAGCCATGAAATGAAGGATTTTGGCAGTCTAGTGTCTTACCCGCTGAGCTCCTACCATTTAATATCTTGAGGTTACAAGTGAAAAAAAATGTTTTGAGTAGACACCGATAAAAGATTTTTTTACTTTGTCTACTTTGGTACTAAAATTATTTTATAAAATAAGTTTAAAACCCGGCACTTTCAGGTGACTTAGTTTTTCTCTTGTAACCCCATGATATAATATCTGGTAGTAAAACTATTTCCATCCTGGGAGCATAAAATAAAATAAAAGAGTTGAAAAGAAAATTTATTCCATTTTGGAATTCTAATATGAATAACAAGTTACCCAATCCTATGAGTTCTTGAGTAGTGACTTATAATATATTAATGATAGATCTGTTCAGATTCTTCAGGTTCCACGAGATGCATTACGCTGAATTAATGTGCTGATATTTAAAAATATAAATATTATTTGAAAGTAAAGGTTTTTAGAGTAAAGGGGACGAAAATGGAAAAAAAAAAATCTCAATTTCTCCCTGATTCAGAAAAATTATAGATCATGGATACGTCAATCTGTAGTCTACTGTTTTTCGAAATTTACATCTCAGAATTAAAATCATCAAATTACTTGATGATTAATAATTAAATTAAATTAAAAATCAATGATTATTCGAAATAAAAAAATTGAGAGAAAATGGGGATTTCAAACGTGACTTTTTTCATTCAAAGCAATATCATCGTTATGGAATATCGGTATTTTTCTTACGATAACCAACCCTAAATGTATGTAACTCTTGATATATTGAAAGGTATATTTAAAGTTTAAAAAAATAAAATAAATAAAAAAATAAAAACGTTTTCCAAATTCTATACTTAGAATTTCTATTGACGATATCATCATTTGGTATGAAGATACTTCATACTTCTTCCTATAAGCATTAATTAGGTAATTATATTTACAAAAAAAATAGTCTTTGACCTTTTTCTTACCAAAATTCCAAAGGGCAAAATAAATTGAAGTCCTTTTTTTATCTATTAACTGAAGTATTTTTTGAAGGCACTCCTACCTCACACAAGTTACAGGATTTCACATCCTCGAGTAGCAGTTCCCACGAATGGAAGGCTCCGTTATGCTTTTTGTTCTGTAACCAGTGATTATAGGTGAGAGTCATTGCTCGATGACGGATGGCGTCTTGAGAAATGCTAGCCGTAGCACTGTGTCATCCGGGCTGGGTCTTCGGCTATAATACCCAGCGCTAGGAACTGGTTACCATCAACTGAAAGATCCCAATTATGCGTAAACGATATCCATTCGTAGAGGTATTTGACGAATAAATATTTAGTATTAATGCATTTTTATTTCGATAAACCTCTCACAAATCACTCATTACTTAAATGTAAATAGGTGAAACAGAAGCTAACAACATGAGTTTCATAATGGATTTAGTGTTTTATAAATTCATGTTTTCTTATTCCCTCTTCTCTAACGGGTAAACGTGTTATAAAAGTTAAGAAGATTAATTTCTACACGGAGTTGGTGTTTTACATATTTCTATTTATTGTATCAAATAAAGAGGGAAAATTCTGGCTTACATATTTTGTGAATGGATTCTTTGTCGTCCATATTACTTATTGCCCTTAAGTCAGACAAATAGCATTATTAATTCAATACAACATATTGATCTAAAAATAAACGTGAGAAAGTATTTCACAGGTTTCATATCTTCTTATTTGCACTTCCCTTCAGAAAATATAGTAGAAATTAACATAAGTTTCAACAATGCTTCTGTGTTTTATTTATTTATAATTTGTTATTTATACTTCCCTGACAGAAAGTTTGTCAGGAGTTTACATTACTAGTGGTTTAGCATTATATTATTTCTGATTTCACATAATATTAATTCAACATTGAGTGCCTTATGTTTTGGTATTTTCTTATTTCCACCCTAATTATTTTCTTATTTCCCGTTTTAATATCAGAAGATAAACAGAAGTTAATATTACTTTGAACAGGGATTTAGAGTTTCTCCGTAAATGAAGAATAACCTTCCCCCTCAAGAAGATAAAAATCGATGCAAGGTATTCTAGGCGCACGTTCGGCTGGAGACCTGCTTGTGGAACGGTACTGCGGACATTTTACTAAATTATAAACTTCTCTTCTTCTTTGAAACATTTAATAAAAACATACGGAGGGGAAGGCCTTGACTTTTCCCAATTTAATGAATTAGATAATTAAAAATCCAGAAAACAGATTTTTCTGTATTTGATGTAATTTTTAAGAAAAAAAAAACTTTAAAATAAATATAAGCAAGTAATATTCAACAACAACTTTTAATAAAACAAATTTTCTTTCGGCTGAAAACATTCTGACGTGTACAGCGTGTGTGCATAGTTAGAAAACAAAACGTACATCTTGTCTTTTTAGATATATGTATTTGTAATAAATGGATAAAAGTACTAAATATTATATCCTGCAATAAATTAATCCTACAGTTTAGTTCTTTTTATAATCTAGTTGGGATTAGAATTTTAAAATATCAGCTGTCCCACACGGGGAGACCTGTATTATTTGTGGAGACCTGTAGATTATAAATCATCTCGTACCTGAAACCACCTAAATTGGAAGCCATTATCGCTATTTATCACTTTATTATACCTAATGATCGGGTAGGTCACCCTGTTTGTAATTTTAAATCACTTTCAATTAACCCAATTTATTTAACCTTACTACAGAACGCGTTTGAATATAACTTAGCCCAATTATGGCTTGCGTCCTAATATTTGAAAAATCAACAAAAGGCGCTATTTAGAAATAAAAACAGCTTAGCATGTGATTCTCCATCTAGACAGGATGCCAGAGCAAGAAAAGGATTGAGTCGAAAGGCTTTAGTATATCTGTCTCTATTCGCCGCTAAAAGAGGACAACGCCTGGCTTATCTTATTTTTGAGCAAAGTCCCGAAGCTTCTCTTGAGTTTAATACTTGAAATATATTAAAAATGTTAGATGATTTTAAAAGCTAAGAAACTGTAGTTTCAGATCATTGCTGAGATTTTTTCCAAGTTTTGTTTGCTTTTATGAAAGATCAGAGGGTGCCTATTATTTGCTAGGTAGGCCATATAAGGACACTAATAAAAGTCATCGATAACGTTACTAATGTTATATTTTTCATTTATTAAATATATAGGAGTAGGTCATCTAAAATACGTCTTTTTTTTTTTTTTTTTTTTTTTTCTGGCCAAACTGTGATAAAATAAATGTAACATGATCACTGATAGATAAAACATTATGAGTGAGCACTCTTGTTTTATTTACTCATTTACCAACGATTAATCACTCCATTACTCATTTATTTGAGCAAAGCTCCAAAACTAATTGCGTGTCATATTTAAAAAAAAAAAAAAAAATGCTGCTTTTAAAAAACAATATGAAGTTAGAGATTCGATTTCTTTCACACCCAATAAGTAAAAATCTTATCAAATTCGTTTTTACTTAATTGAGTAAAGCTATGATGAACTATGAAGTGGGGTTGCTCAGGGGGTGATGCACTGAACTCCACACTCTGGGACACGAGTTCGAGTCCGGCTGAGGTCAGAAAATTTAATTTTTGTTTCTTCAAGAGTGGATCGACTTCGTGGACTTGAGGCACACTTGGGGTGTATCCAGCTTCTATAATAAGGGTACCCATAATTGGGGGAAACACCTGGAAGTTGAGCATGATTTCTGACCACCTTTTTTTTTTACAAGTTTCTTGAAATTTTATTGTAATACCAAATTATAGAGTCGGGTATTTGGATTCGGCTCATAATTTTATTAGTGCCAGATTTGATAAAAAACAAAACAATGTTTTTTGAAAATTGTCGTTATGAGCTTTTGATAACCGTATTTTGCTTAAAATCTACTTTGTTTTTTGTATCAAACGAATTTCATATTCGTGATAAATGAAAAACATATCTAGTAACATAACATATTTGTATTTTCTACGCAGTTAGAAGCCTGATGGCTTTATAAGTGTTTGACATAATCAAGATATAAACTACCATAGACTTAAATATAAAGAAAGATATAAATTTAAGTCCAATTTAAAATGCGGAAGAGTTATTAAATCATATGGAAAATGTATATATGCTGGTAATAAAGTTTTGAATAATATTACTTTAGCTATTTGATTTTTTTGTTGATTCCTCGGTTTTTCTTGGTAATAGAGTCGAATTAAATAAACTATAGTGAAGTAACATAAAAAAACATATCACGTTAGTTATTTGATTTATTGTTACTTCCTCGTTTTTCTTTGCCACTCTGTGAAATTCAACAAACTGCAGTGAACAAACATGTTATAGTAAGAGGAAGCAAGTCTCTACCGACTGGGCATTAGCAATGTACAGTCCTCCTATTTTACAACCACCCCACTTAGGTCCAGAAGGCTCTCGAGGAGAGACGGAATCGAATACAGGCTGCAGGTGACGAGTGACAGGGTCAAGCGATTTCGTCTGATAAAGAACTGCCACTTGTTGGACCATCGACCACAATAGTACCAATTCCACCAGAGCCTTCCTCATTCTCATACCGTTTTTCCAGGGTTCCTACCGACAATAGTCAGAAGATTTCACAATTTGCCTGCGGAAAGGATAATTTCTTCTTTTCGTGAGGTTTCCACACTATGTACAGTATAAATTTAATATTAACTGGAAGATTTTTTTTCTCTAAATTTGCAGCCGCGAGATGAACTATAAACGTTTTTTTTTTAATTCACATTGGAGCACTTAAATTAGTCCATAAGCATTAAGTCTTACGAGTAACTTGAGATTTGGCTTTCAGCTTCCTCTTGTTCTCCCAGAAACGTTTCATTCTTTCTTAACTGGCTGCTCTTTGTTTGTCGGTTAAAGTTTAGTGTCTTAGTTCAAATGTCTGAGTTTAGTCTTATGATTCTATTCTTCAGAATCTTCTCTTCTCTATTGTATTATTATTTTTAACTCTTCTAGATCATCCTGGACTTCTTTGAACCATTTTTTTTTAGTTTCATTCTTTCAGAAATAGTCAGATAGTTGTTTCAATTGCCTGGCTTCTGTTAATCTTGATATGTGACTGAAAAAGGCAATTCTCCTTTTACTCATTGTGCCTACTATTGGCTCACTCTTCTGATAGACCACTTCATTAGGAAAAATCTCTATTGTCCATCTACTTCGTGTTTCTTTTGGATGATTGTCCTAATGATTCTTCAGTCTGCCTTCTGCAGTTTATCTGTTGTTGATTTGGTGTTTAGTTTGAATAGTGTTTCACTAGCGTAAGTGGCTTCAGGTTTAACAACGGAATAGTTAGTAGTGTTTGAGTTTGGCATTAATAGAGAGAGACTTCTTGTAAGTTGGCCAGGTGATTCGTTGTGCTTGTCTCAATTTTGTTCCATGATTTATTTTGGGAATTTTCTTTTCTTTTACTTAAAATAATTTTTTTTTAATCCATAGATATCATGATAAATATTTTATTTTATTTATTTATTTTTTTCTGCGGCAAATCTCCGACAAGTCGAAACTCGTATCTAATATTTCTTAGAAATTTGTATTTTTTCGCCACTCTTCTGGATGACGTATTTTATAGACCAGTCGAAAAAGGAAAATCGGGAGTTATCCGTCCATGGAATTTTCAAGTATATGATAACGGCCTTGATATTCATGTATAAGAATATGAAAAAAATACTTCTTTGTCCCTCTTCTGAAAAGCTGTTTTTGTAGATACGAGTTTCCACTTCCCGGATGTCGATATATCCCTTAATGATTCGTAAAAATGTATGATTCAAACATGATTTTAAAGCAACATAAATCTTCATAGTGACCTTCATAGTTATTTTACGTATTTGACACTACAGACCATCCTACGAAAAATTCTACGAAGGATATCCAAGGCCATCAAGAAATAGGTAATTGGTTACAAGTATTTAAGCCCCAAATGGAAACTTATCATTTAGAACATAGGTCTTAGGTCTAAAAGATGGACGGAGCTCTACAATATCTCGGAAATTTCACAGGTTACAACCCTGTCTTATCCCCATATTGATTCTAACTTTTTGGAGAAACAATTAGATATCGGCACTGTTTTTATTTTAGTTTTCCTCCTGGCTCGCCATTGTTAGCATTAATTCCTTCATATGATGGACGAATCCTTCATTTTGATTTTATTGAATGCTTTCATAAATTATTTTTTCTCTGTTTTGTTTCTGTCTCAAGTAGAATGTTTTGGTGAAAAAACATATAAAAAAAGTTAGATATAAAATGAGAGTTTCACTAAGATTATAATATAATCAGTGATTGACAATACGGAAGGTCAGTATAAAAAGCAGACTTAAGGTGTTTTATAAAAGCAATCTAATCTCCCAACATTATTTATTTAAAAAACCATATTATATTAGCAATGATTATCTAAAATGGGCAACGTTTCATGGATATTGCCACATTTTCAAGCCCTAAAACAAGCGAAAACATACATGTACGAAAAATACGAATTAAGTATTGATAATGTGAAGTAATATTCATTTCAGTACACAACATATATAATTAATGAATTACTTTTCATGTCTATTAATATATGGATCCGTCTGATGAACAAATAAAATCATTTAATGACTAAAAAAGTCAAGTCCTGGTATTGCATCTTGTCTTATCTACATATATTAAAACTTAAATGAATAAACAAATAAAACATTATAAATATATAAAAAATATGGAAAATGTACAATGTTCTATCATATTGCTATGATTTTGCAAAATTTATTATTTCTTATGGCTATTGTTAAACTATTATAATTGCCTTATGTAACGACAAATCTCTTTCAAACTTTAATATGGATCACATGCTACAATATTATCTATCCTGTCACTTACTGCAATAAGGTTTAAAGGTTAAGTTTAAATATTTAATCTGTTTATCAATAGTGCATAGTGGGCTCCTATTTTTTGTGTATCTGTTTTGAAATTTACCGCTGTTACCAAATTTTTTGTTATGAAAATGGATTCTAAACTTTTTCTTTTGTAATTGTTTTTTTCATAAAATAATATGTTGTTTTTTAAAAAATTAAATTTGTGATTATTGTTTATTGCATTTTGTGCCAATGCTGTTTTATTGATATTTTTTATGTTTTTGGTGTTTGAATTATGCTGTTTGATTCTATTTTCAAGTTTTTGTTTGATTTCTCCTATGTATATATTATTGCATGTATTGCATTCAATTTTATAGATTAAATTATTTTTTTGCACAGGGTCTATTATCTTGTTATTCCTGTTTATTATGTTGATTATTTTGTTTTTATTAATTGGGGGTGTTTTTTTATTAAAATCAAATTTTTTGAGTTTGTTGATTATCTTATTTGTGAGTCCTGGTATATATGTTATTCTATGGAACATATTCGGATTATTATTTCTCATTTTTGGTGTATTATTTATGTCTATTAAATCTGTATTATTCTTTAAATGCTCTACTGTATTTTTGTAATTATTATTGATATAAAAATCGGTTATTTTCTTTTGAGTATTTCTATCTTTTATTTGTTTGTTATCTTTTATTTTGTTACCGGATGGTGTGGATAATTGGTTTGTATGTATTTTATCCTTATTATTATTTTTTTTGTTTAAATTTTTATACCAGTATTTGTTCATTATATGTTTCGGTATGAAATTGTCTTCCAAGATTTTGTAAATATTCTTTTTAATTTCTTTGATGTATTCTATGTCAGTTATGGCTATTGCTTTGTATATTACATTATTTATAGTGTTTAAAATTTGATGTTTAGGGTGTTTACTGTGGTAATTTAGTAATCTATTGGTTTTTGTTGTTTTCTTGAACCATTTTGTTTTTATATGGTTATTGGCCAAAATAATCGTCATATCTAAAAAGTTGCTAGTGTTATTTATTGATTTTTCTAATGTAAATTCAATTTTATTATTGAATACATTGAATGTTTGTACCAAATCATCGATATGTTCATTTTTAATTATAATCAACAAATCATCAATATATTTATACAATGCCAATGGTTTATTATTTAATTTATTAAAACATTCATTGATTAAATGATTTAACCATATACCACTAAAATTTACACTAAAGTTCGAGCCCATTGGTACTCCATCCAATTGCCATTAATAAGCAGATTTAATTTTCTATAAGTACAAGAAAGAAGCTAAGTTGGTGAAGAGATATGTGAAAGTATTGTTTAAGTGTAATTTAAATATAATATATTTTCTTTATACACAAGTTAAACAAGCGGTTGGATTTTAAAATATTTGAAAGCATTCTTTAGTTAAGAGAACCATGTCATATCGAATTTCTAGAGCTCATATCATTATCATTGCTCTTATCAAAAATTTGACGATAGTTTCCTTTTCAGAAATTAAATGAATAATATTTTTGGTTCTATAACACTTGTCGCAAGGACCTACCATTTAGCAACTATTAGGTTTAAGTGTTAAAGTCGTGTTTGAAACCGCTGTTATTTCGAATAATCATTGCTTGTTTATTTAATTTATTTATAAATTTAAGTATTTTGATCCTTTTAATTCTAAAATAAAGTGGGAAAGCAGTAGATTATAGACTAAATTATATCCATGATCTATCATTTTTCCCGGTCAGGGTTTGAGGAAACTATTTCATATAATATAAAGATTCTTTATTTCAATGTTTTAAAAAAATCGGAGAATCAATCATTCACTGTGCGTTATTTAAGTGTCAGGTTTCATTCGCCCAAGACAGTTGTTGGAGTATGTCATTCGGTGCTTTGAAAGTAAGTACCAGCTCTTTGTACTTTATGCCCAGTATTTAAAACCGCAACTCGGCCCAGATTTACAAAGTAATAATCATAAGTCTGCCAACCAGGACTCTCCTGGCAATTACTTCTTCATTGTCTGCCTCTTTTATTGGCGGTAACTTTCTTCATTTTATTTTTTCATCAATACCGAAATGGAAGCCGATCACTAAAATCTTGATGAGAATATAGTATATATAGGGAGGACCGTTTAAAAATTGCTTCAGTAAAATAACTACTTCGGACCAATTTCATAGATATATATCAGCAACGTTCCAATTGAAAACAGCAATATTCTTAAAACTAATTAGAGATTCGTGAACTTAAACAAAAGAACCATCGAGATTACTGGCAAATCTGATGTCTCCAGACTTTGGTGTCCAACACCTTTTTGAGTACTGGGTAGTAACAAAAGTCATTGTTCATAAGTTAGGCTTTATTTTAGATAACAGCTAAAAAGACACATATTAACTAACACTCCCAGGCAAAAACATTCAGGATATTCACAAAAGCACCCTTTTAAGAATGCTACATAACTTTGCTTACTGACCTACACATGGCTACTGTTAACGAACAAATACCAACTTACTATAAACGATTCCCCGAAAAATTAAATGGACATCCTAATATACTTATAAACGACATGGCATTTTGTACAATATATCAGTACAAGTAGGATTGATGAATTACTTACCAACTGATGAATCATCACCTATAAAACATAGAAAAAACAAAGAAATAAATAAAAACCATCATCACTATGGTACACAGATTATGTGCATATATTTATTTTAAAAATGTAAGACAAGAAACCCAAGAACATTATTATAAGATTAATTATGAATAATCGAATTAAGGGTTGTATTCAGTGTACAAGGATTTTTGTAAAAATTCAGTATTACTCCCATCGAAAAAAGAAAGAAAAATCCTTGATAGTATCAGACAAAAATAAATCTAAATTTTTCGATCTGTCTTCTAACCCTAGTCTCTAGTAAGCACACTTGGCGGACACCCAAAACGAAGCCTATAACAGCATACTTAGAATCTCTATTTGCAATGCATTCTCGCCCAAACCACTTCTTCCAAACGAGTAATGTTTTTACTTATTATTTTACGCTGATGTATTTTTATTGGTAGAACATTCTGTTATTTCATCATTTACATTCTATTTTATTTATTAAAGCAGTAGATTTATTTCTTTAAGCAGATGATCTTGAAGACTCTAGATCTGTACCGACTGTAACAGGTACCGACTTTTGGAGAGGGTACGTGCTGGCAGTTATCGCCACCATAAGGCAAGGTGGGGTCCAGCCGCCGTACTCACACCTGGGCTCCTCGTAAAGCTGTTAGATATTTATTGGACAGGTGGAAAATTGAAAATACCAGCCAAAGTGTTCCGCTCCTGAGGCGGTTACTGCCTCCTGTAAGAAACGATAAACGGATATTAAGTAACAATCAGTCAGTCTCTCCACAGTTTATTGTCTAAGTTGAAAGACCCGACTGTGAACAGAATTTCTAAGTCCATCAGTGACAGATAGCTGTGTCACTTAAATCAATTCTTTATGTAGAAAAATAAACAAAGAACAGACGCGACTTAGTACCAGAGTGATATTTACATTGTCTCATTTAAATATTTTCATTTTTATCCACAAAAAAACAAAAAAACATTTACGAATAGGTTCAAAAAATATAAGGGGAAGTGGGGAAAAACGAGGTAGACTTTGGAACCCCTTAAACGACTGCTTAAACCTCATAGAAGAAATAGAGACAACAAGAGCTACCTTACTTAAGGTGGTTTAGGGCGGTTTTCGCATTTTTATTGAATTTAGTAGAGCTTGTGATTTACCACAATTTCACTATTCTGATAGAATGTGCATGAAAATAGGAACAAACTTTAAATCAATCCCATCATTTTAAGTATTTGGGTACATAAATGAAAGTGGCTATATCGAAAAGGAAGTTATGAAAAAACAGGGAGCAACTGGAAGAATGTTCCACTCGATCAATAGAGATTTCAGCAGAAGAAAGGTAAAGAAGAAATCGAAATTATTCTTTCACAAGTCTTCGTACCTACCCATTCTAACCTATTCTTTGGAGTCTTGGACACTTACCTTGAAACATAGGAGTCATGTAATGGAGATAAGACACCTTAGGAAATTCGTGAGGAAGTTCAAGAGAAACAAAATCCGCAGTACGACTATAAGGTCAAACCGTAAGAAAAGATGATTTGATTCCAAAAAGTACGTTAAGATGATTTGGGCACCACCTCAGAACGAATCAAGAAAGGATACAGCATATGCTTATGATCACATGTGTATAGGCGTGGACAGATGTGCAGGAGGTGGAGAATACAGGAAAGGGAAACTTAGTCCACGCTGTACAAAGGGAAGTCCCATACTGCCACAGGTGAATAAGATATGATACCATTGTAAAATAAAGATGAGAGTTTAAGTATACTTAATATCTAATCATTTTAATGAAGTATGATATTACAGGGCTCATTGGCTGTACTTGACTCACTAACATAAGGTTTTTTGTTACTGATTGATTTCTAAACAAAAACATAATTCTCTTCACATTATATTATTTTTTACATTTCGTTATTTTATGCTTGAACATTTTTTTATTCAAGTTCAGCTATAATAAGGTTCCAGAAGATTGGAATTGATTTCTCACGATTCTGTTAAATAAAGGGAGGTGTGCCTAAAAACGCTGTATACATCTCCTTTCTTGGTTTCAGAAACACTGCCTAAATCCACCGAGTTTAGCATAGTAAATTTAAACAATTTGCTTATAAATTTATTTTATAAGAGCTCATTTTTTTTTTTTTTTTAAATGTTAAAATATTTTTCGACATCACTGTAAATTTGTGTTTTATAAATCCAGAAGAATAAGTATTCTTGTATAATTGGTATTCTTGCTATAAGTTTTTTTGCCTCAATTAATAGCTTCATGTGATATTATCATCTCGGTGTGACTGTTAACTGTAAAATTATTGTAAGTATAAAAAATAATTTTTATAAAATTTATTTTACTTTTATTTCATGACTCTGTTGAATATTTACTATTCCAATAGTAGTAATAATAATAATAGATATTTTGAAACATTACAAACATAACTGTTTTGCGTTATACTGCACGTTACATTTTTCTGTGATATTTTATTTTATACCTATGTTAACGTCGGGATCACCAAATTGTTGCTGTCTTATCTTCAGAGATTTTAGAACTTTTTATCCAAATAAATATAGGTTCACTTTTTATATTTTTATTTCACACATTACTTTTTTACAATATGTAACCTTCTTATTTTAACATATGATTAAAAATACATTATGACTTTAAATATCAATCGATATTTTTATATAATTATTAATGTGATTTGATACCCTACATTACTCCTCTCCCAGTAACATCAGTATGTTACGATATCAATTTTGACTTTGAGATTACATTGTCATGCCAAAAAAATGAAGAAAACTATCTAAAATAACACTTTTTCTAAACTGAAAACCAATTTTACAAAACATAATTATACCTAACATAATTTACATAACAATTATTTTCTCTTTCTAAAAAAAAAAATAATCATACCATAATAAATTCAAAAAAAATAAATAAAAATAAAATGTTAATAATCCACTTCACTCATGTTAATCACTAGAGGAACATTTCGCATTTGATCACTGCAGGTAACGCTGGGGAAACCTGACTCTTTTACCCGTTTTTGTTGTTACCTCATTCCTGGATGCTGAAAATGGAACATCCTGATTAGTCATTAAGGGCTGTGGCTTCATAGGCATTGTCAATAATCTTGGTTGTTGATCCGTCCTACATGTTGGGTCCTCAGGGTCCAAAATGTAAGCAGGCTTCAACCGATCTAATGAGATATTCACCTCTTTTCCTTTGATCTGAAGGGTGAAGTACTTTTCTGCCTTGATATTATAAGGTAGGGTCCTTCATAAGCTGGCTCAAGGGGCTTCTTTATTCTATCTACTCTCACAAAAACATGGGTGCACACCCTGAGATCTTTATGTATAAACACACTTCTTGAATTTTTCTTTTCTGACTTAATTGGTTTGAGAGCATCCATCTGCTCTTGTAAACGGGAGAGAAAAGTGCCGTGTTCCATGCGAGATGTCTTCTCTTCAAAAAATTCACTTGGCAGTCGAAGAGCTTTTCCATATACCATGTGAGCAACTGAATGATTGCCATCATCTCGGAGAGCCGCACGTAAGCCAAGTAAGACTGTAGGTAAGGTTTCTGTCCACTTCGGAGAATTGTGAGCTTTAATAGCCGCTTTTAGAGTCCTATGTAAGCGTTCGACTTTGCCATTACATTGAGGATGGTATGGCGAACTTCTCTGCAGCTTTATACCACAAATGCTAGCCAGATTTTTAAATAACTGTGATTCAAATTGTCGGCCTTGATCAGTAATTACTTTAATAGGTGCACCAAATCTGCAAATCCAATATTTGTAGAATGCTTGAGCCACAGATTCAGCTGTTATGGTCCGCAATCCATGTTATGGTTACATCCACGATGTAAACCGATCAATCGCAGTGAGGCAGTATATCTTGTCACCGGATGGCGGAAGAGGGCCGATTATATCCAAATGTATTATACTGAAACGATCGTCTGGTTCTTCATATTGTCCTATTGGTGTTTTTGTATGACGTATTACCTTGTTGCTCTGGCAACCAATACAGGCCTGAGTCCATTCTTTAATATCTTTCTTAATACCAGGCCATATAAATTTTTCTGTTACTTGTCGGACTGTAGACTTAATCCCTGCATGAGACAATGAGTGGATACTGTTGAAAACTTGTCGTCTGTATTGTTTAGGAATATATGGTCTAATTTTAGAAGTTGAAATGTCACACCAAAGAACTTGTCCATTCGGAAGAGGGTGTTGTTTCAACATTAAGGAAGAATCGGATTCCTGTAGCAGTTTAAGGTCTTGATCGCCCTTTTGACTAGCTGCAATTTTGTCATAATCTAAAACGGTCATGGCATCGAGTCTTGATAATGTGTCAGCCACACTATTGTCGTTTCCGCTGACGTGTCTGATCTTGGTTGAAAACTGAGATATATACTGTAGATGACGCTGCTGTCTTGGAGATGCTTTCTCATTTTTCTGTTGGAACGCAAAAATTAAGGGTTTGTGATCTGTATAAATAGTAATGTCACTTCCTTCGATCATATGTCTAAAGTGTTTTATAGATAGATAAATACTCAATAGCTCTCTATCATAAGTGCTATAATTTCTCTGAGCTGGGTTGAGCTTTTTTGAAAAAAAGGCTATAGACTTCCAGCCTTGATTTTCAAACTGCTGTAGTACAGAGCCAATAGCGGAATCTGAAGCATCTGTAAATAATGCAATAGGAAGATTTGCATTTGGTATGGCAAGCAAAGCTGCGTCTGCTAGGTCTTTCTTACACTGTTCAAACTGTTTAACAGCTTCTTCTGACCAATCTATTTTTGTGCGATCGTTCTTCCTTGCTCCTTTTAAATATTCATTCAGTATAGCTTTTGTCTTACTTGCATCTTTAAGGTATGGCCTATAAAAATTTACCATTCCAAGAAATGCACGGAGTTTATGTACAGTCTCGGGAAGTTTTATGTCCATGATCGACTTAACTTTTTCTGGATCAGGTTTTGTACCTTGTGCTGTAATCTGATAGCCTAAGAATGTGATCTCAGCAACACCGAATATAGACTTAGACATGTTTACACGCAAGCCGAACCTGTGCAGCCTCTCTAGCACCGCCTTAAGGTGATCTCTATGTTCTTCTTCAGATTGTGAAGCTATCAACACATCGTCTAAAAAAGAAAAGCAGAAAGGTAAATCTTGAAGCACCTGATTGATAAATCTCTGAAATGTAGAAGGAGCGTTACGTAGTCCAAATGGCATGAAATTAAACTGAAACAAGCCAAACGGAGTTATTATTGACGTTTTCTCTTTATCTTCGTCTGCTATTGGTATATGGTAATAAGCTTGAATCAAATCGATTTTGGTAAAAATTCGCTTACCTTCGAGAACAGAACTCACATCGTCTATTCTAGGGATAGGGTAGCGATCAGGAACTGTTATGGCGTTTAATCGCCTATAATCTCCACATACGCGCCAGGTTCCATTTTTCTTGGCAACTAAATGTAACGGGCTGGCCCATTGTGACTTAGATGGTGATATAATACCTTCGTTGATCAGTATCTGAAATTCTTGTTTTGCAATCTTCATCGCCTCTGGTCCTAGCCTTCTAGATTTCGAGAATACTGGAGTGCTCTCCTTTGTGTTTATATAATGTCTGAATTCATGTTTCACCGGTGGTGGAAAAAATGACGGTTTTGTAATTTCCGGATACATAGACAATAGTTGGGAAAATTTATTATTGCTCAGCAAAGTGCTAACAGTATCTGCAACTGAAACTTCTGCAATTTCTCCGTTTACGGACATATTTGTATTAATATCTATTAGTTTTTTATTTTTTAGATCAATTAATAAGCCAAATTTATGGAGAAAGTCAGCGCCAAGTATACCTTTTGTTGTTTGAGCTATAACAAATGACCATTGAAATTGTCGTTTAAGCCCAAGGTCAATATCGAGGAGTTGTGAACCGTATGTGCAAATTTCTGTTCCATTGGCTGCAAATAATTTAAAATTAGAACCTTTTTCTTTTCTATTGTTTTTGGCGGGAATGACTGACACATCAGCTCCACTATCCACCAAAAAAGTCTGTTTGCTGTTTCGATCAGTGATAAAAAGTCTGTATGTGCGACCAAAAGGAATTTCAGCAACAGTTGGGGTCGCTACATCTGCTACTGCTTGGAGTTTCCCTGATTTTCAGATTTTCCGTGGTCTGTTTCCCACTGACATGGAGCTTTACATTTATCTGATCGACATTTCGGCCCAAATCTAAAATGAAAATAACAATATTTTCCTCCATCTTTATACCTACCTCGGCTTTGACTTCTACTTCGACTTCTGCGAGGTGCTATATTCATATCTCGAGACCTACCGATACGTTTAATCTCTTTATCCATAGACTCTAACTTAGCAATTAATTGAGGAAACGAAAAAGAGTCTGGAGTGCTAGGTTTTGGTTCACGAACCTCTTCCATCATATTTTGTGGCCGTATCTCCCAAATTCGGTCTCCAATATCCGCCAGTTTATCTAAATCCCCATCACTAATAGTTAAAATACTTCTGATTTGACTCGGAAGCTTATCAAGCCAGAGTGTTTTAATTAATTTATCGGAAACTTCCGATGTAGCTAACCCTTTCATTTTCCTCAGAAGCTGACTTGGTTTCATGTCACCAATGTCCAAGCCACTGATTAATTTGCGGATCTGACGATCTTCACTTTCTCTATAAATAGTTAATAACCTTTCTTTGGCTCTTGTATACTTGTCTTTTTCGTCCGATTATACTAAGTCCCAAATATTTTCTACAGTTTTTAAATCCAACTGAGCCATTAAATAATTAAATTTTGTCTCTTCCCTAGTTACATTCGAAAGCTCAAACTGGGCCTCAGCTTGGGAAAACCATATTTCGGGCCTTTCCACCCAGAACGGGGGCAATTTTATAGCTACCCTGTCTAAATGTAAATTGGTTTTGTGCTCACCTTTTTCGCCATCATCACCATTTTTACTCCCGTCTTGTGGCATCGTGAACGTCGGGGTCACCAAATTGTTAACGTCGGGGTCACCAAATTGTTAACGTCGGGGTCACCAAATTGTTAACGTCGGGATCACCAAATTGTTGCTGTCTTATCTTCAGAGATTTTAGAACTTTTTATCCAAATAAATATAGGTTCACTTTTTATATTTTTATTTCACACACATTACTTTTTTACAATATGTAACCTTCTTATTTTAACATATGATTAAAAATACATTATGACTTTAAATATCAATCGATATTTTTATATAATTATTAATGTGATTTGATACCCTACACCTACTAGGAATTCGTACAATATAATTTGTAATATATAGCCCTTTTCTCTGTTTTCAAATAGGCATTAAAAAGATCCAAAGAAGTCGGTGACAGATCCATCACCAAGACCTAAGCAATTAGAGCGGGTGGTCAGAGCTATTAGGCCCTTTAAATGAGGTGTGTGCCCTGAAGATGGGAGCTGTGCCACAAAGGATATGGCATTCAGCCGAGGATACAATACAATACAACAGCGTGGATGTGAAGACAGTACAATGTGTGCGGGTGATTGATAGTGGCCCAAAAGCAGTTTCACTTAGACCATCTAAGGCTGGTCACGGATTTCTGCCTAATTACTTAG
Organism: Euschistus heros; assembly: GCA_003667255.2. Taxonomy (NCBI): domain Eukaryota; kingdom Metazoa; phylum Arthropoda; class Insecta; order Hemiptera; family Pentatomidae; genus Euschistus; species Euschistus heros. The sequence goes on along the minus strand of RCWM02000086.1, from coordinate 186,564 downwards.
CCTCTGTGTGGTCTTCCTATTAACTGTGTCCATCTAGTGCTCTCGTTTTGTCATTCGTCTTAATCGGTCGGATCTTCTTGGCTACGTGGATGGAGCAATCTTAGTTGATGATTACATTTGTGAACAGCAAACAAATGGAATAACTAACTGGTTTTTGAAGAATTGCATCCTATAAAAGAAAGTGTAGTTGGATAAGGTACCTTGACTTGGGTAATCGCACTGCATGTTTAACTTAATACTCACAAATGAACACACTCAATCAAACAGTTTACCAGTCTTGGATATAAATATGAGGGTGGGGGAAAAAACGTTTATGTCCATTTTTTGACGGATTTGAGTTACTGATAACATTCAACCCACTGCTAACTTAACTTTAGATTAGAAGACATATTCATTTCAGGGGAATAAGCAATTAGATCATCCAAATAATGGTGATTGAAGTTTTTATGACCCGGAAAAGAAAAGTTTAGATCCAGAAACGTGTGGAGAAAAACCCTCAATGTCCAGGATGCTAGATTTCTACAAGACCTCATAGTGTAATATGAACTTCTCTGTACCATGAGGTCTTGTTTAATATGAACTTCCGTTGGCCTTTGACATATCTGACCACTCTTATAGTTCTCGTCTGCATGGGGCTTGATTTTCTGTACATTCCAGATAAATACTACGTCCCCGTTTGAAACTGTACATCTTCTCCACAGTTTACTCTGACGAAAGGTGGCGGCTTTACTCTGCTATTTATTAACGCAAATCACTTTCCATTTGCACGAAATAAACGTTAGTAATTGACGAACGGAAATATAGTGAAAAGTTACAAATCGATATTTATCCGGAATGTACAGAAAAACAAGACCCATACAAACGAGAATTATCAGTGTGGTCAAATATGTCAAAGACCAACCGAAGTTCATATTTTACAAGACCTCATATTTCGGTGCGTTCCAGCCTTCGATTCAAGCAAATGTAAAAACAAAAACCAAGAAAAAGAAACTCCACTCCAGCGACGAAGTTGAGCCCTTTGTACTCTGACCCAATTTCAGTTAAGTTGGGTAAATATAGAGATCTGCAACTTAAGTAGTTTTTACGAGCAAACATAGATGACGAGAATGGAAATGAGGATGAATACATGGATGACCCATACAACTAGGAATGAAATTTGATGCTCCACACGCTGTCATACCCGGTCCTTATTAAGCAAATAGGTAAAGGTACAATGATGTTAAAATGGAAGGAGCATACAGTTTCAATAAGTTAAATAACAGAAAGATCATTAGGACTCATTGAATTGATCAATTCCCACCCTTTATATTGCGTGCTTCTACCAAACATCCTTCGGAACGAGTAGGAATAATAATTATACTTTGCATGATAAAAGACAGAGTAATCCTCCTCTCCACATCTAGTGGTCCGAACTGGATGGCGTAATTCTATGAATATGTGGTGTGTGAGTAGTTATTGAATGCTAGCATAAAATGAGTATATTTAGCTATAAATTCTAAACTGAAACTGTCATCCTCTTTGCTTAGTTTATATCAGGTTCAAGTTAGTTTACAGCGGAATTGTTGACCACATCACCTCCTTTAACAACCGTTGGTTGTATTATGATTGTGATCTTCCTTAACAAGTACTTAACCCTTCATGGATTGTTACGATACACTTGTTAATTTACTCGTATTGATACCATTATTAGCTTTATGAATAGATGCACATCAAATACTTTTGTACTGTTAAAGTTGCAGCATTGGATATTTTTTTCCATTTTATAACTAATTGAAAAACAAAGACTATTATCTACTTCAGGTCTTCATGGGTGCAGAATTTGGCCACTTAATGGAAGTACAACACTATTAAAGTTTTCAAAAATAAAGTATTACATAGTATATTCGAACAAAAGAAGGATAGGAAATTTTAAAAGACTCCACAATGCAAAATTGCAGGAAATCCATCCGGTAATTATAGTTTAGGTAAAAGCAACGTAAAGGTGAAAATTGGCATGTAAAGTTATTCTCATGAGTCTTGGACAGTTGAGTAAATGTCCCATGTATAGAATGGGAACTAGAAATGAGGATTGCATCTGGGCTGATTTTGTGAATTCGGGTTTTGGTTAAACCCTTTTCTTTTTCTTTTTTTTATTAAAAAACAAGATAAAATAACGCTGTTTTAAAGAACAAGGTCTAAAAATTGATTGTGTAGTTTTGAAATAACGAAACATTTCCATTCTTAGTGTGGTTGACAATATTTAAAGGTTAGTAGACAAGAATGCAATCCATTAAAAAAAATCGACAAGAGAGTTTTTATTCTCTTGAGTGATCTGTATAGAGTAGTAAAATAAAATATAAAATTATGGTCACAGTTTAGCCACTGCAACTTACACAAAACTATAATAACACTTGTATAAACTCAGAAGCCACACGTTACAATTTCTTGGACAAATTTGCTGGATTATTCTTAAGAATCCAATATATGAACCATTTACAATCAAAGACTGTGTCTATTCAAAGTGATAAATTTATTATATTAATTCCTAAGAAAATGAAAAAACAAAACAAAATGGGGTGGATATGATATCGGAACATGGGGTTTTAAAACTTGGGTGAGCACAAAATAGGTTTGTGCTCCTCGATTATTCCATTACGAAAGGGCGTTAACCGTCTGTTTGGAGGGAGGACAGGACCGAAGAGAGCTAACAGGGAGGTAATGACCGTGGAGGATGACTGTGGAGTCGTGAGGTGGCCGGTAGCTGCGTCGTTAGTGGCTCGTCCCGGCTGGAGCTTTGTGCCCCAATCAGCTCCCTATTCAATCGCCCTTTAAAATTAGATTAGCTAGCCACAATGCCTGGATATGCTGTTTAGCCCATAAACTGGCTCATGTGTCAATTAGTCTGATGGATAGGGCTTCCGTTCAACGTCTTCGTCCCCTCTGGTTGATCCTAAGGCGCAGGAACTCCACCAGTCGCTATGGCTGGTAAAAAATTAGAAATGGAGCTGTATGTGATAGATAGAAGTGCAATATAGAAGGAAATGACTTGAGAGCATTCAATAGAATGTTTTTAAAATAAATAGCTGCAAATATGACGTTCATCACAGATATTTCAACAATCATCTCAACACTTCAACAAACGAGACACTAGGAATATTATTGTAATCTTAAAATTCTATGGACACATCAAGAGAATGAATCCAGCTATACTTACTAGACAAATAGTTGAGTTCTACGAAGAAAGGAGTAAATCGAAAACAGACCCAAATGAAGTGGATTGGTGAAATCAAAACTGATCTTAAACTAGCCGGAATCATATACCAGAGGATATTCGAAACCGGGTAGTTTTCAGGTCCAAAATTTACAAGTGGCAAGTTGACCAGGAGGAGAAACCTAAGAAGAAGACTGGAACAAAATGATCCCAAGAGAGAAAATAAGCCCATAGCAGAAGAATGAAGGAAGTGTGGGCACAAAGAAAGGAGAGTTTACCTCTTGAGTACCATGCTTAGTCCCGTTGGCCTCATTCGCAAATAAAATAATATTAATTATTGTAATATTTCACCACAAATCCATAACCCAAAAAGTATTGAGAGCATCGCAGAATATCACCCAAACTTACAAACATCATCTATAAACAACTTGAATAACAACTCAAATAACCTATTTATACCCAAGCGTTGCTATTTTAATTCGAAAATCGTCTGGTTATACTATATTTTATTATTGCCTAATAATATACAAATTTAATAGTTAAGAAGATGGTCAGGTTGATAAATTACAAATCAAAGTTTTAATAAACAACTTTTTAACGGAGTACCGAAGTTTCTACCTGCAGTTCTTCTTCTGGGCTAAAAATAACAAAAACAACAAAAACTAGATGCGAAAAAAAGATAAATTTTTGTAATTTTAACTCAGTAGAAGACCTGGTCAAAACACCCGAGCTCCGTTATAAAGTTTTATTTATAACAGATAGACTGATTCTATTTATTGTTATTGCATATGTATGTATACCAATTTACTTTACTTTTGTTTATATGTGTATTTTTATATAATAGGTAGTAGTAATATTCTTTCCTAAAAGAGGGAAAAGAAGAAGAAGAAAAAATGAGAAAATACGAGACAGTTAGAGGTTACAAAGAAAAAAAAATTAAACAGTAAAAGAGAGAAAAAAAAAATTTGTCGGATTATCTTAGTATATCTTGTATATTATATTATCTATACTTTTATATAAAAGGACAAGCCATTTTTCGTTTGTGTTCACTAACCGCAAGAACTACAGAACCAATTTTTAAAAAAAATTAGCCACATCATCATTATAGTTAGAAGGTTTAGCAATAATAGAATTTAAATATTTTAAACTAAATTACCATAAAAATATGTGGTGCGCAGTGAATTTTTAAAATTGACCGACAGGTGGCGCGTGCCATTTAAGAGAGGTTATAAGGGTACAGTATTATATTGAGCTAGAAATTGTTACTAAAATTTTCTTTATTAGAATAAATTGTTATAAAAAAAAACTATAATTATTTAGTGTGACGTGTGGATCCTAGGGATGTTTAATAATCGAACGATATGTGGTCAGCACCATTCTTCAACAGAGCTTGCAATAGTTAAACTATTAAACCCATCTGTACCGAATTTTGACTACATAATATTCATAGTAGTAAGACGATTTAAAATAGTATAGTTTACTATAATAATAATTTAAATGTACAGTGTTAAGTGGCAGAGGTTTGCCACACTGTCATTAATTTTTATAGTTAGAAATTAAAATCCAACCAAATGAAATCGATAAAATTATTTCCGCCGCACTAAAAATTATTGCCTTATCAAAATATCGATTTCTTATTTTTTTTTATACTGTGTGTAAAAAATGGGCGGCCTAACATTAGTGTTCTTCTGGAGATTTTTAGAAGACTAAAATTTCCATGATTTAAAATTTATTCTGATGTTTCAGGTTTATTAAATAAATCGTACCATTAGTTGTGTGAAAGAGCAGTAATTTTACAAATACTATGGCAGAAAAAATAAATAACATTATTATTGAAAACGTAAATTGTGACAGCCGAGATATCTCTATTGATAGGGTTGGAAGCACTGATAATGCAGTCCATTATCCGCCAGAGTTTCTTCCCTAAAAGTTTCTGTCCATCTTAATTAACAACTCATAGATTACAATTAATAATTGAATATCCAATTATATTTTTACGTTAATTTCAACCAACTAATTATTGCAATCATACCGGGTTAAAAATTACAGCTTTGCGTTGAAAATATCTAGAAATATTGTGAGAAAATAATTCTCTACTGCATGATACAGTACAAGATTTTTATCGTTAAAGCCTCAATTATTTGTTAAACCTATCTAAGTTCTTTACTTAAGAGCGGGCGAAGCCGCGACTGGGGAAGCTAGTGTATTATAATTATATATAACCCATAGTATAAATATTATGAATTATGATTATGTTATTGTTAATTGGAATATGGATAATCTTTAATTAGACAAATAGGATAAAGGCAGTATGCTGTGTGTATATAGCTATATGTTTTTTTTATATTAATAAAACATATCTCTCTGGATGTGTAATTTATCAACCTGACTGAATCCTTGACCATCTTCTCAACCATTATCCATACAGCCAACCATACTACACCAATATACAAATTTACTGTAGATTAACATTGATTTATCTGATGAAGTTGTGAAATAGGATTTTATAAATTCATTATTGTGGCATAAATTTCAAGCTACTCGATTATATTACAAACTCAAGTTTTCTAAACCTGAATCTTTTATCACAACCAACGAATTTGAATTAACGGATCCAAAAGGTGAATGAAACTATCAAGGATTAACAGTTCTGAGATATTTTTAAATTTTACATCACCATATTGAATTGTTAAAGTTTATCAGATTTTAGTTTAGAGACGTAATTTTTAAGGAAATCGACTTTTGATTTTTCGTCATAATTTTAAAATCAGTTGATATGATCCTGAAATATTTTTTATCAACGATTAAAAAACCGCCTCTTAAATATCTTAGACTAATTATTCATCTTTTCCTTAACCGATTGACCCTTTCCTAGGACCCCAGAAAGCTCAGACTAAAAAATGTTTTAAACCCTAAGCTTTCACTTCAGACATGAAAAATGTTTTTAGGTTGTACAATATTTTAGGCCCTAACTGTAGCAGACTGAGGATATGGTTCTAATCCACAATGTAGTATTATATAAGTAGAAGATTGAGTAAGAAGAAGGAAAAATACATCGAAGTTAATTGACTTTGAATGGAGTCCCAACCTATCAAACTCCCTTGCTAATCTTCTTCTGGGTGACCAAACCAGTTGGGAGACGAGACGAACAATGACATATATAATATTAAAGAGTAAGTTATTTTACAATAATTATACGTTAATATATCATTTGGTATTGTGTTATAACTATAATATTTATTTATTATATTCACATGTAAATTTCATTATTTTATTATTATTAGGATCTGGTTAAATAAATACGAACAAGACCAAATATATGAATACCTCTAGACAGACCGGGGAAGAAGAGATACGGTTGATTTAGAGGAGGACATGTTTCACTGCTATAGTACATTTGAATACTTGGGAGGTGTTGTGACGGAGAAGAACAATCTGGAGGTTGAAATAAAGACCAGAATAATTGCAGGAATCAGATTTTTTATGCAATCGAAAAGCTCTCCATTGTAAAACTCTCTCAAGGAAGGCAAAGCTATTAATTTATAAATCAATAAGGCCAATAGTAATGTTTGGCAGTGAGGCGTGGGCTCTCACTAAAGACCGGGAGAGCACTGTTGGTCTGGGAGAGAAGAATCCTAAGAAGGATTTCTTGCATTTTTAAAAGCTATTTATTTTAATTTTCTAATTTTATATCTTTTAATTTATTTCATATCATTGCACATATTGTATGAATATGTGCTGTCATCCATATTACCCATATTGCCCTAGAGTGAGGCAGCTTGTAATTAAATTGTAAAATTTAAACTTATATAATTAATAGTTATTTTTTTTTAAATTATCGTAGTGAAAAGAATCCCTATCTATTATCTAGTGTCCATAGACCTCTCTTTTTTTGTTTAGGAAGAGCCATCTTTACAGAAATACACCAACAACAATAAATGAAACATGTAATTAAATATAAGTACCTAATAACATTTGTTTGGCAAAACATGATCGAAATAACTAGAGTGTCCTATGGTCTATCCAGCAAATAATAGGCCATACTAGGGCCCCGCTGTGTTTCCATAAGCGCACACAAAAATATATCAGAGATCAAAGTTGGAATAACATATCAGCAATGTTATAAAACTACAGTCGCATAGCTTTCATAATCATCAACAGATTTAAATTTATTTCCAGCATTACACCAAGGAGAAGCCTCTGAACCTTCCTCGAAAACAAGATCAGCCAGGTGTTGTCCTCTTCATGTGGTGACAACTGACAAACTAAAGCCTTCCGACTCTAACCTTCTCTTGTACAGACATCCTTTTATATTATAGTGCAGATTAACATAATAAACATAGAAAATTTGAATGATATGAATTAGTTAATTTTAAATCTATGTAATCCAGTCTTATACTCTCATTTCCTGGTCAATGTTTTTCCAAATTGAAAAAAAAAAAATCTTCTCACAGATTAGAAGGAAAAAAATTAAATAGTTGACGCTGAAGAAAATTAATCTGAGCCCATATATTACTCGAGGGCTTAAATTTTTTTTAAAAGAAGTATCGATGAGATATTAATATCCAATATATAAGAGAAGAAAAAAATAATTAAATGAGCTGGGAGTGGGACAAATTAAATGTATCTCCGGGGCTATAGAGGCTATTTGTCAGGGGGCGGCGGGTGGAAGAAAGGGCGAGGACGTTGAGTGATGCCGCCGTGATGAGGCACCGTGATGGATGCTCCTCGGGAATCTCAATTAGCCTCCGAGTGCGCTATGCCCGCCGCACAAACACCTCTGATTAACACATTTGTCCTGGTCTTCATTCTCTTTGTGTCCCTCTTCCTTGCCGCCTATCCTTTCGTTATTAGCAGGATAAAGACGTCCGACTGGCTACTGCCTCTGGCTTACCTGACTCTGGAAGAATCTGCCCGGAGCATTGTCATCCAGGGTTCTTGATTGTGTCCAATACTTAACGAGCATTGTCAGGAGTGAACCAGTATCTAATCTAGCTTATTATTGATACACAATGTAGTACCTTTCTTAATATTTCCGGTTGATTTGATGGTCATCATAGGCCTGAGACATCTTGTGATTGTAAGCACGATTACAGACTAACTATTGTGCTATCCAGATTTTTATCTTGGAAAGCTGCCCAGCATGAAAAGTCATGATATCATTTTTTGAATCAGTAAATACATAAAACTATCTTTAAAAAACAAATTTAAATGTTGTTGTTCTTTAGAGTTTTAGAGCGTAAAACATCTAGGTCATCAACGCTCAGTAAGTATAAAAATATTATATCATGATTTGAAGGTCCTTCTGGGCAGAACCCGACTGAGCCGAAGGCATGAAGTCAAGGAGCCAGGAGCCCACAGGGGACGGCCAGGAGTGTAGGAGACGCCCCAATCCTAAATGTTTTTGTTTTATTTATATATTTTGAATTTTTCATCACGAAGATTGATCGGAGGATGTAGATAAAAACCATGTTTAAATCCTTACTACATCGGTACAATCCACCAATGTTTACAATATGTTATTCATGGAAAAGTCCACATCATCCCAATCCTCGGAGCTAAAACGCCCTGTGAGAAAGGTACGTCTCCCCCCCCCCCACCACAGCCCCAGGAACCCCGGGACACCAATCTCCCATCCCTCCTGCCCTAGGTCCCTCCAGTAGGATCTATTCTGATCAGTTATTATTATGTTTTATATATAATTTCTAATATCCTTAGTGTCTTGCTTTTTCGAATGAATACAATGAAACACATCTACATATTAGTTTTATATAGGTATTCAATCTGTCATAATAAGGAATAATTGGTGTGATTAGATCAGTATTTATCTATCCAGGGATTATATTTCTCTATATATTTTAAGTTTTGTAAGACATGACATTACTAAATCAACCTTACGGTTATCATTCCCCAATGCTACCGTGATGTTGCTCGGTATTCCTAACAAGTTGAGTTTTTGAAGGTAAAAGGGGCATTCTTCAAAAATGTGGGCTATTGTTATTGTATTGTCGCAATGTTGACATCTTGTAGGTGGTTCTCTAGTGAAAAGGTGAGCATGTGTCAGTTTTGAGTGTCCGATTCTGAGCCGGGTCAGTACCACTTCCTCTCTACGGTTCTTGCGATATGAGGTCTGCCAGGGCCTTACATCTCTCTTAATTTTCTTAAGCTTACCCGGAGTACTACATTGCCATGCATCTTGCCATTTCTTATTTATACCATCTTTTAAGGGTTTTGCTAGCTCCGATGGTGTTATTAGCACTCTACCAGGACCAGGGAGAGTTAGTGCTTCTTTTGCAGCTTTATCAGCCATTTCATTGCCTTTTATCCGACATGTCCTGGCACCCATATGTAATGAACCAATTTCCCGTCTTCGTTAAGATGTTTTCCAATTTCTAAAATTCGTTGAATTCCGGGGTGGTTGGAATACATATTATCTAATGCTTTAAGAGCACTTAATGAATCGGTAGCAATGGTAATATTCCCTACACATGAAGTCTTTGCATGTTCTAATGCCATTACTATCGAATTTACTTCCGCAGTATAAACACTACAATGCTGGTGCAGTTTTGATTTGAAAGTGTGATATGAAGTAACGAAAGCCGATCCTGCTGCTGAATCTGCTTTAGATCCATCTGTGAAAATCATTTCATGTTCTGGTAATGCCTTAATTATTTTCAAAAAACTTTCTTTATAATCATTTGCAGGTGTATTTCCTTTTGAGAACTTCGAGAGATCCAGGTGTAATTGAGGTTTTATGAACGTCCATGGTGGTGTATTATTTTCTGTTGTTTTTATATTGAATAATTTTAATTTGTTAATAACGGATAATAATCTTTCGGCTAATGGGAGCGTGGCGTTAGTCTTCGTTTGGAATTTTGCTGAGAATTTACTTCGAAAGATGTATCGGTGAGTAGGATGTGTGTTTTGTGAATATAATTTGGTAATGTAATTTATTGCAAGTTTATCTCGTCGGTATGATAATGGAGGTAGTCCTGATTCAGCGCAAATAGATAACGAGGGGCTAGTTCTAAAAGCACCTGTTGCAATTCGTATCCCTGCATGGTGTACAACATCGAGTTTTGCAAGATTCACCATTCTGGCTGAGCCATAGATGAAACTGCCGTAGTCCATCTTTGAGCATACCACCGATTGGTATATCTTAAGTAGTGTGGTTCGGTCGGCACCCCAGCTTGTTCCACTTAGAACCTTTAGTAAATTAAGTTTTGTCAGACATTTTTCCTTCAAAATTCTTAAGTGATTTTCCCAAGAAAGTTTTTTATCAAATACTAATCCTAAGAATCTCGAATTATTTACATAGGGTAAGGCTACGTTGTTTAGCAGTAGTTCTGGTAACTGTGGGTTTTTTTTTTTTTTTTTTCCTGCTGAAAAATAAGCAATTGGTTTTTTCGGAAGAAAACTGAATTCCTGATGTCTGCGACCATTGGCTGATCCGATTTAGGGATGTTTGTAGTTTGTCTTTTATGGAGTTCAAGTCTTTGGAACGGCATAGAAGCGCAAAGTCGTCTGCAAAGAGCATTGTTTTGACACCACGAGGTAAGTTGGTACCCAGGTCACTGACAGCAATCATGAAGAGGGTTGGGCTTAGAGCACATCCTTGAGGGACACCATTTTTTTGTTCACATCTCTTTGATAAAACATTTCCTATTCGAACACAAAAATGGGGACGATCCAGAAATTTTTGGATAAATATCGGCAGATTACCTTTAAATCCTAAACTTAAAAGTTTTTCCAAAATTACTGTAGAGCTAGTTTTATCAAATGCCTTATACATATCGAAAAATATAGCCACAGCTTGTTCTTCTTGGATAAAGGTGTATTGGAGTTCAGCTTCCATTTGGACTAAGTGATCAATGGTTGACCTGTTTTTACGAAAGCCACATTGAAAGTTTTGGACATAATGGTGTTTTTCTAATATCCACTTTAGTCTTTCATTGACCATTCGCTCCATAAGTTTGCATAAACAGCTGGTTAGGAAAATTGGTCTGTAGTTTGATGGGTATCTTTTATCTTGGCCATTTTTCAAAATAGGAACTACCTCCGCCTGTAGCCAAGAGCTTGGAATATTATCATTGTTCCAGATATGATTATAATAATTTAGAAGCCAGTTTAATGTGTTTTTTGGTAAGTGTTGGAGCATACCGTAATGGATATTATCAGGTCCTGGTGAAGAACCTTTGACTTCTTTTAAAACTGATTGCAGTTCCCACAATGTAAACGGAGTATTATAAAAAAAGTTGTGAACCATCATTTTCAAAATAATTATTTGTAATTTTTTCAGCTGAGGGTTCGCTATATAATTCTGAATAATATGTAGCAAACTGGTCCCCAACTAACTCAGGTTCGTCGTACAGTTTGCCATCTTTAAGTAACGTGTATCTAATCGAAGTACTAGTACCTTTAATTTTTCTAATTTTATCCCAAACAACATTAGCGGGTGTCGACGAATTAATAGAGTTTACAAATGACCTCCATGACTCCTTTTTACAGCAGTTCAATGTTCTTCTGCACAAGGATCTTTGTTTTTTATATTCGATTATATTATTTATATTCATATTTTTTTGAAATTTACGAAGGGCTTTTATTCTATTCTTGATGGCTTCTTTACATTGTGAGTTGAACCAAGGGACAGATTGTCTTCTGTAATTTCCTTTAGTTTGAGGAATAGTAGCTTCAGCTGCTAACAGAATTGCTTCAGTAATTGCTTGGCATCCTTCATCAATATCTAACTCATTGACTGATGTTTGAGGAGGGTTTGCTAGAGCAGAAAAAAGTGGCCAGTCTGCTTTTTCGATCAACCATCTTGGTTTTCTATTGTACTTGTTAGTAGTATTTAGGAATTTCAACTGAACGGGAAAATGGTCACTTCCATAGAGGTCTGGGAGTATTGTCCAATCAATTATGTGGAATAAGGTGGGGCTGCATAAGGACGCATGCACGATCATTGTTTGAAAAGTCTTTCCTGAAGATATCATAACCTTTTAGTGTAAATTTATCAGACGGTTTAAGATGAGTTTCCTTGAGACTTATAAAAAATGGGACTACATTTTTTATTAATATTTTTAAATCGCAAAAATGTGATTTGATTCCATTACAATTCCATTGAGCTAGAGCCATATGGGGTTATAACGAAGTACAGTAACGATTTGTGGAACCCATAAAAATAATAAAATCAGATATACATATATATACAGACACATATATACACATACACACACACACGCACATAAACATACACATACATACATACATACAAGCATATACACATGTATCGTATAATAATATAATATAAAAAGTTTATTAAAGGAAATCTTATAGTGATAGTTTTTATTTACATTAATACTATTATTAATCCAGCTGGTTATTGCCATTTGTTATGTGTCGTCATTAATTGATATCATTTTCTTTAAATTTTAATTGATCCTTTTTGTTATTTTTTTTATAAGACACCGAAGTGAAACCTACCCCTATTAAGCTGGCCCCCCCACCATCGCCAAACGAATTAAAACCTATTGCATAATTTTGTGCTATTTATGTGCTAATTTGTTGCCGTAGTACGGATTTTGTTGCTCGCACCGCTTGGCAGGTATTAAGGATCAAAGGTGGGGGGGCTAGCTTAATATTAAGCTAGCCCCCCCACTATAAGAAAGAAATGGAATTTCAAAAAACTGCTTATGTCGGAATTTGTTGCTATTTTGTTGCTCTAAGATGGCATAAAAACATTTTAAAAAATCAACAATTTAAAAAAAAAAAAAAAATTATGTCACATACGAGTGTTTACCGCTTACCCGTAAATGATGAAATTTCTTCAAAAAATTTCACGCTATCTTAAAGCAACAACAATGTAACACAAAATCTAGTACACATATATAATGAATTTAAACAGTATAAATTAAATTCTTAAACAGAAAAAAATAACTATATTCTATTATAAAGAAGAACCAGTTCCACTGCGTGACTTAACATGACCGCGAAGACATAGTGTCCATTTTCGTTTCCTAAAAACGAGCAACAAATAGAGTTTCATATATATTTCGATTGCAGAAGGTATAACAATAATGTAATGTCAAAAAGATGTGAGCAACTAATTTTTTTAGGAAACTATTATGGTCTAATTGAGCGTAATACTTATCAAAAACGAAAAAGTGTCGATTTTCGTTCCTTAAAAACGAGCAAAAAATTCATTTACCTATATATTTCAATAGCAGAATGAATAAACAATAGTTCAATGCCAAAAAGATGTGAGCAACTAATTTCTTTAGGAAACTATTATGGTCTAATTGAGCGTAGTACTTATAAAAAACGAAAAAAAGTCAATTTCAGTTCCTTAAAAACGAGCAACAAATTCAGTTACCTATATAATTCAATAGCAGAATGTATAAACAATAGTTCAATGCCAAAAAGATGTGAGCAACTAATTTTTTTAGAAAACTATTATGGTCTAATTGAGCGGAATACCTATAAAAGACGAAAAAGTGTCGATTTTCGTTCCTTAAAAACGAGCAACAAATTCAGTTACTTATATATTTCAATAGCAGAATGTATAAACAATAGTTCCATGCCAAAAAGATGTGAGCAACTAATTTTTGTAGGAAACTATTATGGTCTAATTGAGCGTAATACTTCTCAAAAACGAAAAAGTGTCGATTTTAGTTCCTTAAAAACGAGCAACAAATTCATTTACTTATATATTTCAATAGCAGAATGTATAAACAATAGTTCAATGCCAAAAAGATGTGAGCAACTAATTTTTTTAGGAAACTATTATGGTCTAATTGAGCGTAATACTTATCAAAGACGAAAAAGTGTCGATTTTAGTTCCTTAAAAACGAGCAACAAATTCATTTACTTATATATTTCAATAGCAGAATGTATAAACAATAGTTCAATGCCAAAAATATGTGAGCAACTAATTTTTTTAGAAAACTATTATGGTCTAATTGAACGGAATACTTATCGAAAACGAAAAAGTGTTGATTTTCGTTCCTTAAAAACGAGCAACAAATTCAGTTACATATATATTTCAATAGCAAAAGGTACAAACAATAAGTTAATGCCCAAAAGATGCGAGCAACTAATTTTTTTAGAAAACTATTAGGGTCTAATTGAGCGGAATACTTATCAAAAACGAAAAAGTGTTGATTTTCGTTCCTTAAAAACGAGCAACAAATTCAGTTACCTATATATTTCAATAGAAGAATGTATAAACAATAGTTCAATGCCAAAAAGATGCGAGCAACTAATTTTTTTAGGAAACTATTATGGTCTAATTGAGCGGAATACTTATCAAAAACGAAAAAGTGTCGATTTTCGTTCCTTAAAAACGAGCAACAAATTCAGTTACCTATATATTTCAATAGAAGAATGTATAAAACAATAGTTCAATGCCAAAAAGATGCGAGCAACTAATTTTTTTAGGAAACTATTATGGTCTAATTGAGCGTAATACTTCTCAAAAACGAAAAAGTGTCGATTTTCGTTCCTTAAAAACGAGCAACAAATTCAGTTACCTATATATTTCAATAGCAAAAGGTATAAACAATAGATCAATGCAAAAAAGATGTGAGCAACTAATTTGTTAAGAAAACTATTATGGTCTAATTGAGCGTAATACTTATCAAAAACGAAAAAAAAGTGTCGATTTTCGTTCCTTAAAAACGAGCAAAAAATTCAGTTACCTATATAATTCAATAGCAGAATGTATAAACAATAGTTCAATGCCAAAAAGATGTGAGCAACTAATTTTTTAGGAAACTATTATGGTCTAATTGAGCGTAATACTTATCAAAAACGAAAAAGTGTCGACTTTCGTTCCTTAAAAACGAGCAACAAAAATTCAGTTACCTATATATTTCAATAGAAGAATGTATAAACAATAGTTCAATGCCAAAAAGATGCGAGCAACTAATTTTTTTAGGAAACTATTATGGTCTAATTGAGCGTAATACTTATCAAAAACGAAAAAGTGTCGATTTTCGTTCCTTAAAAACGAGCAACAAATTCAGGTACCTATATATTTCAATAGAAGAATGTATAATCAATAGTTCAATGCCAAAAAGATGCGAGCAACTAATTTTTTTAGGAAACTATTATGGTCTAATAAAGCGTAATACTTATCAAAAACGAAAAAAAAAAGAGTCGATTTTCGTTCCCTAAAAACGAGCAACAAATTCAGTTACCTATATATTTCAATAAAAGAATGTATAAACAATAGTTCAATGCCAAAAAGATGCGAGCAGCTAATTTTTTTAGGAAACTATTATGGTCTAATTGAGCGGAATACTTATCAAAAACGAAAAAAAAGTGTCGATTTTCGTTCCTTAAAAACGAGCAACAAATTCAGTTACCTATATAATTCAATAGCAGAATGTATAAACAATAGTTCAATGCCAAAAAGATGCGAGCAACTAATTTTTTTAGGAAACTATTATGGTCTAATTGAGCGGAATACTTATCAAAAACGAAAAAGTGTCGATTTTCGTTCCTTAAAAACGAGCAACAAATTCAGTTACCTATATATTTCAATAGAAGAATGTATAAACAATAGTTCAATGCCAAAAAGATGCGAGCAACTAATTTTTTTTAGAAACTATTATGGTCTAATTGAGCGGAATACTTATCAAAAACGAAAAAGTGTCGATTTTCGTTCCTTAAAAACTAGCAACAAATTCAGTTACCTATATATTTCAATAGAAGAATGTATAAACAATAGTTCAATGCCAAAAATATGTGAGCAACTAATTTTTTTAGAAAACTATTAGGGTCTAATTGAGCGGAATACTTATCAAAAACGAAAAAGTGTTGATTTTCGTTCCTTAAAAACGAGCAACAAATTCAGTTACATATATATTTCAATAGCAAAAGGTACAAACAATAATTTAATGCCAAAAAGATGCGAGCAACTAATTTTTTTAGGAAACTATTATGGTCTAATTGAGCGTAATACTTATCAAAGACGAAAAAGTGTCGATTTTAGTTCCTTAAAAACGAGCAACAAATTCATTTACTTATATATTTCAATAGCAGAATGTATAAACAATAGTTCAATGCCAAAAAGATGTGAGCAACTAATTTTTGTAGGAAACTATTATGATCTAATTGAGCGTAATACTTCTCAAAAACGAAAAAGTGTCGATTTTCGTTCCTTAAAAACGAGCAACAAATTCAGTTACCTATATAATTCAATAGCAGAATGTATAAACAATAGTTCAATGCCAAAAAGATGTGAGCAACTAATTTCTTTAGGAAACTATTAATGTCTAATTGAGCGTAATACTTATAAAAAACGAAAAAAAGTCAATTTCAGTTCCTTAAAAACGAGCAACAAATTCAGTTACCTATATAATTCAATAGCAGAATGTATAAACAATAGTTCAATGCCAAAAAGATGTGAGCAACTAATTTTTTTAGGAAACTATTATGGTCTAATTAAGCGTAATACTTA
The DNA here is from genome assembly GCA_003667255.2 of Euschistus heros. Lineage (NCBI taxonomy): Eukaryota > Metazoa > Arthropoda > Insecta > Hemiptera > Pentatomidae > Euschistus > Euschistus heros. The sequence continues at coordinate 169,912 of RCWM02000086.1, read as the reverse complement.
TCAAAAACGAAAAAGTGTCGATTTTCGTTCCTTAAAAACGAGCAACAAATTCAGTTATTTTTATATTATAATAGCAGAAAGTATAAACAATAGTTCAATGCCAAAAATATGTGAGCAACTAATTTTTTTAGAAAACTATTATGGTCTAATTGAGCGGAATACCTATTAAAGACGAAAAAGTGTCGATTTTAGTTCCTTAAAAACGAGCAACAAATTACTTACTTATATATTTCGATAGCGGAAGATATAAACAATAACCAAATGCAGAAACGATGTGAGCAACTAATTTTTTTTTTTTTGAAAACTATTATGGTCTATTTGAGCTTATTTATGTTTTTTTTAAAAAAGATAAGAAATCAAGCATAGGTACTCACCTTTGAGGTAACTGAAACACTGAATTTTTGAGAAGTAAAAAGGGGCAGTTAGGTAAAGTTTTAGATTTGCAATTGGGTTTCCCTTTTGACTCATTGGGTTTTTCGTTCCTATGGGAAACAAATTTAAAATGGGGCTATTGGATATGTTAATCATATCATTTAAACAAAAATCTGGATCGGTTTTAAACGATTTTATTATTTCTAGTGATTCAAAAGTATTTTATTTTGGGCTATTTTCTACTTGATGTAATATTTTTACTCCCAAGTCTTTATTAAATTTGTGGTTACTTTCATTTAGATGGAAAGCGAAATTGGAATTTTGGGTCTTATTAGTGTATGCTCTTATATGTTCTTATTTACTCTTTGATTTACCGATCGTCCGGTTTTTCCCGTGTATTTTGCTTCACAGTCATTACATTTTTTGGAAAAGGTCTATTTTGTCTTCCGGTGAAGGGAAGTATGATGACAGTGGTTTATCTATTTTAAATGCAGGGTTTAAACCTAATTTTTTCAATTCTTTCCCGACTTTAGCGGATATTGGGCCGTAGTATGGTATAAAAATATATTTTGTTGGGGTAGCTTTTTCCTCTGGGGGTGTTTTGTATATATTATTCATAGTTTTTTTTTTTAATTTCTTTGTTATAATTTCGTTCATTTAGCGGTATATTTAAACGGCGGTATATCATGCTATTAAATGCTGCGAGTTTGTGTGTTAGTGGTCTCCTGGCATTGTTGTCTATAACTACATCTGTGTGTGTGGGTTTCCCGTATTTATGAAATTCGTGTTATTTATTGTTTATGGAGATTTTTATGTCTAAAAAATTTAAAGTTCATGATGTGTTGAGCTAGTTTTGAATGAAGGATTTTCCGTTCTAATTTATTCATAAAAAGATCTGCTAGAAGGGGTGAAAGAGGGGACCCCATTGGTAATCCTTCTTCCTGTTTATAGAATGTATTGTTAAATTGAAAATAATTATGTTTTATGCAAACTGACTTAAATTTTAAAAGTCTAATTTTTCTAGTGGTTGAAGATAAGACCGGAAGATTAGTTCTTCAAAATTTGTATTGTTTCTGTTGTTGCCATCATACTTCCCTTCACCAAAAGACAAAATAGACCCTTTCCAAAAAAGCGGCGTATACGAATTAAAATGCAATGACTGTGAAGCAAAATACACCGGAAAAAACCGGACGATCGGTAAATCAATGAGTAAATAAGAACATATAAGAGCATACACTAATAAGACCCAAAATTCCAATTTCGCTATCCATCTAAATGAAAATAACCACAAATTTAATAAAGACTCGGGAGTAAAAATTTTACATCAAGTAGAAAATAGCCTAAAATTAAATACTTTTGAATCACTATAAATAATAAAATCGTTTAAAACCGATCAAGATTTTTGTTTAAATAATCAGATTAACATATCCAATAGCCCCATTTTAAATTTGTTTCCCATAGGAACGGAAAAACCAATGAGTCATAAGGGAAACCCCATTGTAAATCTAAAAATTAACCTACCTTTGTCTTTACGTTTGTCGGTACTCTTTTGGTTAAATCTCCAAAACTATTTACCCGATCTAAAAATTTTTTTTTTTTATCTGAAAGCTGGTTAAATTTACTGTCTAGTAAATAAATAAGTAAGTAAATAAGTAAGTAGTAAGTAAATAAGACTCTATGTATTAAGTTTTTATTAAGTCCCTTGAAACATCCATGCCAGCACGTTAAGAACCCCATACTATTGTGAAATTCTTATTTTTTCGGCACATTTCTCGTATAACCTCCAAAAATATTTGTTCGATCTCGAATTTTTTTTCATCTCAAAGCTGGTTACATTTACTATCAGATACTATATATAAAATTTTAATTATTTTTTGTTAAATACCGTTGCCAGCACGCTACAAGCTGAAAAACGTTTATAAAATCCAAATTTTTTTTATTCATTTTCTATATAGGTAACTCCTAAACAATTTGTCCGATCTTAAATTTCTTTTTTCCATCTTAAAACTACTACTTAAATTATCTATCAGGTTCTGTATATCAAATTGTGATTAAATTTCGTACAATATCCATACTAACACGCTAAATGTGTATGTTTTTGGAAAAACATGACAGTTCTGATATGTTGAGTGGGCTGGTATGGGTACTTCACGGAATTAATTCAAAGTTTGATTTAATGGATCTCACAGCAAATTTAATCAGCATTAAGATATAAAAACGGATTATAATTCAGGATCGAACCACTTGTTGTTTCGAGTTATAACGAAATATGTGCCAACAAAAATTCATTACACATACATAAATACATTATTCCACAACATTACACGGCATTTAGTGTAGTGGAATGGATATTTCACGAAATTTAATTAAAATTAGATATATCGGATCTGATAGTAAATTTAACCAGCTTTGAGATGGGAAAAAAAAAAAATCAGGATCAAACTAATAGTTTTGGAGTTATAGCCAGAACAATAATAGCAAACGTGTTTTCTCGGAAAAGTGTGACAGCCAAATTTTGTCCTTCACAGTTCTAAAAATATTGATCGAATTAAAAAAAAAATTAATATAACCAAATTTGTTACGAATTCTCTTAGCTTTAATAATATATGGAAGACAATATGTGCTAAAAGTATCGCTTCCCGAGTTACTGTATCTAACTGCTAAAAACGTACAATTTTCAACAATTTCCCCCTCCCCTGCCAAAACCCGATGATCTTTCGAAGAAATCTTTTTAACACATTTAGAGCTAAGGTTAGTGAACAATTTCCAGTAGTCAGATATTTTTTAAATCTAAATTACCCTTCATTATTATAAACATATTAACTTTAACTACTAATATTTTATTTATAGCAATACCCATTTAATAATAAACTATTCATTTGTTAAAATAAACATTTCAATTTAAAAATTAAAAAATAATTTTTTTGAAAAAAAAAAAAAGTTTCAATTGAGATATTAAAAGAAATATATTATATTAAATATAGCTATTAACATTAGTAATAAGAACTGGAATTGTCATCCACAACTTTTGAGATGTTTATAATATATATATTCAAAAGATATAGTTAAACTCAAAGACAGTATAACAAAAATGTTTAACCCTTATACTATAGAAATGCACAAATAGCTAACTTTGTCAACGCTGAGTATTCCGCTCAATTAGACCATAATGGTCATAAAAAAAATTAGTTGCTCTCATCATTTCTGCATTAAATTATTGCTTATACCTCCTGCCATCGAAATATATAAGTAACGGAATTTGCGACTCGTTTTTAAGGAACGAAAATCGACACTTTTTCGTCTTTAATAAGTATTCCGCTCAATTAGACCATAATAGTTTCCTAAAAAAATTAGTTGCTCACATCTTTTTGGCATTGAACTATTGTTTATACATTCTGCTATTGAAATATATAGGTAACTGAATTTGTTGCTCGTTTTTAAGGAACGAAAATCGACACTTTTTCGTTATTGATAAGTATTACGCTCAATTAGACCATAATAGTTTCCTAAAAAAATTAGTTGCTCACATCTTTTTGGCATTGAACTATTGTTTGTACCTTTTGCTATTGAAATATATAAGTAACTGAATTTGTTGCTCGTTTTTAAGGAACGAAAATCGACACTTTTTCGTCTTTAATAGGTATTCCGCTCAATTAGACCATAATAGTTTTCTAAAAAAATTAGTTGCTCACATATTTTTGGCATTGAACTATTGTTTATACATTCTTCTATTGAAATATATAGGTAACTGAATTTGTTGCTAGTTTTTAAGGAACGAAAATCGACACTTTTTCGTTTTTGATAAGTATTCCGCTCAATTAGACCATAATAGGTTCCTAAAAAAATTAGTTGCTCGCATCTTTTTGGCATTGAACTATTGTTTATACATTCTTCTATTGAAATATATAGGTAACTGAATTTGTTGCTCGTTTTTAAGGAACGAAAATCGACACTTTTTCGTTTTTGATAAGTATTCCGCTCAATTAGACCATAATAGTTTCCTAAAAAAATTAGTTGCTCATCTTCTTTTTGGCATTGAACTATTGTTTATACATTCTGCTATTGAATTATATAGGTAACTGAATTTGTTGCTCGTTTTTAAGGAACGAAAATCGACACTTTTTCGTTTTTGATAAGTATTCCGCTCAATTAGACCATAATAGTTTCCTAAAAAAATTAGCTGCTCGCATCTTTTTGGCATTGAACTATTGTTTATACATTCTTTTATTGAAATATATAGGTAACTGAATTTGTTGCTCGTTTTTAGGGAACGAAAATCGACTCTTTTTCGTTTTTGATAAGTATTACGCTTTATTAGACCATAATAGTTTCCTAAAAAAATTAGTTGCTCGCATCTTTTTGGCATTGAACTATTGATTATACATTCTTCTATTGAAATATATAGGTACCTGAATTTGTTGCTCGTTTTTAAGGAACGAAAATCGACACTTTTTCGTTTTTGATAAGTATTACGCTCAATTAGACCATAATAGTTTCCTAAAAAAATTAGTTGCTCGCATCTTTTTGGCATTGAACTATTGTTTATACATTCTTCTATTGAAATATATAGGTAACTGAATTTGTTGCTCGTTTTTAAGGAACGAAAGTCGACACTTTTTCGTTTTTGATAAGTATTACGCTCAATTAGACCATAATAGTTTCCTACAAAAATTAGTTGCTCACATCTTTTTGGCATTGAACTATTGTTTATACATTCTGCTATTGAATTATATAGGTAACTGAATTTTTTGCTCGTTTTTAAGGAACGAAAATCGACACTTTTTCGTTTTTGATAAGTATTACGCTCAATTAGACCATAATAGTTTTCTTAACAAATTAGTTGCTCACATCTTTTTTGCATTGATCTATTGTTTATACCTTTTGCTATTGAAATATATAGGTAACTGAATTTGTTGCTCGTTTTTAAGGAACGAAAATCGACACTTTTTCGTTTTTGAGAAGTATTACGCTCAATTAGACCATAATAGTTTCCTAAAAAAATTAGTTGCTCGCATCTTTTTGGCATTGAACTATTGTTTATACATTCTTCAATTTAAATATATGTGTAACTGACTTTGTTGCTCGTTTTTAAGGAACGAAAACCAACACTTTTTCGTATTTGATAAATATTCCGCTCAATTAGACCCTAATAGTATTCTGAAAAAATTAGTTGCTCGCATCTTTTTGGCATTAAAGTATTGTTTATACATTCTTCTATTGAAATATATAGGTAACTGAATTTGTTGCTCGTTTTTAAGGAACGAAAATCGTCACTTTTTCGTTTTTGATAAGTATTCCGCTCAATTAGACCATAATAGTTTCCTAAAAAAATTAGTTGCTCGCATCTTTTTGGCATTGAACTATTGTTTATACATTCTTCTATTGAAATATATAGGTAACTGAATTTGTTGCTCGTTTTTAAGGAACGAAAATCGACACTTTTTCGTTTTTGATAAGTATTACGCTTAATTAGACCATAATAGTTTCCTAAAAAAATTAGTTGCTCACATCTTTTTGATTACATTACATTATTGTTATACCTTCTGCAATCGAAATATATATGAAACTCTATTTGTTGCTCGTTTTTAGGAAACGAAAATGGACACTATGTCTTCGCGGTCATGTTAAGTCACGCAGTGGAACTGGTTCTTCTTTATAATAGAATATAGTTATTTTTTTCTGTTTAAGAATTTAATTTATACTGTTTAAATTCATTATATATGTGTACTAGATTTTGTTACATTGTTGTTGCTTTAAGATAGCGTGAAATTTTTTGAAGAAATTTCATCATTTACGGGTAAGCGGTAAACACTCGTATGGAGATAATTTTTTTTTTTTTTTAATTTTTGATTTTTTAGAATGTTTTTATGCCATCTTAGAGCAACAAAATAGCAACAAATTCCGACATAAGCAGTTTTTTGAAATTCCATTTCTTTCTTATAGTGGGGGGGCTAGCTTAATATTAAGCTAGCCCCCCCACCTTTGGTCGTTAATACCTGCCAAACGGTGCGAGCAACAAAAATCCGTACTACGGCAACAAATTAGCACATAAATAGCACAAAATTATGCAATAGGTTTTAATTCGTTTGGCGATGGTGGGGGGGCCAGCTTAATAGGGGTGTGAAACCTTCGTTGTCGACCATTTGCCCGGTATCATCAACAGCCATCAACAGACTGTTGGCAGGGTCAGAATTTTCTCTGTCAGTAGTAGTTGATGAAGTGGGGGGAAGAAGCTCAGGGGTTGGGGAAGCGGGTAACCTCTTCGATCTCGATGAGCTTCGTGTCCGCATAGGTAAAGGAGTAGCGGGTGGAAGGGAAGGAGGATGTTGGGAGATGGTAGGGGGATTGGGTAAGGTAGGAGTGGGGGGAGTGGATTTTGTAGTAGGTTTATTATCAGGCTTTGCCGCCGGTTCAGAATTATCTCTGTTTGAGTTTTGTTTAATTTCTCCAAAAGTAAATACAAAATTAACTTGTGTTCCTGCATCTTTCTTTTCAATATTTTTGATGTTTTGTTTTGCAACTTCTGCAAATGATTTGTTTAAGGAAACAGGGTTTCTTTCTCGGTATATATTTTTCGCTTCATTTAAGGAAACTTTATTATTTATTTGAATCGCCTTAATCTCCTTCTGAACTAGAAAAAACGGGGGCAATTACGGTCTAACGCGTTGTGTGACCCGTCGCAATTTATGCATTTAGGGGCCAAATTGCATTTAACATTATCGCCGTGTCTTGCCTGCCCGCATTGGATGCATACAGATTGTTTTTTACACTGATTCGTGGGGTGGTTGAAACCCAAACATTTAAAACAACGTAAGGGGTTAGGGATATAGGGTTGTACTCTAACTGTTTTATAACCTATTTGAATACTGTCAGGTACTTTTGCGGTATGAAAGGTTAATATATATGAGTGTGTTAGTATCTCGTTACCGCCTTTTTTAATTTTTATCCTTATAATATCTTTTTATTATTGATGACATTTCGTTTTTTATCTCATCAATTTCCAAGTATTGGAAGTCATAATATCGAATTATGCCCTTACTATAGTTTAAAGTACTATGTGGGGATACTTGAATTGGATATTGACTTCCAAAGTCTTGGCAAGCTATTAGGGTATCGGATTATTTTCCATTCTTTGTTTCTACTAATAACGTACCGTCTCTAAGTTTTTTAATATTTTGTACATCTCCTACCAATCCTGTAATAAACTTATTGATAAAAAAGGGTGAAACTTTTTAAAAATCATCCTCGTCGGTTCTCTTTATTATTAGATAGTTGGGGCTTACTTTAGTAGTTGTTATATTTTTGTCCGGGGAAAGTTTAATTCGGCCCCGAGCTCTTTTTATTTTAGCTATTGGGCTAGTGGGGTCCGAGGTGTCCCCCATTGCTTATACGTTAGTTACTAATAAAGAACTAAAAATCACTAAAATAAACTAAAAATCACACAGAACCAAAAATAAATACAATATATCAGATAGAGATTATAGAAATATATGAAACTAGACTAATTTAAAGAATTTAAAAGTCTTATCTGTGTACATTCCTCTAATGAGCTGAAGATAGAACTCTTCAGGCCGGAGCCTATACAAACACTGAATATTACTAGTTACCACTGTTCCTGCCAAAATATCAGTTATAATATCACTTAAATACGTTATAAATTAGTAAAAATTAACAATTTATCAAGACACAAAAAAGGTAAACTTTCTTGGAGGTTATCACCATATGGAGTCGACAAATTTAAATGATTTACCACGTCCACTTTTTATGATAGTTAGATTCTAACTGCACGTTACCAGACACTAAACCTATCCACAACGACTTCCAAGTTTAGTGCTACACACCTGGAAAAAAAAAAAAAAAAAAAATCGTTTCTCCAGTCCATTAGACTTCCTAAATAGAGCTTTATAGTATTGTAGAGAATAGTTTATTCACCTGCAGTTTTTAAGTCTCCTACTAGCCGACCTCTAAAAAATTACTTGAATGTAAATTGTTTTGTACACGAGTTCGCGCACCTTTTACATCACGTGATCACCTGCATGATAAGAAATATGAAGGGTTCAGTGCTAGGGTAACGGTTGTGAATGGAGGAGATTTGGTTGAAATCAATCCATTATTTTTTCTTAAATTGCTAGAATCTAATTGTAAGTGATTAATGTTTACAATGCGAGTAGGAGAGAGGTTTATAATAAAATAGTAAACAATGTTTTATGTAAACTCTTTTTCTTTTTTTCTCTTTTCTTTCTCTTCCTCCTTAGTGCCTTTCAGCGTGGAGGTGCCTCTGTCCAGGCAAACCAATCCTCCCTATCCCGAGCCAGCGCCCTCATTGCATTCCAGTCTTTGCCTCTCTTCTCTCCCACCTTGGAGATGTAGTTCATCCATTGAGTTCTGGGTCTCCCTCTGGGACGTTTTCCTGTTGGTCTGGCCTCGGGTACTTTCTCGGGTCTCGGTCCTCATTCATCCGGCAGAGATATCCGAACCATCTAAGTTGCCTCTTTTCAAGGGTATTTTTTAGAGAGACAACCCCTAGATCCTCTCTAGTCCTATCATTCCTGATCCGATCCCTTCTGGTTCGGCCCGCTACTTTCCGGAGGTACCTCATTTCCGCTGCAGTAACGCTGCTTAGGTGCTTCCCTAATGGTACCCAGCTTTCACTTCCATATAGGAGAGTAGGCAGGTAAACAGCTTTGAAGATATGCAACTTAACATTTTTCTCCACCTCCCTTTTCCCTATAACCGTGTTGCAGAGGTGGTAGTAGATTGAATTTGCCTTCTTTATTGGATATCTCCTGGTCTACTTTTTGTTAAGTATTTACAATTTTTATTTTATTCTTCAAACCCAGAACACATCTCTAACCCGTTTTGTAATCTTTGTTTACTGGGTTCTAATAACTGAAGCTTATTACATTACATTTCATTTTCATTATATTCAACAAAATCCTGTCAGCAACAGAAGTGAGGCAGTTATTGCTATAATGTTTTTATGTCAACTATCACAATCATATTTTAACATGTTCAACTGCAAAATAAAATAAAAATTGTAAATACTTAACAATCAAATCTAATATGTGGTTCTGTCTGTATATAATGTAAATATTAATTTGTAATAAGTTATCATTACAATAAATAATTAATAATTATAATTATTTTAATAATAATTAAAGTAACAAATTATTTCTCCCAATTAGTGTATATATATATATATATATATATATATATATATATATATATTTTTTTTTTTTTTTTTTTTATTGATATCTATATATATACATACGTTTCCTGAGTTTTGAGGGTGTTGAGATGGAATTCTAGGGCTAAAAGAATTTTCTATCACATTTTACAGTGTAAAAGCTAAAATTTTTCAAGTGAAGTATATTCAATATAATTTTTTCACAAGAACTGATATCGGATTCGAATTCAGCATTCAAGAGAACCCTTAAATACGAAATTTCATCCAAATAGAAAAATAAAAGTTTGTAAGCTTCAAAGTTTGCCTGACCAAAATGGTAGGCAACTTTTGTATAAATTGATAAAAACGTGAATTACGCGTAGATGGTTTTACGTATTAACTTTATTTTTTTACACAAAATATAGGGTGGTAATACGCTTGAAATGTATTTCGTTTCATCATCCTATCTGGTTTCAAACTCAAGTTAAAAATCAAAATGCTTTTCGGATTTTCCAATTTTTTTAATAGGTTTTTGTTCATCGAATTTTACATTCATATACATCAAAAGAAAGCTGAGACCCTCCTCTTTCCAGCGATACCAACCAGTGAATTGCATGACAAAGTAATGACGATTTAAAGGTATGTAACCAATAATCGGTTTTAAAATTTCATTTTCCTGGAAGAGGGTGAAAAAAATGATATTTTTTGATTTTGTTGAATAACCGTTTTTTAATGTTTTTGAGGGTGCTGAATTAGAATCTGACCTCAATTTTTGTGTGAAAAAATCTATAGAGGTAGTTTGCTTGAAAAACTAATCATTTTTTTAGAATTTAATTAACCTAAACCAAAATCTATGGGGCGACTGTATTTTTCCTTTAATTCGCAATCAAAACTGAAAATCTTGGTGCAAGAATCATGTCGATATCATTTTTTAAACTCGAGATAAAAAATAAATTAGTTCAATGCTATTTTATTTTTTTTCTCGGCTTCTAGGGCCCATTGGTCGGAACGGCAAAATATTTTTTACTACTATTTTTTGACCAGGAACCTCCAAAAAAATTGCCAACAAGATCCGTGAGAGACTGAGTGTGTCCTCCCCTTGTAAGTATATTTTATGGTGGAAATTTTTATAGTATATAATTATATACCAGACCGCTTCAAAAGACCTGTCGTTTTTTCATTAATTAAGATTTATTTGGTCTGTACCGTCTTTGTTATAATTCCATTTTCAATTCCACCTTTTCCAATGTAAACAACATTGTTTACTGTCTTTGAAATAGGGATTAATTTTTAATCCAGCCACTTCTAAACCTTTAAGGAAATAAATTAAAATGGTGAGTGTAGAAATTCAAATAGCCCCGGAGATGCATTTAATTTGTCCCAATCCCAGCTCATTTAATTTTTTTTTTTCTTCTCTTATATATTGGATATTAATATCTCATCGATACTTCTTTAACAAAAAAATTTAAGCAATCGAGTAATATATGGGCTCAGATTAATTTTCTTTAGCGTCAACTATTTAATTTTTTTTCCTCTAATCAGTGAGAAGATTTTTTTTTTCTTTTCAATTTGGAAAAACGTTGACCAGGAAATGAGAGAATAAGACTGGATTACATAGATTTAAAATTAACTAATTCATATCATTCAAATTTTCTATGTTTATTATGGAGGACAACACCTAGCTGATCTTATTTTCGAGGTAAGTTCAGAGGCTTCTCCTTGGTGTAATGCTGGAGGTAAATTTAAATTTGTTGATGATTATGAAAGCTATGAGACTGCAGTTTTATAACATTTCTGAAATGTTATTCCAACTTTGATCTCTGATATATTTTTATGTGCGCTTATGGAAACACAGCAGGGCCCTAGTATGGCCCATTATTTCCTGGATAGACCATATAAAGACACTCTAGTTATTTCGATCATGTTTTGCCAGACAAATGTTATTAGGTACTTATAGTTAATTACATGTTTTATTTTTTGTTGTTGGTGTATTTCTGTAAAGATGGCTGGTTCTTCCTAAAGAAAAAAAGAGAGGTCCATGGACACTAGATAATAGATAGGGATTCTTTTCACTACGATAATTCACTATTAGTTATTTAAGTTTAAATTTTACAATTTAACTACAAGCTGCCTCTCTCTAGGGCAATGTGTAATATGGATGACAGAGCACATATTCATACAATATGTGCAATGATATAAAATAAATTAAAAGAAATAAAATAAGAAAATTAAAATAAATAGCTTTTAAAAATGCAAGAAATAAAATAAAAAATATACAAAAGAAATAAAATAAAACACATATATAAGAAATAATATAAAATATATAAGAGATAAAAATAGAATATAATAAATGATAATATACCATAGGTAATGATTGAAATTAATATATAAAAACAAAATAAAATAAAAATTTAGAAAGAAAAGAAATATCCATAACCACATTCATACTCTATATACAAAATTTACAAATATTCCGTGGAACAACTCGGTCCAAGCCCGCCTCCCAATTAGGAGGGCAAGCCGGCCTGAGGAAGTTCCCAGCGCTGTTCTATCAGCTGCGTCACTAGTAGAATCCAGTGGAGTCTGAGAGAGAGCGCTATAACACAGTCGCACAGGACTTGAGTAAGAAGCTGGCCATCGCCAGAACTCCAATCTTAAATATTTACAATAAGTCTCGGGGCCAATTCCGTTTTAATCTGCGAGGTTTGTTATAAGGATGTGTGGAACTGGATAATAAATGAGCCCGAGGGTTAGGATGGTTGGAAAGGTTTTGATGGAATTTAGAGAATTTAAGAGATATCAGGTCAAGGACAAAAGGTATATTGAGGTCATTATGTAGGGTTTTGTTGGAAACATAATATGAAGCATTTAAAATAGTACGAAGGACTTTAGATTGAAAGGATTGAATGCGTTTGATATTCGATTGTTTTGCTGTCCCACACAGTTCATGTCCATAGTTCCAAATAGGTTTAATGATGGTTTTGTATAGGAGGAGTTTGTTTTCAATGGAGAGCTGAGTCCTGTTCAGTAGTATGTACAATTGGCTGAAGCTTCTGCTAAGTTCTTCCCTTTTAAGTCTAGTGTGAGGATTCCAAGTAAGTCTTTTGTCTAAATAGAGCCAAGATACCGTACTGTGTCAGTATGGGTAGTGGAATATTGTTGATATAAACAGGAGTGCAGGATGAGCGGTGGAGAGCAAGAATTATGTGGTTACATTTCTCTTGAATTAACTTAGATCCTCCAGCTGTTACACCAATCTTCAATCAGTGATGAGTGATGTAATACCTATATTGTACCATATATACAAGATAAAATTGATGTGGATGCCTGTGAAGATTTCAAAAATCCTCATAATTATTTGACATAATTATGAAATGGCATAATTTAGTTTTTGTATCAGCAGCTATGCTGAAAATGAAAAGCCGTCTAGAATCGATCCGAAAAGTAAGCAGAATGTTCACCTTTTTATCAAGTAAATTTATCTGTCTAATTTCTTGTAACCTATAAAAATAAGAATAAATATAAGATGATTCATATATATTTCTATCTTAATCTGATAATATTCTAAATAACCTAGCCTGTTAATAATACAAAATAAGGAATTTTGAAAAATAACCATACCGAAATTTGCGTTTTTATAATGTGTGAATCTAATTAAGCAGTCCGCTTTTCCGGATGATTTCGGAATATCTTAAATTATCAGTATTATTATTATTAGGGTATATTTATAGTAATTCCAGGACCTGATGATTGGGTCATCGCGGGCGACAGAACGGTAATGCGCAGGCGGTGGTCGGTAGCGGTAGACTACAAAGGGCGAGGTAATCACTCTATCCCGGGGCTCAATCAATCAGCGGACCCAGTCAGAGTGAAACTTATGAGTTTTTCTTTTCGACCATTAGGCCTCACACCTTGGATGAATATATTAGGGAATCAGTAATGAAGAAGGGTTTCTCCTTTCGTTAAGTCATCCGCTCTGTTATTAGCGCTTCTTCTCAAACTGCTGGCCGTTTACATACTGTCAGTCCTATGCTTCAAAATAGCCATTCATCCTGTCTCAACACCGTTTAAGGAAATGTCACTCGATAACTACCAGAATAGAAATTTAAAACATTGCTTGTCGTCATCGAGGTTTGCAAAAAAAAAAGTTTCATTGATTTTTTAAGTTTTTAGTGAACATTCTACTATAATCTGCCTATGGAAGTCAGTAGCGCTAATAACCCTACTTTTAATACTTTTAATAAAAGTTTATTAGAAAGAAAGAAAGGATTGAGAGATAAAGAATAAGATATTTATGAAGTACCTTTATTCTCATGACGTCCCTACTCTAATAAGACTTGGATTATGCAGGCCTTTGACTTACCCTAAGAGATTCATCCAACGAATATAGTGATATTGGGAAAGTCAGTAATTGAGACCTATACATTGCAGACATAAGACATACCACCAAAAAAAAAAAAAAAAAAAAAAAAAAAAAAAAAAAAAAAAAAAAAAAAAAAAAAAAATATATATATATATATATATATATATATATATATATATATATATATATATATAATAATTCCATACGATAATCATCCATAAGCGTTATGGATTGGATATTTTATAATTTGGCGAGACTCCCGAAAAGTCATTGTAATAGGTAGACGATAGTGAACTAGAAACATTGTTGTGGGTACAATATTAACAATATGTTGTAATTAGCTTACTAACATAGCATATTAAAAATGTATTTTCTTCATAGAAGCTGAGTGATTCTTCATACATCGGGAAAACTTATGTGGTTTGACTAGCAAAAAATTACACTCAATTTATTTTTTCAGTTTATCATTTTAAAATTTCATTCTGATTGATTTAGGTGTTCACACCCCCATATACTTTAATTTTGAAATATAAAAAGTATTTTATTTTATTTTTTGTTTTTATTACTCTTTTGTTTAGAAAGTATTACATTCTACCTCAAAGAGAGCAATAAGTAATATGGATGGATTAATGGATCCATATACACAATATGTACTGTACGAGACAAAAAAAACAAATAAAATAAGGAAAGAACCTCATAACAGATAATATAATAAGTAAAGTGGGAAAAATAAATAAGTAAAGAACCTCAAAATATACAATATATGTTTTGCATTAGATGGGGTGTATCCCTATAGATGCCAATAAAAATCACAATATACCTATATCCTATCTAATGCAAGATATAATGAACGCAAGGGGCAGATATATACCTTATTAATATATATTTCCTTGGTATTTTTTAAACTAATATTTTCAATAATCTCAATACATTTCGTTCCATATACATTCCTTAGTCAATGTATAAAAAACCTAAAAACAATGAAACTTTTAGCCGAGAAAATGAAAAAACTTCAATTGCGTAGAATTTTTTAATAGGTCAGTATAACACGCCCACGTATCCATTACTTAAAATTTTCTAGTAGATCATGTTTAAAACGTTATAATTTCGACGTTTTAATAATTTATTATCACAGACCCGCACCCCACTTTAGTAGGATAGGAGTGAAAACGGAATTCCGTAAAATCTAGATGGTTAAAAGCTTTAAATATCTGAAAGAAATAATAAGCAGAAATTTATCAATGAAAGAGGGTTAAAAATTTGGAGAATTTATGCTACTTAACGATTAGCATTTACAATAAAAAATGCATCTCCCAAAAGGTCAAAATCAGGCACTAGAGTACAGAGGTAAAACCAGTGATATTGTACCGGATAATGTGCTTTCCCAGTCTAGAAAAAACTGCTAAAAATAGGAGAAACAGGATTTATCTGAAGATAGAATAAAATATATGAAATATCTGAAAGATGCGGTAATTGTGGCGTACAGTAAAAAACTTCCGTCCAAGGAGACCTGCACGGAAGAAAGAAGGAAAATGGTCAGTGAAATCCTCAGGCAATGATGGGCCAAGAAGAAAGAACTGAAAAAAAAATTCTGAATCATAGTTCCGTGGTCCTCTAAGGGCTATTTTGTGTCAAACAAATAAATAGATTAATTTGAATTTAGGAATAAATTTAGCAAGCCATATTTGTTATTTTAAAACTTAATACCAAGTAACAAAACCTGAAAGGAAATAAAACGCTGATAGTAATCCACCAAAAAAGGAGGTGCTTTACTCTCCTAGGTAACAAATTTTCACTTAGCTGATCAGTCCTTGACACATATCTCCTGTTAGTGTTCTTAAGTTTCTATCAATCCAACTAAAGTAGCGTTGATCCATGTATCGGATTTGGTGTTTGGAAAGTGTGTTGGAGGATATAGGAAGGTCCTAATAGCGGTGAGCTGTGGCAGTAGCAGCTCGGCGAGGATGTGACAGTCATCACAACAGCTTCATTAGGCGTATTTAGGTTCCGCTGCCTCATCAGCCTCAGGAGAGAAACTTATTTCAATACCCTACACGGCCAGGGGCAGCGGTCAACAAACCGAACTCATCATTAGTCTATCACTCCGCTCAGCTTTCTACAAACCTTTAGACGCTATAGAAATTTCATTAAGAACATAATAGCTCCATCGTTGATCCATAGCAAAGCCACTGTTCGATGTCTGAAATCAGTTTATTATTTATTTGATCCTGTTTATTTATTTGCATAACTTATCGTAAAATGGTATGGATTTTAAATACACTAATTTATAAATGAATGCGTTTAATGAGGGCTGGTATATTAAAACGTGTGCTGTAACCATATCCGGTTCTTAAAAAAAATGAAATTAATAAAATAGAATAAAGAACATTTGTAAAAATAAGTACCTTTCTACTTCAGAAGGCATGCATGAAGATGTGGTACCGAAACCGTAGTTACACCTTTGATATTACTTTAAATACATATTGCCCTAATGCTATAAATATGTCTCATCCTAGCCACCTTCAATGGATTATTTAAGAAATTTAGATAGAAGTGTTTTATTGAATTAATATCACAATCTGCCTCTCTTTAGGGTAATAAATTATATGGATAACAAAGAATCCATCCACACAATATATGTACAATGCAAACAAATTAAATTAAATGAAAAATGTTAACTACTTAAAATTAAAAAAAAAAAAATCTACACTGCTGCAACCAATAAAGGGTCTTAAGTTCAGTACTTGGTAGGGAAGTATTGATTCATGACCAATGATTATACCATGAGGTGATGTGGTCAGCAATCACTATCAACCACTAGTTTTACCCCAAATTAAGGGTACCTATTATATAGAGACTGGGTATGCCCCCAGAGGGTCTCCCCTCGAAGTCGATCCACGGTTGTTGAAATAGAAATTTAAATTTCTGCATTTAGCTTATAGTTATATGAAGTAAGGAACATTATAACCTTCAAAGGTTTCATGGTCCAGATATTTTTTATTATTGACTAACATTGTTCTGAATTCAGTAAAATAACAAATAATAATTAAATCAGTAATGATATAATTTAAACTTTTGTAAAAACATTTATTAAAATATTTGTCATACAAATCTTTTTCTTAGTCTAACTATAATAAAAGACTTCAATTAATGGTAAATTATTGTTTTTCTTGTTGAATAATCAACATTTTTAGGGCGAGTAATCTGGGAAGAACATTTACTTTTCAAAAAGTTTAATTTGTCTTAACGTTTTATTTTTCTTCAAAGAAGTTTGATTTGTATAACAAAAAGTTGGATTTGTCTGTAAAAAGTTAAAAAAACGAAAAATCCTATATTATCTTATCTTCTATAACTTTCTTTAAAAGGACACTGTTTTTAAGTGTTTTCAATTCCTTAAGTCTAGGCGAATGCATCTCAAGAATAATAGCTGAGTCTTTTACTTTTAACACCTACTCTTTACTCCTTCTGGCACTTACTTTAATGTATATTACTATATCTTGCTGTATTTGGATGGAAAACCGTTTTCTTGAGCATGCAATATTTTTTCATGATCCACATTGTTAAATAATAAACATAATTTCATATATGGATTTATTAAGGAAGAGAAAATAGTTTTTTGCTATTTTTAAATCGTGCTAGAAGAAAAAAACATGATCCATTGGTATGTATGGCCTACTAAGTAAATATCCAACAGCTACTTGAGACAACTTTCCCATCAGAACGGAGTCGACAGGAGAGGGCTATCATGTTGAACGAAATAAGAAGAAGAGAAGAAAAGGAAAGACGAAGACTTTAAGAGGGATGTGTATACTTATTAAGAAAGACAAGGGTGAAAGGTGAAGTATCCCAGGGAGTGAATGGTGTGACTCATGAATGGGGCCGGGTACAATGGTGCTCTTGGGGTTCCCATGACTGACTCGACGATGCTAATACCTCGAGGGCCAAACATCCAGGATGACTTGCACGATCACTGGGAACTGGCGGACATTTAGCTGCTACTGTGGGTCCGTCCTCCTGTGGGCGTGCGAATACTGTGTCCGGTGGGAGCGATTAGCTCTAACTTACTGAGGAATTGAGTGTCTTCTTGAGAGCTTCGTAGAATAGTTCTTGTTTTAGGGACGTCATGGGAGAAAGAATGGTTTTACTTTCATATTTGCTGCATCATATTGATGAATATGGTAACAGAATATTATTTGATATACTATACAACAAAATTTTAGTTTTATATTATTTGATACAATCAGAAGAAAAAAAAAATTGCTATTAAGATAAAATCCTTTTTGTTTATTTATTTATTAAAATAAATTAACAACCGTGTAACAAAAATACATCTCTTAAATTTGTGGTAATATCACTGTAAAAAAATTAAATGACAAAGAGTTTTAGAGAAATTACTCACTAGTAGCACTTTAATAAAGATCCCGAGGCCAATCTCTTTTCATAGCCTCAGAGGATTATCAGGAATTGAATTGAGCAAGTTGAGAAACAAGTGGATTTGGGTGAGTATTTAGTTTGTTGTGAAAGGAAAGGTATCAGGGTTCGTGCCCAATCAGCGACATACGAGCATGTAATACTAAGGTCATTGTATATCAGTTCATTAGTGACAAAGGGAGAAGCATTAAGGATTTTGGGTTAGAATGATTGAATGCGGGAAGAATTAAATGGTATTGATGCAACCCCAAAAATCTTTACCGTAAGTCCAAATATGTCTGATTATGGTCATAAAAATGGGTTTTTTGTAGTGTATCCGGTGATTAGAACGTTTGTTAAATGAGTGTTGAAGCAGTCGAAGTCGACGTGAAGCTTTTTTTTTTAATCTTGTGTGAGGGTTCTATGGAAATACAAAATACAATCCCAAAAAATCACAATTATCTCACATCCAATATTTCAGTATTTAAAAGTTATAAGATACATACCTAAAGTAATGAAAAATTAGTAAATGGCTGGTTTATTACAAGGTTCTCTCCTTATTCCTGATTAATAATCACTATTTTATAACAACTATTAGTAATGCTAGGATCACATTCCTTTATGTGCGAAAATAGTTAGGTTTGCTTTCAGACAGGCGTTTGTTTGTTTATTTCGTTTATCGTCACTTTATGCTGCTATGGCTAATCGGACGATGCTAAGGTGGGAGTCCTAAATTTTGCCTATCCAGGTATAATTAGGATAGGGACCTTTAAAGAGTACCTGACATCGCACAGGCTCGGGACCCCCATTTTACGTCCCTTCCGAAGGACGGCATAGCTAAGGATTTGTTACTCCCTTTAAAAAATCCTAAGATCATCTGCCGGGCTGCGAACCCGCGATTTTGGGTTTAGTAGGTTGCTATGCTAACCGCTACACCACAGGTGACCCCATAGACAGGCGTTTTAGCTGGATCATATCAAATGTGTAAGCGATGATTGTTCAAAAGATATTTGATTCAAAGTGTTTCTTAAATTCAAGTTTTGGAGATGATAGGCACTACCTCTTGATGATTTACAAAGCAACTTTAGGAAACAATATTGACTATGGCACAATAATTTTTAACATCGCCATTGATGCTTGACGTTGTCCACATAACAGCTCTGAGGATATGTACGGTAATAAAATAATATAATCAGCTGCTCTTAGCATTTATGTAGAAAGTGCAGAATCGTCCTTGAAAATCTCTGGCCTTCACTTAACTATATATCTGAATAAATTAATTTAAAGTCTACAAAACCACGCTGGTGCCATTATGACGTTTTTTTAAATACATGACAGATGGAAATCAGATTAATACTGGGGCTATGGAGGCATAGCTGATCCCTTAGAGTATGTTAGTTCTGATTAGAGAATATTTGGACTTATCTATTTATAAAATTGTAAACATTATTGTACTAATGTAATTAAGGTAAATCATTTTTATTCATATTCTCTGATCGATTCTCGTGTCCTATTTGCTGAAATAATCACCGCTCTACGTGTGGGATTGGGATACCTCCTTCACTTCCGGCCGTCCCATGTGGACTCCGAGTTCTGCTCTGAACTCTGTCGGGTGTGGATTAGAGGGTTGTGAAAAAGGTCTCTTAATATTTATTTATACTTTATTATAATAATAATAATAATAATCACTTTATTTGTTAAAGAAAAAGATCTTGTACAAATATTTCAAAATATAAACAATTTAGTACATACTTCTTATGAGTAGCTGACCGCACATCTTAGTAAAGTTTGCATTGTGAACAAAATAAAATATTACTCCTACTATATACATACTACACATTATTAGATCTTGGTATAGTTTGCTGCATAGTTTTACATAATTAAAAATTAATAATTAATATACTCATATACATATATATACACACACACACACACATACATACATACATATACACACGCACACACACACACACATATATATATATATATATATACATATACACACACACACACACACATACATACACATACACACACACACACACACACACACACACACACACACACACACATATATATATATATATATATATATATATATATATATATATATATATATATATATATATATACACACATATATATATATATATATATATATATATATATATATATATATATGTACATATATATATATATATATATATATATATATATATATATATATATATATATATATATATATATATATATATATATATATATATATATATATATATATAATGAACAAAGATTAAGTAAATAGTAATACTGACATATCACGTCCATAAAGCAAATAATACTTAAATAATAACATCAGAGCAAGTAACTAGTTAATTAGTAATTTCGGGAACAGTGTATATCTTAGCAACTGATAATAAAAATAAGTAAATATAATTTTCTTTTTCAATACTGTCTATATTGAGAATGTTCTCTATATTTACATAATGAGGTGAATCAGTTATATATTGCTGCAGATATCTCTTCCTATATACGGTGGATGACGGGCACAGGAGAAGAAGATGACGTAGGCTATTAGATATATGTTGCTTACAGGCACTGCAGATTTCTTCATCTTGAATAGTGTAGGATGTATTTTTTAAATATATATTTACAGCGTGTGGGTTTAAAATTCTTAAACGGCTAACGACTCGTGTTTTGTGGATGCAGGTATTAAAAGTTAGATACTCTTCTGGAGAAAAATCCAGACGGCTGATAGTTCTGTAGACGGGGTTAGTATTTGAATTTAGGGCTCTTTTAATGTCCAGAGACAGGAAATGATTTTCTATTTTTTCTATGATATTCTTATTGTGGTATTGCAGTTCCGATCTGTAGATATCGTTAAGTTCATTGAGGGTGTTAGTTGATGTGGCTATATGATAAACTTGTAAGACCCAGTTAAAATCGATGTCAACTTCTTGCATTCTTCTTAGTCTATTAAAGCACATTCGTGGATACCTGTTCTCTGGCAGCGTAGAGAGTCTTGTCCAAAAGTTAATTACTTTTTTCATGACCATCATTTTCAGAGGGCGTCGACCAGTCTCAAGTCTAACTATATAATTCGGAACACTTTTTGGCCAGAGGAAAAGATTTTTAAGAAATTTTAACTGGATGACTTCGAGTGCTTCTAAATACCTGAGGCTCCATATCTCAGCAGCGTACAGCAATGTAGTCGAAACCATTGAATCGAACAGTGTCATTTTAGTTTTCCAGGAATCACTCTTCCCTTTTCTAAGGATTTCTGAAACCCTGCCACTCGCCACGGATGCCCTTTGAATAAAATGTTTTGTTGCTTTATGGAATTTTCCAGAGGATGAGAATGGTACCCCTAAATAAGTATAGTTCTTGGTATATTGCAGTCGAGAATTCTGCCAATAGAGAGGTTTCAGAGTCTTGATTTTGGGAGACTTATGGAATACAACTACTTTGGATTTTTCTGGATTTAGTGTTAGGTCGTTGATTCCGCAGTATTCTTCAAGTATCCTCAATTTCTTTTGTGCGCCTTGCCATGTAGTGTCAAGAAGAACAATGTCATCTGCAAGTAACAGCATTATTACTTCATGGTTTTGGTCTATGGAGATACCTTTAGCCTCTTTGTCTTTGAAGTAAGCGACAATATCAGAAATAAATAATATGAAGAGCGCAGGACTCAGACATTCTCCCTGTAATAAACCGGATGTAACTTTTATCTCTTCAGATAAGGCCATTCCTATTTTAATTTGCATTGCCGCTTCATCGTAAAGTGCTTTCAACAATCTGATAAATTTCCCGCTAACGCCAATATTGAACAGTTTCTTCCATAGAAGGTTATGGTTTATAGAATCAAAGGCTTTTTTGAAGTCTATAAATATTCCGTACACATAGCTACCTTTCCTCCTCAGGTTAATGTTAATTAGTGAACTCAGTGTGAAAATATGATCCACGCAACCTCTGCCAGTTCTAAACCCTGCTTGCTCCTCTGGTATTATATTTTCTGATTCGGCCCAAAACATGATTCTGTTAGTTAATATGCTTGTGAATAATTTAGTGATTGAGTTTACTAATGACATTCCTCTGTAGTTATCGGGATTTTTCCTGTCCCCTTTCTTAAAAAATAAGCGCAATATAGAAGTTGCCCAACTTTTGGGTGGTTTCTCGTTTCGTAGGACATTATTAAACATATGTAGAAGATAATGTTCCCATTCCGGTGTAAGAATCTTAAAAACTTCGTTCTTTAATTTGTCTATCCCAGGGGATTTATTATTTTTACTGCGAGCTATACAGTGCTGAAGTTCTTCCAGAGAGATTTCTGCATCGAGGAAGGGATGGGTTACTGAGAAAAAATGAACTTCTTGGATAAGCGATCCACGATATAGGGCTTTATAATATTCTGTCCATTCTCTCAATTCAATCTCATTCTGGTCGGGGTTAGCTGGTTTTAGCATATTCGTAGTTTTCCAAAATTCAATGTTATTTTTTACATTTCTTAATTTCTCTATTATTGATGTTCTGTATTCCTTTTTTTTTGTATTTACTACTAGTTTCTATAGCATTTCCTACTTTCCAAATATTTTTCTAGTGCATTTTGAGAATATCTGCTCTTTAGCCAGTCTCTATATTTTTTACGTAGTTTTCTTTTTTCATTGGCACATTCTGTATCAAACCAACGCTGAAGTGGCTGTAATCTTGGTCTTCTTGGATTTTTTTTCTTTATCATTATTCCTGCATTAGCCATAGCTTCGTTCACACCTTCAAGGAAATTGTTATAGAGGGCATTATTATCATCACTGTGAAAATATATTTTATTGGAGTGAGATAGGTGTATAATTAAATCATTTATTTTGTTTGGATTCCAAATTTATTCGTTTTATTTATTTATTTATTTTTTATTTCATCCAGAAAAATCGACAATAGGTTTTACTGTCTAAACGTAAACTAGATTATTGCACTCAATGTAATTGCCAATCTGAATTGTGTTAAACGATAAGATATAAGGAACAACCCCAATATTTTAATTCTAATGTCTCTGCTCTCTTTATTTTGAGGTAATATTAAACTGTTTATAAAGATCTTAATTGTAAAATAGATCAGATGCTCAATCTTCTATTATGATCTCTATATCAATATAAAAGATAGTTGTAAACTTACTGTTTTTTATTATTATCTTTAGAAAACATATGTTTTTGGTATATAAAATCAATCATTTTAAGATGGAGCTGTCATTTAAGAAACATACACTAATGATTCATTATGTTCAGATTAAGTAGTCAACTCAATTGTAAATTTTAAATAATTGTATTAAAATGGTAATAATGTCGGCATTGACAACAGAGAAGCTAATTGTTAAGTTGCCAATTTCTTTAAAAATCTGTAGCATCCTTCTCATCAGATTGTCCTCCAACAACTGACGAGGGTACAGAAGTTGAGATGTACAGGTGTACCCCCGCAGTGTATCAATTAAGAGGGGATGAGAGCCGGAACATTAACTAAACAGATTAGCCGCTACATTTACATGGCAGCCAACACACCCTTGATTGTAGCTCATTGCTCATGCTAAACCCGAACCCAATTACACAAGCACCGCTGTTGACAGAACCAATTCCCGCTCGGGGGCGGCAAAAACCGGAATCCTGGCGGAATTAACGCCTCCTGGTGGGCAAATAGTGGGGTAGCAGTCGCGCGACGTGTGCCGGGCAGCAAGTGTTCTCTCCTTCACCTTTCTAAACTAACGCCTTTACTGTTTTTAACATTTTATAAAAATGAATGTTATTGTTGGTTGGTTATTCCTCGGATTCAAGATTAAATTAGAAAATTGAAAACTCTAGATTATAAAAAGAGAGAAACTATAATTACTTATTAGATTAAGTTCAAACTAACAACCTGAAATTCAACAAAAATAAAAAAAAAGTTGATTACAACTTTATTTAATCAATACTTGTGATATTTGGGTAGCTTAGTGGGCAAGGCACTGACCGAGCTTCGTGGCCCGGGTTCCGCAGAAAGTAGAAAATTTAATTTTTGTAATATCAGGCTTGATTCGACTTAGGGCATGGAGGCCTTCCTGGGGCACATACCCAGCCTCTGAAAAATGGGCACCCTTAAATTGGGGAAAAAACCCGGGCATTGAGTGTGTTAGCTTACCCCATCACCTCCTCATACATCCGTTTGTCTATATTAAATATAAGTTAAAAGAATATTGTTATCTGTTCTTCATACTTGAAATTTTATGGTTATGTATACATGTCAGCAATGTTATCGTCAACATTCCTTTTGATTAAATAATTGAATAAAAAATTAATAACTATTTTATTTTATCTTTTAAATAGAAGTGAATAGAAAAATGAAAGAATAATAATAAAATGTTAATTACCTTATTTTTATCTTAGCATAATTGAAGGGTTTGGTGGACGAAGGGGTTATGTAACAAAACACATTATTGAGTAATTTATGTTTAAAGATTTTTTTTTTTTAATTTTACTTTATCATGAAATTGTTACATAGCCCCTTCATCTTCTTTATATTAATTTTTCTAATTGTTATAAAATATTAAGATTTTGTTGCCTAACAATTCTGCACATAAGTCCTTTATCAAATGAACTAGACCGTGTTTTTAAAAAATGAGACATAAACCCTTCATCCAATAAACCCTTCAATTACTATAAATAATAAAATAAATCGTCTACTTGAAGGTAAAAGTTATTAAGTAACAAAATCAATTTTTTTTTTTCAGGGGAGCGATGCTCATGGTATCATAACTGGGTGAAGATGGTTGTATAGTGAATTTTCTTATTCTCTAAAGCGCATATTATAGCATTGGTTTTTTATGTAACTTTCACCACCAAAATTATATCAAATATTCAGAAGAAATGAGTATTGTATTTTTATAATGAATAATTTTAAAGCAGAAAAATGAATATGAAAAACTAACTATTGCATATATAATTTTATAAAGTTAGTTGTTTTTTTAAAATTTATTTAAGTGTCTTAAGTGATACAAAAACTTTCATTTGCTAACCATACTAGTTTATACTAATGCATAAGTACTAATGAAAAAATGTATAATTACCTAATATATATAAAAAAATGTGTGTAATTATTATTTTCGTAGGTTAAATAATTTCTTACAATAATAGAAAGGAAAATAAAAAAAATAATATTACGAACATTACTACTTGCTTGTATCATTGCATAATTATTAATGTTGATTATTTGCTTTTGGGTGTTTATTTATTGTAATAAGGTTTCAGTTTTAGAATATCAACAATATAGGTTTTTACTATCACTTTCATGACGATTCCTTCATCAAATTTTGGATAAATATAGTTAAGAATTGCAAAGTTGTTTAAAATGATTTTCGTAAAGCAATAAATTTTAATATTGAACCTAGACATAAGTATCTCAACCCAACCAAAAATGACATTTCAAGGGTTCAATTGGTGGATGAAGGGGATATGTAATAAAATAAAATTTTGGATAATTTATATATACAGTTTTTTTTTTACATTTTCCTCTCACAGGAAAATCGTTATATAGCCCCATTATCTTCTTCATATATTTTTTTGTAGTTGCTTTGAAATATTAAGATTTTGCCACCTATGTACATAGCCTGCACATAAATTCATCATGAACTAGATAGTACTTTTTTTAAAATATGACATGATCCCTTGAACCAGCAAGCTCTTTATTTATCCCTTACGTGTTCAGTGAAGCAGTAAAGTGGTGACATCAATAAAGTCATTTTCCATTGTGGTTAGCGAAGTAGATTATCATACTGGAGAGAATGACAGCATTAATTTGTATTATTAGTTATTTTCATAATGTATTTTAATCTTGAGTTTCCTTAATTGGGTATCCTACGAGGTCCTGCCCGTTACGCCACAAACTTGCCTCTAAAAAACAGGGATCACGAATGTTTCAGTCATGATTTTACAGAGGCACAGTTGTGGGAGCTGCAGGAGCTGAGACTGTATATTACAGAGTGCTAGGAGGAAGGCCTCTCTCCAGGAAAGAGCAAGATCTTATCAGCTGTAAGCAAAATAGCTTTCAAAAGCAATCATTTCTGCTTTCATCAACTCCTCCCGTTAGTTCTCGGTTTATCGGTGAGAAACAGCACGTTCTTCATTATTACCCTGAACCATATAAGCTCATTTACCTTCACCCTTCACAGTGAGCATTATTGGCTCTGTAATAGCCAACCAAGCTGTACTTAGCTCTTTGCTGTCCCTGGCTGTTATGGCCGTACTCCAAGTCACGTTCTTCTTCCAGCTAATGACCTTCGGGGATTGTCAAGGTGTTCATCTTTCTAATGTGCATCTTTTGAATAAGCGATAAAGGAGTGTTAGAAAAGCATAGTTAGATTATTGAATGAGGATAACCCTGAGGATTGGGTAATAAGACGCGTTGGCTATAATCGTCTTTCGTATAAAAACTATTGAGCTTGTTAAGAGTTAAACACTTATGTCAATGAGAGAACGCTGAGTAAGTAAGCGACCAAAATAATCTTATAAATAGCTGCCTCTGTAGTACTATCTAAAATGCATGTTAACGTGAACGCTCATGTGAAAAGATCATTCTTCTTTCCCATGCCCAGTTTAGGATTTTGTTAAGTTAACCGTTATTCTGGCAGTGTCACGCGTGACAGCTTGACTTTATCAATTTTATTAAACTTTGACTTACCACAAGTATTTCACCCTTTTTCCTATCTCAGGGAAATATGAGTTAACGGTTGGTTGCCTTGTGCAGTCCAGTCAATAAACATGTTGTAGAGTACATGAAATATGCTCATAATTTACTTCGTTAGGAGTAGTTAGATGGTATACATACTAAAAATCTCTACCCCTGGGGTAGAGAAGAAGGTTCCATTTTAGGTTTTTTCGATTAACAGTGGATTCTAGAAAAATTTGTTTTAAATAAAAACTAAAGCTCATTAAATTTTCTACAAAACTAATTTTATACATGTTTATAGTACATCCAACGGTTCATGAGATATAGGTACGTTATTGAAAATCGATAATTTTCGAAAGTACATTGAATATGTCAAGATCGTTATATTTTGGGAAAAAATAAACATTTGGAGTGGGACTTATTATTAAAATTAACCAGCTTTGAGCTGGAAAATAAATTCGAATCGGACAAATATTTTCGGAGTTATAGCGAGAAATATGCTGAAAAAATGTTGATTTTACAACAGTATGGGGTTCTGAGCGGGCAGGCGTGGTTACTTCATGGGACTGGATAAAAATTTTATATATGAGATATTATAGTAAATTTGAACTGCTTACAGATGGAATAAAAGAAATTTCGGATCGGACGAATAGTTTTGGAGTTATAGCCAAAAGAATACCGACAAACGTGTTTTTGCTGATAAGTGCTACTCAACACAACCTAGCCAATCTTTAGGAGCTTATGGTCGCCAAACAGCTGAACCGATTTTAAAGTTATAAAATTAATTAAATTAAAGTTATGACTACAGTTTTTGACTAAATATTATATTTTTTCCTTCCCCACATAGCTGAAAATATTGATTGAGCAAAAAAAGGAGTATAATAAAATTTATTGGAAAATTGATTTATTTTAATAATGTATAGATGACGAACTGTTAATGCTTATTTTGTCATTGTATATTTAATTTTCCCATTTTATATTTTTTCATTTTTTCTTTATATAATTAATTAGTACATGTAAATATTTTCAAAAATATGGTTGGATGTGTAATAATTTAAATAAAAGTTATAACTGTAAAAAATGTTGAACTTTTGATCCCATTGAAAATAAAGTAGAAAACGTATACATAATATGTTAATTTAATTGCTTTACAAATTTGTTTCTGACTTTTTTTCTGACAAACGATCGTGGGAGGCACTAGGGGCAAAGTTTTGAGGAAAAGTGAAGTAAAAATGATTTTTTCTCTCGAAAATTATCCATTTTCAATAACTTATATCACACAAACCGTTGGAAGTACGACAAATTTGTATAAAATAAATTTTTCAGAAAATTTAGTTAGTTTTAGTTTTTTATTTAAAACATATTTATCTAGAATCTACCGTTTTCGAAATAAAATCGAAAAACCCCAAAATGGGAGCTTCCTCTCTACTCCCTACCGTATGCTCCCCATGGGCGGGGTCTTTTAGTATGTTGATCTTTTAGCTATCCTAACGAAACCCTGAATAAAAAAACCATCGCATATTTCATGCACTCTAAACCCCTCATTTCAGCACTCATTGACTGGACTTAAAGCTGTTGGAAGGCTGTTATCAGATATTATGATTTAATTTAAAGCATTTACAAATAATTGACTTCTTTACTTCTTTAGCCAGAATAAGAGTTAAAATTTCCAAATATGTCATTCTTGCACTGTCCATCTTTGTTTGATGAACTATTAGCTATCCACTTAACTTCTTTTTTTATTGCAAGATTCTTTTATAGCTGTAAGATTCCGGAATTTCTTGTTTGGCAACTACTTTATTAAAAAATATAAAATAATACTTATAACTTATCCAACCCATGTTAAGTAAAAAAAATCAGTACATACTGCCCTAAAATTACCGACGAACAGATATAAATGCTATATGCTTGTGACTATATTACTAACACTTATGGGAACTTATACTTTAATAAATAAATGTTCGAAATACCAATATCTTCATATATACAATAAGAAGAAAGGACTAATAATTAGATAGAAGACATTCTGGCAGCAAATAAAATTTATTTGTGTCCAGGAAAAGCTGGAATCGCTTGTAAAATATATATTTAACTTGGGGATCCACCAAACCATCGAATTCTTCCCGCATCCAATCACTCCAATCCATAATCCTTCGATAAATCCTTACTGCTTCTTACTTTGTCACAAACTAATTGATCCTCATTGACCTTAATATGATAATATTCAAAACCGTTGAGTGAGAAAAAAAGTACTAAAACATAAATAGTAAAATTCTATTTGAATATTATAAAAAAACATGATGCTCTATAAAAAAAAAAAGTTACAAATCGTTCTAAAACTTGGCATATTTCTCAAATTATATATTCAATTTTTCATTTGTTTTTAGATATTATACTAACCCCAAGATACTAAAATTAATATATTAGTATCAAAACAAAGCATCAAACAAGATGGGCTAACCAAACAGCGAGGCAGGGAGTGTTAGGAGGGCTGCCCGGAGGCTGCACTAACACACATTACCCGGTAAGCTGATTATGTCGAAGCTGAAGTCTCTCTGTTACACAAGAGGTAATCCTGCCTGCCTGGCAAAACATTCCAAGCAGCTAATGGTCTATCCAATGGCTTCCAGCATCCGTCCAAGGGAGCAATCCAAATGGCAGATTGTTTGCTTTAAATTAGCTTCTGCTCTAGGGGCATTAGGCAAGTGCGTACCTTCTCACACCTTGTCACTTCCCATCGCTTTCTAGGGAGTGTTTAGACAACTAAGACCATAAATTCGTATGAGTATGTGATATATAAACTAATTCACACCATGAAACTCTTATTTTCGAGTGTCTTCCAAGAACTTTTGAATTTAATAGATAACACAACTAAATATGAAAATTAAATTTATCAACAACTATATCGGATATAGTGTCGGTAACGAAAGGTAAAAAGAAAAATATGTATATTTCTTTTTATGGAATAGTTGATCACTTGATACTAGCTCACGATCAAGGTACGTGGAGAGAGAGAAGCGCTGGGATCTCCTAGAGGCCTGCTTAATCCCTCACATATTGGGGATGAACTATCTTGGAAGTTTTCAGCTTGAGTGTAAATATTGTAAACATGTATGAATGTGTCTGTGTGTGTGTGTGTATACAGGGTGTATCGCAAGTAGATGACAATAAGCAAGATGGAGAAACTAGATACAAAATGTAGTTAAACAACGCAAACCGCATGTTTCTATCTCATTCCGTCCCAGAAATATGCCGTTCCAAAGGTTATTTCGAGAAAACAGTGGTTTTGTAGGAAAACCTCTGCTTTCATGCATTTTTTTTTCAACGTTCCATCAAAGTTTTGAAATCAGCATTAAATTTTTTTTAAGTCTTATGCACTTTCAATCTTCACAAATATCTTTTTAAACTGCAATAATATATCAAAAAATAAAAATTTTAAAAACGTTTTGTTAGCGACAAACTTTTGAGGATCACTACTCTTCCAAAAACAAACCCTTATGCGGACATAATCCATGAGAAATAAACAAGAACTTACCTCATGTCGGACGTTCCTCACGTTCTTTTAGGTTTCAACTCTCCCCTAGTAGGTTTCTTTGTAATTTACATAAAAAATATATTAAATTTATTGAAGATAAAACCACACAAAATAACCATGACATCAGTTATTTTTCCCTTCCCATTCCAATTGCAATACGGAATTGAGAGATAATTGCGGTTCTGAGTACACCGTTAGAAAGGTAATTAAATTTCACAACTTTTGTGAGATTCGGCAGCTTGCACTCTTTTTTTTTGGAAGAGTAGTGATCCTCAAAAGTTTGTCACTAACAAAACGTTTTAAATTTTTTTTTTTTTTTTTATATATATTATTGCGGTTTAAAAAGATACTTGTGAAGATTGAAAGTGCATAAGACTTAAAGAAAATGTAATGCTGATTTCAAAACTGTGATGGAACGTTGAAAAAAAAAAATGCCTGAAAGCAGAGAACATTGAGGTTTTCCTACAAAAACCACTGTTTTCTCGAAATAACCCTTGGAACGGCATATGTTTGGAACATAATTAGATAGAAACATGCGGTTTGCGTTGTTAAACTATATTTTTATCTAGATTCTCCATCTTGCTTATTGTCATCAACTTGCGATATACCCTCTCTAATGTTTATGTATATAAATTCGAGTAGGTATATAGATAGATATATTGATCATCATTTTATATTATACCATATATATTTTTCCTTATAAATATAGTTTTATTATTATTTCCTTAGGGATAAGTGTGTACTTTGTTGCACTCTATATTAATTTTCATTCAGGCTTCTGTTATGGTTTTCTGTTGAATATGCTCTATTGAAAATTACATATAACCTCTATTTTTTCTTTAACCGTGAGAATAGCAATTGAGTCCATCAATCCATTTTATTGAATTATATAAACTCTCCCAATCCAATAACGCATTGGTCTTGTACTAGTAGGTGCTCTCAATATAGCTCTTTGTTATATGGTTCCCAAAACATTATTCTTTCATACAAATCTCCTTCATCATCATTACTCCTTACGTTATCAACCACCTCATCAGGTATTTTCTTCATTTCCAACCTTTTTCTCCATTCATAATAATTAATATGTTTCTTAAATATTACAAAAAACTCTCATTTTCATTTTTTTGCTGACGAACTAAAATTTATCAGGCGTCTAGTGAGGTTCAAAATTGATAGCATCAACCAAAAAATAGTGTAGAAATAGATGGGATTTAAATCACTGAAATAAAACAAAAAATGTTATTTGTAAGAAATCCTAAAATAATAAATTCAAAATAGGGAAATTGGGATCATAAAAAAAGAAAAACTACGTGTTTTTTTTCGAGTGGAATTTAAAAAATATATTTTTAAAAACTGTTTTATTTTTTATTAAATTTTAGACAAAATTTGGAAACATAATAAATATTTTGAATAGACTCTCAGTGTGACTTTATATCCAGGGTTTTTTCCAGTCTCCAGTTGGTCGAAAGTTCGTCATTTCGATGAAGTTAATTTTACAAATTTCCCAGTATTTCTCCTCGTTACCATTCTATTCCAGTCTGACATTTTGCAGGATTCAAATTGCACAGGATTAGATCATACCTGTCGGTATATTTGCACAATTTTCATTCTTTATAGGTCTCATTGTACTGTACGTTATTAATTGGGTTGCAAGCTGGACTTACATTTTACACTTAAAATAAAAAGAATATATTCATAAAATAGTTGTAATGTAAGTCATTTATATTTCAACTCTATGAATGCCCGATACTTAGCAATGGATATATATATATATATATATATATTGCTATGTTTAAAGGTGAAAAAATCTAAGTTCATGATCGCCTATGTTTTGTTAAAATAGATATTAATGTTTTTCAATTGTCATTATTTTTTCTTAATCTTTTTTTAAAAACCAAATTTTTTTGGCGACATGTAGTTTTGCTATTTTGTAATTTTTTTTTTTTCCTACAGTTGCACACATTAGATTATAATTGAAAAAAAAAAATTCTGCTTTACTATTTCAATCTATAAATAATTTCTTGAAATTTGAGCGTACATTCCTAATGATTCACATACAAAAGATTTTTTAAAAGCATTCCAAATTGTTCAAGATTTCAGCACTATCGCGCTGTGTACTTTACCGTACTTGATATATTATAACCCACCTGAGTTTTAATGTATGTACATAAATCAACATTAAGGCCAATAGCAATAGGGATGATAAATTCATCCATTTATACTATAAATTTCAATTGAGTCAATATGAAATTGGTGAAACACATTGTTGCCGAAACGAAAGAAGCACGTCATCCAGAGGTACACTAACGATAACCAACATCACCACTGGTCGGTGCCGAGGAGACAGCAAGAGGCAGAGGTCGGAGCTGATTGCAGTGAAACAAATATTTATCCAGCATCCAGAGAATACAGATGATCTCCTGGGTAGCTGGTTCGACTGCATAGAGGTCCCGTCATGGATGTCTTATTCTTCTGCTCACTGAATCCGTCAACAGGGCGTTAAAATATGTTTCTGATGCATTACAAAATGTACATTTGCGAAACACTTTAACATAAATCGTATCCAGTTAAGAGATGCGAAAATCACTCACGCAAAAGTCTCACTTAAATATCAAAAAGCATTCCAAATTTTTATTTCCTTGGATTTTTATCTTCTTAGAAATGTTGTTAAATCAAATTTTCTGTTCTGAAATCACCACCTTACCTTCCCACTCCATTCCTGATAATCCTCCGAGGCGTCTGAAACGAAGATGGCCTAGAGACCTTCTAGTGTAGAAGTTTTAATAAAGTGCTACTGATAAGTAGTTCTTTCCAAGTTTTAACATGTTATTATAATCGTTGTCAATACATATACTTGATGTATATATTCTGTACAGGTGTAAATTTCAATAAATGTATAAAATATATACATGTATGCATAGCCTACTAATATACGACATAACATTATAACATTATATATTTTCTTTGGAGAAGGATAAAATCAGAGTTGATCTTTATCACACAATTTATTAATTCAATTTTTGTTTTTATTAATTTTATTATACTCTAAGGAATTTCTGTTATATATTTAAATCCTTCTAGTTACAGGACATGTCAGTAAATAATTTCCAGTTCCTCCTCGTTGTTTAACAATGACTGTGATTCAATGCGGAGTCAATTAATATGGATTGCCTTTTACAGCTCCCTTAATGCAAGTCCATGAAAACACACGGCACTTTTTCCAGCGGAGAATTTGTTTACCGTGGCTCTTTTATAAATAGAGCGGTAAACGGTTGGAATTACGGGGGTTGTTTTTATCAATTAGTGATCGCTAATGGCCGAGGGAGAGTTTTAAAAAGGACAGTTCCCAATTAGTCAGATCGCCTCTGGAAACTCGATTAGCCCTGCGTTCGGTTCTCTTCTGCCCGATGGAAAATATGTCAATTGTCCAAGCGGTTATTTTTCCGGGAGCTGGAGGGAAAACAGCAATGTTTGGACAGACTGATGGCCGCGGAAATCCCTGTAGCCGTGGAGGGTCAGAAAACAAAACCGACAGGAAAAAATCCCGCTTTTCAAATATCGTCCCATCTCTTTCTTAATTGTTTATCTTGATGAATTTAGGCATGATGCGGGGATCGGGACTTTCATATTTTCGTTTTCAAAAAGAATTTAAAACATATGCGGATTGTTATATACTTATTCAAATAGTCAATTACAGTTTATACAAATAGTTAGTTCACCCTGGTGGGTTTTTGTGATTGTATAGATGGCATTGAATTAAAAATACACAAATAAAAAGATTTAAAATTCGCACTATTTAACAGGATTAAAAATTAATAATGTGCAGTAAAGTGCTTTAACTTCCAAACAGTAAAGGTTTTGAGGCTTCTCATCATGAACGTCGTTATAATTTTTTTTTTGGATATGAAGATGTCAATACTCTCTTAACTTGAGACAACGTCCCCAGTTTGGAACCTCGGTTATTATTATTTTACATTTATTTAAAGATTCTTTCATTGATGATCGTTTATTTCAATTTGTTTAGTTTAATTTCGTTCTGAACGGTAATTGAGTTCTATTGTTTTATTCTAAATCAGAATATGTAAAATCATCAGAACCTAAAACTAAGGTAATAATAGAATAATAACGATAATATATTTAAGATAGTTTTTAAATGAAAAGATTATTTTACTTAGAGAAATTATTGTGTTATGCTCTCATAGAAAATATCAGGAAACATAAGGTTCTCCCAAGAGTTATAAATCCAAGCCCAGTTGCAACATAAAGAAATTAACAGTATTGTATTATGATATCATTTAAAGGTGATTTAATAAAAAATATAATATAAGTACAGAATGAGGTAAACATCGTATTCACACATCCATTCTAGGGGGCTCCGAAACAAACCCCCCTGCTTTATAAAGAGCTATGCAGGATTTCAGGACATCCCAACGCAACTCTACCGCATTATACTGAGGGACTGAAAAAAGGAAGTTGGCTATTGTAAGAACTTCTATATATATTTAAGAAAGGATTCGGCGTCACTTTCGTTTTCTTGCCAAAAGAGTTCAAATATGTACAAATGTGTGAAACTGGAATTGGAATGATTAAAATAGTTTTCATGGAATTACTTAAACTTCAAAGATGCAAGGAATATTGAAAATAGTAGATGTTTTCTTGTGGATGACTTAATATGAAGTACTATTTAACTTCCTATTTACCAGGCTATTACATTGAAGCTCTATATTTCGATAAAGATCAAATTTTAAAGTAAGTTTAGCCAATATAAATAATAGAAAATTTAGGGGTCGAGATACTAACTCCAACCTCCTGACAAATGTGTTGGACAATGACCAAAAGGACAAAAAATTAAAGGATTAAATGGGAAGAGAGAGTATACTTTTAAAAATCAATTAAATCAGTTTTCAAAAGGACGTGTACTGTATCGATTATGTTACCTACCAGCTCTTTCATTGTACTTATAAGATGGTTCCATGTCTCCTAATGCCAAGTCTTTCAGTAATGATCTCATCTTTTCGGTCTCTGACTACTCATAAAATTTTACAAATCTCTCTTTCAGAGTCGTGTATTTGTTTTGCTCAGGAGTTATTACAATATTTCTTAAGAGGTGTAAAACGTCATTATCCAGTCAGCCAGTGCAAATTGTCCTTCAATTCAAGCAAACATATATTTACGTCTTTAGGTCAAAAAGGGAGAATTTTAACACTAAAGTGAAATACCTGTGATATTGTGGCTTCTGATGTTAGTTTACTACTTTTGCGTTCTACCCCGTTCTTTTCGCTGCCTCCGTTCATTCTGTACCTATCGTTTCTAACGATTCTTTACTGTATGTATTGATAAAATAACTACACTTTTATGTATATTTATGTACATCACACAAAAATAACATTCCTAGTGGTTTATATATAGTTAATAAAATCGAAACAGTACAGACGAAAATTACTTTGTCGGGAAGGAATGAAAAATCTCTAGATCTGACTGATCTGGAACCAGTATCCTTCAGTGGCTTTTGAGTGAATTATTTTCTCAAAAAATATTCTCTCAGCACAGATAATCGTTAACCTCTACTCAATATTTAAAATCCATAAAATAATTCTTAATGCTCCAGAAATGACGAAGTTTCACCAAACTGCTTATTGTTTTGCGGGGAAAAACACTGTAGTCCAGTGCTAATTTGTTTGTGACAAGCAAATTGAAAGGTCACAAGAAAAAACCACGGCAGTCCAACCCAGCCAGTAAATGGGAATAAGGATAGTATTCTTCAGTCATAGGTCTTTCCTTAAAAAGTTAAATTTCGTGAAAGGAAATCCGAATATTCAAGATACAAAAACGGTTATCCTTACTGATCACTGGATTATTACTTGTATGATTATTAAAATGCATTAAGATCTAATAACTCTTATTAGGAATGGTAACTTAGATAGAATAACGGGACTGACAGAGGATTAACTGTTTGGTATCTCGCGAAATATCTGTGGGTAGTAGATTATGTAAAGGCAGATTGAGGAGTTGGGCTTAGCGATGGGACTGAGATGGCAAACTAATTGACAAGGTAATGGTCACCTTCCTGGGTTTTGTTCTGTTTGTTGTGTCATCTCGTTTAACAGCTCCCCCTGGCGAACAATCACGCCTTCCTTATCTGTGTCTTGTCACGCTTCCATCATCGCACGGTCCTTACCAACTTGGGTTAATTGTCCTCCAATATGTCGCCGGTCACTTGGTGAAAGCTGGGCTCATGAAGGAACTCTATACGTTCTAATTTCATTTCCGGCCATTTTTAGGACTGACTAAAATCATTTTTCATAGTTAATAGCATAAATGCAGCATTTTGTATTTCCAGGTGGTAGAAGGGAAATATTTATAAAATTTAAATAATAATGGGCACCAAAACCTTACTATAAAACAATGATTTGTGGTTATGTTATGTTTTAGAACTTTATATTTGCTTTAGTAGGTTGTAGTAGTTTACCAACTGATTATCAAACGATTAATTCGAAGATCATTAATACTCCTACTTAAAATTACAATCCAGGAGGACACGTTTTCCCTCCCCGGTAACCATTTTGGATTTTAGATCTTTCAGCCAGTTGCTAAAATTATCAGGAGATAGGAGATAGTCAATCAACCCCTACCCTTCGATGGTTTTTACACTGTTGGTCCAATATTTTGCTACCTGTAAGTATTTTTAGGATATGGAAAAAACTCAATAACCAATTAAGTACCTAATTATAAATATTGAATAGAGTTATTTTATATGCTTCCTAAAATACATCTTTGTCATCATTTCCCCAATAGTATGCCTAATTGGTTAGTGAATTTACGTTTCAGTAGCTTCAGAAAAAGGTTGTTTTTTTTTCACAACTTTTCAGAAAATTAATAGTGCCATATCTCATGTTGGTTTGATTGTTTATTCTAGGTTAATCTCTATGTGGAAAAGGGGTTAGATATCAAGCTGCGAGTTTTTCTTCTAGCATTTCCGCTTACCAACACAATTGATCTATTAATTTGGGTTATTTGCTGGGCTTCACAATGGGGGCTGCATGAATTACAATTCGGCTTCACAATTATCACAACTAATTGCTACGCAGCCTTAAAGTTTTATCTTCATCATGATAATGAAGAAATTTCACTCGTAATGTAGGTGTTTTATGAAGGATGTCTTCCATCTTAAGGAAACTTAAAAATGAAATAGTATGTCGAAACATTTTTAATACTTGACCATATTTAGTCTTAGGAAAATAGTTGAGAAGATGATAAAAGGTGATTTGGAACAAGCTGAAGCTGGATGATAGATAGCGAAGGAAAAATAATAGAAAAATACTTTGTACTTGACCCAAATCATATTTAAATACCTAAGCCACATCTATCACTTTGGACTTAATGAGAGCTCACGCCAAACCATATACAGCCA
Organism: Euschistus heros; assembly: GCA_003667255.2. Taxonomy (NCBI): domain Eukaryota; kingdom Metazoa; phylum Arthropoda; class Insecta; order Hemiptera; family Pentatomidae; genus Euschistus; species Euschistus heros. Next base: position 131,973 of record RCWM02000086.1, on the reverse strand, counting down.
GGATGAGCAAAAATTACAGGTGACAGACTGGTTTATGCAGATTGGCTGCAGTAAGAGGTGAGCGGTGAGGACCAGCTGGCTAGCTCCTGATGACTCTGTTATCCATCTTGTAGCAGTCAAAGGAGCCGCCCCCTCCTGATGGGCCATGAGACCCCTCATCCCAGGTAGTTAGTAACAGGACCCCCCGCGAATCCCATCTCTCCTCTCCTTCCTACACCAGGGTCATCAGCCTCGATTAGTTCCTCTTAGCCAGCAATATTCAATAACATATTGCACTACAGCCAGTTTGAAGTCAAATCATCATTAGCTTCCCAATTTGCTGGAGAGGAATATACTTCGTTGGGTATTTGGGAGAAATAAAGCTCTCTCTACACGTTTTCACCGCCTTTTCAAAACTGAAGAACAGCTCTCACAACTTTATTTTTAAGTCAAAGAGAAACTAGGAGCTTAATGAATCCATTAATCGTGAATGATGTGTGCTACTCCATTTCATAAAGGCCAAACGCATAATTCAGCAATTAGAGCAAAATATTATAGAGCGACATGTACCTCTGGGTCACAGAGCGTTTCTTGGAAGAAATGGGTTAGAAGGTAGATTGTATATGTATAGATTGTATGGATATATCATCATATCAAATGCGTATTGCCCTTCACTAAGGAATATATTAATATTTTTGTGAGTAAAAGCTCTTAAAAAAATAAGTGGAGAATCTAATAGATCGGTTTGGAAATATTATAAGAATATGAGTCGTTTATGTGCCCTTTTGTTTCAAATTTTACAAGACAAAAATTACAAAATACCAATTTTTGGACAGACGAAAAAATCGCACTTTAAACCCATCTTCAGTATGATCTTCAAACCATCATTGCTCGTGCGTGTAAAACCTTGCTTTAAGTGAGTAAAATTATTACTTTACACACTAGTCAAATGAATAACTATTATAGCTAATCCTCGTCATCGGAATCGTTCAGCCTATCGTTTTTTAAAAATCTAACTTGCAGCTGATATGTAAAAACATTTTAAACCAGGAATACACTTATGACGACCCAACAATCTAATTTGTCATTTCGGTCAAAATACAAAAAAAATGAACCAAAATAAACAGATAACAATAAATTAAAAAAAAGAAAAAATACAGATGAGATTTAACCTGAGGACTCGGTAAGGATTGCTTCCTCCTTGCTAATCAATACGACAAAAGGTTTGCGGCTCGGCTGACCCACATTCTCTTCGGATTCACTCTACCTCAAGATGTTTTCTTATGATGTTTCCTCTGTCTCCTTCCTCATTCTTGGTCCAATCATGAGATTTTAACATAAAACCAATTCTGATAAGTTTGAAAATCAAACATTATTTTAATCCAAACCTTTGGTTACTCTTATTATTATGAAAAAAATAATTGATGTTTATGAGCAAAATAATCGACTCGTTCCTCAACCAATTTTTAAATGCGATGGTTGTTCACATTTTCTGAGAATAGGATGGATTTCTTTCTCTGAATTTCTTAAAATAAAAATTGATTAGAAAATCTAGAGATGTTCATTTTTAATCTTCATATATCGTTTCATATCTGGAGGAGTATTATTAAAGAATTGGACAAGTAAATAAAAATGTTTTTGGATGACAGCATTGTATTTGTTGTGTATGAACAGTAGGTAGGTTTTGATTTGAAATGATTTATGATATGCTAACAAGTTCGCAAATTTATTATTGTTTTATTTTATAACTCAAGAATCCGTTTATTAAATAAAAAAATATATATATAAAAATAGAGTGGGAGAACAATATTCATCACAAGTTGAAATATGTTTTGTTATATTAACGTTTTTAAATATTAAAGTGTTCAAATAAATTTTTAAATGTAAAAAATATTTCTGTTCCAAACAGAAAAAATATAAATTTATTTGACCGTTTTAAAAAAATATTTTTACTAAGTGTTTTCCATTATAGTCACCATCTTTTATTATGTCATTTGGATTCGTAAAGCTGAATTGATTTTTTGTTTCCTTCAACTTGTTAAAGAAAAAAAAAAGAAAAAAAAATTGATTAGAAAATCTATCAATCTCTAGTTAATTATTAAGGTTCATGATCGCTTGATACCACGAGGATAATAAAAAGTATTGGACGAGTAAATAAGAATAATTTAGGTGGACAGCACTTTTTGATTTGAAAAGATGTATGATGATTTAACAATTTCACAAAGTTATAATTGTTTTTTATTTTCAGAATTCATTTAGTAGCTGAAAGATACATATTATACATGTACAAAAAAAACAGAGTTGAAGAAAAACATTCCTCACAAATTTAAAACATTTTGCTTATCTTTATGTTTTCCATCATTTAAGTTTTGAAAAATATTTTAAAAATTTCAAATACTTCTGTTTCAAACAGAAAAAAAAAAATTATTTGAACTTTTTTACCCAACGTTTTTACATAAGGTTAATTAAGTAAATAATTAAACATTCCAGATAGACGCTATGTTTTATTTAAATATATGTTCTCAGGACTGGTTAAATACCTTTGTTGAATGTTTTGATATTAACTATTTCGCTGCTCAGCATTTTGAAATGTTCGGTTCAGATAGGTTAGAAATGATTGCTGCTATTATTCGTCTAGAAGACAATGTCATATTTATTCAATGGACGAACTTAAAGCTACTGATAATCTTAATTGATAGACCTTGTCGGGTGCAATCAACATCGCCAAATTGCAGTTTTGATGTTCTTCCGTTTTAAATGTTAAAAATCGTTAAATTCTGTAAGATTAAAAAAAAAAAATTATAGTATCCTTCAGAACGAAAACTAATAGATATGTTGCTAAGGATATCCTTCCGCCACCTTAAAATAGTATCAATTAAGACGAAAACTAATAAAATTGTCAAATCCTAAAAGATTTCAATCTAGTATCCTTAAGGACCTTGACAATCTCAAGTCGAATTTCTGTCCTGACAGATTTTACTGAAGCCAAAATTTATGATTTGTGCGAACCTCAAAACTGCGTTTACGTGCTCCAATTTAACTGCACAAATTGGCTTGCACAAGTCAATTTGCGCAAATGGCTTGAGTGTGTAAACCGGCCTTTACGTTTGTCCGCTGATTAAATGTGCTATTGTCTCCTAGACTAAGTATATTATGATCGCTTTTTCCATAAAATAGCTAAGACAGACGAGTTTTCAATGTATTATTATATCTGCTTTATTTTTCTTTAATGATATACTGTTTTATATTGAGCATTGTTATGAAGAAAAACAACGGCTTGTATTCCCGGCCCGCAGACCTCCATTGTACCGGTAGGTGGAGCACTAAGCCCCGAACCGTCGAGCCGAGCGGTAGATAAATAACGACAGTAGCCACTAGAGCCAATGAAGGGAAGACAGTGGCCATTAGCTTTAGATAGTGAGTAAATTGTTATTCATGACAACAGGGCTCTAGTGTGTGGGGAAGATTGGAGTGCGCTGCAAGTAGCGGTCCTGTTTGCCCACTGCCCGCTGGCACAACACCACAACTCTTGTTTTCTCTCTCCCATCTGCCCTCTGTCCTCGTTCTCTTCTCCCTCTTTATCTCCCTCCCTATCGCTCTTTTCATCGCTCTCTCTTGGCCTTGTCCCAAGCGTCCTTAAATTGTGAATCTGAGTCCCATGGTACATGGATGAAAGTACATAACATCCTTAGTGCGGGTACACACCTATAGGAATAACTTTAACTGTCAGGTAAAACTGAGAATGTAGATGATCAAAAACAGTTATTGTTATAATATAAGTGTGACAGTTATTCTAATTATGCCGTTATATATGAAATGTCCGTTTTCAGAGGAAGGTTATTTAGTAAAACGACAGTTATTATTGAAAATTGTAAGCACAATAATTTAAGTTTAACTACTAGAATTGAAGATTAAAGAATACCTAACTTACATACCATTTTCGTGTTAAACCTATGTTAAAATACAATGATGTAATATTACATATGTTTTTCATAAAATTTATTTTATCACTATCATTATTTTTCCCTATTTGAAAATTAGGGTAAAATAAATAAATAAAATTAAATAAAATATTAACAGGTCATTACTTGACACCTCAAAGCTCAATTAATGAGACTGACGTTGAAGGGAGCCAGTTGCCCTTTGATGGCTGATTGAGATCCAGCCCCCAAATTAAAGGGGGGGGGGTGTCACTGGTGCTTCCGCGCAAAGATATTGTTCTCCTGTGATTAGTCTCATTATCTGTCCCTAACCTTTTGAGTACGAACTGATCCCACGATGGATAAGAATCCTTGCATTAGGAAACTAGTTGTTAAATTGCTTTTGGAGGAAATCCAGAAAGCTCCGAAATAGCTTACTATGTTGTTAAAAAAGGCCTTGTGCATGAACACGACCTTTATTCCTACTTTCATAATTTTTTTTCTCTCTAAGTTTTTTTATTTTTATTCACACCCGTTATTAAAGTAACAATAAATGAATTTGCCCAATGTTTAATTATGCAGGCATTAAAGAAGTGAGGGAGAGTAGCACTCAACAGTACCTCCTTCTGAAATGGATTAAAAAAAAGTTATTTGAGCAAATCTCTCATCCTTCTTTACAGCTTTCTGATAGTATATACAGGTATGTCAGTCGTGGCCATATCATATGTGTATTTTTATATGTTGGTTTACAATAGGGTAAATCTGAATGAAGTGTGTGGTTTGAAACGCACCAAGGTGATTTCATGATCAGTCCAAGTATTTTTGATTGAAATATATGTTCCATGTATTTGTGTGGTGTATGTTCATATTGCTTTTAGTAAGTAGTAAGTAATATGCATTAGTCGCTGTCGGAGATTATCCACAAGAGTTTCTAAATAGTCTCTGTGTTTCTGGATTACCAGTTTATACACTGAAATTAAAAATTGGATGTCTAATTATTTTTAAACACCTAATCAGAGCAATTTTAACCAGGTTAGAAATTACTGCTATGCTTGAAAATATAGTTAAAGAAATAATACTAAAATGCATATTTCAATACATTTAACAAATAAAACTTCAATTTGTTAAAAGTGACAGTAACTTCTTTCCTTACTAACGACTCGGATGCTAGTTTTAAATATACTGTTACATCTAAAGAAACGAAAGTATAATTTTTTATAGTTCTCTTGTTGTCTTTTTATGAATATTTATTCATTAATTTAGTTTTAAAGAAGGGGGAGAGGTTATATACTTTTTTTTTATTATCTTCAAGGAACATTTTTTTAACAGTTCTAGCAACTTCTTTCCCACAAAATCCTCTTTATACCATTATTTCTAGATTTTTTTTTTTTTTTTTTTTTTTTTTTTTTGCATATAGATTCTTTGTACCTCTATCAATTTTCATAAATATTTTAGTTTTAATCAATATTATTTATTTAGTTTTGAAAGGATGTTATTTATTTTCCTACTAATATTACCTAAAATAACCGTTATTTATAGTCGAAGTTAAAATTTCTCAAACTATTGAAGATTTGTCATGTTACAGCGTCGAGTTTCCTAAGACTGACAGACAGAGAGTGGTATTAGTAGCAAGGGCAGGTGAGACGGTGATAAAATCTGGGCGGGCGGTCGCCATGGCAACCCAAGGAGGGAAATGAGAGCTAGAACAACTGCCTCCCGGGCCACAATTTCCTAAATCAATCCTCCACCTCCAGCCACCGCACAGCAGCCACCAGATCTCAGTCGGCGACCTTGAGTAAGTCGTCTATGGATCACAGGAGGAAAATAATTCTAACATAGCGATGCTGAAGAAACAACTGATTCAATTTTAAAACAATAAATAAATAATCATTATTGAAATTAAAATAAATCTGTTGAACGGTCTACACTGGAGCTAAAGTGGGAAAAAACTAATAATTAATGCCTTTATAGAGTATCCTTGAAGTTGTACTATTCTTTTTAGAATTTTTTTTTTTTTTTTTTTTTTGTATTTTTTGTATAAAATTGAATAATAAATAAAAATAAGTACAGAATCACACAATATGTACTACAAAAAAAAAAAAAAAAAAAAAAAAAAAATAAATAAACAAAGTACCTCAAACTATACAATACATAAAGTGAAATAAAAATAAATAAATTAAAAAAAAAAAAATAAAAAAAAATAAATAAATAAATAAAAATAATAATAAAAAAAAGAGAAAAGAAAAAAAAAATTTTAAATTAAAATTAAATTAAATCTTAAAAATACATTCATACTTTATTTACAATATATATACATCTGAGGGATCCCCCCGACCCGCCTTGTACCTCCACTTATGGAGGAACAAGTCAGGCCCCAAGAGATTCCAGCGCTTCTCTCTCAGCTGCGTCACTAGTATAAGATAACACCAGTAGAGGCTGAGTGAGAGCGCTAAACTACAATCACTCAGAGCATGAGTGGAGAAGCTGGCCATTGCCAGGACTCCATGTCGAACTTTATAATAGATCACGAGGCAACTGCCTTTTTAACCTGCGAGGAGGATTATAGGGGTGAGTGAAGCTGGATAGGGATTGTGCTAATGGATTAGGATGCTGCGTAAGTTTTTGATGAAATTTTGAAAATTTGCCAGTATGGATTCTAGGACGAAAGGTATATTAAGATCGTTATGTAAGGTTTTGTTTGAGACATAATATGGGGCGTTGGTTATGGTTCTCAGGAATTTGGATTGAAAGGATTGGATACGTTTGATGTTCGAGTGTTTTGCTGTTCCTCGAATTTCTAGTCCGTAGGTCCAGATAGGCTTTAGGATTGTCTTGTAAATTAAAAGCTTGTTGTCTATTGTAAGTTTTGAAGTTTTGCATAGTATGGGGTATAGTTGGCCGAATCTTCTCTTAAGTTCTTGTCTTTTAAGTCTAGTATGTGGGTTCCAAGTGGGTCTTTTGTCCAAGATGAAACCAAGATATCGCACTGTATCAGATCTGGGTAATGGGATCTTATTGAATAGGGCAGTTGGGCAGGAACTACGACGTAGAGTAAAAGTCACGTGGGTGCATTTGGATTCATTGACTTTTATTCTCCATCTGTTGCACCATAGTTGATTTTGTAGGTTAGAAGAGGCTATTTTGGGATCATTATGTGATGATAGTATCGCTGTATCATCAGCGAAGGTTGCAAGGAACGTGCCAGGAGTGGTAGGAACGTCAGCTGTGAAGAGGATGTAAAGGACAGGACCCAAAACGCTGCCTTGAGGAACTCCGGCTCGGATAGGATAGCAGTCGGAAAATTCAGACCCGCATCGGACTCGGAAGGAGCGATTTGTAAGATAGGAATGAAGGATGAGATAGAGGGTTTGTGGTAGTAGGTTCTTAATTTTAAAAAGCAGTCCGGTGTGCCAAACCCGGTCAAAAGCTTGAGCAATGTCCAGAAAGGCACCCGAGCAGTATTTCTTTCTTTCCAGAGCAGAGGACACATGGTCAACAAGACGGAGGCCTTGTTGAACTGTTGAGTGCTTTGGACGGAATCCAAATTGATAGGAGGGGAAACTGGATGTATCAAGTATGGATAGGATTGTACTATTCTGAAGTGAAAAAAAATAACACATTTTTTTAGTTGTGATAAAATAATTTATTGCCTAAATTTTGGAAAACCCTTTAAACAGAACCATAAGGTTTATAGGTACGTTATTGTATAACGTAAAAGTAGCCAGAATCGTAACTGCTTAAAAATTTCAATGTTAAAAGTTTTATTTTTCAATCTTGTAAATCTATTTTATCATGATTTCATTTGAACTTTTAAAAAATTCAAATTGAAGTACAGGTATCTGAAAAACAGAATTATCAGTATAAATTTTGGCCTCTCCTATATATTATTGTAGGTATCCCCTTTATTCAGGGGATGAATTTATTTGTTATATTTCGTTCTATGAGAGCTATATTTTGGACATGTAATTTTTTATTTTTTTTTTTTATGTATAGGATATGTATATTGTTTGCTGCTTAAATGTATGTTTTTAATTTTTTGTTCTATATATTATTTGTATATATGTATAAGATTCAGATGGAATATATATACCGTAAATCAATAAATATAAGTAATATCCAGCAAGAATAGCCCTCAACAAGTACCTATTTTGAATATACAATTCACATAATTTTATTTCATGGGGCTGAAATAATAAAGCATGCGATCCTTTCTATAGGTTCATGAGCGAAAAATAACAAATAAATTATTCCCCTGAACAAATACGGCCGAATCCGGGATTAAAAATAATAACTCAATTTCACAGATACCCAAACTTCAATTTAAACCCATTCAGACAACCTAGTTCGATAGCATTTTTTTAAATGATCAAATGAAATGAATTTAACCATAAATGAAGCCATTCTATTTATTGCGGTTTCATACGATTAGGCACCTCATGAAACGTATAATTTCAAAACGTCATGTTTCAAAAGGTCATGACTCCTTTACATGATAATAGGTTTTTAGCCTTTTTGTCTTACTGCTCGGCATTACTTAAAGGGATTAGAACTATTTAAACGGTTTCCTACAACGTGAAATTTATTTATATAACCAGCATCCGCAATACTAGCCTAATAGTTACAACCTCATCTGCTGTTTACTATTAGTTAGGTTTTTTATTGTACACATAGATCTGTACATAGGATGATCAAACTAAAGCAAAACAATCCACTAATTAAAATAAAGAAATGGCAAAAGCTACAAATTTCGACAAAGTAGTTTTCTAAAAAATTAATTTTTAGCATTTATGTTTGTCTATCAATATTTCTAGATCAATTGAAATGAGCTCTAGGTCAAATTGTTGGTTTTTTACTGTTATTATTGTTATAACCCTGCGCTTTATGATAAAAATATACTTTCAATAATTAAATATCTCCGTACTTTTAATAGTTTCTTTTGTTTTGTAAATTATCAAATTTATCAAACTAATTGCTTTGATATCACGATGTTTTTTGTTTTTTTTATTTAGGATAAAATGTAGAAAATTTGGTAATCAAAAATAGAAAAATAAGTAATAGTATATAGTATATAGTAATTTATCTCACTTTAAAGACGCTCTGATTTCCATATTTTTTTAAAAATATAAAGAAAGCATGGAAATAATTTAACGAAATGGTTTTAAAATCTCCGCTCATAGTTTAACAATATTAAGGATGAATATTTGAATATGAATTTACTTAAATGATATGTTAACATTAAATTAAAGTAAATCATACTAGGGTAGAAAACATTACATATAAAATAATACTAATGTGTTATTCAGGGCCAGCAAAAACAGATCCCTTACTCTTCCCCCCCCTCCTAACATCATCCACAAAATACAATTTCTTTCTTTACTAATAAACTAGAATGTTTGATTAATTTCCTAATTTCCTAATTCCTAATTTCCTTTCTTTACTAATAAACTAGAATGTTTGATTAATTTCCTAATGCGATAAATCGCCATAGAATCGATTATATAAGGTAACATTTTTAGGAGGTCACCTTAGCACGGGGATTTTTCTCCCCCGCCTCCTCTCAGCGGCCCTGTGATAATAAATTTATTTATTTTATTTATTAAAATACAACTTACTTATCATGGAAATAGATGATTCTTTTATTGCTGCACAAAATCGTTTTTCTTATGGTACCTCTCTAGCACAAGAAAAGTATTTTCTAGTCCTATTTCTAATTTCTAAATTTATTCCTGATTCATTCTAAATTTTTGGAAAAAAAAAAATCAATTTCCTAAATATATATATACGAATATTTAATTAAACTGTGATGTGAATGAAATTTAATTAATTTAATTACGAATACGTAATTAAAAAAAAAATAGAATTCTCATTGTCCATCAGCTTGTCCTTAAAAAATAAAAAATAAATTCTTTAAAAAAAATAATTTAGAAAAATAACATGCGAAAAAAAAGAAAAAAAAGTGAAGAAGAGCAGATATAAATCTAACCGCAAGGTAGTTAGGAAATCCGTGCAATTAGGTAGGACGGAGCCACGTGTGAGGAGGTATTGATCCGGCGGCGGGCCAATGGGGAGCGGCCCCTCCCCACCTCCCCCCTCCTTACAGATACATAACCACCACTTACAGTTGGACGGCAAACTTTATCCGATACCCGATAACTTCATAGAGACCGGCTCCTAAGTAGCCTCGTTATAGTCTCGAGCCCTGCCTCTCCCTTCCTCCCGGGCTGTTGCCAAAGTATTTACTGCCTCAATCAGGACGTCTAAGAGTTTAGATGGAGGGAAAACCAGTGAGTGATGTTAATAAGATAATTAAATAGGAGAAATATAAAAGCTAACAATGAGCATCTGAATGCATTGATTTAGGTATATATTTTTTAAAACCACCGTAAATGTTTAAATATTAAATAAATGTGAAAAGTTTTGCATCACAAAAGCATAAAATGTTATTAAAAAATAAAGTAAGAAATGCGATGAAAGTTTCTAAACTTTATACATCATTTTTGCTCAAATTTGTGACTTTTATATTTATGTCAATTTAATTAATAACCAAGATGGAATTTTCATTTAGAAAACTGTTTATTCACAGGAATCTATGAAATGAATTTAATAAAAAAAAAAATGTATCACCACAACCCATGAAGGGTCCTGGGTTCAGTAGGTTCTTAGGTAAGGATGTACTGCCACTTGGTCCACGGTTGTGAAACAATGACTTTTGGCCGATATTATACTGTGTTATATATGATATGGCGATAAATGATATCATACCGTGTGATAAATGATACCATGCCGATATCATCTTTTACAGAACTGCCTTATTTGTGTTGCACAAAAAATATTAGGTAAATGATGCTAGATTTTTTTTTAAATTGTGTTTATTGATATTTGTAACTGTAAAGAATATATAAATCAAGTAAATATGTGAAAAAATTATAATGTTTCCATAACTTGTAAAGAAACTACTCAAATAGTAGCAAAAAAGTTCTACAATACATTAGAAGGTCCATAGGCAGAGCCGCTGTCGAAGGGGGAGGGGGGGTAATCCCAGAATCCGGGCTAAGTTGGCCACTTTAGGGAATTCCAATTACTCCAATTAAAAAAAAAAAAAATTAACTGACGTTTCCACTAATGTTTCCACTCAACTCTTTGTTTGTTTGTTTAATGGGGCTTAACGTCCTTATGTACTCCAACTAGGGCAAGGAGGACGAGTTATCCTACAGGTTACCAACCAATAAGTAGAATCCAAATTACAAAAAAAGATATTGAAAGGAGTCCAGAAATGCAGGAACATCATATAATTTGATTGAGTAGGTAAATAGTTAGCAAGCGTTAGCTTGTATAAGAATGTGGTGCTAATTAAAGAAAGAGATGTAATTTTGCTTGTCAGATGCGAGGAGCTTCGAGATTTGGTTTGGAGGTGAATGAAGAAAAAACAAAATATATGCATGCTGGCCCACAGTCACACTTAGTTTGGCTTTTCGTTTGAAACGGTGAACGAATTTGTATATCTTGGATCACAAGTAAACTCCAACAACGAAATACAGGCTGAGATCCAACGAAGAATCATAACTGCAAATAAATGTTATTTTTGGCTATAAAACCATTACCATACAAAAGCAGGACAGTATCTCAAACCACAAAAGTGCAAATATATAACACCTTGATAAGACCAGTGCTTATCTATGCTTCTGAATGTTGGGCATTGACTGGTACACAGGAAGCATTCCTCCAAAGGTTCGAATGAAGGATCCTGAGAAGAATTTACGGACCAATTTGCACCAATGGAACCTGGAGAATTCGCACTAATGCTGAAATTACGAGACTCTACTTGAACCCTGATATTGTAAGGATAATAAATGCATGACGTCTCCGATGGGCAGGGCATATAGTTAGACTGACCCCAGACCAGATTCCTAGAAGAATCCTAGACGAAAAGGTTTATGGCACGAGAAGAGTGGGAAGACCTCGGCTACAATGGATTGATGGAGTGACAGCGGGCGCAAGGACCATCTTGGGGATCCGTAACTGGAGAGCGGCTGCAGCGAATAGAGAGGACTGGCGGACTAAGGTGCAGGAGGCCTTGAATCTTCAAGAGTTGTTGCGCCATTGATGAATGAATGAGATGTAAGAAGGAATACAATTCCAGACATTTGGTCGAGATGAAGAAAAGGAATGCAGAAGTTCTATGGGGTTGTATATAGATGTTAGAAAGACGGGATCTTGTGTGCTTTGGATTGACTGCTGATTTCAAGTGGAGTATATTGTAAATTTAAGAAGGATGAAGGTTATTGATAATTTGGTAAAGGAATGTTCCAAGGAAATATTGTCTATCGAAAGTGATATAAAGCCAAACTAATTCGGATATAGTATAGTTATCCCAAAATATTATTGTGTATTGTTTATGAAGTCACATCTCCTGCAATTGTAATTCTGTTTTGCAAAATAATATTCATTCATAATATAAAATATTTTTCAACGTTTTGGAATAACGATGGTATTGCTCATATTCCAGGAGGTGGATACAGCATTACCCTAGTGGGTGTAGCATATCTGGCAGACAATAAGACGAAGATGGCCAGCTGAGGGCTGTATTCCAAGTGACTGCCCTGGGGGGGGGGGGGGGGGGGGGGGGGGGGGGGGGGGGGGGGGGGGGGGGGGTAGAGGGGGCAGGGGAGGAGGGCATATGCCCCTCATTAGGAGAAGGGTCCGTCGACAATCCTCTTACGTTCAATAGTCTTCCCTCTCCGTTTGTTTCCAAGGTTGGCTTATAGTAAACGTTTGCATTCCACTCTTTTGTCGCTCACGATTTTAAAAATATTAATTGATTTTCCATTTTAAAAGAAGAATCTACTTTATTTACCATTGGATAAATAAGCAGAAAATAGTATTCCTAATTTAGAATATAGTAATAAGATTAAACTAGGTATGTGGTGATTCCAAATTTTGATCATCGATCCCTCTGATACTTGATAAATGAATCGTTATTGGGAATCGATTATCAAAAGTCGATTCCTAGAAACTGATCGACGCCGCTGACGTTGGCGATAGTTTTATGATAATTAATTATATTATTACCATACACCTCTATATTCTTTCTCTAAGAAACTTCTAATCTTTAATGAAAAAAAAAATTTATTCATCTTTGAAAAGAAAAAAAAATAGTTTCTACTAAATCAACACAATTATAACACAAGTAAAATTTGAAAATATTCACTTCCATTTAAAACCAAGCATTGCTACTGCATACTTAACTTTTTATTCGTTATTGGAAAATAAAGAAATAGGATTAAAATTTTAAAATGCGGAAGTACTAACAAAATATACAACCAGACAATAGCACAATTTTATACATTTTTCTAGCTGTCAAGGATTTTTGTTAACTCGGAATAGAGATTATTTTTCATTTCATTAAATGTTCGTACTGGTTTTAAAGTCCTGATACACTAACAGAACAACATCCATAGAAATTTCTTGATTCCTCCGATTCTTGAGAAAAATCGAAGATCCAAGTCAATTCCTGGAAACCAATCAACACCGCTGGCTGACATTGGCTAGAGTTTTGTGATACCTAATTATGTATAAGCCATATTTATTTATCTTGGAAAATAGAGAAATTTTTTTGTACTTTATTTGTTGATTCAGAATATAAAAATATTCCCTCGTAAACCAAGCACCACTCCGACCAAAAAACCGACTTTTTTTCCATTTCATTACATGTTCTTACAGGTTTTCAAATCCTAATATACTGACAAAACAACATCCATAGAAATTTCAATGTAAAAATTGTAATTCTTTATGTAATAAATGAAAACCGGAACCTTTGAAATTTTTTAAATAAGGATTTGTAAAATTATTTGTTTTTTGTTTTTTTCATCTGTAGATAATAATGATATATAACAATTTATTTATCGAATAATTATTGTTTTTAAATCAATTACTATGATTTTTGCTCTCATATGGTTTATTTTTTTTTCTGATCCTACAACTTTATTAATACAAAAAAAAAAAAAAAAAAAAAATACATGGATTATTTTTTTTTTGTAATAACGATATATTTTTAAAATCGAGAATCGATTTTTGGATATCCGTATTGGTATCGAGAATTGATAAATTTAGGTAGATTAAACGATTGATAATGAAACAATACTAAAAAGAATAAAAAATATTTTGATTGATACATACCAGGAATAACTAATAAATAAACGCTATTGAATATAAATGTTAACAGAACAATGCCCCTCTGCTGGTCGCTAATAGTAAATTTTCAATCGTAGCTAAGGAAATATTTCAATTGCATGATTCAAGGGCAATAACCAATATAACCAAAGTCCGTTCATACTTAAAAGAAATAACAATAATATTTTTACATTCATAGATGAATCTAAATATAAATAAAAATATAGAAAAATTGAACGAAAAAAAAAAAGAATGAAGAAAAATAATAAAACTGTAAACATAGGAAAAAAGAGCCGAAATGGTATAACATTAGAAACAAGACAATATTTTCAACTATAGACTTGACTTACAATACTAAGACAAAAAGAAGAACTCAAGGATTTAGTAAAACTTAAATAGAAGTATTTTGGGTTGGTTAGTACCTTAAAAAAACAAAAAAAAAAATAATTATATTTTTTGTTGATTATAGTAAGCTTTTGTAAGTAAAATATTATATATAATTTTATTTCAAAATATATTATTGCTTCTCATACTTTCCATAAACCATGGCTGAAATGAATATATTTTATTACATTTAGGTAAATAAATCTTGTATAGTATTTATATTTACATAATAATAAGTAATGAAAAACGGAATGATTTAGAAGAATTTGTTCAGCTGTAGCGACAGGCTGAAAAGACATGTGCCAATCATGCTCAATATTCAAATAGACCTTGGGGTGGGAATGCAGCTTACTTAATAGTTCTACATATACATTTTTTCTCTCTCTTCTGGAATGTCGGGTGGCTAAACATCTTGGGGAGGGGTTAAACGGTAAACTGCTAATTTATTTTTAGTAATTAGGAACATGTATTTATAATTTATATCAATTGAGAAACAGAAAAATGATTCATTGTGCTTCACTTGTACTGATTGGCTTGTTTTTTCCTCCAAAAACATGTTGAAGGCATTTGACTTAATGACAAAAATACAAAGATAAAAGAGCTGATACTCACTGATATACGTTCTATCAACCTGTGTCAGTCCTATTTTATTTATCTCTAATAACAATTTTTTTTTTTTTTTTTTTTTAACATCCACAATACAAAAATCGAAGAGAAAAATACTGCTGGGAGGAGAAGTTGATATATAGGAGACAAAGAAGAGGAGAGAGATTACGGGCGGAGACGGGACCATTAGCGGAGTGGTGACAGATAGGTGTGGTGCTGTGGTGAGTGTGGTTAATGGGGCAGGCCCCGGGGGCAAAACAGTTCATTGTGTCCTCGGCAGACACCTGGGCTCCGCCTAAACCAACACCTTTCTCCAAACCCACTCACTTTGTTCCAATCTCGAACAGAAAGGAGACACCTCCGCTCCGCTGAATGAGACTTGCTGGAAATGGCTCTTCTTGAATCGGATACTTTTGTTGAACGTCGGGTTTGACCGAGTGAACCGCGAGGACGTGCCTTTATAGAGTGCCTTGGGAAGCTTCTCTATCGTTCTCTGTTAAAATGGATCTTTTGTTAGCGCAGATTCCACAGCAAATGGTTATCTCGATTGACACGTTTATTTGTTGTTGACAGAGTGTTAGGGGTGTTTCGGGAATAATATATTTCTTATTACCTGTGCGATGGGAAAATGGGTTTCCTTTAAGAATTTATTTATCATCTAAAATATTTTGCGATAATATTTGGCTTTTTGGTAGTTGGTACGTAACAAGGAAGTACAAGGTGTTTAAGTAATTTATGATTCAAAATGGCCAAATTCGAAAAGTTTTAATTAATTATAAGAAAATTATAATAGTCTAGGAGCCGATGACACTAAACCTGTCACGATAGGTCTCCCAAAAAAATCAAAGATTATTTGAAAGATCATCAATTTTTGTTATAGAAAAATCACTCCTGCCGTTTCCAAACACGGCCAAGATGGCGGCAGCAAGCAATATAAGGTTCTAGAAGGCCGTTTTCGGGAAAAAACTGCTGAACTTTACTGATGTTTACTTATGTTTTTTGGGGTGCTGAATCCGAATCCAAAGTTTGCTACCACGGTAGCCGTCGTCTTCATACCCAAAAAACAAAAAAACGCCCAAAATACTATAAAAGCGCAAAAAACGATTGTTTATTTATTCGTTTTTAAAGAATGAATAAAATAGATTCTAAATAAATTTATATGTAAATATGTAAAATAAAAAAAAGTTTAGCTTATACGCTAGTTCGGATTTCTGGAGTTTTCGGACTACCGATATTCTGATTAGAGAGATCACACTATATATACAAAGTGAATTGAGAAGGAAAAAAAAATTGGTTTGTATAACCTTTTTCTTTAATATCACGTAAATATTCCACACTAAATAATAACAATAAATATGAAAACAAACAGTAATAAATTATTATTTAATTTAAATAACTGTAATAAAATTACTTTATTTATTATAATTTAGTAGATTTCGTCTTTTATTCATAAAAAATTATGATTCAGTCGAAAAATTTCACTTGATCAATTATCTCCTTACCTTACTGCGTACGATAAAAATCGTATGGGGGATAGGACCAAGATCGCTATGCTCAAGATCTGAACGGCGCACAGTGGGGCAGAACTGCCAAAAAGCGGAAAAAACTCTTTTTCTCAAGAAAGGTTAGTCTCATCGAGCTGCAAATAGTCACATTCGATTCAGAAAGGAAAATATATTAGAATTGCAACTATATTGAAAAATTATATCATTATTTTCTTTAATAAAACTGAGAGATATTTTAAATTATTTTATTTAACATAATTTTAATTTAATTTAACATAAGTGTATGCTAATTTAACTTCATTATAACAAATAAATTGGTTCCCCTTTTTCAATAATCACATTTTTATGTAGATTAGTTCAGAGTAATTCATTATTTACCTACATAATGAATGATAGGACGGCTCACATATCAATTGGAGTTCTTCTTCATTGATGGGAAGTAGTTTTCTTTTAAGTTGAGGCCTCATGTACGTAATGTAGGGATCTAATAATTCTAGTAGCTTATGAAACATATCATAATATCAATCTTTCATTCATCCACTCATAAAATCTAGTTTTAAACTTATGTCTATTAAAATTAACCGATTTTAAATTTTGTTTATAATGATGGAAAAATCGCTTATTAATTGCACAAAATTGTAAAGTTATCAAATCATCCGATTCCAAAGAATACTTGTCGCGAACAATAGTTTCTAATGAAAAGTTACTAAAAAATACATCACAGAGATCGGAATATTTTATTTTGATTCATAAAGTGAATGTATATGTTAACACTTTTTGAGAAGAAAGCAGACCTAAAACCGCACTGGAGTGTCAATTCTTTTTTTTTTTTTTTGTTTATGTAATTCTAATTACATTTATCATATAATCATTTATTTGTATTATTGTCCAACTTTTGAAGGCCTCGGAGTCGCAAATAAAAATGAAATTGAAAACAACAAACTGGAAATGTTTGCACCAACTAATAATGGATACAATGTCCCATCAAACAGGACAAAAATAATAAAGTCGTTTTTAGAGTTTTTTTCGGTGTTTGCCCTACTGTGCGGCGCAATATGTTTTAGATGACGTCCGATATAAGGGAAAAATATTTTAAAAATTTCATGAAAAGTGGAAGAGTTCATAAGAAATAAGTAAATTGTCGACCTAAAATCCATGGTGTAAGGTTAAATGAGATTGCTGTAAAACCTCATTTGATGACGCTATTTCTTCAATATAATAATACAAATGAGCTGTTTCTGTATAGATTACAGCAAAGTCTTGTACGATCGATGATTTCGAAACTAAGCGCATTTTTGAAGACTTATTAGATATAAATCTTCAAAAACTAAAAGTAAACTTTTTGGAAAAATAGCCGGCATTTAAAAGGACGGTGGAGTACGATGTTGAAACTTATATTACATCGATGTGTATTATTTTTTGTTAATTAAATCCCAATAATCATATCCTATCCGTTTCGATCCGCGTGTCTTTAAAGGTATATTATTCAACATATAAATATTTACGTAAAGCGTTGTACATGTTTGTACATCGTGACAAATATCATCAAGAGCATACATAATTTTCTAAAATTACATCATGCACCTGAAAAACCACCACCAGATCTAAAAGAGTGTGAAGTAATAAATTACAAAAACGAACGGTTTCGATTGGGGGGGGGGGTTAATAATGACACACGGATCGAAACGGATATAATTTTTGGGATTTAATTATCAAAACATAATACACATCGATGTAATATAAATTTCAACATCGTTCTCTATCGTCCTTTTAAATGTTTTTTAAACACATAAAAATGACACCTCATTTTTATCATATTATATTGAAGTAATAGCACCATCAAATGAGGCTTTACAGCCATCTCATTTAACCCTACACCTTGGATTTTAGGTATTTCACCTAAACATAGGTATTTAGGTAAACATATTTCTGCAATAAAAAAATTTTGGCCGCCGAAATGGAGTTTTTGCCCACTGTGCGGCGTTAGCGGTTTAAGTTTGGGGTGGACATTCATAATGTGCGAATCAATTACTTATAAATTATCTTATCCACATTCCATGAAAAAAATTAAATATTTAAATTTTAAGCATCTGATAACTTAGTTATTACATATAATTTTATTTTGAAATATACTCATTGTCAGTTTTGAATTATTTATATGGAGATGAAATAAATATCTTTATAGTCATAATGAAATTCACTTCTGTTATTCTTTAGGTAACCGAATAATAAGTTATCATACTTTAAACCTGCTTTGAAAGATTAAAACCAATAAGATTCTTAAACGGATACTATACAACTTCATTACTTCGTAGAACATTACAATTAATTTTGAAAGCTAGACGGGTGATGATTCGCATTTCCTTGATGAACCCATGGACTGTTGGCCCTCTACTGTTAAGTGCCTCATCGATATCTCATCTTCGACATCCTTCACTTCGACTAACCTCCCAGAACTACCGGGGCCACTCGAGTAACAGGCTAATGGGATCGCCCTTCGTCGATCAACATTTAACCATCACTTTGTTGAAAGAAGTTTCCGATATTGACATTATATCCCTCACTGGGTATCGATTTTTTAATAAAGTACCTTTCATCCGAGATGGAATGGATAGAGAGGAAAATTAAATATTTTTACAGGATTGGGACGAGGTCGATTCTAATTCTATAATTAGGAATCTTTTTGTTATTAACTTATAATATTTACTAAAAACATATTTCCTTGAAAAGTCAACTAATGATTGCTTCTTGACAGAATATTTTGAACAATTTTTTAATATTGATAATATAAAATAAGCAGGCCATATAAACATTAATTTTTAACATTAATAACCTAGAGGCCTCACTGATACCACAGAAAGACATTGTACATTAACTTGGACCAATATTTCAACTGAGAATGACATGAGTTCTACATGTCAAGAAAAAAAGGAAGAAACTCAACCAAAGACTAAGACTTGTATACTCTCACATCTCTCAAAATATTCAACTTTACAACTTAAATGAAAAAAGAAACACTTAAACCAACTAAAATCTATGTGGAACAGCTATAAAGACACATTTACTGTATACAGTTTCTATGTCAACGGTCAGGGGACAAACAATTCAAAGAAAAATTGCATGGAAAAAAACTGGATATGAGAGGGATCTTGGACTAATTTTTTTTATAACAGCCTTTATTGGCAAAAGATTGCAAACTGACCCAGCAATGGACAATAAACAGTTAATGATTTACAAATATTATCAGAATGCATTTGACTCTTTTTCTGCTAGAAAAAAATTTACCATGTGTGAAATTTTGACCAATTTTACGAACAATTTATCCAGCGATTTTCACTAAGAAAAAAGGAAGATAGGTAAGTAAACTAATGAACCTTTATTTTTCCTAGCAAAATCATAAACAAGCTTGTTTTTGTTTTATCCTTCTTAGACAAATATTTAAGTTATGAATATTCTTGTAAAACCTTATAATAGCGAAATTAGGTGTTAGCACCAAAACAAAAATGGCCACTATAAATAAATTGTTTGAGATAAAATTTTAAAAATATTGGTTTTTTAAGTGTTAAAAGCGTTTAGTGTTGTACTGGTAAAGTTTTATAATTTTTATAAATGTTCAAGCAACCAATTTATTTTTTTAAATGGAACGGACCCATCCATTAAAAGTTTTTTTTTATTAACTATTTATTGTTATTTACAACTGTATACATTATATACAATTAGTAAATTTGTGAATAATGAATACAATGGCATGTCAATAACATGTTAAGAACCATTCACTAGTAGCACTTAAATTAAAGATCTATACTAAAAAGTCTCTGGCCATCTTCTTTTTAGACGCTTTGGAGGATTATCGGGAATTGAGTGTGAAGCAAATCGGGAGACTTGTGGATTCGAGTGGGAATGGAGTTTACTATGAAAGGATAGGTATCTGGTCTGGGCAAAATCTTTAACATATGGAACATTAAGATCTTTAGGTATAAGTTTGTTTGTGGCATAGTAAGGTGCCTTGAAGATTATAGATTTTAAGGATTGGATACGAGAAGAATTGGAAGGTTTGGTGGTGCCCCAAAGCTCAACCTCGTATTTCCATATTGATTCTAATTACTGTCATGGAAATAAGTGTTTTGTAATTTATTGGGAGCTTCGACCACTTGTTTAGTAGATGTTGGAGTAGTCCCATTATGAGTTTAAAAAATTATTCTTTTCGTCAACCTTTAAGTAAGCAAAATCTTAATTCTTCAGATTTTTTTGTTTTTACTGTAAATACTCCATAATTTGTAATGATGTATATATTTCTTTTTTATTTTTATTTTCAGCAAGCAGCTACGTTTTCGTCTGTAGAAGAAAATCTTAAAAAAGAAGCGAGGATCTGAGAGAAGAGTTTTTTGCCTTAGAGAACAGAGACAGTTGTCGTATCCAATATCCAGATGCCAAATGGTAGCTCTCACGGCTGACAAAGCTCCTTGTTTTTGTTTGTTCAAGCTTCTGTCCTGGCTCCTAACGTCCCTCTCTCTTCTATCCCAATTTCTAAATCCTACCTACTAACCAACTATTTATATATTTTCTACATCCTATTTATATTGTAGGTTGGCTGTATTTCTGGAAACCCCCGAAATAGCATAAGGAAAATTTTTAGTTGGTCTCCTTAAAATACAGTTAACATTTATAAATGAATATAATTTATAAATATAAAAATCATTAAGCCCAATTGTAATCAGAAAAAAAAATTAGAATATAAGAACATAAGAAATCTTGAGCAGCTCTTTGTATATTTAAATCAAATAAACATAAAGAACTGTGTTTTGTAACTTTTTATGGTTTTAGCTAGACAGTATTCTTCACTGTATTTATTTAAAATCGGAAATTATTCCCAGGAGTTGATTAAAAACAATTTAAAGGTCCGCCTATGTAATTAGAAAAAAAAATACTAAACTTTTCTTTAATAATGCATGGAAGAGTGCATGAAATAATATAAATTTTACATTACTGTTAAGCATTAACAAACTATATTTACAAATGCCAATAAATTAATTTTTTTTTTTTTTTTTTTAAATCAGTATCAAGTTGATTAATCTAGATGAGCAGAAGCTGGAGCCAAATAAAGCATGGAGTGTTTTAAAGATTAATTGAAATAAATTTTAATGTAAGTTCCAAATATAAATCGTAACAATTCTGTATACCTACTCTGACGAATCTCGGGAGTTCTCTCACAAACATAATTTTACTATTTACTCTTGTGAAGTTAACTTCATGTTTTTATACTTCATTTAAGGAGTATAATTAATATAATTAATCTTGTAGGGTAAATAGTGTGCTGCAAAATGGAGGTAGCTCCAGTCGCAGATTGGAGCTTATGTAAAATCTTGTGATATAAAAAAAATAATATTTAGAGAAAAAAACGAAACCGCCTTCAAGATTAAACCTACTTACACGAACTTAGCTAAAAAATAAAAAATAATATTTTAATTGCTTCAAAACAAAAACCGTTAAATGAAAATCAATGGAGTTATCGATACTTATATACCTATTCACAATTTATGATCAGTTATTTTTGGAGTCGGTGCCAGCCAAGAATGGCAGTTTGATCCTGCCTCTGCAATACACTTTCGAATGACCCGAGACAGCGGTGTGGCGGTGATGAAACAGTGGGAGGATCTTTAAAATTACCATTTCTTTTCAAATTCTGTTAGTTTTGGTTGGCACCGACTACAAAAATAACTGATTATAAATTGTGAATAGGTATATAAGTATCGATAACTTCATTGATTTTCATTTAACGGTTTTTGTTTTGAAGCAATTAAAATATTATTTTTTATTTTTTAGTTAAGTTTGTGTATGTAGGTTTAATCTTGAAGTCGGTTTTGTTTTTTTTCTCTAAAAATTATTTTTATTTTTCATTTTTTAGTGGTGAGTGTATTTTTGTTTATATAGTCAATTCTCGATCTTCAAGCTACCCTGAAAAATAGTTCCAGTTACTGAACAAAGACTTATCGAGGTTATAATTCCACTTACCTTCATGTAATTGGAAAAATTGAACACAAAATGGGAGTTGAAATCATTACGTATATTTTTCATTAATGGGTATGTATATGTTTTGTACATACATATAAAATCATTGATAAAGAAAATTAAATACCTGGTACCAATTTATCATATAACTTTTAACTGAATTGAGCTTTTTTCTGAGAGTACCTAAAAGTAGACACCGCCTTCCACCAGTGGCGTTATTTCTTTATTCTTTAGGACTGAGATTTAGTTACTATGGAGATTTTAAATAATTATAATCATAAATATGTTTCAAATGTAAGGTTATATAACAGTGATTTTTATTAACTGGTTTTTTGACTTTTCTTAAAAAGTGCTGCGTTAATTTCAAAATATTTTTTATGGGACTACCTCTGAAGTATGCCCTACCATTCTAAAAAAGAATCATCAAAATTGATTAACGGTTTTTTTGATTTTTCTTTAAAAGTTCTGCTTTGATTTCAAAATATTTTATATGGGACCACCTCTGAAGTATTCCCTACCGATCTAAAAAAGAATCATCAAATTGATTCAGAATTGACGGAGTAATCGCGTAACATACACACACAAAAAAAAAAAAAAAAATACGGACGAGTTGAGAACCTCCTCTTTTTTTGAAATCGATTGAAAATTAATAAATACATTTTTTGTTAGATGACTTGTGGCAAACCATTTGTTAGTTATCATGTGAATCATACGAGGGACTGCCTCTCATGGTTTTTTTGTAGGAAGTTTGTTGAATTTTATAAATAGTTTTATTTTTTTACGAATAATTGATAATTGAGGAGACCTCTTTTTTTGAAGCGAACCCTTCAATTGTTAGATTTTTATTGTAAGTATTGTCAAATAAATATAAAAATTTAGACGATTATTTTAAGAAATTAAGTTGACGTTTGGAAAACTGCAGTATTTTACATTTTGCAATTTTTAAACTTTAAGTAGCTTTTATTTCAACCATTGCATATAGTCACATTCAAATACCAGTACTAATTCAAAATTAGAAACGACAATTTAGTTAATGAAGATCTCTAGAACGGCTAATTCACACTGGAATAAACAGGATAAGGATCGCCTTTGAGATGATCGGAAGTTAGACTCCATAGGGTATATTAAGAAAAGAGACCAAACACCAAGTTTATGACTTTTTTTTTAATTTGGTACTTATCTCCAAAATTATTATTAAAGGTTCTTTTATTATGTCTAATCTCCATAAGAGCTTCCTTCCGTTTCTGCCTCATCCTGCAAAGTGAATCCAAGACAAATAAAGACCGAATTTTCGTGTAATATCACATTTGGGGGATAACTACACAAATTTACGTATTTTAGGTTTTTAAGTGTCCGAAAGCGCACTTTTTGATATTTCAATAAAAGCATTATTTTTTGTTTTCATTTTTCATCTTGAAATAATTTGTAATTGATTTTGAAATTAAAAGGAATAACATTAAACTACATAATTTTCCAAGAAAGAAGAAAGAAAAGAAAAAAACAAAAAACATTTCCAATCATTTCTTTGAACTCGTTAATTAAATAGTATAATGTTGAATAACGTTTTGTTTGATTTTCCTCCACCTTTCAACCTACTCTTTTACTTTCATTTCTCTTAACAGTTGAGTTAATTTCGGTAACCAACTTACAAGTAATAGTAGTTCGGTAAACAAGTACAAGTAATAGTGAAAATGCCTTAAGTGACAGCCAGCCAATCCTCAAAAATTAAAAATTAGATACAACCATATCCAGAATTGACATCAGACGGGGAAACGATTTTTTGCTCGTCTTGCTATGAATCCAAAGGTTCCGATCGAAAATCTCAAGTGGACGCTTATTACACTCAAGTAGGGACAATCTATCTTTTCAAAGTAACACACGTTGGCATTTGATTGTTTCCAATATCGTTTTATTTAAATCGGTGGACACACACAGCTAACTACAGCACAGAAAACCAAGTGAGCTCCTGCAACAGTTACTCTCACAAAGCTGCTTGTTATTTGACAACAAACAAACTTTTTATTACCGATTTATGCTACACCATGGTCGCTTTCAATATTTCATTCGATAAACTGCAGTCCAAACTCTTTAACTCTTATTAAACATACATTAAACAAAGCATTCCTCAAGAGAGCACCGTAAGAAAAAAATATTTCAAACTTTGTTGTGAACATTCTCTTGAGGAAAAACGTAAACAAATACAAAACAATTATATCTACATATGGAACTACCAGGAGACTTTACATCAGTAGAACGTTAAATAGCACGTTTGTAAATGTGTATCTTTTTTTAATTGCACGTTTTAAAACGTTTGGCTAGTTTTTATTGCACGTTTTACTAATTTTTATTGCACATTTTAAAAATGTTTATTCCACGAAATCCGGCCTTAAAGTCTGAGAATGACAAAATCAATTTGATGAAAGTATTGAAATCCAACAGGTCACAGTAAAACATGAATAGATTTTCTTGTACCATAAGACAAGATATCCATACACGGAAGAAAGGAGGCAATTTCGCACAAGAAAGCTAGATAAGGGGAGAGTCGCATTTGAAAGAAATTTTGTGCAATCAAAATTATTGAAAAATTCAATGAATCTAGACCATTTTATCGTTCAAAGACGGAAGGAAGGGGAAACTCCCAGTACTCTCCTCCTTCCTTCCATGTTTAAATTGGAGTTTTTTCACTAAAACTTTATTTCTTAGATTACCAACAATTCGTTTCAGCCAAATATCATATTTTAATTCTCAAAAGAAATAAGAAAATAACATTAAAAAAATTACAATTAAATATATAAAAACATACTGAAATTATTAAAGATCCAAACCTTAAAACTTGATTTTCTCGAAATGTATGCCCAATTATAGTGTATTGCCTTTGAACGGGTAAAAAAGTAAAAGTAAGAAGGATGCCTAGTAAATGTTGGAGTAGTCGAAAACGAACTGACGAAAAGACAATTTTTAGTATTTTATGTCTCGTATGAGAATTCAAAGTAAGTTGATTGTCCAGATAGAGCCCTACTCATTATTTCACGTTTTTTGGAAATTCTGGATAAGCAAGTTCTTCTTTCTTTAATTGCACTCTGTCATTTTAAAGATGGAAATTATGATTTTTAGCTAGGGTAACAATAAGAAATAAAATTTCTCATGGTTATATCAGCTCATTCCGCCTGGAATCAGATTATGCCCATTGGATCCTTGGAACTGAATAAACTATTCATGATAAGCAATGGTGATATGTGAAAAGGAGCTGTTATTAAGATAAGAATGAATTTGTTTAACATTTAACTACTGAGGTTTTCCATCGGCCTAATTGAGATATAACAGTTATGCTAATGTAATTACATGGCAGCTAGGTAATTCTACATTATTCCTTCCCATCGGCTCTTAATGCTGGTAATTTGAGTTCATAATTTCGGCCGCTGTCCGGCTCCTGGCATTCGGTCAACTTTATGACCACACCCGCTGCTCTAAATTTCACTGTCACGGATAAGGTGCCCATTTCTTCTGTTAAGGAAACTGTTAATCAGGGTTATATCTTTATAGCCTCAAACCGAGGGGCTTTCCCATTATTAGCCTCAAAATTTTAGATATCTCAACAACATTTGGCGTCTGACAAACTAATATTAATTGACAAGAACTAAGGTTACAAAAAACTTCAATGGAACAGTTTCTTATACTACGCATTGTATTTTATGTTTATATCTTTATCTAGCCTGTAGTACAAATAAGGGTATTTGGAAAACTTAACTCATTTGATTGCAATTAATAATAAGATAAGTTACAAATGAGAATAACGTTTTTATTAATTTAACCAATAATAATTTATATTAATTGAGCTCCACCATTTTATTTTTTATCTCCACCCCAGAGCAGTATTCATATTGTATAATTAACGAATGGAGCTTGAGAAAAATGTTTATAAATTTAATATCCGAACTATGGCCCCTTGACCTCCTTCTATAGAACAGCAATGGTGTTGGCAATCACCAGTTTCTCTATGGGCCATGTCCAAGTCATTGTCAGTTTAATTGTAAATTATCATTCACTGCAACTTCATTCTATTATTTTCTTTAGGGAAATGTTTTGATTTTCGAAAAAAAGTATAATGATATATCATCTCTATAGTTTAGATTGTTATTATTCATGATGGAGTTTTCGCTGGACGACTCAGAAACTGAATATCCTCCTGGTATTATTTAGAGTACCCGGGAGGAACTCCTGGTCGATGGTGCTAATGCCCTGCCAGATTAACTCTCCACTGCCAACCTGCTGGCAACATTTAACTTCCCCTCGACAGATGTTGTCAGGATTATGGCGCTGCCCCTCCTCGAACAAACACCGCCATCGTGTCAGCACCGCAGCCCGGTCCCTTGTGGTTTTCCCTATGGTTACCCTGCCATGGGAATGCATCTGGAGTATTGTTTTAATGGGGGATTATGTTGTTATGTTCTGGAAGTGGAGGGGGGAAAGGGGCTCCTGAAATTCGATAGTGGCTTATGGATCATTTGCAACTGTTCGCGGCCTCCTGGATCAACCGATGCGTAAAACTCGAAAATTATATCTCAATATGGCGAGATTTCCTGAGTTTGTTAGTTGTGTAGCAAAACTATGGGATCTACAAGAATGATGGTGAAATCTCAAATATAAATAAAATAAGAACCTGATTTCAAGGTGATTGTATCACTTTAATAAAAAAATGTCTGATGAAAATTTTTAATTTCTAATAAAAAACATCTGTTAATAAAATTGTTACATTAGTTTGTGTTGTTGTATTAGTTTACAAAATTTTAATTTTATATTATTCAATTAAAATCATTTAATTACTCTATTACAACTTTAGCTTCGACTAGACTTTACTCTTATTTTGTATTCAATTATCTAATTAACTGCAGATTTTTTTTCTTGTTTCTTTTTCATTTTTAAATTATTTTTATTATTTATTTGTTTAATATTAGTATCATCTTGGTCACATCCAATTTTTGTTATTTTAGCCCTGATGAAAACCTGCAAGGCAGGTCGAAACGTTGGCACGCCAAAATATAAGTTTTTCATTTAAAAACTGGCTGTGTTTATTCAACCTTGACTGCACCCCTGGCAAATTCATCTCCTTAGTAAAAACTCACAGTCAACAATACAACCATTAACAAAGAAAACAATGATTGACTTCAAATCTCTACAGTACATATAAATAGTATAGTTAATAATTTTCAAACATGAGAAATTTATAGTAAAATGGTTAATCAGCTTTAAAATCTAAGGTAATATGTTTTTGATAGGGTGCCCAATTATTACCTACGTCCTTATATGGGCTATTGCCGAAAAATCAAATAAAAATAAGTTAGCATGCTTTCTATATCTAGACAAGACGTCAGAGCAAGAAACGGTTAGAGCCGGAAAACTTTAGTTTCTATTCGCCACACGAAGAAGAAAACACCTTGCTGATCTTATTTTTGATCTAAGTACAGAAACTTTCCCTGAGTGTAATACTTGAGATATATAAAATGTTTAATGATTTTCAAAGCTAAGAAATTTTAGTTTTAGAATACTGCTGGGATATTATTCTAACTTTGTATTATGCGCGTTTATAAAAAAACAGCGATGCCCTAGTATGGCCTATTATTTGCTGGGTAGACCAAATAAGGACACTCAAGTTATTTCGATCATGTTTGACCAAACAAATGTTATTATTAGGTACTTATATTTAATTACAGGTTTTATTTATTATTTTTGGTGTATTTCTGTGCAGATGGCTCTTCCTAAAGAAAAAAAAAGAGAGGTCTATGTACACTATACAGTATTCTTTTCGCTATGATAATAATATTAATATTTCATTTATTATCGTTTATTATACTATTATTGATCAATTAAAGTAACTCCTTCATTGAAGAATTTATGAAATATTTCATTTATTTATTCTTTGTCATTGAAATTTGATAATTTATACTTGATTAAAGTTTTTTTCATTAGAACCATGCTTTGGTTTCCAATTTTGTGCTTTCCTTGAATTTTCAAAAATAAATTTAGTGCATAGTCCATATCTGAAACCCGGGGTCCAAATTTGGCCTAAAGGCAATATGGCCATAATAGGAGACTACTATATATGCTAGTAGTATATCTTTTTCACAAGTATATGCACAAATATATATACAGTTAAAATGATTTTCAATATGATTTCCATAATATTGATGGAAAAAAAATAATGATAAAGGTTCTGTTTAAATAAGGAATAACAAAGTCAGAGTAAAAAAAAATCTATTTTCAATAAAATTTTCAAATAATGTAATGTAGGCAATGACTGAACCTGTATTCATAAGAATTTTGAAACCTGTAAATATGTAAAAAAAACTTTATTATCAATTTTGCTAGGGTCAAAAGAACAATGCTGGCGATAAGGGTATGTGTAAATTTGATACAATCGCCAATAAAAGTTTTAGTACTTATATTTAGTTGCATAAATTACATTAGGTATTCAATTATTAATACATAAAAATACAAACATTTTGTAATATATACCAATAAAAACTAATTAATAAGTCCCTAAAATTTCATAAAAAGATTCATCGACCGCTTGGTGAAGCCTATATAACTACAAATTAACAAATTACGTTATATTATTCATACATAATTTATTTCTTTTTCTTATCAAACTGCTTTTAATAATAAAAATAAAAAAGTATTTCCTCAAGAAATAATAAGAAACATGTATATGTATATATATATATATATATATATATATATATATATATATATATATATATATATATATATATAAAAAATCAATTACTTAGGTTATCTTAAAAGTAAAAAATATTTTGAAATTTTGGTCGGATATTTATCTAAATAAATTTCTTCATTAATCCAGTAAAAAAATTTCAACTTTCTGACATAACTGGCTAACAAAGTTTTAGAGGTATTTTGTTTTCCCCAAGCTTTTAAATGCAAATATATAATTCAGCATATCATGATTCAACAAGTTAAATATACATTTCATTTCATTGCTAATTTTAGGTCATTTTAGAGCCCGTATCAACCAACATACATTACTGAATATGATATTTTCTTGGCCCATCCTTACCTGAGGATTTTACTGAATTTTTTCCTCCTTTCTCTCGTTCAGTTTTTCTTCGACGGGATTTTTTTACTATCAACCACAGGTACCGCAATTTTCAGGAATTTTTGGTATTCTGCGTAATCCCGAGTCTCTGTGTTTGATTCCTACAGTGTATCCCTTATTAAATTCGTACCCTATAATTTAACTGAAAACTTTCTTGTGACATCTCTGTTCGCCCATTCTTTGCATGTGTCCATAAACCCTGGTTCTTATTACCCTCATTTCTGTTTCCAAGTCAGGGATTTCACTATAAATGTATCTGATGGATCTTAGCCTGTATCCTTCTTGTGTTATTAAATGGCTCCTGGATTCTTCTAAGAATCCTCCTATAACATCATTTATGTATACTAAGAAATTATTTATATAATCATTTAAAGTTAAGTATTAAAAATCAGTTTTGGGGGAAAGGGGTATTTCGACTGGACTATGTAAGAATGTTAAAACAAAGTTGTGCAATTATTGTATTGTCATTGGTCCATGACACTTGTGCAAATTTTCAAGATAATCAGATAGCTAGAAATCGGTGAAAATTACGAGGCAAGATTCCGTTAATAAATAAATAAAGGTGAAGTTAATAAAACTTTTGTTATTAATAAAAGGACAACGTTTATTTAAGATATTAGTGACACATAAAAAACAGTTTGACGAGAATCACTTACAGTACAGCATGTGTCATATAATTGAAATTGTTTGTAATAATGTAATATTTATATTATAAAATACATATATAAATAATAAAAAGGTAGCTGCTGAGCTAATATAGGTTAAAGGAAAGTGTTGATAACCAAGCTAGCCACAGCTTAATTGATATATTAGGAAAAAAATGTCAAAAAAAGTTGTGGTAAGGTATACTCGGCTGGACAGGATCTCATGCTCACATCCTGTCGCATCGAGAAAGACGCACTTCCTGCCTGTCCTTCCAGGAACGATGTCCGACAGGAAACTTCTGTGGACACAAATGGCGACTAATAACTTGCTTTCTGTTTCCTATGTCGGCCAGCGATGGTGGAAAGATGGAGGACGGGCTACAGATCTATTATCGACATTGTCTGAGTCACAATAGGACCAACGGAATGTTACTGTCAAGGGCATTCAGGCCTATTTCGGAACCACTTTAAAGTAAAGGGTAGTATAATATGTTTGTACAGTTCATTTAATTTTGCAGTACACCACAAGCTTATTTAAAAGATTATTAAAAAAAAAAAAAAAAAAAAAGAGAAAAGAAAAAAACCTTAATCATTTGAAAGGCCAAAATATTTCCTTGCAACCAATAATAGATCGCTGTAAAATGAAAAAAAAAAAAAGGAAGGACTTTTTAGTAAATTAGATATAAATGTCTTTGGTTGAGCGTTTTCCTTTTTTTCTTGATATGTGGACTCCATGTCATTCTTCGATCAAACCTCAGACCAAGGTAGTTACAATTTAATTTAAATGTACGTAATTGAGTTTTAAAAAATCTAATTTTTTATGTTTGTAAGTTTCTTGATACTTCAATAAACAGAGGCTTCACTAAAAATTATCTCTGGACCTTTTGAATTCTTGCAATGATACCTATAAATTAAGATAAGTTAAAATAAGAATAATATAAACACTTGGAAACAGTAAATGGAACATTGAATTTGTAAAGAAAAAAAAATTATCTCAAGTTCGGATGTGTCATTCAATTATTGTAGAGATGGAAAAAAAGTTTTTGAAAAAATTAACATTTAAAAATTATATTTCTGAAAAATATAAAAACATTTTATTTCTGATCTGCTCTGTTTAGGTAGGTTTATTGTTTTTGGACACTCAACTTCCATGATCTTTAGTGTCCTGGTTCCTTAGTTGTTTTTTTTTTAATTATATTTTTCCGAAAAAGTTATGTTGTTTCAAAAATGTGATAATTTTGTCGATATTGTATTCGTTATCTCCAAGCATTACCGAGAGTCTTCTTTCCAGCCGTTCCACACTTTCAAAAAGTGTCGTAAAGCGGGCATTCCTCCAGAATATGCCTGATCGTTAGTTGGCATTGGCAGTATAAACATTTCTGTGAGGCCTCTCTCATTATTAGGTAGCCATGTGTGAGGCGAGTATGGACAATCCTCAATCTACTGATCACTACTTCTTCTCTTCTGTTTCTCTGATACGATGTATACCACTGTTTGATGTCATTTTTAATTTCTTTTAATTTATTATCTGCCTGGGTTTCATGACATAATTCCATCCAAGTACACCTGGCAAAATACTTTTAAAAATTGCAAACCTCTGAAGGGGTATAGATTGTTTTGATTTCCAGCGAGGAAATGGCTGCTTGCTTGGCTGCTTCGTCTACGGCTTCATCCCCTTCATCCCCGCATGGGATGGTATCCAGATAAGCTCTGTTTATATATTTGATATAAATTATAGTATAATGGATAAGATATTCTGGTGAACATGAATTTAAGAATTTAGATAATTATTATACTTCCCATAAATTTATACTTAACTTCTACGCATTTTAAAGTACCCACAAAGCTTTATTGATTTAGCTCTACTCTGTGATCATAATACAGGTAAAATCATCGCTGGGATTGAGAGTAGGCATGTAAAGCTAGGGGATTTAATAAAAAGCGAATTATTAAAAAGTTAACAAAAAAAAAAAAGAAAACCTGAACTACTGATATGCCCCTGGAAGATTCAGTACATTGGTAAGGATATCCTATTTACCAGGCAAACAGTTGTGAAAGTAGAATATTTTAATTAAATCCTCAATTAAAATGTACCCAAAAGTATTAACCAGATCTGAAGCTTGTATCATTTAGTGGCTTCAAATCTTCAGAGTCGCTGAAGGATACAAGTTTCAGATCTGCTAGGATTCAACGATTTTTCACACCCGAAAGACATCCTAGGCCTCTCATTCCCGACATCTTTATAACAAACTATATACCCTGGATTAATTAAGACAGTAAAATCAGTCGGAAGTAATAATAACTGTTTATAGTTTAATCAAAAGCTATCGCAGCATATATATTGAAACAAAGTCACTAAGATAGACCAAGACCAGTTTTAGGCCTAATCAAATAAAAGTAGGTATTGATAGGACTAAATGGATACAATGAACTTCGGTGCTCTAGGCGGTGAATCACTTGAACTGCATATATCAATGCCTGAGTAATAATGAACACATATACAACGATATGAAGCCACAGCTTCAGATATCTTTATCTGAAGCTTATTGTTGCGAGCTCGTTAGTAGCAAGTGTTTATATGGAACGGTTCTCACAACTACAAAGGTACCCTGTTACTAATAGCGGCGGCCCATCGCCCTAGCTACCCTGCTGGGCTAATCACAATATTATAGCCTCGTACTCACAATAGCTACGGCCCACGGACTGTGCTCTGACAATGTCCCCTATTGTAAGGCCACCACCTCCTGCGAGTATTGTTTAAACTGTGTTAGTGTCTTTTATAGTAGGTAACTGACACCTCGGAAGTCCGCTTTGACTTTATCTTGTTCAGCGGGGAACAGAAGAAACGACTGTGGATATGGAAGGAAGAAAGAAAAAACGAAAACCATGAAATAGGTGAAAAGGTAGAGGAGATGTAAGGCTGTTAGGAAACGGCATTGAGGAAGAACAAGCGTTGGATGGAGAGGAATGGAGGAAAATTGTTTTATTTTTTTACTGTAATACACTAGTGTATTTCGGAATCTAGCTTTTGAATGGGTGTGAACTCAAGATCTTCAGAAATCAAACTCAAGATTCCTTTAGCTCAATCCTTATACCTAGTCCAGCGATCTTAACTTTCAAATCGTTCCTTTAAATCGTTCCACATTTGGGGCTGGTGTGGAACAAGGTAGCGTCTTAGGTCCTGTCCTGGATAATTTCATCGCTGCCGATATTCAAACCTATCCTGATACCTTCCTAGCAACATTTGCAGATGATACAGTCATACATATTATTATTATTATTTTATTGGCACTACGGTGCTCGAAGAACCTTGGCCTCCTCCATTACTTTCTCCCATTCCTGTCTGTCTGTCTCCATCTTCCAACACTGTCTGCATCAGGCTCCAGAGGTCCTCCTCTGCGTCTTCTACCTACCTTTTTCTAGGTGTTCCCCTACCCCTTGAGCCTCCAGGGTTCACTTTCAAACATTCCCTTGGATACGTGTTTCCTCCATCTTTATAATGTGTCCTAGCCA
This sequence comes from Euschistus heros, assembly GCA_003667255.2. Lineage (NCBI taxonomy): Eukaryota > Metazoa > Arthropoda > Insecta > Hemiptera > Pentatomidae > Euschistus > Euschistus heros. Next base: position 98,129 of record RCWM02000086.1, on the reverse strand, counting down.
TCTCAGCCTTCCTCTCTTTATCCAACCAACTAAATCTTGCTCCTCTGTCATTCATAAAATCTCGCAATTGCTTCCCTCAACCTCCAACGACATCTTTCACATATTAAAGAATGATATAAACAGTGGAGGATAAATATGAATTAGTCATATAACTTTTATTCAGCACCACGAATTCTGTCCATACATCCACTAATGATATACCTCCACCCACATCAGATATAATACGTTATCTAGGCCTTGACAAAAGACTGACCACGAAACCTCAAACCAGTCTCAAAAGACAAGAACTCAAAGGTTCTCTTCAGAAGGTTTGGCCAACTTTAGAGACTACTAGAAAGGATTTCTCATCTTTCAGCTGATAACAAACTCCTCATAAACAAAATTATCTTGAAAACTATTTAGAGCTGCGAAATTTAGCTGTAGGGATACCAAGGAAATCAAATATAAAAAACATCCAATATTTAAAATCCAAAATCTTTCTGAATATATTTGCAATGCACCATATTAAGTCACAAATTATTATGCACAACATTTTGTTGATTGTTATGTTTATTTTTATTGATTACTACTAAATATTATTATCCTTCATTTTTTTTTTGTTTTCTTGTGTATATATTGTATGAATGGATTCTTCTTTATCTCTGTTTCCTATACTCTTCACAGAGGCAGATTTTTATACTTACAATTAGAACATAAATATTTTATAAAAAGTAAAAAACAAATAACTAGCATCAGTTTAAATTTTGTATTTCTGTATATATTATAGAGAAGTTCTATTTTAATATATTTGAGAGGATTTTAATAGAATCTTTTTCCTAAAACACTATTCAATCATTTACTTAGACGTTTCATTCATGCTAAAAAAAAATAACTCTAATTATGTAACAATAATTTCGCTTAAAGAAATTAATCTTTATTACATTTTATATACAGGGTGTCCCCAATTTAATTGGAAAAACTTCAGGAACTTATAGGTGACCAAAAAACTAAGAAAAAAAGTCCTATATAGATTGCTCGTTTTTACTTAGTTTTAGAGAAAATCGCAAAAAAAAAAACAAAACAAGTTTTCATTTTTATACTTATTTATTTATATTTATATTTATGTTATGTTCTTTTTAATGTAAATATTGCAAAATGTTGTCCTTTTGCAATGCAAGCATTACATCTAGCACTCACTTGATAAATTGCAGCTAAACATTGTTCTGATGATGTTTGGTGCACTGCATCTATGATTCGGTCTCTTAATTGCTCTCTTGAGTTGATTGACACCGAATAAACTTTCTGCTTCAAGGTTCCCCATACGAAGAAATCCGTGGGTGTCATATGAGGGGATCTGGGTAGCCAAGGTACTACTCCTCCATGTCCAATCCATCGTTGTGGATAATTTATATCCAGCCAAGCTCGAGCAACTCTGCTATAATGAGCTGGACATCCATCGAGTTGGAACCACATTTTAATCCGTTGCTGTAAGGGAATGTCATCTAAATAATTAGAAAAGTCGTTCACCAAAAAATGTGTAAATGTGATACCATTTAATCTTCCAGGTAAAAAATATGGTCCCACCAGTAATCCGTTCCAAATTCCAAGCCAAACGTTAATAGCAAATTCATGCTGAAACCTATTCTCCCTAATAGCTCTGGGATTTTCAAGAGCCCATGCATGATAATTTCTTTGATTAACAATTCCTCCTTTTGTAAAGGTAGCTTCATCGGTCCATATAATTTTTAATGGAAATAAATTATCATCGCGAATTTTGTCAAGAAATCAGTTACTAAAATTCAATCTCTTGACATAATCTTGAGGTAATAAATTCTGAACTAGGTATCGCTATGGGTAGCGATTATCACCTTTCAAAGTTCGCCATATCGCTTGCAGCGATATTGCTAATGCAGCAGATGCTCTTCGGATTGTTATCGAAGTGGCGTTGGACACAATTCCTTCTCCGATAATCTGCTCTTATTGCTGCCTGGAATTGGTCGCCTTCATTACGTATTAAGAATGACCCAGTCTTTCGTAGTCTATTAAAAGTTAACGAAAAGACTCGTCGATTAGGCACTCGTCTATTTGGAAATCGGCGCGCATACTCCCGCACCGCTTCTAAAGCATTACCGTTACAGAAACCATACACAAAAATCATATCACCGTATTCAACATTAGAATATGTATGCGGCATTGTGGCTGATGCTATTCACACAAAAATATCTGAGTAACTAACTGAAGACTGATTTAGGAATTATAATCCTAAAAGGAAGCTTTACATTTTGGCTTCCTTCTAGGATTATAAAAGAATGTAAAGGATAACATTAAGTGGTTACATATCTCACTGCCTAGCCTTACGAACTTTAACAGGTGATAATCGCTACCTGTAACATTTTTGTTTTGTTTCTTTTTTGACGATTTTCTCTAAAACTAAGCAAAACCGAGCAAATCTCTAAAGGACTTTTTTTCTTAGTTTTTCGGTCCCCTACAAGTTCCTGAAGTTTTGCCATTTAAATGTGGGACACCCTGTATATTATATATATAATTTGTTTAACATGTTTTATATATTTAGAGCACCAAAACGTTTAAAACTTTTAGTTTCCAGGAATTGTACTGGTAATAAATTTCGTAAATATATTATACTAGCTAGCATCCACCGTCGCGGCTTCGCCTGCTCTCATAACTAAACAACATAGATAAGTTTAACTAATATTTTTTTTTTTTTTTTTAATTATTTATTGAAATTTACAACTGTATATACAAAAAATAAAATACATCAAGTAAATGTGATGAAATAGATAAAAATGACACGTCACTTGTTTTTAAAACAACTACCCATTGGTAGCACTTATTAAGGTGTTACATGATAAAGCACTATATTAGAAGGTCCCGAGGCCATCTTCTTTTCAGGCGCCTCGGAGGGTTATCTGGAATGGAATGAGATGCAAGTTGTGATACTAATAGATTTGAATGGTTGTGGAGTTTGCTGTGAAAGGATTGATATCTGGTTTGAGCTAAGTCAGAAACGTAAGGTATATTAAGATCTTTGTGGATAAGTTTATTTGTGACGAAGTAAGGAGCATTTAGGATTTTTCTAAGGATTTTGGATTGTAAGGATTGGATACGAGAAGAATTGGATGGTTTAGTGGAGCCCCAAAGCTCAACTCCGTATGTCCAAATTGGTCTAATTATTGTCATGTAAATGAGTCTTTTGTAATTAATTGGAAGGTTGGAGCGTTTGTCAAGTAAATGTTGAAGTAGTCGATAGCGACGGGCAGTTTCTTGTCGTTTTAGTCTTGTATGTGGATTCCAAGTAAGACGTTTGTCCAGATGGAGTCCTAGGTAGCGGATCTGTTCAACGGGGATTAGCGGAACATCGTTAAAGGATATTGTAGGACAGGAAGTCGTGGGTTTACGATGGAGGGTAAAGGTTATTTGATGGGATTTATTTTCATTCTCCATTTTTGACACCATTCTTGAAGTTTTATGATATGGGATTGGAGTGTCTGGGAGGCAATGAAGGGATTATTGTTTACTGATAACACACACGTGTCATCAGCATACGTGGTGAGGATGGTGCTAGAATGCGTTGGGATGTCAGGTGTATACACCGTGTAGAGGATTGGACCTTGGATACTTCCTTGAGGAACACCTGCAGATTGGGTAAAGAGACAGGAGTAGGAAAAGTTATGATTAAATTTGAAGGTTCTATCACTAAGATAGGAACGGATGATAAGGAAGTATGTAGGAAGTAGGAATTTTCGTAGTGTGTACAGCAGTCCCGGGTGCCAGACTCGGTCAAAAGCTTGTTCTACATCGAGAAAGGCTCCCGTGCAGTACATTCCGCGCTCCAATGCAACTAATAATTGACTTTATATTTGTGCATCGATAAAATTCTTATATTGAAGTATGCAAGTGAGTATTATTTCTTCAATAATATACTCACGCTATATTAGCTGTAATTTTTAAATTGGTTAAAACTGCACTGGTTGATTGTTTTACAATTTCGTAAAAGCATTATTGGACATCCAATTTTTAATTTTAATGTATGAGTTGGTAATCCAGATGGACAGAGATTAATAAAAAAGATCTTGTGAATAATGGCCTGCATTATCGGTGCTTACAACTAAATACCCATGGATCATATTTTTATTCACAATATAAAAAAGCGAAGAATCGATATTTTGATATGGTTTTTATATGGCAGAAATTATTTTATTTTATTGATTTCATCTGGTTGGGTTTCAATTTCTATAGTATATGGCAGTGCGGCCAACTTCGTTTCTGCCACTCAACATGGTACATTTTAATTTTTATTATTGCTAAATCTTCCTAAAACTAGGAAGATGATGTATATGATATAGATTTATGTCATTAATGCAAAAAAAAAAATAAATAATAAAAAAATAAAAATTAAAAAAATTAAATACACTAATTGATTTCGATTGATACGCTAGCCTGAATATAAGGATCTAGAGCAACCCCTTCTGTTCAAACTAGTTTGATTAATTTGATAAGAGGATTATGCTAGGGCAGTGGGCAAGCAATTGATGGTTCTGAGGCGTTCCCTTCTACAGGTACCATCCATTGGTCCTTTGAATCCCAATAAGTAAATAAAACTTAATGTATAACAAGTCCAATATAATAAGTGCAAGAATCATTATTAATCTGATCAGTATCATACTCCAAAATTTTATTTATTAACTGGCTAATAGTGCAGAGGCAGAATTAAGTTTACCTAAAAAAGTTCAGTTCGTCGTAAAAACATTTCTAAGGAGATTCGGTTGAAACTTTAAAGTATCTAAGAATTAGATGAGTTGTCTCTGGGTGAATTCTATGATAGTCGGGAGTTCCAGAATAGTGTGTATTCCGTCCATTTTTTAGAGTCGCCATGCTTGTTTTTCGCAACATTTTGAAATCGATGGAGGAATTTTACAACACCTTTTGTCAGACGTGAATATTCTTTTATCATAACCAAAATAAAGACTTTTTTTTCTTCCCCCCCCCCAAAAAAAAACAACCCATAAGTAAAAATTACAAATTAAAGCAAAAATAATGTCCATTTGAAACATTACTTCATGATCGTAACTTATAAGCAGGGAACCTAATTTTTAGTTGACGGAGTATATGTTGACTGAGAAGTTGATAAAGATGATGATTGTTGGGGTATGCAGTCATAGTAAATAAAAACCTACTATGACTGTGTAGATAAACTGAGTGCATCCCCAATAACCTTCACTAATTTTTAATAATATTAAAGTTGAATTTCTGTCATAAAATTAAATTCATTCATTCATGAATTCATTATTCATTATTCATTTATAAATTTTATTCTAGTTGGTAAAAAGCCTCCAATACCCAAAGCACTGATGGATACTTCATTCATAATTTGTCTAATTGACTATATATTTGAAGCCCAATTCATCAATTTTTTAATCTCTGCACGTCATATAAACTAGTTTCTGGCATTTTCTCTGAATTATCTGTAGCGAAATATCGGCTTCACAGTCAGGTCAATTGTCAAACTTTATTTCCAGCAATTCAAGATGCTATTTTCTCTTTATCCTTTTCCACAGATAGTATACTGAATCATCCGTAGTTCTTAGGAAGAGAAATTCATTGTCGGTTAGAGATCGTTACAAGAACGAACACAAGAAAAGGAAGAATGAAAGTGGTGTTTATCCACCTTTCACAGATTTTATATAAAATAGCCAGCCATTTCGTAAGAGGAGATTGTAGAAATAACAGAGAGACCTCTAGAGGTGCTGAAGCGGATTTGATTTTTCCACAAACAGCCAAATAGGATTAGCTAGCCTGTTTCTTCTCGGTAGCAACCCCCGAAAAAAGACCATAATCCTGTGGATCTTTTGGACTGATAGAGGTGGTGCAAAAAGGAGAGCAGAGGCTGTTTGGAGGTGTCAAGGGCCCCGGGGTACAATAGCTGCCCTCCCGTTCACACCAGGGGATTAGCACTCCTTACCTCTCTCACCTGCTCTCCATCTGGTCTCTAATGCCCTCTTTAAGTTTACATTACTTCGCAATAACTTTGCATTCTAGTATCTCTTCTCAAAAATTAAAATAATATAATATGGAAATTTCATGGCCGATGCCATGCCAAGAAGATAAAAGTAATGGTACCAAAAACCGTGAAATGATGTAAAAATTATTGTTGTAATTTAAAGAATCTAAAAGAAAACTTTTAGTCTCTTATATAACAGTTTTTAGTGGCAACACTGCACTTTTATAAGAGAGTACCAATGGCAACACTGAGGCAAATTATAAACACTCAGTAATGTATGTACAAAAGTGGTTGCTGTGTAAAAACATTTGTTGTAATTCTTAACCCTTTTTTTCATTACCTAATTAAAAATATCAACATAATTTTAAAAGGTGACCCTATACCACGAGAGATGAACTTAGGCTATACCATACCAATATCCAAGAAAGGAGATCGAAAAGAACCCAGTAATTATGGAGGGATTTGTGTGACAAACCCAATTATGAAATTACTAGGCAGAACATTTTTACTAATCGAAGAGCAATCTGGTTTTACATCAGGAAGATCCTGCATTGACCACATACTTACACTACCACAGATTTTAGAAAAACAGGAAAATCGTAGAGACCAGAAATGATATTCATTGACCTTGAAAAAGCCAATGACTACGTTCCACGTCAAGCCAGTAATAACTCTGATTTAGTGAGAGTAATAAAGGAAATATATAGCGAAACAAAATCCCAAATAAAAATTGGCTTGGAAACATACATAGCAATGTTATAAAAATAATATACAAGGCCGTAGTGTAAAGCGTAATGCTATACAGCTCACAAGAGTGGCCTCTAGAAAAATTGCAAGGCCAAAGATTTCTGGCTGTAGAGGTGAATCTTCAGAGGTCATCTAGAGAAGGATTCAGCGAATCAGAAATGATATTATTAGTGTAAGTATAGAATTAAGAAGGGATATCCTGGAGGACGTGGAAGGAAGGAGATTGAGATGGTTCGGACGTATTAAAAGGATGGATAATAAAAGAATTCCCAACATAGCATCTGAATGGAAAGCAGGGAGTAAGAGAAGGAGAGATGGGCCCCTCATGAGGTAAAAGGATGTATATTTCTGAACGTATAGCTGGCCATGGACTAACGGAAGAGGAAGTGGAGGAACCGACTAAGCGAGGAGTTTGAAATGCAGTTCATTCACGAACCGCTTAATAGAGACTTAAGATACAGAGAAAGAAGATTTTCTTTTTTAATTTATTCTTTTTAATTTCTTTGTCACTTTCATTTATTTAAGAAATGAAAACAAATATATCGGTACCAAAATATTTCGATTCTTGATACCGGTAAAGATACCATAAAGTCTAATCTCAATTGTCAATGCCGATGCTAAAAAAATGCTATAAAATAATTTGTTATTACAAAAATAACCCATTTGAGAGCTAAAAAATTAAACAAAATCTATTGATCTTTCCATATTTTGTCAGTATTGATCTTATATTATTAAACTAATAAAATAATGATATAACTGATTTGATCAGTTACAACCTTAAATGTGAACATGTAATAAGTAACTACAATGTTTATTATTATAAATATATTTTTAGATATTTTACTGTCAATAATTTCTTTTTTAACGTCGTGTTTTGATTTATGTCGTTAAGAACCTTTTTTTTTTTCCTGATATTGGGTAATTTTTATATTTATACGGAACAGTAGTGGACCTGCTTAGGTATGTCAATAGGAGATACGGTTTAGTAATACTTAAGTTATACCTACCACTTGTAAATGGTTAGTTAGTATTGGAAGGAGAGTCGTTAGAATGGGGCAAACAATGTGACACAGTAATAGTAATGGCTGCCTTCTTCGTGCGGCCAAATTACAACCCTCGTTCGCTAACTAACGAGCCACTGCCCCTCTTCCCGAGTCGTTAGTTGCCCGATCAATCTGTTGTCTGATTCTCCTTCCTCTCATCTCTCTTAATTAACTAACATAGGTCCTCATTGCATAAAATAACATGATAATCTATAAATTTTCCGAACCTTTTGTTGTAGTCTAAACGTCAATTTAAAAAAAAAAAAAAAGAAAAGAAAAATCAGACGTTTCAGAGATTATACTGCTCCAGAGACAGCAAGCATTTTCATTCATAATGTTTTCTTTTCTTTTTTCAGGAATAAATCGCTTTCCTCTTATGGCTTAACGGTGATAAAAAGACGATAAAACCTGAGCCACTATAACACACTCATGATCACATATTCAGTACTTCACTTTATGAGAATGTACTCCTTCTTGACTTCTTGGTTTTTAAGAAGATTGGACAACATCAAGCTCAACCGCCAGATTTCGCTTTCAACTAAGGGTGCTCACTGTAAAAACCCACAAATATTCAAGCCCTAAAATTCAATAAAAAAAAATTATCCCGTCTATCGGACGGTTTCGTGACAAACAATTCTGATGACCCTTCGTTTTGAAAAGATAATTTAATTTATGACGTAAACTGGATGAACTTATCTGCTTTTGAGGTGATTTTATTCTTCATATAACGAAATATGGTGGCGATCATAGAAATAAATTTCGGAGTATATACTGAAAAAAGAGGATTTCCTGGTTGAATAAAAACACAAAACTGCAGCGAACACGCAGAAATTTTACAAATACCTAAGTTAGGATTGATCCTTCTATACCATCATGCGCACCTCAAGTGAAATACCTAAATGTATTTAGATTTTTTACCATATTGTTTTAACAGTCACAATTTGTTTAATACTTCAAAATTGCGACAGGAAGAGGAGATTTATCCTCCTGTTTAGGCCTTTAATAGTGGTAAATAGTCTCTTCAATAGTTTTATCTCTCAACGTAGTAATCTACGCCAACAAGGGCTGGAAGGACCTGTTATCCTACAGTTTATCAACCTATTCTAGCCCGAATGGGAAGGTTAAAACCCATTCCGTGGGTCTGCCATGGAATAAATTTCAACCCACCCAGGTGGAATTTGTGGGTTCGATCTTACTCTACCGGGTTCTCCGAGCCTCTCACTCCAACGCTCTCGGCGATTATAGCGTTTTTATCATTAGGTTAATAAATTAAAAAAAAAATATATATATATATATATATATATATATATATATATATATATATATAAATAAATAATTTATTTGAAAACAATATCATTTTTTCCAATGATAACCATTGAGAACGTTTTCTTATGTACAATCTTATTGATCTTCGATTTAATGCCTTTGGATGAAACCTGCCGCTAAGGGAGATAATGATATACTCATTAGACTCCATCATTTGCAACCATCTGGATCAACCCTGGACTGGCTAAACAGTAATCGCTTAGGCTTACATAATCCAGCAGCTGGTCCGTCCCTTTGTGGCGAGGGGTGGGGAGGGGGAAGGGCAAATCCCCAAAATCCGACCACTTCCTCCTTAAACACTTCCTAAGGTCCTAATCCTCCCGCTGACCATTGCCCATTTCACACTCCTCTGGGCTCTTTACGGTTAGTCCGACTGTCGAGGCGATGAAAGCGTTCACTGTAGCCACGATCCGTTATATATCCGATTGTGATTTCTAACTGTCCTTTACTGCTTGCAAATCCGTTCACCGTAGGGCAGTTTCAGGATAGCCTTTGGTGCGGTACAGTTCATGCTTTGTAGTTTACTTTTATTTGAACGTGTTACTGAAACCAAAATAGTGCAATTTTCCTTTAGATTTTTGAATATATTAAAAAACGAATTGTGTTCAAGAAGTAAACAGGTCAAAAATATAGTTCTAAACTATATTCAAATGGATAAATGCTTATTCATTTAACAGGAAAAGAAAATAGCTCAAATTAGAACTTCAAAATAATTATACGATTATATAATTATACGAATCACACTATTTATGTTTAAAAAAAGATAATAAAAAAAAAATTTTAAAATAATTATTGAGTGATTATTACAATCTGCCTAAAATGTAGGCAATAAGTAATATGGATTGATTACATTTAAAAAATATGTACAATAAGAAATGAAAAAGAAAGGTGATAAAATAAATGTTTAAAAGGTCGTTTTCAAGAAAACTGCCGAACTTTTATTCTCAATGGGTTTTTATGTTTTTTGGGGTGCCAAATCCGAATCTGAATTTTGCTATCACGGCAGCCGTCGGCTTCATACCCAAAATCGCAACAAAACCGCCCAAATACCGGTTATTTTTCGAAACGTTTTTCGTTATTATCTTGTCGAAATTATGACTAGAGGAAAAGTGTAGAAATTAGTCAGTTCCACTGCTCCGCTATAACACGTTTGTCGTACTCATTTGGCTTCAACTCCGAAACTATTAGTCCGATCCAAAATTACTTTCTACCATCTTAAAGATGATAATTTTACAATTAATCCATACATGAATTTATAATCAAGTCCCTTAAAATACACACGCCAGCACGCTAAAAACTTTAGCAAAATCCATGTTTTTTGGCACATTTACTACAACTATGAAACTATTTGTCCTATCCTAAATTTCTTTTTCTTTTTTTCATCTAATAGCTAGTTAGATTTACAATTAGACCCTATATCTGTAATTTATATTAAAACCCGAGAAACACCCACACTAAATGTGTATGTTTTGGCAATGAAAATTGGGCTGCGGTAAACCATTATACGACCATAACTTCGCGAAAAATGGTTCGATTTTGGAGTTGTTTTTTTCATTTTGTAGGTACTAGGTTCCAGCTACAATTAATATACAAAGACTGTCTTCGAAAAAAAACAGGTATTTTGTAATTTTGTGTATGAAGCCGACGGCTGCCGTGGTAGCAATTTTCCTGGACTGCATAGTGACCCGCCGAGGTAAAATATAATATAATTATGATGTAGCTTGACAAAAAAGTACTTTACAATCATAAGTTTTTTTTTTTTTCAAAAGTTTTTTTTGTACTAAAAGCTCAGCTGTATTGCAGTAAAGTCAACTAATGATGAGGCAAACAGACGAGAATGTGAAATTCTGTAATTGTGAACCGCAAAAAAGTAATACTTTTAAGGATAGTCATTAAAATGTCAAAACTATATTAAAGTGATGATTATTTCTGCTTCTAAAATCATCTTTAAAGATAATTTTGAAGCATTATTGTTAGGATTATTGAATAATTTACTTTATTTCAAAACTAATAATATTTTAAAAATGGTGTCAATGTTTGGTCTTCATCTTACTCGCGTGCTTATGGAAAATAAGTATGAACCAAATGTAAGATTCATTCCAGCCTAATAAAACAAGAAAACTAAACAGTATGAGATTTTAATTCAATTAATCAGATGTTAAATTGTCTATAAATGAGATTTGAACGGTTATTTTATCTTTTTACGTGTTGATTGTAGGCGTTACGTGTGAGAAAAAAACAGTTAAATTTTCAAAAATCTGTCTATAAAAAAATCTAACTCATTAAAAAATAAATATGATTCTATGAAACGTAAAAAGTTTCCGAAAGACTTTCCATAAGTTTTATAATTAAATATTTAAAAAAAAATAATTTGAACATAGCAACTCTTATTTTAGTTCTATATAATAAAGAGCTATATTAGAAGGTCCCGAGCCCACCTTCTTTTCAGGCGTTTCTGAGGGTTGTCTGGAATAGAATTTGAAACATTTTTATTTTCAAAACATGAATACTTAAAACAACCATGATACAAACTTAATAAACTCTTTTTTTTTCGTTCTTAAATTATTCGTTTTCAATTTTATTTTTAAATGTTATTATCGCTGTCACACTTCATTATATATCCATTGTATTACACTGTATCCGTAAGTAATTTTTATACACGAATTAAAGTTTACTTATTTTAATATTTATCCCTTGAATCCAATATGATGAAGAAATGACTCCTATGATGATTCGTGATATTTTAATCTGTTTCCGACAAACTATGACTAGATGATTTCGAGCTCATCTTCGAACAAAAAAACAACACCAAAGCATCTCTTCTGTAAATATTAACAAGACCGTTTTCTTGCAGCGAACTCTTCGAATATTCAATAAGGGTCTTCAACATGAATCTGCAAGCAGCACCTAGTCATTGTCAAACAGTGCTCAGCTAAAACGAGAGTATAATGCACTCAATGTAATTAGAATTTCATCGACTTTGGTGGTAGCAGTACTAAATTTTAAATCAGTAAGTGAGATTATCAAAACTAAGAATGAAAATGTAAATTACTAATGTGTTGTCGGTAGGAGTTATTATTATTTTTATTTGTAAGCTTTAATTTCTGGATAGCCTTTTTATCAATAAAATTGCTTCATAAAATAACAATACCAAAAAATTACAATTATTTTTGTTACATACAGCTATTATTTGCTTAAGAGTGAAGAACTATCCGATAATACTTTTTCTAAAAATCACTTGATTTACGGATGAGGATATAGAGGGATCAATGCAATTAGAACTGAAGAATTATTCGCCACTCCTGCTTGAATTCTTTTTGTTTAAAAAACCAGTTTCGAATTGTTTAAATTCAGCAAAACTAGTATTCAAATAAAAAAAAAAATTCCAAAAGTAGTGGCAAATAAGTCATCAATTCTAATTATAAAACAAATGATTAAAAGCAATAAATGTCGATAAATGTAAATAAATTAAACATATTTTCTAAGAGAATAATGTCATTTTTATGCCGGCAAACTATAAATTAGGCTAAACATGTTTGAACCAGCTGTCTAGAGTGTTAGTAGAGAAACTTTTATACTTCTCTCAGGTCAGAGTTTTGAATTATTTATAACAATATTTACTTAGATCTCATAGCATTGAGAAAGGATACCACAAATAAGAATTTCAGTTAATAATATTTATGAAATGGCAACCTCGAAGATCATTTCTTATCTGAACTTTGGGATTATGATATTTCAGTTTTCTTCGTATTAGAGGGTTTGTCAAGCATTTAATATCGCTCTATAACCCAGCTTAGGAATAAAATAAGTTTAGCTGCACCTGTCTTAAAGTTGTAGGAGGCTAATCGCACAGCAACTAGATACAGTATTTATTGAGCAAACAACATTTGCTGGGCATTTAAAAAATAAACTCCTCTGTAAATAAAATTGTCTAGAATATTTTTATAATCGATCCTCTACATTTTGTTTCGGATGATTGAATGCGGCCAACAAAGTTCATAGTATGCATTTAAGCTCATCAGATTGTTTCAAGAACTTAAAGGAAATAGGCTTGAGAAAGAGAACATATTTGTAAGATCAGTTATCCATATAAAGAGTGTTACATATTTCATAACTTTCAAGGTTCTGATTTCACTGATGTTACTGATTGGAATTCTTGTAAATGGGATCCTTCCCCAATCCTGTGGGATCTACCTCAGAATTATATTTGATCATCAACTATAATCCTATGATTATCAGGCAAATAGCACATCCTCTATCACACCCAATCCCTGTAGAGGAGCCTTAAACGAGTGAAAGAGGCATTAATTAATAATCCAAGCAAACAAGTTAATATACCTCTATATTAATACCTATATAGGCTATACCTCGCTTTGCCTATTTTCCTTTAATTAACCTATTATTTCCTATATAAAACCTCACCACAACAACCTAGGTCTTCGGTTCATTACTTGGGTAAGGGTATATTATTTTAAAATTTGGCCGAAATCATGCTCAACCCTATGATCTACCTCCTAACCCGAAGTCGATCCACCACTGAAATAACAGAAAATAAAGTTACACACTCACACACACACATAATCAACTATTTACCCAAATATCTTAAGGAATATAATATTTTACATACATTCATTTAACATATCTATCCTAGACGAACAGTAAAAATTAACTTTAATTAATTACTATTAAAATTAATATCTTACAAATAAGATATGACATATACACATATTCGAGTTATACTACAAGTGTTTTTAGTGTATATTACAAGGGGGAAAGAGTAGATCTATACATTAATTATAGGCTGTTACGAAAAGGTAAGCGATAACCGCTATTAGCCGTATAATTAAAACATATTAAACATATTACGGTAGCTTGCTGGAACCGGTTAGAGATTTATGTGTCTCCTCAGAGCGGAGCTCACCACCTATGATCACACTTCTCATTTTTATTTATAAGGACAGCACCTTTAGCTATGGATATTTTGTCTCTGGTTAACTCATGAATTTTAACGAGGTTATATAATCTCAATTAAAAGAAATACCATAAAATCACTTAATAACAGAGTTCAGGTTTATCTCCTTGTACTAAATTCTTATTTTCAAGACTAAAACTACAAGTCGATCGGATGTGTGAGATTTATTTTTGTAAACAAAACTTCTTTACAAACTAAGCAAAGATAAGATGATTGTATTTACGTGATTTTATTACGATCAGGATGATAAATCTCACATTTATTATTTTCATTATATTCAACAAGTATTAGATTCTCCGAAAACCAATACATCATTTCAGTTTTTATTAAATTACTTCTCTAGATAATAAAGTGTTTTTTATTTTTGATGGATTATTTCTTTGCATATGTATTTTCATTTATTCATCCTCTACCGAACAAATTGTTCATGCATGAATTCCTCATGAATATTGTTTGAGCTAGGTTATGATAAGCCTACTCTACAGATTTCTCATTAACCATTTTTAAGGGCTAAAAAGTTCATAAAAAAAGACAGAATATGCGATCTTTATATTTATTAATACCAAAGATTCAAACTTCTATTCACTGGTCATAGAAACGTTATCAGAAATTTATTGATAGTAATGGAGATTATTTTGAATTAATAAAAAAAAAAATATTAATAATTAATTCAAATTATTTTTATTAATAAAAAATGTTATTTTTTGTATTTTATAGACATAAACCTGCATCAATCAGCGGACAACCCAATATGAAGTAGTACAGCAAGTAATATTTATTTTAAATTCAGTGCCATATAAATCCTTTTCCTTATGAGAGCGATGGAATATCCCACATCAAGTTTCAAATAAAAGCAGAGGGAAGAATTCCAATAAGTGGATGAAAGTATTTTTGAAGGATACGTGAATAACAGCTGCGAAAAAAAAAAAATTAATAAATAAATTCTTTTGTGTTATTTATTCTTATTGCTATAGTGTTAATAAAAGATTTTATTGGATGTTACGATTGTTGGGGCAAATAAAGGATAAAAAAGTGTATACAAGAAAACAGATGGGTGGGATTTGGAGTCATATAAATTTCATTGTATACATTTCTATACAAACATAAATTTTATTGTAAAAATTTGATGTATTATATCGTAGATTAAAAAAATCCAAGTAAATAAAATAAAAAAAGGAAAACAGTTTCTAGTGTTTAAAGAATTTACTAACTAACAGGAATAAGAAGGGATAAGAATGAAAACGCAAAAGTTGTTTAAATAATTTTATTATACCCATTATTTACACATATATCTTACGGAATATAATATTTTATATATATTTATATAATATATAATTAAGCTTGGATTTACACATTATCTACAATCTCTAATATTTATATCAAATTACAATATATATATATATTTATATACTTTTTTTACACGAACAATTGGTGCGAACGACCGCATTTCGAATATACACATTGCAAAGTAATCCTATTTAACAAAGCACTGAGGCGTTCTGTACAAGCCCAGGACTTTTTGGAGGATGTGTTCTTTAAAATAAAGAAGATATATATCATAGAGTGAACAAATCTGATATAGGAATATACATTGCACAACCCCACACATGAGCTAGGGGCTAGGTGGGTGAAATCCAGAGATATTACCACTCAAGTCTGGAGATTTCATCACCAAAACAAATTATTATTTCTAAACAATATATATTGGAAATGAAATCAAACAACAGCCTCCTAGATATTTTTATTAAAAGAAAGACATGATGATAGTGGAGGCTATTAAATTGATGTCACCAAGAAAACAATGAATGAAAAGTTAGAATCTTAAAGTTTGACAAACACTTCCAATTCTCTATTAGCATAGGCCTAATAATTGGGTTTTCCCCTGCACATCAAAATCACATTTTGAAATAATTACAATCACTTAGTCTTAATATTTCTAAAAAACAAGAGAGCCACAAAGCATTCGATTGATTTTGCAAGGAAACAAAATCACAACTGATCTAAACATTACAAGTTACCATATTGGTGCTTATGGAAATATGACGAATAATTCATAGAAAATTAGTAAATATTATATTAGTATATAAAAGAAAAATTAAGGAACATTGTACAATAATTTTTAGAAACCATCCAAAGTAGAACCATTCATACTAAAATTCAGGATATGTCAATGATCAAGATACAACACCGAATAAAGAGCATCAAGTAAGTAATTTACAGAATTTCACCTTGATTGTCTAAAGTTGATTACAAAATAAAATAGTTAACTAGAATTAAAACAAAGATCTTTTGACTGCTTGTATTGGTTTAATTGAACATAAAGCAGTATTCAGGGCAAATAATTTTTCCAAGTATCAACTCAAATATCAACCGATAATATTTATCAATAAAAAATGAAATGTTAAGCTAAAGATATACATACACATGAGAACAGCTTATATTTTCTTTGGTATATTTATTTTTTTTTCTTATTCCTTCTTTGTATTCAAATTTGAGTATGAAGCAAAAACATAAGAAAAACGGAAAAATTAATACACTGCAGTCTAGAAATCATAATAATAACATAAACGATAAAAACAAACTCATAGAACAGCTGCGAGTCAATATAAATAATAATAACATTAATAATATTAATATATATATAGATATATTTGGGTATTATTTACAAGAGGTATTTGGCTCGAGGGGTGAGGAGGGGAAGGGCTATGAGAAAGGTGGGATTGCACTGAGGTAGAGGGGGGAGTGACGTCACGATGGGTGGTGGGGGGAGAAGGGTCGGTGGAGGGGAGGGGAGGGGGCACCTAGGCTGATGCTGGAGTCGCTGGTGGTCGAAACGGTGCTCGGCGGCCGCGGCGGGAGTGGACCTCCGTGTGAGGCTGCCAGCTGAGCCGCCAGTTGCTGTTGCTGCAATCTGGAAAAATCATAAACCATACATCAGAATGCGATAACAAGGATAAAATAATAATTTTAAGAGGCTACAAAGAATAACTTTGACATTATCAACTAAATAAAAAATGCTCATATATTGCTTTGAATTATTATATAATTTCTGATTCAATGAATAGAACAATTTAAAAAAAAAAGAAAGACAAATTAATAATTATATAAAATAGAATAGGTTTATTTTTTTAACATTTTTATACAGTAAATAAAGGTAATTATACAATTAATTTATGTTTAACAAATCCTTATAAGTGTTGATGTAAAATTGAAATTGGCTTGTTGCTATATAATAGTTAGCAAATGCAGAACATTTAAAATAAAACTATTTTAAGCTGTTCGGTGACTATAGCTCATAAATAAAATAGTTATATTTATATTATTATGCCAAAATATATATATCTGTGGCAATTTTAAAAAATGTAGGAAACTATTTTTTTTTTTTTTTCAGTAGCTAAATCTAGGCTTCAATAAATTTCTGAACAATACCCGAACTCAATACTTTGCCTAAACTATATTAATAAGTCTTTAAATTCATAATTTCGTAATTGTCTATTGATTTAAAACCAGTATTATTTTTCTCAAAAAGATAAATAAATCAAGATTGTTTTTTATAAAACTAGATATGTTAAATAAACTGCCACAGAAATATCCAGGAAAAAAATGTATAAAATATAAACTATGAATTACTAGATAATGAGTCGGTTCACTGTCGGTTGGCTCACTTATTTCATGATCGAAATATAAGACATAATAAAGATAAAATTAAAAATTTAGTGGCTAACTGAACATTTAGTAAAACGATTGTGATACAAAATATAGAAAAAGAATAAAAACAGAATCATTGTGGTTTCAAATAAATAATAAAAATGTTACAATTAAAAGTAATCAAATACGAATTCAGTATTTGAGAAAGGTATTGAAAGATACAAGTAAAAGATTCCAAATCGTAGAAAGCCAGAATTTGGAAAAAAAGAAAAATTCAGAAGAGAGGAAAAAGGCAAATTCAGAAATGGTGAATATTAAATAAAATTATCAACAGTTCCTCGAATTGGGTGATTAAAAAAAAATGAATAAAAATCATGATAAAATATGTATTTAATGTTAAAAATAAAAAATATATAAAGGCTTTATTGTGAATTAGCTTGTTAATTTTTTAAAACTTATTTTGCAAGAACACAAACATTTGCTTGGCCTTATTACCATAAGACCATCATAAATTCATCATTTACGGATATTTGTACAATTTTTTTTTTTTTTTTTTTTTTTTTTTTTTACATTGCTGTATTACCTTTTTTTCACGACTCACTGTTTAACTATATTTTTATAAAAGTGCATAGTTAATGATTAGGATACTGGTACTGGATATGGATAAGTACTGGGTACATAACATAGAACTAGACCCAAACATTTGCTTTGTCTGTAGTAAAATTAATTTACTTAAGTTGGATCTATCAGGGTGGTTAATGTCTTCAATATATG
The DNA here is from genome assembly GCA_003667255.2 of Euschistus heros. Taxonomy (NCBI): domain Eukaryota; kingdom Metazoa; phylum Arthropoda; class Insecta; order Hemiptera; family Pentatomidae; genus Euschistus; species Euschistus heros. The sequence continues at coordinate 79,621 of RCWM02000086.1, read as the reverse complement.
GTATATTTTGTGCTTTTTAAATAATTGTATTCGAAATAAAACTTATATATATGACAACTTCTTGAATTTTATATTTTTGAAAGGTTGTTGATCAAATCACTAACACAGGTAGAGCTCATATGAGCATTTCCTAAAGCACAACAATTAAGAAGCCAACAAGTGAAAATATCAATAAACAAGAGGGAATGAGGAAGTGGTGCTTTGGCAGAGCGATGACTTCTTGCGAGGGAGTTGTCATTGGAACACCGTTACGCTTATTAATGATTAATTTAATTCAAAAACGATTTTATCAAAGGATTCAGTCATTTCCGTTGAACGAGTCATGACCGAAGCCCACGCAGCACCTGGCAGTGAGACCTTCGTCATTGTTACTCGAGGCTGATTGATTAGTGTCGATGAAATCAGCTGTAGCCGATTATAAATAATTAATAATTATACAATTATGTTAATTCCCATGGTCACTGGCTAGCTCCTTTTTTTTAAAGATCTCAAAATTCAATAAGAAGCAGTATGATACTACTTGTACACAGATTTCAGTTTTCACACACTTTTCCCTTTAATGAAACCAATCATGTTGGAAGAAGAAACCAATATTAAAAGGAAAAAAACACACAAAAAATATATACATCAATTTTATGTTTACAGAAGTATCACCATAAACTATTCTGTTATGTAGTAAAGATACGTTATATTCTTATACTCTTCTTACACTCTCATCAAGTAGAAGTCATCCTGATTCTTTATCATAATAACAGGGCTATCACTAGAATTTTTTTTCTAGGGGGGGGGAGGAAGGGGTCTGAAGCTACAAATTTCCCAACTTTAAAGTTTCTTTTCGCCAACTTTAAATTATCAAATCAACACATATTCAAGATAAAGTTGTTTAATACTTGTATCACGTATTATGATTTATGCTTTTTATGCACATCGCTCACACTTTGACACTTATTGTTAATAATAAAAAAATATCGCCATAAAAAACAAGTACCAAGTACCAAAGTCGAAGGAAAAGCGATAAAGAAAAGAATTATGTATGGTTGAATCAGTTGAATCGTTGATTGAAAGAGAAAAAAAAATAATAAGACATATCATTTACTTTTAAATGTCTAGGGTCTATCTATTTAATACTAATAGGTCTTTTCTTCAAACTTGCCTATTGTTGAATAATTCTTTTTGAGTTAACAATTTTACTAATATCTTTTTCCGTCTATCCTACCATACTGCCCTCCATGATATACCACTCTTATTGAATTGGGAAATAGGAAAGTTAGAGTTTAACAAATTGGGAAATTGAAATCCTATTTAATTGTCCTTCAGGTTTTCTTTTTCCTGAAATTTTATATACAGCAATAATGTTCCCAACTCGTTTATTTTTTTACCAACGAATTCCCAAGTTTTAATTATTCGCCAATTATTGGGGGATCGAAGACGGCCCTGCATAAAAATCTGTATAACTAGCCTAATTTATTACCAATAGTATGAAAAACACATTTATCCATTCAATATTATAAATTAATAATAATTACATAATCATTTATAATTATTCAATTGATTGTTGATTATTCGTTAATTTAAATTCATAAATATTTATTTTAAGGTTTTCTCAGATGACTTGGCTTTTTACATAAATAAAAATAAAAAAAAGGTCAGATAAGATATCAGTGTCTTATTTTCAATAATCATGAATTAAACATTTAAAAGTATAAGTTTCACTTATGTAATACACATGCAAAAACCTTTTATCAACCATACGATATGATATGTTTGTCTATTGTTATGTTTCATTACGAAGAATTAAATATTTCTTGATTAAACAATGCTAAGATAGGAATATTTCTCAAAGTATTAAAATATAAAGCAGCGCGATTTACAAGATTGCTGCAAAAGTCCTTTTACGTAAGTATAACTTCATTTCAGATTACATATTTTAAGCATCATTGAATAATACTTTTAAAAATAAAGTCCATTGTTTTCATTTGGTCGGTACCACCCTTGGTTTTGAGGCAAAGAACTCTTCGCATCCAATATATACGTCCTCGTAATTATGAAAGATGCGAACTATTAAAAAAAGAGTCATTGATCTAAACAAACAAATATATTCCAATAGTTTTTCCCTGGTAAAATGAGAAAGACGTGAAGAGAATTTATCGTTTTGCAAAATATATTGGTTCCTGTTGACCAAATTGGGACACTTTGCAACAAAAACCACTGCTCCACTTCCACTGCTCGACCATCAAGCTCGAAATGAAAAAATCGTTTTTAAAAAGTTTCAAAAAGTTCTACCAAACACAAAGCGTCAGTATTTCGCATGAATAACTGACTGCTTCTATCGGACTTAATTTATCTGACCGCTGCATTTGCGCCATTTTTTCTTATAACATTGAAAAATATCAATGAAACCATAAAGCGAATTCAAGACATATGGAGTCAAAGGATCAAATAGTAAGAACAAACACATTATTATAGTATTAATTATAAGATTGGAATTAAGGGTTGCGTTCATGCACCAAGAACTTTGGTAACATCCTAGTCTACACAAAATGTAACGTAATATGACTATCACTAATTTAAATTTATAGAACACAAAGCTGTTTAAAAATAATGTCAAACAAAAAAAAGAAAAAAAAAGAAAGAGAATCAATTGATAACAGAGAAATTAAGAAAAAAATATATAGATTTCATTTTTAAAACGTAAAGGACTATCACCCCATATAAACAGAATATTATTTCCTCTAAATCCCTGCCATATTATTGTCAGAGTGTAATATTATTGTAAGTTAGTTTAGTGTAGGCGGGAGATGAGCCTGCAATTGGAAATAAACCTTTGTAAATACAACTCTATTGAGAAGGTCTACCGGTATAATGAGGATGGCATACAGAAAGGTAAATTTCACCGCTACATTGAAAGTGGAGATCGTTGGATGATAACAAGCTTTATCCTGCTCTTGTTTGTTTTCAGGTGACCGCTACCAGCTCGCGAACAGCTGAGTATACAATTTAGCCTTTGGGATTAATGTTACAGCCAAAACATTGGGAGCCCAGTGTCGATATTCTGTTTACTTACCTGTAAGCGCTTTACCATCATAATTCAATTCACACACATTCAACAACAAAAAGAGACGTTTGTATGAATTAATTCGATGACTATATTCATGACACAAACCTATAAGCAAATATTTGAACATATACATATTTTTTAATAAGTTTGTAATGCATACCATTGTAACATTTTAGAGTTTAAACTTACTTAGAGAGAGATTTTACATATAGAGTAGAGTAGACACAAATCTGTTGGTATGAGTTAATGTGACATCATGTTCTTGCTAGGCTTGTTAAGATTTGATTCTCTATTTTAAAGTGAGAGTTCAACTCAGATTTATTTTACTGACTGACTGTAAGTAAAGTTTTTGTAAATCAGAGTAATAAGTTCAAGTGTAATAAGGAATCAAGTATGGCTGACCAATAAAGCTCCTTAATTTCAGTTATTATAACCTCACATGGAATAAAAATCATAATTGTTTTAGAGGGTTGTAAAAACAAAATATTTTCCATTGCTATAGCACAAAATAAAATTCAATATTAGTTAAATGTTTATTTATTTTTAATAATTTCATTATCGTACTAGTTCTGTGTGTCCGAGCCTGACAACCGATTAAACTTGCGGACCTACAATTTGGACAATAACAGTAATTTCATTACTCGATAAGGCTATATCGATATAGATGTGCTAACTCGATTTGGAATCAGATTACAGGGAGGGCCCTATATTTCCCAACAGGAGATCCTCCTGGCATTATGACTGCGATAAGATAGGATCACTTACTGCTAAATGACGTCCATCGGACAGGGACGGTTGTGAACTTTTTGCCGATGTAATTTAGACTGCTGTAATAGTCAATCGGCCTATTATAATAGAAGAGATCGTGTGACGGGGCATATGGCCGATATTGTCCCTATCATGACTATTATGTTGTCAGTGGATGGGCACAAAGGAGGCTCAGCTTTGGTAAGCTGATACCATTCAACGGCAAAAACTGCCTCGTCTTTTCGTCCCGGCTTTCTTTCAACGTCTTCAGCAACTTCTTCGACTGATGGTATCTAGGCCCATGGTAATGAAGTCGGCCACTATAAGGTCCTAAACTATGCTATGTAAATAATATTTAACGAATAAATCCTTTAAAAAGTACAGCACGAGACATCCACCTCTAACCATTTATTAATTTATTTATAATAAATTATTAGAAAGGCAAAACAAAATCAGTTACAGGCATTTATTAATTGGATAGCAATATTATGACAGAGTTCTGTATATGTAAATTTAATTACCATTTTTTTAACAAACGAAACTAATTAATTATTACATGAAATTTGGTTGAGTTGATATCACAAGTCGCCTCATAAAAAATGAATAATATACACAATACAAAATATTATTATTATAAATAAATAAAAAAAACAATATCTTGATTGACATACTCGAAGAACATTTAAACAGACTAGAAAATTTAGGAGATGAAAATTTAAAGAGTTCACTGTAACCATCTTCGGAGACTCGGGTCTTAATCAGAGTTGGCCATTGTTAGAACTTTTTTTACAAACAATTATAGGTTAATTACTTTAATTATATTGGTCATAAAACTGATCAGGTTATTGGAATTAGATTAGTAATAAATGAATATAGTAGGATCAATAGAATAGGGTATTTTTTCGAAGTATTATTTTTTTCATTGCAATCGCTCCCGCAACAACAGTAATCAAGCAATTACACAACCTTCTGTTTTTCTTTTAAATATCTGTATACAATTAATATTATAGTTGTTTGGATCTTTGTAGAGGTTCAGCTAAACGGGGCGTACACAAGAAATGTTATGCGGTACTGTGAGGTTCATTTCGTCGCATCTTCAACATTTCAATTTTCAAATTTATATAAACAAATTTAAATAACAAATCGTATCTTAATATTTATAGTATAATTAATAGGATATATCCTATATATAGTGAAGTGAAAATATTTCTAGTCGAAAAATACAAGAAAAAGCTAACGTTGCCTTTTCATGTTAAATATGATATCTGATAGTATAAATAATTACAATAGTCATGGTTAAACGTAATATTATTTTACGGATTGATAATGGTCACCAAGCAGACTTGTTGATAATATCAACAACTTTTGAGCCGAAGGATAACCCATCGGATCCATGCTCAAGAAGACCCCGCATCCCGAAGTAGAGACCAGGTAGGAGAGGACTAAAGGACTATTAGTGGACCATCTGGTAGACAATAGCGGCGCCTATTGATCGAATTAATATCCAATAGCTCTCCCTCTTGGTCGTTTTGTCCAATGAGAGCTAATGAAGACACCGATAGGACACCTTTGTGGCCCGATCAAGCACAATGCCGTACCTATCGCTCTGTCATTATCGCCTTTTATCCTTGATTGATCTCCTCCCATCTATGTCTTATGATATCCTCCTGATCATATCTTTGCCGTGTACAACTTCTGGATTCACAGCGACTTCAGTCATCACAATCTTACCGGCAAACTATACAAATACTCTCTACCCCCTCCTTCCGCAAGAAATACTTCCTTGGCACATACCTATTCCAAGTTTTTCCAATCTCTATACTCCCACAGAAGTACTACATTCCAATGTTCCCTCCTAGTCCGATCCTGTATTCTCTTGAATTCCTCCTCTCCTAGTATTCGCAACGCTCCTTCCTTTAGAATATTTAAAACATACTTCTTTCACCAACTTCGTTCTCGCCAAACTGGCGCTCTCTAATTAAGTAAGGAAGTCTCACAATGTATGTAAGTCTATCATGCCAGACATAAAACATTAGCCTAAATTAATAGTTTTCATATTGTAATGTTTTAACTTTTTGTAAAGCTAATTTTTTATTTTTCATTATAATTTTTCTGTTTTTTCTCTGCAATTTTGTTTATAATATTAACTCCTATATTGTCTATTTTGTTTTCTTTATCTTTTTTTCTATTTCTAGTTTTTCTTTTGCATTTTTTTTTAGTTTTGTATTTGCTCTCATGTAAATTTGTATCCACTTTTATTTATTTTGTTCTATTTTTAAAATATCAAGGCCAGTTATGATTTTACTTTGTGTTATGTAATGCTTTTCTTAAGGGACTATGTCCCATAATAAAGTTTTTCTATTCTATCCTAAAATAAAATAGTTCATGGTTTCAACGAATATTTTTAAAATTTAAAATTATAAACCTCTATTAAACGTCGATTTCTTAAAAAAAGAATGACATGGAACAACTCTCCACCCTGCTATCGCTCGAAATAACCTTTTTCTCAATTTCTTTTCCCCATTTTTCGAGGGTGGAGGTTATTCTTCTTCATCCCCACGATAACAGTTAAAACATTTTGAAACTAATATGAAATTATTGTACAATTCATATTAGAAAAGTGGAAATAAAAAAATATCAAAATTGAAGATAATAAATCAATGTTGAAAGTAACAATATTGTTAACTTCTGAAATATTTTCTCAACAAAAAATAAGCAATTCTTTCCAGAAAACAAGAAGTTACCAACATTATTATTAATGGAATGGATCCAGAAGGATTAGATGGCATCGTTACGTAATTTCAACTAGGTTGGGTAATAATAGAATTAGTATTTTTTTCTTTATTGAATTGCAAGTTTAATAATAACATTAAACTTACTATTTAATAAAGGAGGTTATTGCCATTTAAATAATGAAACATTCATATTAGTTTATCTTAAGATGTATTACTGCTCAAAAGGAATAATTTGAATATTGTAAAGAAAATTATTAGATAAACTGCCATAGGTTAACGATGAAAACTAATTAACATGTAGATTTGATTTGATAAAATTTTTTAAAGGTTTAGCAACATTGTTACAGAAGTTTCAGAGAGCGAGAAAAAATAAAATTATCAAAAAATTAAACACACAAAAAAAAAAAAAAAAAAAAAATGTTCTAACTAATACAGAAACACCAAGTTTTGCGGACGCGAGCATCCTGTGAAGATGTTTAGAGAGGACTCCAGAGAAAACACACTTTAATTGCAGACAGGACAAGGTCTGGTTTCATTTAAGTGTTGTTTGTTTTCTCTTAGCTAACAGTTGTGATAGCTTTTTCTATCCACTGATTAAATAAATAAATAAAAAATACCAAGCGTTCTAAAGACCATCATCGAATTACGTGGAAAATATCAAAGATATCTGTGAACGGCTCTCCAAAAAAAAAAAAAAAAAATTGATATTAATAACTTTCTAATTCATTGCACGAAAGTGACTCATTTTTAATGTACAACAGTAGTTAGTAAAATAGACAAAAGATATATTTACTTATTTTTTAATCTCACGTCTGTTAAAAGATAGATACTGATAGAAATTTGAAAATTATTTAAACAAGGAGTTTTATTTATTAATATTAATTCTTCGACAGCTTCTACTTAGTAATAGTAATTACTAGGTTAAAGAAGAGCAGTTAAAATATTACATAATGAATCCTCAGTGAATTTTATGTTTATAAATTTTATTCTCATTTCCATCGCTTCTACAACAGTTAACAACCAATGATATAATCTTAAATTGCTTATCATTATTATAATCTTCTAGAAGAACTTAGAAATGTTGTTGCTAATCAATAAAAACAAAAACAAAAATTATATTGTTATTTTTATGTTTTTATATTTTAAATTGCAACTAATGAGTATTTCTCTACTTTTTTTTAAATTATATTTCTAATCAAGCTAATTTACAAGCTGTATAATGTTGTACAAGTTGCCAATTTCCATATATAAAAGGTTTCAGATTACACTTTTGACTAGAAATTATTTATTTATTTTCTGGTGTACTGTACCACTACATTTGGTAAGAGGTACCATAAGCAAGTCGAGAACTACAGGTCGTTGTAAAGATTACTTTTGTTCAAAAATTCAATAATCTGAATATGAAAACGTGTTATTTTGAAACGTCTTGATATGCCAGATGATTATCTTGTTCCTGCTTCTGGTATTTTGCGCATTCCACAAGAATGTGTTGTACTGTCATATTTACTTAACATTTGTTTCATTTTGGGGGTGGCTTAGCTTTCAGTAAGTAGCTGTGGGTTAGTTTTGAGTGGCTAGTGAGTAACTTGTTGCGTAACAGTGGATTGTAAACGTAAATTGTGCTTTGTTATTATTATAAGCGTGACTTGAAATGACTAAATGTGCTAGTGTAATTTTTCGCTATTCCTGAAAGTTCATTATCCATGCTATGAAAAAATGCTATAGGGAAACAATATAAATTGTAATGATTCGGGAAAAAAATAGATTATAAATTGATGGACAAATCATTTGAACAAAAAATATAATAAAAAAAAAATTAAATTAAAAAAAAAGTAAATAAAAATCGATGAACTAATATAAAATGTAAAATTATCCCTATGTGTTAGAGAGTTTATTTATACGTTTTATTTTAATATTGCACATATTGTACATTTTAACATCTATATTAATAATTCAATAAAAGCAGTTTTCGAAAATAAATATATAAAACGTATGCCCTATTTATAAAGAAACTAATGAATTCGCACAACATCGTCGATGGATAGGGTTATCCCTTCCAGGTCTATAAAAATTACTGTTAATTTTTTCAAATAATTAGCCAGCATTTTTTTTTTTTTCAAAAATGAAATTTACAAATTTACTAATGTATAAAACTCAAACTGAAATATTCTACAACCTTACAATTTTTCTATCCTTCAAAAGGATGTCTAAATGATATGATAATGAGATTCAACTTATTAATATTGCAGATTGGAATTATAAGTGTACAAAACATGAATATTTAATGAGATTAAACTAGGTGAGCTTTCACTTAAGATGAAAGAAAACCCGTTTCAATTGAGGCATCTGTCGCCTAAGGGGATATTTCCTGGGGTCCAGTGGTCAAGCGGAGATCAGGATGAAGGTGCACCGCAGATAGCCGGCAGTGCAACGACAATGGAAGAGAAGTAGGATGTGGAAGAGCGATTACCAGGCGGGGCAATAATAAGGAAATCCAATACAGAGCTGGAGCACAATGGGGTGGGAAGACAAAGAGGCAATCATAGGTTTGTTTGGCAGGGCACGGGTGGCGCCGGCCTGCAAACAGCCTCTGGGAACGCTGGCTCCTCTCCTGTATCTTCAGCCTGTCTTAGGTTCAACCAGCCACTGTCTGCCTCTAGCCAGCCATCTCTACTGGTTTTAGTAATCTTACTGAAATCTCCATTAAATTACTCAATTATTGATAATTCGTCAAAATTATAATATTTTACAAGATCATTAAACTGACTCTTGAGTGTATTTCTACTTTATCCCACGTTACAAAGTTTCAATAAGGATAATGATTTGCGAAGTTCAATGTTGGAAATGTTAATAACTTGAAAAAAACAAAATGAGAAAATGAAATGCTAATAAAATAAAAACTATCAGATTCATGATCATAATCCAATAGAAATTATTAGATGAGTCATTCTCAGTATAGAAAAAAAAAAAAAAAAAAAAAAGGCCTAGCTCAAGTCGTGGAATGTTTTTTTCCTTGTCCGCATTATTTACAGACATCACTTGAGAAATGGAACCATCAATACAACCAGGATTTATGATTTATTTACCAGTTCAATTGGAAATCAAATGTTTTTGTTGGCAATGGTATATTTTAATCCTAGTTTAGAAAACAAATATATAGCATCTTTCCAATAGTACTCGTAAATAATTCATCATTCCTAATATGTATGCCTAATCAAACTATTCAGAAATCACGTAAAACTGGTATATTATTATTTTAATTGTAACTGGCATATTATTTTAATTGTACAAATAAAGCAAATAAAAGCGTTGCTATAATTAATAGGAGGAAAAATGAGAAACTATTTCACGACACATATTCCGGACGACAGATACCCAAGGCTAAAAAGAAGTAGGATCAGAGACCTCTCTAACTAAAAAATGAGCTGAAATAATGTTAGATTACCAATAAGTAATTGTTTTTATTTCAGGTATTCAGTGTATTTGATGGCTGTCTTCTGATAATGGTAATAATTCTAATTTATCTATAGAACTAAAGCACATACTTTAGATTAACATTACCTATGACAGTCAAATTTGCATCGAAAATGATTCAAGAGTTAAAACATTCATATATAGATCATTATAATTGGTAATTGTTATCAATGCCCAATTCATGATCGATTGAAGAACTTAAATTTTTAAGATTATATATCTAAAGTAAAAAAATTAAAAATTAGGTAAAACTTTTGATCGCTACTAAGAAAATAAATAATTGAACCATCCAACCAGTTTTAAGGTACTGAAAATGTATACAATAGGAGGCGCGGCAGCTTAGTAGAGAAGGCAACAGACTTGCAAGCTTCCGGGCATAATACATACACAAGTGCAGAACCCAAGCCCTTCGTGGGTTATAGAGAATACCATCTATTTTGTTACTGATCAGTATATTATCCTGGTATTGTTTAAATACTGTAGATGCAGGGGGGGGGGGTTAGATTGTGTGAGGTAGTTACCGGTTGTTTTGGAGAATTAAACAATATAAGAAATGCAACCTTTTCACGGAATTATAAAAGGAGAAAACGAATTAAGGAAAAGTTAAGCTAGCATTAGCTTATAATTGCCCGTGGGCGATATAAAAAGCTGTAAGAGACACCTTGCTGGTTGGAAGGCGTGGGCAGGTCTCATTAACCCGGCGGATGGGATAGCAAAAAATGAATATTCATTTAGTGTTGTTTATCATAGGCAGCTTACACCTGCGATACTCCGATGCCTTCTATATAACTTTAGCCCCATTAGTAGCCGAGTGCTCCCAGGTCCTCCCACAGGGAAAAAAAAACAAGAAATGTGTGTTTATTTAGGAGCTCTGTATCCGGCAGTTGCTGTGAAACTGTAGCCATTGTCTTCTGTTTACGATCGTTCCGGCTTCACTGGCTGGAACGTCGCTCGGGAACAGGATGTCAGCTGTTGCAGTCACCGAATGTCATGTAGAAACTTCAGCTGTCAGCGTAATAGCATTCAGGAAGATGTAGGAACTAGGTCTTTGACACCTTAATGTGTGAATAAGATATTAATATAACAAAGTGTCAGTATTTTGCTGCATGTATGGACTTTTTAAAAAAAGAAAAAGAATAAATTCTGTGTCAGAACAAGTATAGGAGTAAAGGATACCCAAAAGCCACTGATGTTACATTTGTTATATGAATAAAAACATTAAAAAAAAGTAAAGATTTGAAAAAAATTGGCCTCGGGACCTTCTGATATAGGACCACTGAATAGGGAAAAGAGATATCCTATCAATCTATAAGTATTCTGCACAGAACTGTTACTGCACGGCTTGATGTTTCTTTACAAACCATTATAATTACATTACGTTCATAGTTTCTCTTGAAGTCAGGAAGTATATTTAGTATAATACAAGAACAATACTATGATACAAGAAAAGATTTGAAATAACTACTTTTATAAATAAAAATGTTTTATAAGTGTATTAATTGGTTTCCAGGACAGTAGTAAACGACTGAACTGCAAAATAACGTTAAAAACTGCTACCTGAGATAAGATACTTGATATATATGAATAAATAAAAAAAGAATCTTGTCATGAGGAAAAAAACAGAATAAAAGTACATTGAAAAATCTATTGTAATTATGAAGGAAATAATAAAGTGTTTATATTAAGGAGCATAATTTTACCTTATTTCTAAAGATTTAATTCTATCTGACCTTAGACTCTGCCTTATCCAAATATGTTTTGTTCTCTAACTAATTTAGCGTAACATATAGATACGAAGGGACCGAAACTCGATCCGACAAATTTTCCGGTCGATGAAGCTCCACGGCCATTGTGAAGGAGCAAGAAAGCTAAGCGATTTCGGCTGCTGTAGCGGCGGTAACCCGATAGGCCAGTTGCAGCACCTGTTCGCTGCAGACCGTACCCTCCATGGCATCCGTATGCTCTGCTGGCTTTTATCAAAGTAACGTTTCTATTTCACAAACCATCTATTCAAGTGGTAATTCCTTTTGTAAAAGTATCTATACTAAAATAGAAACTATAAAAAAAAAAAAATGGATTCTGGATTATTCGAACCAGGTCACTCGTAGAGTAGGTCTGTTATATCTAACCATCTGTACGTTTAACGAAACAATTTTTAAAAATTATTTCAATTTTAAAGATATAAATAAATAAAAGGCTTTAAATAAAAACAAATTCGTATATCTGTTACATTGGAGCAATGATTGAAATTCCTAAATATTATAATAAATATCACCTGATGTACGCATGATTGTATAGAAGAATCAATACAATCATGATTGATGAATAATTTGTTTTTAATTCTACAAGAATTTTTTAACTCGATGACTAGTTTCCAATGTGAAGAAATAAATTTTGAAGATGTAGATTGTTGGGGTAGGCAGTCATAGATACACAGCAATTCAAAATTAAAATATAAGGCATTATAAATTAAAATATTATTTTAATTACTGCCTACCCCAACAATCTACATATCTAAATACTTCTCAGTCAACTAATACCTTATGAATATAAATAAATTTGAATGTATTACAGCCCAATATCCACCAAAGCCGAAAGGAATTAGAAAATTAGGTTAAATCCCGCATTTAAAACAGATAAACTATGACCATCTAATTTTCCTTCACCTAAAGGCAAAATAAAACATTTCCAAAAAAAGCGGTGTATCGCCGTTGTCAAACCAATATCACCTAAGTGCACTTTTTGGAGATTTTGACTGTTATAACGAGATTAATAACCAAATTTTCATATAAAAAGACTTGTGACTCATCAACATTGTTAGCATTTTAATACGTTTTTATTCATCATCTTACGGTTATACTTTTTGCACATAGAATATGTTTGTTTGACAATGACGATATATTAACTAAAACGTAATGACTGAAGCTAAATAAACGGGGGAAACTGGACGATCAGTAAATCAAAGATTAAAAGAACGTATCAGGCCATTCAATAATAAGACGCGTAATTCACTATCCATTTAAATAACCATAAAGTCAACAAAAACTCGGTAGTGAAACTAATTTAACATGTAGAAAATATTCTAAAATTAGAAATTTACAAATCATTAAAAATCGTACAAATCCGTACAAAACCGATCCAGATTTTTGTTTCAATGATCAGATAAATATTTTCAATAGTCCTATTTTAAATTTGTTTCCAGTAAAAACATTAAATTAAAACCGAGCAGTCTTATTGAAAACCTAAAGTTAGTTTCAGGAGTCTTTTAATTTTGCCTTCTTAGGTGAGCATCAACATATTTGATTTTTCGTCTAACATTTTTAAAACTTTTATACCAATGACCTGTGTAGCAATGTTATGTTTTGAATTTTTATTATGTTTTAAAACTGATGATAAATATTCAACATTCAAAACTAGTCTTCGAATAGAGTTATTCCAATAGAAGTGCAAATGATTTTTCAACGAAAATTATTATTAAACCATACTAACGTCTTGGACATGTTGTAGGCCAAGTATAGTGCTGTGGTCTGTTCGATATAACTAATTGTTACTCTTTCATAATCACACCATGATTATTAATAAAAATCACTAACGAACATCTCTGTAAGAATAAAGTACATAGCACAAAGTTAATCTATTCTTTTTAGAGATAATCTTTTCAACCAATTTACGCTCCAGTTCATAGTTCCTCCACCATATTCACTAAAAAACTGGTCCAGAACAGACGGTGTGGTCCCGTCGTAGCCTAGTATAGTGTGGTCCTCCAGATTTAATTTTTTTTTTCTCTTCTGATGACCCCCTGATAGGGATCTCCGCCAGGCAAATGCTACCGTCTCCGGTGTCCGGCGGCGAACTCCGGAGAAGAGACTTTTTGCCGCGGTACTCCGAAAGACGAGACGGCGCACGGGCTATGGTGTCGTTTTACACCAGGTGAGGGCGGCAGCGATGATTTGGTTTGGCGCGTGTCCGGACACCGTAGGATTTATAATGGATACCTGTGATTGAATAAAAGTTACAACAGTCATTAATTATAAGTGGTCAGATTGATAGTACTCAAAACAAAAATTGCTCGAATTTATCCTGGAAAAGTGCCCAATAATATATATAAGTAAATAATAAACATTTTTAGTTTCGAAAATATATAATGGAAAATTAAAGGCAATTTCACCCATTATAGAGGGATAAATTGAGTCATTAATGTCAGATATCTAATACCCTTCTGAAAAGGGTAAAAGAGCTCCTCACTAAATAACTACTCATGTTTGATAAAATACTTAACTGAAATAAGCACATGGAGTACATATATACATTACGACCTTCATGATTTCCATTGAATTATGAAAATTGCTAACCTCTGTCTGGCCCCGAGGGTACAATAATTGACAGTGCAATACGTGGGATCTCTCAACAAATATTTTACCGGAAGTTCATCATTGTTCACAAGTGATATTTGCGGAAATTTCGGTGACAGCTAAATGATACTGATTTCCTGTTTTCAGACAATCGTGATGGCCAGCCATTTTATAATTGTTCTATAGTGTTCATAAGACTTTTGTTGAAATATGATAAACGGGAGCATAACAAATCATAAATAATTAATATATATAAATAAATTAGAAAAACTGTTAATGGTATGTCAATAACTTATAAAGTACCTGACCTTAGGGAGCACTTCAATAAGTTTCTGTTTCAAATATCATTACATCATATTACAATGATTTCTCGCCGTTTTTTATTCTATCTGACAACTATTTTTATAGGAATGTAAAATTTATTATAAAAATAATATGAGAAAATTACTAAAGTTTTCTGAATGCCAAATCAGACCACTTATTCACCAAGACCACAGAAATATATATATATATATATATATATATATATATATATATATATATATATATATATATTAAATTTCTGGTTAGTAATATCTCTGTTTTAACAATTAAAGTAAAAAAGATGAAAAAAATTACTTTGTAATTATGAAAAAAATAAATAAATAAAAGAAGAATAATAGCGGATAATACCATGATCAACGATTTTCTTGTAGTATATAAACTTAAATAATTCATTTCATCAGGCACTGAAAGCGATAATGGCTGAGACAGAAAATTAAAGAAAAATTATCATTTCTTGATTGATCGTAAGACAGAACCCCAGTCCACCAGATATTTATCCAGATTTCAATCTGTTCTACAGATGAAATAACGGAAAATAAATTTTCTACCTGCAGCCGGACTAGAACTCAATAGCGCGAGAGTTAGTTCTAAGCGCTCACAAGATTGCTTTTGAAATTAGACTCATTAGCTTCTAAAGACCATTTTCAAGCAAGTAAGGGCCCAATATAAGTAAAAATACACAGGCTCTTGTTATTAATATAAATAAATTAAAAAAATTTATGGGACACGATGCGTCGATGCCGACACCACCAATTTCGGATTCCATCCGTTCACATTTAAAACCAACTCCAAAAGATCATACTTTGATATCAAGAATAAATAGTAAACATTGTGATGAATTAAACACTGTTTAAAATTAAACATTTAATAAATATAAGCTTCTTAAATAAAAAAATAAATGACTAATAGTCTGAATGTACAAAAGGTCCATTTTTTCTCGTCTTATCCCTCAATTAACTCGTAATCATCAGACTCTCCAAAGGCCTATGCAAAGTATACATGAATCGACCGTCAGCTAATCCGGTTTGGTCTTCTTTTTGACCTTTAATACTTCGGCAAAAATACAGCTGGAAACAGAGTCTGTAGGTATCTGATTACAGGAGAATCACTGGGATCGAATATTCGAAACATATCGCATTAGTGTGGGACCGCTCTGAATAAGGAATGAGACTCCTCAGCGGTCGAAGAAAAAATCCTTTGCGGTCTTTGGGATATCCTGTTTCTGAAAGGACGCCGAACGGTAGGTCCTGCCTGTATCGGATACCAACCTGCGCCAGTTTAAGAGTAAACGGTTTTAAGAAAGAAGAGAGTATCTTAGGATAGTTTCTTAAATGCAAACCACAAAAAGCACCCTTCAGAGATGTCTTACTTAAAAGCAAAGCAGGTGCACTAGAAATAAACGAACGACTGAATGAAGAATGGTACAAGTCTTTGAGGCAGAAGTAACGCGGGGAAACGTAAATAAAAATAACAAATGATCAATGATAAAATAAAATAAAATGTCAAAAAAAATTGGGGTATTGTGTATTCTTTGTTTATATTTTATGTACATTTGTAAAGATACCATGACTTCTTCTACACAAATAACTTATGATTTGAGAAACAAAGAAACGCCAATCAAACATGTAATTTTATTTTCATACATTATATATTATATTTATCTATACTATTATATAAAATGACAAGCCATTTTTCGTTTGTGATCACTAACCGCGAAAACTACCGAACCAATTTTAACTACATCATCTTCATAGTTCAAGGGTGGTTTAGCAGTAATAAAGATTTACAGTTAAATTGTCATAAAAAAACAAAAAAAAACACGATAAATATGTGGTGCGCAGTAAAGTGTGATAATGGACCGATAGGTGGCGAGCACCATTCGAGAGAGGTAACAAATGTACGGTGTTATATAGAGCTACAAATTTATTTGTCTTCAATTCAATTTTTATTAAAAAAGTTATAAATATATGGAGCAACATGTGGATCCCAGTGAATTTTAAAATTCGACCGATATGTGGCCATTCTGTGACAGAGTTTGCAATGGTAAAATAATTAAACCCAACTGTACCATATATTAAGTACGACATCTTCATAATTCTAGGAAGGTATATCAATAATAAATTTGACTATAATAATGATTAAAATGTATAGCCTTGAGTGAAAGAAATGAGGTTTGCCACACTATCATACACTTTTATGGTTAGGAATTAAAATCCAAACAGGTGGATCGATAAAAACATTTCTGCTAAATCGGATGTCTAATTATACTTTTACGTACTCCTCATACACATAATTAATGCGTTTTTAACCAGGTTTAAAATTGCTGCTATACGTTAAAATATCATTGGAGAAATAATGCTAAATCCTATACTTCAACTCCTATAAACTCCTAAATCCTATAAACAAATGAAATTCAATTATTAGTAAAAATAATCTAGGTTCTTTATTTATGAGATCGGGTGAAGCCGCCACGGGGTATGCTAGTACATTATAAGTAAATACTTATATAAAATGTAAGTCATATTGGTATTTGAGTCTTGAAGTTGTTTTTCGTTTTGGGTATTGATTTAGTTTATGGTCATTTTAAACGCACATAAAACATCTCAATCGTGTGTAAAATTTTTAATTTAGTAATTATTTTACTATGAAATCCAGTAAGAAGCAATTTATTCCAAGTTGAAGAATGTAGGAAAGAAGAACACTTAAAAGTTTTTCGAAAAAGGATGATATTGAAAAACGATTCACACTGTAAGGTATCGAAAAACAAATGGCATTACTCCATATTAAATTATGCTTGATATGGAATCAAATTTGAAGAATAGCTATATTCTTTGCGTGAGAATCTTGAGATGATGTAAGCCTGACATGATCCATTTTTATAGTTAAAGGGTTAACTTAGGAGTAAAATATAAACTCATACAAATATAGTAAAATTCCTATAAAATAATGCTACAGTATCTATGATGATTATATGGTGATATGAATTTAAATTATCAGATTTGATATACAAATATATTCATTGACACAGATATGAAGCTATTCTCGAGGCAGATAAGATTACTACTAGTTAGTTTACCGGGCAGCTACTATCTACTAAGCAATTACTAGTGAGCAGACAACAATGAGATGCTAGTACAATAGTAATATATCGCTGGGATTAGGGAGCTAGGCCCTCGGCTAAGTGGGGCTATTAGTATCCTTGTCTTTGCCGCTGTTTAGTCCGCTCCGCTGGTTCCCTTTCATCCCTTATTCTGTTTCCATTAACCATCTTCCCTCTGGTTCCTCTTCCTATCTCTTACTATATCTGGTCGGCTCCGGTCAAGTCTAGTGTTTCATATTATGCCTTATTCGCCAAGTCTATTGGCCCTGTTAACTTGTCTCCTTTCGGTAAACATTTGGTCTGCGGCCCATTGTCGGGGGAGGAAGCACGCTATTCACTATTGGGTTCAGACAGTCGTAGAGACAGACAAATTGCTTTTGTTCGAAGTATTTGGACTAGAACCTAAGCCGCTAGTCTTAGTACTCAGACATAATCCTGGATTTGTAAACAAAATCAATGGACCAAAAGTAAATATAAATTTCTTTTGTTTAGCAGGACAATCAAACGTAAATAGATAATGATTCGCTGTGACACTTTTATTTTTAACACAATGTTCAAATAATGTCAATAAAATGCAAAAAATGTAACATACAACACGCATATAACTTTATTTTGATGTGAATTTTTTTTTTTTAATTTTTTTCATTTAGATCGCTTAAGACGTGGTAGTTTAATCTACATAAGGCTGAACATTTTATTTTTGTTTTTCAATAATATCTTTTAAATTCAGTTTAATTATAATACACTTAAAATGGGGGGAAAAAATTCCAACAACATCATCAACAACAGAGAAATGACCCTTTGTCCTTCCATTCTTCTGGAAGGACATTAGCCCAATATACTAAATTTGTTTTTGGATTTTTGTGACTAAGTTTTATATCCTTATCAGTGGTAGGACAAAGTCCGTTTTGAAACAACTTGGGTCACTGAGTGGAATATTAATAATAAATACATTTATGTATATGTATATCTTATAAAATATTTATTTGCTATGACATGAAGTTCAATTTAAAAATAATATTTACCTCATTTCGAATTTATTTGTTGCTTTAAAATAACGAATCGCCATTTTAGTATAGTTGTATTCGGATTATTTTTATATTATTTTATATAAACCGTTACAATAGAAATTTTTATAATTATGTAGCAAATATTTGAATATATTACAAATATTTGATATATATACGTTTTCACTTTGTTATTTGTCCCCTCTATTCATTCTAAAATATTTACAACTCTAATAGAAGTATAGAAATATAAATTTACGCTAAGTTTCATATTATAAGTCCATAACTGTGCTCTATATAATTTAAATCGCTAACCCCCCCCCCCCCCCCCCCCCCAAAAAAAAAAAATATATATATATAATAATATAATAGTGACAGTAGTGTCCCGTTTATAATTATACAACAATACAAATTTAATTTTAAATGCCGTATACTCAATAATAATTATTAAATTAAATTTATATTTAAACTCCTTTATAAATAATTATTGTTTATAAAGAAGTTTCAATTTCATTCTAAAAATAAGTTTCGATTTAAACAATAGAACATTTTTTTCTGAAATTTTAAAAATATTATTATTGTTTTCTTTATTGAATGTATAGTATTTTATTTTTTCTTCTTCAGCATTTAACATTTACTTCTTTATTCAAACGCCTTTTAGCTTTATTTATGACATATTACCAAATGTACTGTAGTATCTGTTTTACATATTATAAAATAAATATTCTATATGGGTTCGTAAATCACCTAGAAATTTGTATCCATTATAATGTGTTGAAGATAAAATTAAGCTGAACATAATATTTTAGGAAAAATGCATTTGTTTTACGCAATGATTCACAAATTAGTATTCATTTCTTTCACAAAGTTGAAACATCGGAGGTATTTTAATAAATGATTTTGTTATTGAATTTGTGTTTGTTTTAATAGTTAAAAAAACAGGAATACGATTATACCATAGTGTTCTTAATCACCAACAGGCCATAAAATCGTGACGTTAAAGTTTGAAAATATTAGAATATAATTTTTATAATGTTTTAGGCATGCGCAAGACTAAGGAGAAGATTGTGTTAGTAGAAGTAAGATACTAAGGGAGTTACTAAGATTGGAATAACCAACAAGCGGGAGACTAACTATCCTTTGACTCAGCTCTAATGAAGTCTTCTGTTGGTTGAGAATTAGCCGCTAACCTCATCTTCCCCTCTCCCGACCTTAATCATTATCTTAAGCTCGCTTTAACAATTTACTCAATAAAAGCATAATCTGCTGTTTGTTTCAGGGTGCGTTAGAGTCAATTAAGAGAAATTGATTTTCAATCTTTACAAAGGAATATGTGAGGATATTTTATAAAAAAAAAAAAACAAGAAAAAAACCAATTGGAGTAATCAACAGCAATTTTACAACAGTATATATCGGAATTCAATATCATGAAAGGTATATTGAATTATAAAAATTTTAAATAACACATTAATTAATGATCTGTAATAACCAAACCGAAAGTCATAAAACCATTATGTTTCATAAAGTCATGTTCATTCTGATATGAATATAGAGATAACTAATACGAACTAATAAAAACCTTTTTACGAATATTCCGGATCAATAAAACATAAGAAAATTAAATATTTTTACGAACTAAGTACAAAATTTTGAATATGTGTGATCCGCTAATATTAGTTATTATTGATATAACTTCACAAAAATTACTATTAATTTTTCACTATTCACAGAAACTATTCATTTTGAAAGCAACAAACGCACATTTTGCCCGTTCCATCTAGATAGTTTAAGTACATGTAACAAAATTCATTTTGCAAACAATGAAAAATCCAAATTTTGTTCATATATTATTTACTCTTAAGAAATTAAACACCTCTATCGTTGTAATAACGAATGAATGAGTAAACCAAAAAATGAAAAACCTTTTTTATTATTCACCTTAATATATTATTTTATCTAACTTGGTTGAAAATTCTAAATGTAATACTTTCTTGCTATCATAATGCTCTCGTTTCTATAGATTTTTTTTTTTTTTTCCCTATCATATTTTCTGTATACACCCTGCAAAAATTATTTATTTTTATCTTTTACTATTTCCATAACTAGAATTCCAAAACTAGATAAGTCCATTTTTAAAATTTGTTAATTATTAGAAAAACTATTCAATAAAAAAAAAAATCTGGAAATTGGACTTAGCTGGTCTTGGAATTCCACGCATCATATGTCATTTCAGATAATATTTCTTCTTTTAACATTGGATACAATATTTGTTACTAAAATAATTTCTTTTCTTTCTTTATAATTTTTTTCTACTCTGCTTCTAGATTTTTTTCTGGTACCTGATTACAAAAATTTGTATCTACTTTATTTATCTAGTCCTATTTTTCGAAATTCTTTAGACCAGTTGTGATATTACTTTCTGTAAAGTAATGTATATTCTTAAGGGACATTGTCCCAAAATAAATTTCTCTTTCTTTTCTATTTCATTCTAATCTTGAGTAGCAATTATTTAATTAGATAAATCCAATTTTTCAACCAGAAGAATTTACCGAGTTCTAGTATAAATACTTCTGAAATCTGACATTATAATTTTCAATGAAATTAAAAAGCATTAATATAAAAGCTAAGGCCTGATAAATATTATTAATTTGTAGAAATTATTTCATTATTCATGGCATTTACTCCTCATTTATTATTAATAAATCATGTTACATGTTTCGGGAACAACAATGTCCCATCCTCAGACTGAAACAGTATTTCATTATAATTGCACTACAATACCTTATTAATAATAAATGAGGAGTAAATGCCATGAATAATGAAATAATTTCTATATATGTAACTCCTTCATTGAAGAATTAATTATTAATTTGTATTATTATTATTTCAATTGAAGTTACATAATTAAATTGGAAGATTGTTTGTTGTTCTTATAGTTTATAGTGAGGTCAACTAAGTCAGTTAGTATTAAGAACATTTTTTTTATTATTTTGAATAAAAATGTATATTAAGAATGACTAACAGGAAATTTTATGATTATGAACAGATTGTATTACCGGAGGTTTGATAAGTTTAGATGTTTCTATGGTTTATTTATATTAGTAAATTTAGTGCAGTTTAGGCTGTATCAACCTTATCTAATGTTAATAATTGATAATTATATTAATCAAGATTAATAATTGATTTTGGGTATCTGTTGGAATCCACCTTCTCCAACAATAGGTTTTGGAAGTCAAAAACATGAGTATTGCATTTAAATATTTGTAAATAACCTAATTCTTCCCGCATCCAATCAAAAATCCCTCGAAAAATCCTTAGTGCTCTTTACTTTGTAACAAATTAACTGATCCACAATGACCTTAATATCCCTTATGTCGCTCTATTATTTACCTTTTAATATATGGATTAGGCTAGAATAAACTAAATACCCACCCAAATTCACTTGTTTCTCAACTTGCTTCCCATTCTATTCCTGTCAATCCTTTGAGACGTCTGAAAAGAAGATGGCTTCGGGATCTACTTCTATTTTAGAGGTTTCATTAGAGTGATACCACTAGGCAGTCCCTCTACAAGTCTTTGTCATGTCATTACACTGCATTGCAATTACTACATATTGCTGCATGTATGATTAATAATACAGTTGTAAATTTATATTGATAAATAATTAAATATAATATTTTTGTAATACACAATACTACTAATCTTTCTATTTAATATAATAATTTTATTTTTACGTTTTTCGATATTCCACGTCCATGTGCTATGCGTAAACCACCTTAAACGTTGTCCGCTACGCCGTTCCATAAATAAAAAAGATTTTAGCCTTCCGTTAATAATCAGTGTGGATGTTGGAATATCATTTTGTCCTCCGCCCAATTTCAGACCACCTTCCAAAAAACGGCCGAAAAAACGACGAGGACTTCTCAGTGCGCCCGTGCTTCCCCCCGACATTCGATACAGCTCCTCGCTCCGCCACGCCGCTCATATCCCGATTTTTTGCCTCATAGCTTCATAATCCCTGGGCTACCATCTGCTCCCTTCACTTTTGCCACGGATTTTATGTCTCAATTATCTCCTTGTTCTTTTTTTTTGTTAACCTACTACCCTCTTGCCTCATTCAAAGGTATGAATTTCCAGAGTCACTTCTAAGTTAAAAGTTTACAAAATCTATATAAAGTGAAACCAAGAAAGAATAACCGAATGTAAATATAAAATAAAACTTTTATCCCAAATTTTTAAAGACCAATTACATTCTCTTGTTCGGGGTTTAGTTCAAGAAAAGCTAATTCTTCAGATACCTAGCTAATTTTTAATAGCACGCTTTGATAATGATATGTGTATGAGCTAATGTTTTGCCCCGACCTACTGGACATGAGGTAGGTGTTGCTGAGGTGTTCCTTCCACGGAGGAGGAAGGGCAGGAGGTGGTAGCTGCAATAAATCTGAAGGCGGCCCCTAATAACAGGGCGGGCCGGCCACCTCGGGTTATTAATGTCTTATTTGAATTCGTGATATGATACCATCTCCTAGCAGGTCCTCCACTTCCAGCGACATATGGCAGCCAGTGGCCGTCTTCAACACCGTTAGATCTCTGGACATCGCCCTGCTAACAAGCTGACGGGCTAACTGTTATTGGGGAATGGGTAATTCTTTGTTTACAGATAGTAATCTGAAGATTGCACAGAAGTGGACAGTTGGAAGACATAGCTCGTATTCCAAACATCTGGTTAGTTCGAAGCTAGTAATTAGACCGAAGACAATATGTGCAGCTATCACTGAAAAATTTAATTTGTAAGTAATAGGCCCAGACGATTGTACCAGTAATTGTGCATTATAATTATTCTTCGGGTACAATATGTCCCAGAATAAAGTTTATTTTTCATTTCATTTCATATATTAAATATCGATATTTCCTTTCAGATAATACGATATTTCTTCTTACGATTTATCGATTTATCGATACTTACGTTACGATACATCGTTTCCTCTATATCATAAAACTTCAATGTGCAACTTTATATATTTAAAAAAAAAAAAAAAAAAGAGTAACAAAACCTTATAAAATTTGATTGAATATAAAATTTGTTTCGAAGACCTTTTAGCGGCAGTAATTTCAATGAATATACTAATTAAATTAGAAGGGTTTGGTGATGAAGGGGTTATGTCACATTAAAAAAAAAAATACAATCTAGTTCTTTGGATAAAAACTTAATTTGCAGAAGTGTTATAGGTATCGAAATCTGAATATTTCAATACAACTAGAAAAAGAAATATGAATAAGATGAAGGGGATATGCAACGTTTTCTTCCAAAGGAAAATGTAAAAATAAATTACTCAAAATTGTGTTTTGTCACATAATCCCTACATTCACAAAACCCTTCATTTTTTTTAGATTCTCTATTTTATCTGATTATAAACTTCGTTATAGGGGACTTAATTCCAGAGATAGATCTGTATAATAGTAACATTTTAAATATATCAGACACTTACAGTTTAAACCATTAACTTTTGCGGACCCATTATGATAAACAATTAAAGATTCCGATTAATTAGGATTGATTAACTAATTGACACTTCTATTGGATTTTTTTTAAATTTCAAAATTAACGTTAAACATTAATGAGGAGTTTTAAAAAAATACAAAATTTATTACACATCTATATATATAAATGTTATATATTTTATTTTATAGGATTAAGAGCTCATGCTTCAAAATGTTGATATGTTTTAGAACTGGTGAAGAATTTCTGAACCTCAAAACTAGTATTAAAATAAAAAAATTCCAATAAAAGTGACAAATAATTCATCAATTATAATTGTATTGATCCTTCTATGCGTACCTCAAGTGATTCAGATCTATTAGTTAAAACGGTTATTTACCCAAAAACCCTATCATCGTGCAACTGAGGAGAAAAAAAAAAAAAAGTAAGCGTCATAAGGCAATATATAATTTAAATCGTGATAAATTGTTAATAGAAATTGTTTCTCTAAGGATTATCAGTTCAGCAGGTACTACGATTTCAAAAGATGCCTCCTCAAGGTGAAAATTTCTATCCAGAATGAAAATGCGCATATATTTATTTCGTCATTTGTATCAATAATTGTTTATCACATATTTAATGTTCCCTTATTTTCCGCAAATAAACAATAGAACATTTTCAGCCCGTTTGCTACGAAAAACTCAATTTTTATGAGATTAAAGCTCCTTACAGCTTGATCCTCCTTTATGCCCATAATGAAAATTGCTAAGCCACCCTCGGATGGTTCCAAAGCGACCTCAGGAGCCCAAGATTGGGGGTTCAGAACGACTGAATGTTTAATGGAATCAGAGAGTCATGAATAAAATAGAGGGGGCCCGGTATATATTATTCAGCCGATATAATTATCTTGAAAAGGGTGCCATAAGCCTCTATCAAAGGAGGCTGGACAGTAGCTTACGCAGTCCAACTTTCTCAGCCTCTTGGCACGGAGACCACCTCGGATGGTTCAGTGTGTCATAATTGAAATTAATTACTAATTAATCTTAGATCTTAAAATATTAATTTCCCCAAATCATGTTTTAAGAAATTATTACTTTATCATCACTATGAATAAACTTATTTTTAGAAAAAAAAACCCTAAGGAATCTCGTTCTATTTGGGAAGTAGAACATCAGAGAGAACATAGATGATTTCTATACTATTGTCGTTGTGTTGTCATCTTTTCATAAGGAATGGGATCGAGAGGAAATTAAAATCAAACGTAGATGATTATTCCATTTTATATTATCTTTAACTTAGAAGAATTTAGTCAATACATAAAAATATCATGAGCAGAGATTAGATTTTACATAGGAACGATTTATTTATATTTTTTTCGTTTTTAAGTACAACGACTTGCTCCATGGTACGGAATTCAAAACTAATTATTATTCTACCGTTGTGGATGCTTCTTTCAATGCCATTGTCTGTCGTTCCTACATTGCTCACCCAGCTTCCTAGATATTTAAATAGAGCCTCAAGTTTCAGAAACCATGGATCTATGGTAAGATATTCGCCTTGGCTATTATTAAAGGCCATGTATACCTTTTTTAAGTTGGAGAGGTTTTCTCTTCATATATTCAGCATCCTCTGCTGATATCAATATTTAAAAAAAAATGATATTAAATATAATTTTAATGTTTTAAAATCTATATTTCAATTAAAATGTCTTTCAGCCCTAATTTTTAATTAGTTTAAACATTTACATGTGTCGTATGAAGATCTGCAGGAAGTATCTGAAAGGAAAATAATCTAATACAAAAAAGTTCAGAAATCGACTCTCATAACTTTTATGCAGGTCTCTATTAAAAAAATTTCATGATCTTTTCCCACAAATTAACAAATAATAGTTCTAAAATATTTATATTTAGTTAATTATTAATGTTTAAAAAGAAATATAGTGTGCAATGAGAAAAAATAACGATGTCATTCGATGACTTTCCAAGATAAGCTGTTTTTTTTTGTTAGTTTTGGGATATATCTTATTTTTATAACATTTATATGATTTATAGATTTATATGATCTTATTTTTATAATATATATATATATATATATATATATATATATATATATATATATATATATATATATATATATATATATATATATATAATTAAGTCCAGTCATGGCCTACCCTGAAGAAATGAAGAACCATTCCATTAGCACCAAAGCGATTCTTATATCACTGTTTCATTTATTTTATTACCTCTATACGTCTAACTGCTAATGACTTCCAAAGGTTCCATGATCAATTTCTAGCCAGGGATCAGATATCTCTGTGAAAGGTATGAGGCTCATTTCTGTATCATTACCGTCACGACCAGCTCTCGGCTCATTGTCTCGTGAGGAGGGGCATCAATTAAAATAGATAGGACTACCATCCGCACCTTGTCATTATAATCCAATAAGAGGCAGAGATAAGAGATAAGAGGGAACCTCGCGGAGGTGGATATCCCAGTGGACGGCGTGTTCCCGCCTAGCCGGGGCAATTTGCAGCAAATTAACAGTCCATCCTGGAGTGGAAGAGACCAGGACTATCTATTACATTTTACTGGTCCTCGGGTGGGTTATTGAAATATAAAATATTATCGAAAATAACATGCTATTAGGGCCGGTATCTGCCAGTATCTAAGGAGCCAAAGGGAAGCAGTCTTAGGGAATGAAGACATAAATAATCTGAGGATAATTGGTCGAATTAGCTTAGAGCTGCCCCGGGGTGCCTTAATATGCAGATAGGGCAGCTTTCCTTGCTCTTACCACAACTCGGTTCTTCTGAAATAAATCCATATTTATTTTATAAGATTAAAGTAAACGAATCCTAAGTTGCCCGTTCCTTCGACAAATATATTCTTCCCGAAGCTATTCCAAAAAAGGATATAAAAAATTTTTATTTATTTATTTTTTGGAATCAGAGGGAACGGAGGTACTATTCCGTTTCCGAAATAATGCAAAACATAATATAGTGGAATCCAAACTAATTTTGAGTGGATAAGCGAAACATTATAGGGGTTAGAAGTAAAAAAAAAAAACTGAATAAATGTGGTTTTTAATGTATGTAGTATGAATATATTTATGAAATGAATTCGTGAACAAAGTCTCAGACGGAGAGATTATTTAATTAGAAGACGCACAAAAAACTTTTACAGAATATGGGTTCATTTGAGTATCTCATTTTTTTTATCATCTAATTAATCAATTATATATGTTTATTATTTTTTATTCAATTGAAAACAGCCAATAAAATATACTAAAAAAAATATATATAGATATGTAAATATGTAAAAAAATAAAAGTTCTGCTTACTCGCTAGTTCAGATTACAGAATAGTTCGGATTAGAGAGCTTCCAACATCCTAACATTTACTGTCTGATAAACAAATTGGTGTCAAAAAAATGAGCTAATGACTTAAGGTAAGATTCATTTTCGAGTAAATAAGAACAATTTCATACACGAAATTTATGATTCTACGTTCAGATTAGCGCAATCCGTCAGTTGACAGTGGTCTCACTACAGACAGTTTTACGACGAACTAAAATAACGATTATTGTAGGACCAAGGAATATTTTAAAAAATACTAAAACGATCGTTCTAATACTAAAAAAGTTTCCTTCTACAGTACGAACAGAATGTCAACTTTATATGGTTATAGGAGTGCATTGAAAATGGATAGGTCATTTTTTATACCGAATCAAGAGATATTTTTTAATGAGATATTGAGAAATAGTTAAAAGAGACCAGTTGATAAGTTGGGTTGAGATAAAGCAAGACCTAAAAGTTAAAATATGACGACCAAAACGAGGTTATGAGTTATTGGTTTTCGTTTATAAAATGTAACAATATACTATTTAGTGATAAGTAGAAATCAATAAGATTAGAGTTAAGGGATATACTGTACACACACAATAAAATAAAAAGAATATCACAGCGAAAGGTCAACAAATGTTGCACTGTTCATCAACATATCCAAACAAATTTTAAAAGTTGTTAATATTTGTTTTTTAAACTATGCACTTACACAAGTAAGAACCATTAAGTAGTTGAGATAAGTTAAGGACGAACTTTTTTGAAAACTATTACACGAACTCTAGGGATCCAAAAAGGTGTGAATAAGATAAGATATGGTGACATAAACAGTTTTTGAACTTCTACATACTTCCTTTGACTAATGTAAAACAAGGCATTTATAACACAAAAGTCGGTTTACTTCAGTGATATAAAAAAACCAATAAGGACCCACCATCTTATCTTGGGCCTCCGTTAAATATAAATGAAGATATTGCTAAGATCTATTATTAATTCGATTACTGAAGTCAAAGCGTCAATGGTTGCAACTGATAAATAGGAATAATTGCGGTAGCCAGGTGGGTGGTCCTCAATCCAACATTGCCTAGTCATCCGATTACTAACGACTGACGTGCCCTATGGCGAGATTGTTTCTTCCATGTCATTTCTCATTAACTTTAATCATATATTAAATAATTATATGAAATATATAATATATAATAACTTTCCTCGATAATATCGTGCCAACATGTCGAAGGGAACGTGAAAGAGAAAAATGTTCTCGATGACAGCCCCTACTTATTTATTATAGTCAATAAACAGGCCTTGATAAATAACTAGGTACTCCATGCAGTAATCTGTCAAGATAAAATATCTATTATTATTTATGATGAATATGTTTCTATTTTCCACTTCAAATGAAAGTGATTAATAAATATTTATTTATATGACAATTGTCAATTAATTTTATTTAAATTTTTGCGAAGATAATGGTATGTTTTAAAATATCACCACAACGTAAAAATTATTCAATATAAAAATTATGCTCACTTTTTTTATCTACTGCATCTTATATAACATTCTTGCTCAAATTTCAATTGTAACCCAACGCAACGATATCTCGTCCTGATATCTCCGCTCATTGGGTTTTTCTTTCGAAGCCTACATGTCGAAAGAGACAGGAGACGGAACCACGCCAATTAAAAAGCCATATCGCAAAAAGGTGCCAAGGCCTGAACCCAAATGCTACCTAGTCACGACTTAGCCTTTCGTACGTTTGTTATTTGATTCCAATTCCGGATGGAGGCGCCTTACAGATTATCAGCCTGGGTTTTGTAACACCTCATAGGTGGTCTGCTGGCTACAGATTACCTGTCAGATATCAATCATAGGCGAAAAATTAAATATTGTCTTGAAAACTAAGTGGTGGAGAAGAAATTCGGATTTGATGTAACATTTTTGAGTGAAGTAGAAATAGTAAAGATTAAACGTCATATCGTTGAATTTGGATATTTATCTCATCAACGAAGTCACTTCTTATTTTTATAGATATTCCCTAGTTTTGGAGAGGGTGATATGCGCAACAACACATATACACAGTGGGTCCTTCATCAAATACTATGAGTTCAGAAATAATTAGAAATTATGTATAAAACATCTTAAACAATAATTTATATGTTCGAGAAAAAGAAAGGAATTGAATTAAATAGGTTTGAAATTCCCTCAACTGCTCCTGCTAAAACATTTTTTGCAAGGTGACCTTACTGAATAAAAATTGTTTTTATCCTTATGACAATATTTAAATCTTTGGCAACACTATGGAACTTCTACTAGGTTAAGATTTCTTATAATTCCTAAAACGTGACAAGGCACAACACTCAAAGGAATTGATTTATTTTGATTAAAGTTCCATTGACTTTTTTTTTTACATCAAGATAATTCCTGATTCCATTATAAACCATCGGTAAGAGTACCTTTTGCAGAAAGTGCTTTCAGTAACAAGAAATGAAAAATAAAAAGGCATCGATTGAAGGATTTTACGATTTATAAACGATAAACAGCCAAAGGAAACCGAGGGGATTGACTTCAGTTTAGAACAGGCTAAATACACACCAATATAAGAAGAGAAGGGGAAAAAATAATTCAAAGGAAATAAGAAAAATGAACTGCCAGCTAAAGGTGTTTGTGAGCGAATTGAGTGGTAAGGAAGCTGTGTTATGATTGAAAAGGTAATTATGTTTCGCCTTTGATGTTAATACCCGGTGTCTGGGTGCGAGGAGGGGCACAAAGTAAGGAGAAAATTGCTTCCTTTCAGGGCTGAGGAGTTAGTTGGGTCTCGAGTGGTCCTCTTCGTCAGTTGGTCATCCTCCGTCAGCTCTTCTATAGCGGTCGTCCTATCGATCGGCAGGAAGTGGAGGCGCGGCGTCTTGGCTGGAAGGGGGAGGGCTTTGGTCCCGTCGGCAGGAAATAACTACTCCTCATCGAGTGAGCGGCAGGATGTTAAATGATATCTGACTGATCCATATTCACACTTGATATTGCAATTATCTTCTCTTTCAATAGGTATGTCAAACACACATTACCAGGTCATTGTAAACATCACACACTCAGAAAAGTAAAAATTCTTTATCCAGAAGAATAAAACAATCAACGATTGTTATTTAACAAGTCAAATTAGCAACTCTACCTTCGAAGAGCCCGTTTGTTGCTCACTCAGAACTGAAATATTCAGGTGATGAATATTCCGTTTTGAATTATACGCTTTTCGAAGCACCTACTGGAACACCCACAAATGTATTTATGTATTCGTAGTTTTCAATTGGAAGCCGTGGGCGTACTGACATTTCAGTATGAGTATCTGAGCATCTTCAAGAGGGTAACAAGGTCCTCGAGGCTCATCACGCCTCGTCGAGCTGGAACAGTCATCCAGGAAATCCTAGATACATCCATTACAGCTTCTTTCTTGTCTTTAACAGCATTCTTAGGTCACTGAGTGCTACAAGCCTGTTATGAATAAACGTCTCTATGGTAAAACTAGTGATAGAGTCGTCTTGACATATAATGGATGTTATATAATACATCCAAACCCCTCAAAACCATCCTAATCCGACGTTCACCAGCACCCTGGATCACAAAAGAAATCAAAAACCTACAAAAGAGACGAGAGGCCGCCCGAAGACGTTTTCGACGGACTAGAATTCAGGACGACTACGCTCTGTTTAAATCCCTTCGGAACCAGACACAAACTGCCATTCGAAAAGCTAAATCAGAATATTTTCATGAAGCCCTCTCCAGTGCCTGTGATCCAAAATCAAAATGGAAAATTCTATCAAAACTTTCCTTCAGTAAATCTTCAAATGTTCCGCATTTATACTCTTTTACTCTTAACGAAATGAATTCCTTTTTCGCTACCTCATCAAACTCTTCATCTCTTTCCGCCAGCTACGCTCCAAACGGTCCTCCTTTTAACTCCTCCAATTTTTATTTTTCCTATATCATACCCTCAGACCTCATTGATGCCATTTTCCAATGTAAAACACAAGCTATTGGACATGATGGTATTCCACTAAAATTAATCAAATTATGCCTTCCTACTATCCTTTTAGTCCTCCTACATATATATAATTATTCTTTGCAAAATTCCATCTTTCCTTCATCCTGGAAGAAAGCTAAAATACAACCCTTACAAAAGAAATCTAACCCATCTTCGCTTAACGATTTCCGTCCCCATATCAATACTTTTCCAATCTGTCCAAACCCTGGTTGAAAGACTAGTTCAATCACAAATCTCCAATTTCCTAGAAAACTCTCATCTCCTTAATCCGTTCCAATCTGGGTTCCGACCTGGTTATTCAACTCAGACAGCCTTAACAAAAATTACAAATGACATACATACTGCTCTTGACGAACGAAAAGTAACTGTACTTATCCTTCTAGACTTTACTAAAGCCTTTGACACCCTAGACCATTCTATTCTCCTCACGAAACTAAAAGCCCTATCTTTTTCCTCAAGCTCTCTCCTCTGGTTTCATTCCTTCCTCTATAGTAGAACTCAAATAGTATCCATACCAAACCAGCTACTTTCCTCTTCTCTTTCGTTGACATCAGGGGTTCCAGTGGCCCAAGGTTCCAGTGTCTCTCCTACCCTTTTTTGTGCCTACATAAACGATTTACCAAATTCCATTCACCATTGTTCCCACCATCTATACGCGGATGATTTACAGATATATCTATCCTTCCATCCCTCTGATTTAATAAAATCATTCTCCCTTATCCAAGAGGACCTTAATAGCATTTGCAAGTGGGCCTATGATAACAAGTTAAAATTAAATGTAGAAACAACGCAGGCTATTATCATAGGTTCTAATACCCATTTGATATCCCTTCCCCACCTCCCGATCCTGTCTATGAACTCCCAACCTATTCAATTCCACTCCACAGTTAAAAACCTTGGTATTACCTTCGACCAAACCCTTTCATGGAAACCTCATATCTCCCAAATTTCTCGACGGCTTATATCCATCCTTAAACTATTCCATTCTTCTCAGGACTCCCTTCCGAAACCTACTCGTCAACTTTAGATTTCTTCCCTTATCCTACCCCATTTTGACTACAGCTGTGTGGCATATGGTGGTTTGACGGCGGAACTCGAGAGTAAACTAAGAAGACTAATGAACTGTTTCGTTAGGTTTATCTTTAGGGTTCCAAAAGCCTCCCACACATTACATCTATATACAGAGTTAAAATGGCTTTACCCTTTATCCCGCAAAAATTACTTCCTAGCCTCCTTCCTCTACCAAACCATTAATTCTCGGAATCCCTCCTACATCTATAACATCTTCCAGTTCAGATCCTCGGTCTCCTCCCGCACTACAAGATCTCGCTCCTCAGACCTGTATACTTCTTCCCATAAGAGTACATCATTTGAACACTCCTTCATTTCCCGTGCTACTTCCTTATGGAATTCACTACCCTGTAATATCCGTAATGCTCCATCTCTGTCCACATTTAAATCCCTTCTCTTTCAATACCTCCTTTCCCTCCAGAATGATACTGACTAGCAAAACCTGACTAAAAAAAAAGAAAAAAAAGTATTCAGTAGATGTAAATAGGTTTTTATTTTTTCTCCTACAATTATTGGATTTTTGTAATTTTTATTTCATCTGTGTCTGTTTTTGTTCTTTATTTGTAAAATTGTAAATAGTTAACCAGATTGTTAATTTATTTTATTTCATCTTATGAAAGCTAGGCTTATTGTATTCATTTATGTACATTATATTATTCTTAGGGGACATCGTCCCAGAATAGAGTTTATTTTCTATTCTATTCTATTCTATTCTATATGCAAATGGAGTCAACAACAACAGCCTTTAGAGTAAATTTATCGAAGAGGCTAAACAGTAACTATAACGATTTAAGTTGTTAGTTGAAGAAGGATTATAATACAAATAATCAAATCATTGTTAAACAATGCAGCATGAAAATGCGTTTAGGAGCATTATACCACCGCTGGTTTAAGACAAATTCATAACGCCAAATAGACATTGTTTTAAAATTAACAGGGCTTAGGTAGAAGGTCAACCACACTCCCCTCAAAGACACTGCAATGAAAATCCGCCTTTCCAATTTTTCTTCAACCGTTCTACGAATATCTTTGTTTTGAAGGGGAACGTATGCATGTTAGGAGATCAATAGAGACGAGAGAGCCGTGTTCAATTGGAGTCTGAATCTCCTCCCTCCTGAATGGTTTATCTTTCCTGAATATTATACCGGCAGAGAAGAGACAACCCTGTTAGAGCATGAGGAGCCCGGGGCATGAGGAGATGGTTAGCAGGGGTAATGGACCAGCCCAGGGCTTTGTCGACGGTAACTGTTTTTAACTTAATTCCACCGTCCTCTCATCTACTGTCATCATGGACCTTGCTCAGAACCTTTTTTAGTCTACCTTTCAATAAAACAAGGCAGTGACCGTGGTACGATCAATATGAGCTCTGAAGTATACCTAGCGAGAAAATATATCTTATACTGCCCTCAACATATTAATCCATTTTATTAAATATTCACCATTAGAATCTAGCTATTACTTTTTTTTTACACCCTAATCTCCACTAATAAACATAATATAATTATTATCCATAATGATGTAATTTGGTTGGCAATAATTAAGAAGAAATTAATAGGAATTTGCGGTCATTTAAGAATAAAATTTTTTTTTTTTTTTTTTTTTGGAAATCAACAAAACACAAATAAGTAGCACAATAAGTTTTGCTGATAAACAAACAATAAGTTTTGTTGATTTCCAAAAAGCGTTCGACAGCATTTTTCATAGAAGTATCTATGAGGCCCTACAAGCGATAGGTATAAACTACAGATATATTCGCATAGTAATGCAGCTGTACAAAGATATGGAAGCATTCATTGCTACAGAAAGAAACGGTCCAAACTTTGCAGTCAGGAGAGGAGTGCGCCAAGGAGATCCTCTATCACCAATACTGTTTATCTTAGTGTTGGAAACAGTATTTTGGCGTATAGATTGGAAGAATGTCGGCATAAAGATAAATGGAAGATGGCTAAACTGTCTCCGATTTGCAGACGATATTGTTTTGTTGGCGAGCAATGCAGCAGACATCAAAATGATGATGGAAACTTTACTGGAGATATGTACAGAAGTAGGCCTCTCACCTAATTTTGATAAAACAAAGGTAGTGACGAACGCAGAAAAGGTAGATATAAAAGTTGGAAATCATAGCTTACAATACGTAGAAGATTATAAATACCTTGGACAGTTGGTCTCTTTTACAAATAAATCGTGGAAGAAAGTGGACAGAAGAACATCCATAGGTTGGGCAAAGTACTGGTCGTTGAAAACAATAATGAAAAACGATTTCCCAAAAGAGATAAAAAAGAAAGTGTTTGATACATGTATACTTCCAGCCGTCTCCTTTGGTAGTCAGACTTGGTCCCTAACGAAAGCCCAAACAAGGAAACTGATAAGTTGGCAAAGAGGAATAGAAAGAAATATGATAAAGATAAGTAGGAAGGAGAAGGTTAGGAGTTGTATCATCAGAGAGAAGACGGGCCTGAAAGACATAATTCACCATATCGAGAAGCAAAAATGGGAATGGGCGGGGCACATCTTAAGGAGAACTGATAAAAGGTGGTCAATGGAAGTGACTGTTTGGACACCCTATTACTACAAAAGGCGAAGAGGAAGACAGTTGAAAAGATGGAGTGACTTCTTTAAGAAGAAAGCCGGACCACTATGGTGGAGAATGGCAAGGGACAGAGATAAATGGAAAGAGAAGTGGATCCAAATCGCGAACCCGGCTTCCCAGTAGGCTGGTCACCTGGGAAAGTCTAGACCTATACTCCCTGAGGGAAGGCCTATGTTCAGACTCACAGAAGAATTTTATTTGTAAATATGATAATAATTGTGGACTTATTTGTAGATATGTTAAATTTTTATTTTTATTGTATTTATTTGAATTATGGTTTATTTGTTGAGTTATGGACATAATAAAAGGCTATTATTATTATTATTATAAGAATAAAATTAATTTATTGCTTTGACATTCCGGCTTTTGTGCAAGCTTTTGTATAGGCAACAAAAACAAAAACAAAAAGATAAGACAGCAAAAGGGTGAGTTTAAATGAGTTAGAAATAAAGACAAATTTATATTGTAAAATACCTTTGAGGTAGAAAAAGGTAGAATTAAAAAAAAAAAAAAAATTAAAAAAGCACATTGAAACAAAAAAAAGTACATTAGAGTTTTAATAATGAGAAAATTACGAAACAATATGAAGAAATTGCGTAAACGATATGAAGACTGTTGTTCATGTGGCACAATAAATTGATATTCTTTTTTGTGTTTTAAAATTATCCCACACAACAATTATTAATTTTGCTTTAGTCTATGACTCTTTTAATAAATCTGAACCATTAATCATATTACAAAAGGTCACACACAAACTCTGAATATTTTTTTCTAAGCCACTAAAGGTATTTGTATGTTTAAAGTCATAATGATTTAAACATACATTTAAAAAATAATGAAATACATAAAAAACAGAACATTATAGTTAATAAATATATAAACATTATTATTCTAATTAATGCTATGAAAAAGTGTTGATGGACATCCAAGTACTAATGATTCCGGAACAGTAATTGGTTCAGAAAATTAAAGAAGTTTTAGGAGGACTATTTGACAGCAAGTCGGCTGCCGAACGTATAGAAGGCCACAAAGAAGCCTATTTTATTTTTATTATTGTTGTAGAAAAACCCACAATATTTCATTTTGATAATAAACGATTTTTCGTAAGCAAAAAATGACAAGTCGTATAAGTTTTAGAGAGAACCGAATAGCACAACTACTGAAGCAATGCTCATCATTTTATCATTAATCCTCTATTACGTTTAAAAGTTACAAAAATATACAGTCGAATTTCAAATTTTACTAAATTGTTATTAATTATACAAATATATATATATATATATATATATATATATATATATATATATATATATATATATATATATATATATGTGTATTTATATATATCTTCTCTAGCTGAGCTAAAACAATGTTAACACATTTCAAGTGAACTAAAGTCGACTTAAGGTTAAAACTGACCTTTGGACACCATAGATTTACCATGGAAACTCAACAACGTGGTATTACCTATGATTTAAGGCGGATGCACTATCGTCCATCACAAAGAGATCATCTTGATTTTCCCTTAAGGGGTCGTTTATACCTCCCGCCTTCCTGAAAGAGTTATAAATTCTCGGTTGCACCTGATGACCACTTCTCGAGGTAATGTATGGGTGCAATTTCATGCAGTCGTTTGCCCCGAGGAAGGTAGAGTTGATCGCGTCCCTACGAGGTTTCGCTTACGTAATTCCGTTTAACCAGGAATTAATGGAGAAAGCAAGAGGTTTAAGAGGCCTGAGAATGTTTTGTCGGAACTAAATGGTCATGGGTTTGGGGAACAGTGGTGAGGTGATAGATCTTACACTGCCTACTTATTAGCCGCTGAGGGACGGGCGGCCATCAATCATCACGGCTACGTTCCAATGATCCGCCACTTGAAGGAAAAAACGTTCCGAGGCGGCTGGTTTGCATAAAAATTACAGATTAATTCTAAATCCTGGTTCCGACAATCACTTATCGACTTTAGGCAGAGATATCTGAGCAACAGTCCCACCCAGTCAAAAGCAGATCATATTCAACGATAAGGACACCTGATTATGAAACAACAGTAGTTTTTCCAATGATCCGCCACTTGAAGGAAAAAACGTTCCGAGGCGGCTGGTTTGCATAAAAATTACAGATTAATTCTAAATCCTGGTTCCGACAATCACTTATCGACTTTAGGCAGAGATATCTGAGCAACAGTCCCACCCAGTCAAAAGCAGATCATATTCAACGATAAGGACACCTGATTATGAAACAACAGTAGTTTTTCGGATTCTTTATAGAATAATAAATAAATATTTTGTCCGAAAATGCTATCTGTTGAAATAATAATAAATACAATTATGAAATGCTCATCTGGATGAAATAATGCACTTTATGTAATGAGACAGGTTTAGAAATCATAGACCATATATAAAATGATTATTCAGTCTTTAAAATATATTCATTGACTTAATCATATTTTTAAAAAACTAGCACTGCAATTATAATACATGCGTATTTTTATCTATGACGTAGAAACTTCACCAAAAAAATTTTGATTTTTACCATAGATAACAATCGAAGAATTTAAATTTGAATGAAAATCAATACAAAAAATATTGTATCAACTGTTTTAATTTTAATTTATTAAGGTTTTTATTTTTTGAATCAATAAAAATTCTGTAATGCAGATTACTTCGATTTTTTTCTAACTTAATTGAATCTTGGCACATATTCCCAGACAGGATAATTTAATGTTCTTATAAAAAGTTGTCCTTTTTTCTAATATTATGAATATATGGGTGTCATTCTAACGACGAACAATATTTAAAATGAAACGTTAAAAAAAAAGAAATATTAATCAAAGTAGGATGTAATAACAATTGAATCGATTTTGACCAAAATTATACTAATTGTAAGTTAAATAAGGAATGATGATACATTTACAGCAGACACTATTGGCTAAAAGTAACAAGTTAGATACTCCATCACATCCTATTTCCCCATATCCACCAAACCGCCTAAAATATTTGTGGTCTGTTAGCCTGCATCTGGAATTGGTTGTGGAAATGATTAAAACTTGTACACTTCACTGATCTTCTCACAAAATATTACATATTACATATCATAGAATATTACATATTATTCCGAGAAAATGTTACTAATACAAAAATACAATCAGATCGTCCTTCGTTAGAAGAGATTAGGCCTTCCAGTATGAAAAGCTTCCTCGTACTTTGATGAGAGAGCAAACACAGAGCTGACAAACTCCATTAATGAAGTGCTGAAGCTTACAATATCGAAAGCGGTATCACTATCTAAATATTCAATAGCGGCTCTGACACTTTGACAGGCATTAGGAAGGCTTCCAGAGAGCGCTCAGAGGAGATGTTATCTTCTAGAGAGCTTTAATGTATAGAGGAAGGGGTCTATACAATGAAAAAACACCTATCACAATCTTTGTAGACCATCTTAGCTGTTGTGCCGATCTCTCGATTGTAAGAATCGTCCGGGGCTGTAGGACTCGGCAGAGCATTGTGTAATGAGACACCTAGCCGAGGGATCAACAATGGGACTGCCTCTCCTAGTTTTGTTTTCTTCTCCCTCTCTTTATATTGTATCAATCGTAACGGAAGTGATAATTTGTTGTTCCTTCCATGGTTATAAACTATTTATTTCTGTTTATCATCTGTCGAATTTAATTGAAAATTTAATCTGTAGCATTGCAAGCAGAGTGTAGCAAGACAGGTTGTATCTTCCAGAATCTAAATTGCTGTTGACTGACCAAAGAACTGCTGTTGACAAGAAATACGGACCTTAGACAAATAGGATTTTTTGTGTCTTAATGAATTATTGAAAAACTATTAATATTATTTGATTGAATTAATACATCATCAAAGAATGAGAAACATTTACGACACATATATTCACTCACACGTAGAATGCAATACATAAATTAGGTTGCACTTATTTATTGTTAATAAAGTGACAGCCTATTTAGTATTGTATCCCAATTTTGATACATGGATAAGTAATTTGTAAAAACCACTTGACGCTGTACTAACAAAACTGTTACATTTTTTCTTTCTTGTGTTGGGCCTCCGCTCCGTTGCGGACCAATGAGACAGAAAGAGCCGGCAGCTGTCTTCACGGTCGGCCGGGCCTGGAAAATGATTTGTTGACTTCGGTCAATGGAGTCAGTGTTACGCTCACCGGGTCATAATTTAATAACACCTTAATGAGGAGAGCTTACTGAAAACAGTAAAAAAATTATATGTGACATTCGGAATTAATTTTTTTTAATAATTGTTTTCAATTATCTCTGAAAATAAAGTACATTAGCAAGCGCCTTTACGATGTTATAGTTCTCAATAAATGTAATTCATTAGGAATGAAGAGGATACTAAATGTACGTCAGAGTTTTAAATAGGATGACTTTTTTTTTTAGTAATAAAGCCGAAAATCCAAGTCAAGTAATTTAAAAAAATATATATATATTAACACAGGTCACATACCAGACAACTAATTTATAATGTTGAAGGAGGTTACGATATTTTAGCAAACTATTAAGACACATACTCCTTAACTACATCTCTCGGAATTTATATCCCATCTTCAGGTTGCTCTGTAATACAGTGGCATTTCGCATAGCTGACTACATGAAATACCATACAATAAAGTGTTAGTTCACATAGTCAACTATTCAACGTGTAACCTGAAGGTGGGATATAAATCTCGAAAGATGTCGTTTGAGTGAATTAAATATGAAAAGGAGAGTATGCCTAAATATTCTGATAAACTACCACACAACCTACTTAATATTTTTTTAAATATTAAATTAATAATTGTAAATTAATAATAATAATAACAATAAAATGTTAATAATTAATTGAATTTTAAATTTTAAATGTGTTGACGTTAAATCTATCATTCCAAATACATTTTAGGTTCAATTTTAACATTTATTCTAAACCTATGACTTCCTGTCCTACAGTATCCTTTAATGATGTCCCATTAATCCCCGTTGAACAGATCCGCTACCTAGGACTCCATCTGGACAAACGTCTTACTTGGAATCGACACACAAGACTAAAACGACAAGAAACTGCCCGTCGTTTTCGACTACTTCAGCATTTACTCGACAAACGTTCAAAGCTCCCAATTAATTACAAAAGACTAATATACATAACTGTGATTAGACCTATCTGGACGTACGGAGTTGAGCTTTGGGGCTCCACTAAACCATCTAATTCATCTCGTATCCAATCCTTACAATCCAAAATCCTTAGAAAAATCCTAAATGCTCCTAACTTCGTCACAAACAAACTTATCCACAAAGATCTTAATATACCTTACGTTTCTGACTTAGCTCAAACCAGATATCTATCCTTTCATAGCAAACTCCACAA
Source organism: Euschistus heros (assembly GCA_003667255.2). Classification (NCBI taxonomy): domain Eukaryota; kingdom Metazoa; phylum Arthropoda; class Insecta; order Hemiptera; family Pentatomidae; genus Euschistus; species Euschistus heros. The sequence goes on along the minus strand of RCWM02000086.1, from coordinate 38,934 downwards.
TCATTCAAACCCATTAGTATCACAGCTTGCTTCTTACTCCATTCCAGATAACCCTCCGAGGCGTCTGAAAAGAAGATGGCCTCGAGACCTTCTAATATAATGCTTCATTATATAAAACCTTTATAAGTGCTGCCAATGGGTAGTTGCTTTAAAAACAAGTGACAAGTCATTTTTATCATTATCATCGTATTTACTTAATGTATAATATATTGTATATACAGTTGTAAATTTCTATTAAATAAATAAAAAAAAAAACATTTATTCACATATATTACTTTATAACATATTGTTATATCACACATTAATAAAAGGACAACTTAAGTAGAACATCGATATCTTATGTGAGAGAACAAATTGTAGACAAATACTTTATGATGGTTAAAAACAAAAATGCTACATTCACGAATATAGTTTTAAAGCTTATTTACGTAGAATTTGGCCAACTAAAAATAGTATGAGTTGAGGTCATCGTAGGACATTCTCATAACTAAATAAATTATGGAGTCAACTAAATTCATCTAATGTAGTAAAATTAATTTTTATCAGAATCGAATAAAACAATTGATATTAAATTGTACCTTGTTTCCAATATTCGCACTGGAATATTGTTTCCAGTGCGTCTTCATCGCAATTATCAGTATGTCATCCATTCTTTGTCAATTTATTGGTAACAGTTTGGTACTGGACACTCATTTATTAATCTAGCTAATAGTAAAATTTAATTATAATGATTTATATATATATTTGTGTATATACAAGTACGATACTGAATTAAAATTATATATTAGGTACGCCGATATAGAGTAGAGGTGACGCCACGAAACGAACGATATTAAGAAAAATGAAGATTCCCAAAATCAACTTTTGACGAACAGGTGTACAGACACCACATTTATAGCAGACAATAGCCAAGTTCCCTGGCTGATGGAAGAAGAGAGATTAGTTGTGAGGAGATCTCATAGAGCGATGGCACTGAGGGATCCTCCAATATCGGAGCACGATAATCTGGTTCGACAATAATAGGACCAGGACCAGAACAAAGGCCGGGAGATGAATCGCAAGGGAATTGATATTCAGCGCCGAGGTGGCCAGCATCGTTTGTGGGGCACGCCACCATTAGTATCTGCTCCCGCGGTGGGGGGGGGGGGGGGGGGGGGGTCCAGTCTACCGCTTTCCTTGTTACTGGAACCGCTTGTGCTAATAGACTTCGGAACAGCTTGTGCTGGAGCATTTGTAATGGGTGGGTGTATCAGATAATGCGAGTATGGTTAAAATAAAAATAGATTTTACTGTAATACTGTTAGGAAAAATATAATCAAATGGCACTGAAATGTTTCATGAACGATTCATTGAATCTATCAATACTGGAGTTTAGTTCTTCTTGCTTTATTCATTAACCAGGCCAATCGAATATTTTTATTCCGATTAGCCTGGTAAATGAATTTAAAATTTAATCATTTTAATTTTACATTAAGAAAAAAAAGAAGGAATATTTGATAAAAACAAACATATTTATAAGCCAACGTTCCGGCCAACTTTGATGGCTATCATCTGAGCTAAAAGAAAAAATACAGAAAAAAAAATAAAAAAGATAAAAGGTAAAATAAAAGAAAATAAGGTTAGTAAACAATTTTAAAATAATTTAAAAAAAATTTATTTATTAAATTAAAACAATAATATCTTATTTATTGCATTTTAATTTTAAAGTCCTTCCATATAGTAATGTCAATTCTTCACATAAAATAATTCATATTGCTTATTCACATTATTATATTTTATTTTATCATTATATAATTCTTCAATATTAGATAAATAATTTATCTATTATTTTTATTAATAATTATATTTTTTAAGATCATTACAAAATTGTTTATTAAACTTATTCTTTTCCTTTCTCCTTTTCTCTTTTTTTTTTTTTTTTTTTTTTTTTAATTGCTGTATTTGACTTATTTTTTTTTTTGTTAGCCCTGATGATGGCCATCAAAGTTGGCGGAAACGTTGGCTAATAAATATGTTTGTTTTTATCAAACATTCCTTTTTTTATTATTTTACTGATTCTTATCAAAATCCTACATTATATGTTTATTATACAGATCAAAAATGAGCTGAGAATCCGCGTTTACTTAGCGCTATACCCACACACGGAAGTGAAATGTATAAATGCATGGAACCCTCATCTCATATTGGAAATTAGAGAATAGATTGTAACATCCAAAACATCACACTGAAAGTATAGAGTTGGGTCATACATAAATCCTCTGCTTTCCCCATAATTTTTAAATCTTCAGAAAATTGCGACTGGTCTATACAATAAGAACATTACTTAAGAATATTTAGACCTAAGAAACTATAAAATGTACATCAATAAATTACTACGCTTATGAATATAAGTAATTTAAAAAAAATCATTATTTTTCCAAGAAATAATTCATCTTCATCTGAGGCTATGCAATTATTCGAAACTGTGATTATTTGTTAATCAAATTACTGCTTTAGGAAATCGGCCTATATTTAGAAAACCATAAAATAACATTTAGAAATGTAACAGACCTAATTGTGAAATAATAGAAGACCACAACAGGTGTAATTGAATAGTAGCTGGAAGGAGGAGGTTGTAAGTCGTTAGGCTTCTCAAGTATTTAATAGCGAGGGGGGCCTAATCGATTTCCCGCCTTGTCAGGCCCGTGTAAACAGTCCCGCGCCCGCCAAATCACTTACACAGCCCGTCCACTTCATCTCCCCGTCACCTCCAACCTTCCCCTTCTTCTTCTCTCTCAACAAAAGTACAATACTCTCATCTCTATTTGTATTGAATGTATTCAATTTGTAATAATTGAATTCAATGAAGGTACTAGAAGTTGATGAATATAAATCGTAGTAAAAAATAAATAAATAAATAAATAGTGTCAAGGTAAATTAGTTTAAAATATGACCATTCCTGAAAAATAAACCTTCCAATGAATCCTAGAAGAAAAAGAAAATTGAGCTCTGAGGGGGACAAGCAGACTTCGGGGTTCCACAGGGCGGAGAGTAAATATTATACACAGTTATGCTAGTATTTAAGATATTTTATTTTTTGAATAGTATTTTGTGTGTTTATTACTTTACTATATTTTAAATTTATTTGGATAGAATTCTATATCAATGGGTTTTATATCATCTCTATTTACATGGAATGTATAGGAAGAATTAAAAAGTATATCGTGGTTTAAATTATGGTCAGGGATGATGTCAGGTTTATAAATTACATATCCAAATAAAAAAATAAAAAAAACTTATAACGGGGTGCCAACGTTTCGACTCGCATTCTTCAGGGCTGAAAATGACAAAAACTGAATGTGAACAAAGTGAAACAAATTGAAAAAAGTAAATTAATACACCAAATTTACTTTTTTCGTTTTACATCATTTTGGCCACATTCAGTTTTTGATATTCTAGCCTGAAGAAGACCTACAAGACAAGTTGAAACTTCAACACTCCAGATATAAAGTTTTTTTAAACTTGGATGTATAATTTATCAACTTGACTGCATCTCTGACCATCTTTTCAACCACTACATCATACAGTCAACCGTATTATTTTCATTAAAAAGCATATCGTTTCCTGAGTTTAGAAAATATAACTCGTTTGGTATATGAAAATGAACTTTCGAAGAAACATATGTAATATATAAGATTTGTATTGTTTCTCACTCATAAAATAATAAGTTAACGTTATTTAAACACAAAATGTTGAAATGATAGTGATTACCTAAATATTCAATTAAGTAGAGCTTGTTGCAAGCAAATGTCCAATGGAACTATCAGATAGATATATAAGATTTTTCTTCGAATAATGTAGCCATATTGCTATGGTATTGGGCAAGACTAAATTGTCACAATCTCTTCTTGATTGAACAAATGGTTCAAACTGTACTCTATTCAAATTGCCCCGATCCAAAGTACAAGGTCGCTGTTTACAAATTCTTTAACATAACAAACTGCGACTTTTCACGCTAGTTGTTAATGCGAATTCAGAAATTATCGGTTTTGCCCTATCAGTACTGAACATATCAGCTATCTCAATCAGAGGGCGTGTTTTCGAAAAGCGAACCCAGAATATTTTATTCATGGAGGCAGTTTGTCTTGGTGAATGGGCCTGGAACGGCCATTGAATGGGTCCCAACGCAGTTCTTAAACGGCCTAGAGGATTTCCCTCAAGGAGCATAAATTCATTTGATTTATTTGATGAACGGGTATAAGAGAGCTACGATAAATCTCGTTACTGCTAGTAGACCCTTTCATTAGAACACCTACCGTGTCCAGCGGACTTCTTACGAGGTTATCTTCTCAGGATTAGGGACCCACTTTTTGACCAGATGGTGAGGAGGACCAATAGCAGATAGCCATCCTTATGCACTATAATATTTATTAATACAGTTATAACTATATACATTTAGCGCTCATAGTTCAAACAATTTCAATTAGGGATGTGTCGACTCTCAGCTACACCGGCTCTTCGGAAAAGAATCGATGATCCAAAGTCTATTCCTAGGAACGGATCAATACCGGTGGAAATAGTTTTGTAGTATCTATTTATGCTATTCTCCTAATGAGAAAGCCTCCTTTGTACAGAATCTAAAACCAATTCTAACTACAACCTAAAATTCAGTTTATTGAAGATATGTATTACCTACTGGGAAATGAAGAAATACGATTACAACCAACAAAATAATAGCACTGAAACAATATTACCATTTTATTATAAAGTTTTGTTATTCATAAGGAACAATAAGTCCTAGACTAAAGATTATTTATTGTTATTATTTAAATAATCAAGTTAGACAGAGAACGTAGGAATAAGATTAAATTTTGTGTAGGTCAATATCGGTGGTGATTTTGAATAGAAAGCTTTCAGATTACAGCAAGTTTTGTCACCTTCTTTTTCTTTCTTCCCTTTATACTGCCCGATCGGGATTTAAAAGAATTGGAAGAATTGGGTGATCCTCTTAAGGTCCTCCAGCCTTCCATAGAGCTTTTTTCATACTTCAGTCTGTGAGGGCAAAATCAGTGCTTTTATGTTTATGTTTTGCCACCTATTTCAATTCTAATTTGGTCTTTAAAACAGTTTTTGAAGAAACAGTAATTTAGTGGTTTACTACCAATAAAATTGTGGTTTTGAATGGAACAGATACTTAAAAAGTTATGAGAAAAGATATATTTAGCTGTAACAGCTATTATTTTATTTTTTATTTTTGAAAATAGGTGTAAAATTAATTGAATGTAATATTGCATTAAAATTATCAATTTGAAAAAGTCACTAATTCGTTATTATACAATAATAATTAAATATTGTATTATTCATCTGCATTATGATGACTATGTCATAATTACCCAACTGTACTGATATAGGAAATTGTAATTTAAATTATTTTAGTTGTAAATATTTAGTTGTATATCATTTTGCCCCATCTAGTTTTGTTATGTTAGCACTTAAGAAGAGACAAGAAGGTCGTAAACTGGCTATGTTTTTCACTAAATTCTAACTGCATCTCCAACTCCTCCATGATTTTCCTTACAATTACTTTACAATTTTTTTTTTTTTTTTTTTTTTTTTTTTCTAGTTCAAAAAAGAAACTTATTCAGAATATTTACCCAACATTGAAACATTATTTTCGTTTTCTACAAAATTCTAATTTTTATCAAAAGGCTTTATACCCTTTACGATGATGATGATAATTTATTGGAAGATTAATAAATATTCTGAAATTTTATTTAAAATTATTAATACAAATTCTAAATTGAGTCCGTTAGCCAATACACATTTTTTTTTCTTATTATAAATATTGTATTATGAACATTAAAATTTGGTTGATTAGTTTGATTTAAACTTCATATTTGATCGATTTACAAATTTTCTTTTCTTTCTTTTTTTTTTTTTTAACTTTTATTGAGTAATTATTACAATCTGCCACAAATGTGGACAATAGGTAATATAGATGGCGTATGATTGATTACATTCTCAAATTAAAACAAAATTAAATTAAAAGTTAAAAACACAATCGTACTTTATTTACAATACACACTCCTCCTAGGGATCTCCCTGCCAGACCCGTTCCTCCACTTATGGAGAGAGAAGCCAGGCACAGATAAGTCCCTGGTCTTCTCTCTCAGCTTCGTCACTAGTGTAAAAATACCCAATGGAGGCTGAGTGAGAGAGCTATAGTACAAATATTATTAAAATCTAAAATTGGATCCTATAAAATATTAACGGATGAGTTTAAAATTATTTTTAAAAAACGATATTATGAAAAATAATTAACAAAATTTTCCAAATATTTATTGATTAGATCAAATCATCATGGATCTCAAAATAACAACAACTACCTACACTCCAAATTGTTCCCAGAGCTCAGGTGAGTCAGTCCCTCTAGGAAAGGGTATTTTAAGCACCTACGGGGAATTTTTCGACAGCATTGTCTATTTAAGCTGTGGATATATATAGATACATAGCTCGGTTTTGGTCACCTGTTAATGGGTGACTATCTGGTGACCAGGCTATTAGTAATATCAGCTGTCGGCGGAGCTATCTCAGATTGTCAGCAGCTTCGTAGGGGCCATTAGTGAGTGGTTCCCAGAAGGCTATGGGCACAAGGCCTTCCACCAGTCAAATGTCTATGCTTGTTTTATTTCAACAATTTATCTTACTATCGGCTGCATCTGATAGGTGGTAGATCCTGTGAAAGAGGTCTCCAGTATATATTGATAGCCAAGCAAAATTTTATATTCTTACTTTGTCGTCGTTAAATAATAATAATTCAATGTTTAGAAATTTAGACTTTTTTTTTAATTCATTTAATACATAAACAACTGTGCATAAATCTAGTTAATCTACTGAATTTCGAATACAACTTGTTAAGAAACTACGCAATGATAGCGCTCTAACGAATGCATTAGGAGATCCCAAGAACATCTTTTAATATTCCTTGGAGGACTATCGGGTATAGAATGGGAAAATACTGTATTTAGGAGGGTGAGTATTTTATTATAAAAATACAGCTATAAGGGTCACGACAGTTCATCAACATATGAGACAACAAAATCATTGTGGATTTGTTTATTTCTGACATAATAAGGAGCATTAAGGATTTTGGATTGGAGCAACTGGGTACAAAATTTTAAATTAAATTCTTATTATTGAATTAAAGTAATTTTTTAAAATGTCGTTGAGAAAAGAAAATCCCTTTTTTTTATAAGCGGAATTAGCATCGTTCTAAAGAAAAAAGCAATTCAATTTTATTTTTTTATAATCTTATATTTAGAAACTTTATTTTTTAATTCATGTCTCTGATTTGAGATACACTCAACTATTAGCAACAATGTCATGAACTTTTCAAACCGGGATAAAGTACTTTCTTGTACACCCATCGTAGTTTGTCAATTGTGGTATGCGATAATAAAATAATAGTTAATAAAATTGTATTCAATAACATAATATAAATCAAAGATCATATTGAAACGTGTTCTATTATGGACTGGCGAAATGGCGAACACATAGCACAAACAAACTATTTTTATATCCATTTAATACATAAATTTAAAAAATCGGGTTTCCTCTTTATTTGTTCAATAATAGATTTCCTATCAAGCGAAAAATTAATAAACTCTCATTACATTGAAAATAAGAATTGGAGTGCATGTTAGATAAATTAAAATTCATAAATTTATTAAGTGTTAATCTTTTTTAAAATCATTTAAAGGTTAATAATTGAATAATAAAAATTGCTGATATTAAAAAAAAAAGGCAAACATTTTAAATACACCTCCAACAATTATTACACAAACAAATGGTATCAATGATTTAATACTTAAAAGAGATTCTTGACATTATTTAAAAGATTAATATAAATATAAATATAAGATATATATACAATGAATGTTTATAAGATCAAATTATTGTTGTTTCACGTTAATATAACGGAAGGTATAACTATATTTCTAAAACTAGGAAATTTTTTTTTTTTTATGAATAGTTGGAGTTTTAAGGCTATATCTTTTTTTAAATAAATTTAAAAAACAATGAATGGCGAATAGATAGATTATTAGAGTTCTATCTTTAGCTGTTAAATTACATCATATATTAGTTTAAGTTTAAACTAATATATGACGTTATTTTTTAAAAAGAAAATTTTGCGACCTTACTAACAAATTTTAATTTATAGTACAAGCAATACAACCAGTTCGAATGAGATATAGAAATGAAAATTTTATGGGAAGTTGAAAGTGAAAGAATAGATTTACATTCATAGTAAATAATGAATGTTTATTGGGTATTTATGAGTGAGAAGTATTAACTCATGACTCATATTAATCTATCCAAACTATTCATTTAAAAACAAATACCATTAATTGTGAAAAAAGTAGATTTTTAAAACTACAAAGTTTGTCTAAATCTTTTAATTTAGGAAAGTTTTGAGGTTCAGAAATTCTCCTTCCAGGGATTAAGTTTTTGCATTTAAACAGGATGATTATAATTAAAATATTTCATTACTATTATTTGTAATTTTATTTTATGTAAAACGTTATAAATATTTATTACTAGATAATTTATAATATTACAAGTTATTTAGTTTGTAAAATTGTAATGTCGCTTTCCTCCTCCAAGATACAACTAAATATATACAAATCGATGTTAAGCATAAATTATAAAAATTAAAATAACTATATGTTCACGTATGCTGTTTCTAGTCCCACATCAAGATTATGTTCTTCGGAAATAAAACGAACAATAGCAACGAAATATCTGAATGAGTGGAGATATCAACAAACAAAAATTTTTAGATCACGTCGTTTGATTAAATTTACCAAATAATATGATCCTTGTCTTATCTAATAAATTTCTAAACTGTGAAATATATTATCATTCAAGGAATATCGAGTTATTTCTCAGGGTGTATCTCGTGTTATCAAATTGCAGCCTGTTCTCAAATCCTGAAAAGATAAGCCGAATAGAGAGACTAATTTGAAAGAGGGGCCGCCCCACACTAAAGGGTGGGATAAGACACCTGAAGCCGGACTTAGGCCCTTAGCGGACAAAGTCCAAAATCAATAAAGATCAAGCTGGCAGTTCAAGGATTTAGTTGGCACGCCTGTCCAATCTCTTCCGCAACATCCGCTCCTGCTATCTACTAGTGGAAGAATTTCTTTAACAATGTACCTCAATTCGTTGTTAACAAGAAGGCAACGGAAAAGGATTACCGTATTTGCCCAAATGTACGACGGATTTTTTTTTCTAAAATTTGCACTCGCAAAATAAGGGGTCGTGTTATAAACCAGGCCTAACTAACATTAGGGGTCGATCTAAGAAAATTTAAGTTGAAATTTGAAAAACCTCATACTTTTTCTTTCCCCCCACTTCCTTAATCAGTCACTTAATAATGTTTTTAAAAATAACAAAAGAAAACTTGCAACCTTGTTATACAGGGTCTTCGGAAGATCGTTGGCCAAAGAGGTATCTCGGGTAGAGAGGTTCATTTTGAATCTATTTAAGGTCACTTACCTATATACAAAGTCTTACGGATTTTTTCGAATGATTTTTTTTTTTAAGAAATGGCCATAACCAAACATTTATGCCTTTTACCTTCGTTGTTTACTGATATATCAACGCCATTTTTTTTGCTGTAATTACTAATAATTTTTAATATGTAAAATAAAAAAGATCGGATGCAAAAAACAAATACAAAAAAAAAGAAAACCGGAGACCGTTCAATCTTGTTAAAGGCAAATGGTTTTAAACATTTAAAAAAAAAAAAGTCATTAAAAAACCCGTAAAACTTTGTATATAGGTAAGTGACCTTAAATAGGTTCAAAATGAACCTCTCTACCCGAGATACCTCTTTGGCCAACGATCTTCCGAACACACTGTATATAGAAAGGAACTCGTTTCTGTATATTTAAAAATTCTAGATAAAAAATCACTAAAACTGTTTTTTGAAATATTTCAGCTAACAACTAGTCAAAAAGTTGTAAAACAGTAAACCATATTAAATTTATTATTACCTTAGTAGTTGCATAAATTTAAAATGGTTAAATTATTATTCGTCTTTTTTGTAAATACATGTATTAATAAATTAATAAAATAAAATTAAGAAAAAAAATTAATGAAGTTAAATAATATACTTTTTTTGTAGGTCAATACCCATATTGTATCTGTTTGTATAAATAAAAAAAGTTATATCGTTTATAGGAAATAAAAGTTATTACTGCATTTGTTCTTATTAATTATAATATAAAAACGGTATTCATATATATATATATATATATATATATATATATATATATATATATATATATTTTTTTTTTTTTTTTTTTATGTAAAACGGAAATTGTTCAAATATTGACACAGCTAGTCGTAACTGCTAATCAATTTACATATTAAGATGAACACGCAACAATATCATGAATTGATCGGAGCAATTAAGCAAAGCAGTCAAAGTTGCTAATTGAAGCGGGAAAACGAAGGCAAAAAAAAAAAAAAAAATTTCAGTATAATCAGTTACATAAATTCAGCTCGTTAACAGATAATTTACATTTTAATAATTATATCATATGAAAAAAATAATATGTTCCGACCTTAAAAAACAAATTAAAAATACGAGCACAGTCAGTATTGGTAACTGTATAGATGTAAACAAAATTATGATATAATTTAATTTTAAAAACGTTACAACAGACCATTTATTTATATAATACTAGTGACAATTTCAAAAGTAGTGATTTCAGAACTATGTCATCTGTAAAGATGGATTCACAACATGCACCAAAAAAAGAATCGAGATAAGAATCCCGCATTCGGTTGGCCCAGTCGTAATGGCTGACACCGGAAGCTGTTAGTCGAAGGAATCGTTCGGTCAATGGAGAACAACTGCCCAGAAACGTAAATTTTAATTTAATAGGTAAAGAAGAATAGAATAGAATCAAGGAGAAAAAAAATATCTGCTAAGAAGGTAAAATCAATTAGAAATACTTTGGTATTTAATCGAAATTAATAATAAATAATAGGAATAAAATTATAATTATTTTAATTACATTTTTTTTTATCTAATGAAATAATTTAAGATTTCAAACATAAGGTTAAATGGCTCTATAAGGTAATAGATTGTAATAAATATAACAGTGTATTAAATCAAAAAATGAATCTATCAACTCTTTATTTCAATGAAAATAAAAAAAAAAAAAATTTGTTTCTTTAATTCAACATTTGGGTTTGCTATAATGATTTCATACGCGACAAAAAATAAAACAAGAACCTACTAATCATTACTAACAAAAAATATAAAGTTGATCTGCGTACAAATATTGGTTTTAAATTCCTAGCAATTTACTTAATACGGAATGAAATTTAAAAGCTCCTAATACCATAATTTTTTAAATATTAGACGAAAATGTTTTCATTCTTTAAAAGTTTCTATGAAAATAGACCAGTACTTAGATATAGAAATAAATATTTGGATGGGAACCCTGTATGCATAGACAAGATCTCCTAAACTTTTCTATTGACGTTTAAGAACAACGATAAAATTTAGTTATGCACAATAATTAAAATCAATACTGTGAAATCCGATTAATTGTATGACTAAATGACAAGAATTAATGACGCAATTTTTTATTGACAGGCAAGGTCTATGGCCGTGATGATAGTTTAGAGAGGTTACTTCGATGCTTTTTAAGTTTCAGTTTTCTAAACCACATCCGCGACTTTTTGTATTTAAGTTTCCACCCACTTACCCTCACCCCGTTTCTAGAGAAAAAAAAGCCTTTCGAAAGTGAAATTTATTAAAAAAGCCTACCAACGGGCGAACATTAATATTTATATTTTTCAGTTGAATATTTACAATACAGTCGAACCTCGATATGACGAATATCGAAGTTTCCTTCATAAATCGAAGTTTTCCTATTTCACTTGCACCTGCCTACTATTCAAGTTATTTTTACCTCCAAATATCGAAGGATTGGTGAAGAATACCTTGTATCGAATTTTGGAAATTGCCATTGCTGTTTTGGATGATGCATTCCATCAAAGTGTCGTTTTCAGGTAGATAAACTATTCTGACGTTTTCCAAAGATCCGCTTAATTTTTTTTACAAATTAAATAATTGACGTAAATTATTCTTGTACAACTGTATATTTTAAAAGAAAATGTAATTCTTTAAAATAGTTTCTATAGCAACATTGGGTAAATATTTTATTATAAGCCTCTAACCTCTACATATCGAGGTCAGTCAGAAATCACCTCTATAAATTAAACCTCGCTATAGGATTCTGAATCCTCGATAGTGCGAAGTTTTCTCGTTCCCATTGAAGTTCGATACGTCAAGGTTCGACTGTATTTGAATTGGTCATAAATGTAAACATATGCATAGATATTTAGTTGTTTTTTTTAAAATATAATGAATTCGCAAATTTAATATATGGTGTTAAAGATTGCTCAGTGAACCCAAGCAACAAAGAGGGACAGAACAGCGCAGGGAAGATGATAGCAATCAGAAACCTGACACCCCCTCCTGCCTACCGTACTACCGGCAAGGGATTTTTCAACAAATTACTAAGTATCTACAGGTTCCTTCAACCAAACCATCTGTCCTACAGTGAATAGCAGATAATATAAATAATAATATAATGAATTAATTTTTACTGATTTAATCGCTATTTACCGTATTAATTTCAGATTTGATATAAACATATTTGAGTAGGTATATTCTAAACAATATTAAGATAAAATAAACACGGTAAATAAAATATATTTTAGAAGCAGTTATACTATTTCTAACACAATGATATATAATTTAGAAAAAAATATAAACAACACCACGAAAATTAGGAATGTATAAGTAGGATAAAAAGTAAATTTATTAATTAAAATATTAAACATTAAATATATTAAATGTTTTTATAGAAAATAAATAATTATTTTGATTTAATTCGTTTTTATACCATCATCAAAATAATTATGGACTTCATAAATGGACATCATTCATTTTTTTTTTTTAATTTTACCATTATCGTAATGGAAGTGTAATTGTTTTGTTTTTGTTTTTATTATTTATTGACATTTACTGCAGTAAACAATGTAAACATCAAGTAACGGTGTGGAAAATAATTTAATATGACACGTCAATAACTTGTAAAGAACTAATCATTAACAAAGTTTTATATTGGAAGGTCTCTGGGCCTTCTTCTTCTCAGGTAAATTGGAGGAAATGGAGTGGAAAGCAAGTTGAAATACTGGCGGCTTTGATTGGATATGGAGTTTACTATGAAAGGATAGGAATTTGGTTTGGGCTCAGTCAGAAACATATGGAACGTTAAGATCCATTAAAAAGTAAATTTTCCTAGCCCGAGATTCCATTTTCTGTAACTGTTTCTAAACAACAAAACACCACTCACCTATCTTTCCCAGTTTCCAATCTCATCTCATACCTCTAAGGCAAGTCGTGTAAAGTCAAAGAAGACAAATAAGAAAATATTTGCCTAAAAAATAATATTTAATGGAAAGTGCCTACAATCTTCAGCTATATGGTAATGCCATATTTATATCCAATTATGTTGCCCTCGAGGAAGTAAATAAAACTATACCTCAGTCAGAAAAATTAAAATTAAACGAAAAAAGTTAGGATGATGGGGACCTGGCGACCTACTCATGCATATTGGCGAATAGCATTGACCCTAAAATCCCCGCCAATAATCGCCGCTCCGTCATCTCTCTTTGGACAAATTGTCATCAGATCCTTGTTCCTAATGGCCGAGTAGTCAAGGCCTGGTTCCCCACAACTGACCTACAAATATCCGCCTGCCACTTGATTGGTCTCAAGTCCTGGCAAACACTCTCTTTAATTGCGGCCCGTTCCTATCTGTTCCTGACAGGAGCAGCAATATTGTTTCCTCCCCATTCGAGGTGTCGGGGGTGGCAAATCCCACCAAAGCCTTTATATCAAGTGTTATAAGACTTGTAGGGCTGCCTCGAAATTGTTTCTCCTGAGTACGGCACCCCGACGTCGAGGGTCCTCTGTATAGAAAGCTAAGAGTGCTCTTGTTCCGCTTCATTTATATCCTTCATAATCCCTTTCTTGTCACCTTTGTCGAAAACCACAACGGTGTTATATGAAACTATAAATATAGTGGGATTAAAAAAAAAAAAAAAACACCAAAAATCAGCGAAATATATGTTTCTGAATTGAATATGAAATATAACAACACATATCAAGATAGAGGTATCTCACTAATACAGAAACCTGATTCTCTTGACGTCCTTAAATATTACAAACTCTTTCAAGGAATTATATATTATGTTATTTCTAATATTACATCATACTTGGAGCAATGAATACTAATGATTGAATAATGTACATCAGAGCCTGAGCAATTGTCTTCATCAACAAAACTCAATTACTTTTAACGACACAAAACATAGAATATCATATACACAAGAATTGAAGGATTGCCGTAGAGAACGCTAACCTCATTTAAAACAGAATCTTAGATGCGGCGATCGTCCTTAACTGATATATTTTACATTTACCCCTTAATAACGGAACTATATTATTTTTTATCCGAACGATATCCATTATTTTAGTTATAAGAACTTATTTTCATGTTGGCAAAAATATTGATTATGGTTTTTTTCCGTGACCCTTCAATTAAAATATTTCATTAAAAAATAAGTGAATAATTATTATAAATATAATAATAAAATATTATCGATATTAATAAAAGGAAACTAATTTGCAAATGAAACACTTCTGAAATTCTTTAAGAATAGAGAAAAATGGACAATAATTCATTCTGTGACAATGGGTGCGATATACAAAAATCTGTAGAAAATGTCTATTTAATCATTACTAAACAACATATATGAAATGTATACAAGGAAAAAAAACAGTTGACTTTAAGTTGCTAAAAGAGCAACCCTAACAATCGCACGAGCAAATCTGAAATTTATGTCTTATCAAATATTTAAATATTTAAATAAAAATCATAACAACAATTAGATAAGTAAGAATAAAATAATTATTGAAATTCAAAATAAATAAATCAGAATTCACTTATCTACTGACAATTTTTTGGATTCTGGTTTGGGTAAGGATATCCGGTTAGTCAAATCGAGATAAAACTTATATTGAAGATAAAAGTAGTTAAGGTGTGCAGTCTTGGGTACACGATTAAAATATAAATTTTAATTCTAGCCTTGATGAAGAGTTACACTGTTGGCCGAAACGTCGGCACAATAAAGTAAATAAAAACCAACTGCCTATCTTCATTAGTTCCACAGGCAGTAGATAACTCATCAATAAAATTCGTATTATTAATAATACCATTGTAATTACTATTTTCCTCGTAATTATTAATCACCATTGTGGTCACCATTATTGACCATTTGTTACGCATATTCTTAAATAAATACGAAAATGAGATGAGTACTCGAATATAATAACAAATTAATGGCATTCAGACGTATTCTTCATTTCTCTAACTTTACTTGGACAAATTAATGGACTAACGTAAGCAATCATTAATCATTGAGAACAATCGGCTTGTATTCCATAATATACAAAAAAGTCAATGGCCCAAGCATATTTTAATTTCCTATTTAATTGCAACTTTGAATGAGGCAGTATGGAAAAAAAAAGAAAGTATATTTAACATATTTTAGGTTAATGTTGAATAGATACTTGTAATATTGGAATGGATGAAGATTCGTCGGTAAATGTAGTTTTCTAGTTTTGTAGTTTCTCTTAAATGCCCTCAATTAAGCTTTTATGTATACTTCAAAAACCTAATCAGTGCAGTTTTAACCAGGTTAAAAATTACTGCTATGCATGAAAATATTATTAAAGAAATAATGATCAATTGCGTATTTGAAAACAAGATTTTTATCGATAAAAAAAGAAAACTTATAAGTTAAAATTACTAAGGTTCTTTGCGCATGAAAGGGGGCGAAGGAACGACGTGGGACACTAGTTAGATATAAATTGTAAACGATGTTTGCAACACCCTCTGAATATTCAAAAAGAAAGATGACAGAAATTAAAAATCCATTAATCAAATTTTAATCCTATACATAAGCCGGTTTAGATAAAATATATTTACAATAAAGGAATAATAGGCGATAGATGAGGGGTATTTAGTGACAGCTGCTCAATAGGGATCAGCCCAGCTGGAATAATCCCTGGAGAAGACACACTATGGGAATGGCTCCAGGGCAGTTCTCCAGTAATTGCGACCGCTCCTAACGACTGGAGGCCCCGGCTTATAGAGTTATTAATAAAACACGTCAGTCTGCCGTGTGTGACCATCTCTTTAGTCACGGCTTATTCCTTAATACCTCCGGCTCATCAGGGCTTCATATAGCACCGGGTTTTTTTTTTTCTAGAATGCAATTTTTCCGAGCTGAAGTTGATGTCTCTGTTTTTAATGTGGTTCCGCAACGGGAGAACAGGACCAATCAAGTATATCCATTAGGGTTTTTTTTGTCGTCTCATCCGAAAAAACATCTCAGCTAATATTGAAAAGACTCTACAAGTATCATTTTTTATTTTATCCATTAATTACTAAGATAAAAGATTTTTTTTTTAATTACAAGAATTACTAAAATTATAAAAACAAGAGATAATTTGTATATTTTAATGTACTATTAAAACAAATATTAACTATTAGGTCAAAGTAAAACATTAGGGTTGACGTTTGACTCAATTTATTGGTAAAAAAAAAAAGAAAGAAAGAAAGAAAAGAAAAAAATTAAATAAAAAAATAATCTTTATTCTAGGACGTATTCTCCCCTAAGAATAACAAGATTGTATCACAAGGTAGTACAATGGTCTGGCTTGCATAATTTCATACAAACGCTATTTGTATATAAAGAACACGAGACATGTAAGTACGGTTAATTGTAAATGATTGTATAAAGAACTTCAATAAATATAATAACATGAGAAGGAGAAATGAAATAAAATTTAAAAAAATAATAATTATGAGAAAATAAGAGAATATATGCATATACAGAATATAAACTATATCTAAATGTACATTGAATGAAGAATATATTTACAGGAACCACGATGTATATTTATATATACTGCACACATTCATTTATATATCCATACACATATGAATTGTCAAGTTAATAGATAGTAAGTGAAGGGAATATTTCTTTGTACAGGTAAAATAACACCTAAAGTAAAACCAAATTATAAAAGAAATGATTGTGTACCATTATTGAACAAATAAAGGTTTATAATAATAATTATTATTATTATACAAAAGAAAATTTATCAACTAATCCATCGGTGTCAGATTTATTCAATTAGACCAAATCAAATCATAAGGATTACTTCAAACCGTAAACTGAAGACAAGATTATATGACTGGATACGAACATTTTTTGTTACTGTTTTGTATATTATTATTATTATTATTATTAAAATTATTATTAGTACATTAGGAATTATGTACTGTTATGTATATCATCTTCAAAACATTACAAATTCCAAATTTTTGTTAAACCAGAAGATTTCTCATTCAATGGATTCAAACTAATATAGCTTCTAAAAAGTAGGTCTTTGCGACAAATGTTAAATTACAAAAAAACTCCAGGTAAGTTTTTAAAAGATCTGAGCAACACCGACGGAGCTAGAGCGTTTCACATTATTGAGAGTGAAAAACGTTTCACATTTGAGTGTGAAAAAAACGTTACAACCTGACTTTTTTCATTTAAATCAATATAGCTCCTAAACGGTGGGTCCTAGCGACAAAATAAATAAAAATTTCTGATTAGGAAACGCGTCAAAATATCGATCCAAACAAAAAACAGCGCTTGAGCGTGTCAAAAAAGCCCCAACAATCAAACAAATACATGAATACATCAATCATGACATACATGAATTTTATCAATCATACCAATATGGTACCTAAACGATAGGTTCTAGCAACAAATATTATATAACAAAGAATATTTTCCATTAAATCTCTGACTTGGGTCTGTCTTCAGATTTTCGTTCCGAGCAACGCCAACAGTGCAAAATTCTCAAATCGTAACATTTTTGATAGTGAAAAAACGTTACAACAAAAACATATAGACCCCCAACCAATAGACATATCAATGTCAAAAAATCCAATAGATTCGGCAAATAATTCATCAATCCTAATAATAATACAATTAGGATTTATGAATAATTTGCTCCTTTTACAGCAGTTCTGTAGTAATACAATCGAAACTTTCATTTATAAATGAAATGGAATCGTCAATAGTAAATAGAATTAGCATAACCCAGAGCAGACCATTTGTTTAATAGACTAACAGTTGGGCGCCAAATACAGGGAGGACTATATGGGATTAAGAACCCTTTGTGTATGATAGGTGTTGGGTAAGCAACCCCTGGTAGTGGTGTATGGACCATTTGTGATGAGCTCCATCGCAGATCGCTGAGTAGTTTTTTATATCGAGTAGAGCCGATGGCCGCCTTTGTCACTACTGGTGTGACTGCTTAACTGGCGGAGGGTCGTGTGTTATCCGGAGGGTGGGGCCATGGGAAACTCATCCTGAGCTGCCATGATTTCTATGCATAACTCCCTTTTTATATGTCCGACATGTTGGGGCTGTTAAATAAATTATATTAACATCATCATAAAATTCACACCGCGCTGAGTTGACAAAAAAGGCAGTTGAGAAGTAACAAAGTGTATGAGCTAAAATGTTAATAAACTAAGACAAAATACCAGATAAATATGGCTAATTCATACAATCTATACTATTAAATAAAAGGACAAGCAATTTTTCGTTTGTGATCACTAACCGCGAAAACAACTGAACCAATCTGTACCAAATTCAAACATCATCTACATCACGGAAGGTTTAGCAACAATAAAATTTAAAGATTTTCAATTATATTGCCAAAAAAAAAACAACGAAAAATGCGTGGTTCACAGAGAAGTTTGATAATCGACCGATAGGTGGCGAGCATCATTGGAGAGAGGTAACATAGGTATAGTGTTATATAGAGCTACAAATTTATTTGTTTTCAATTCAATTTTTATTAAAAAAGCTATAAATATATGGAGCAACATGTGGATCCCAGTGTAGTTTAAAAATCGACCTATATCTGGCCATTCTGCAACTGAGTTTGCAATGGTATTAACTATTAAACCCAACTGTTCCAAATTTTATCTATATCTTAATAGTTTCTAGGAAGGTTTATAATAATAAATTTATGTCTTAAGTGCCAGAAACTATGTTTGCCAAACTGTCATATACTTTTATGGTTATAAATTAAAATGAAACCAAATGGATCGATAAAATTACTTCTGCTAAATCGGATGTATAATTATGCTTTTATGTACTTTTCAAACACTTAATCAATGCAATTTAAAAAAATTACTGCCATGCGTAACAATATCATTGAAGAAATAATGCTAAATTCCGTACTTACAAATACAATATTTTTATCGATAAACAAATGAAATTCAATTATTAGTTAAAATAATCTAAGTTCTTTATTTATGAGAGCGGGCGAAGCAACGACGGGGTACGCTAGTAGGAATATAAACTGAAGATAGAATGTTCACTAACAGTAGCTGAATGGACTTGAAATATAACTTTATTAATTGTTCAATCGATTCAAGAAGAAAATATGTCCCTTTGCTTTACTTTAGCGGAGTAAAAACTTGCACTTCTTTCAAACAAACGCAGTTGAAGAAATAAACATTACAGCGCATTTAAGAATCAAAAAGATACAATGAGAATATTTCCCTTACAGTAAATTACCTAACTATCTGAGTTCCCCTTTCGTCTCTTTGATTTCCTGTCTTATGTAAAATTTAATAAATATAATGTGTGTAGCAATGTCTGAAGTTTTGTATGATTTTAGTACTCAATATGATCAACATTTGAAGCTAGTCTTTAAATCAAAAAAATTCCAATACAAGTGGGAAATAATTCAACAATCCTTATTGTTTTGATCCATCTATACCATCATGGTGTACTTCAAGTTTAACTTAAAAATATAAGAATTTAAATTTAGTCTTCTATTTTATATCTCTATTTGTATATTTGGAAATATAAATCATAATTATCATCAAATTTATAAATAAAATCCTCTATCAATAAGTGTGATTCAATAAAAATACGAAGTCTCTGGTTTTAAACTCTTTGGCCCATTATCGAATCAAATAAAAATAGAGTTCCAATTATACCCAAATCGATTATACTACATAATTACATCAACATTATTTCAAATGTTCTTACTGTAATCATAAGTAATGTATGAAAAATAGGAGGATAATATTTGTAAACATTTCCTAGAAACGGCAATTTTGCACAGTAATGACTTATTATACACCAATCATAATAACTAGTTAAAAAGATTTATGAACGAAACCTCGAGCTTCAGTTTTTAATATCTAATAGATAACTTCTCAATCTCTCTTAAATATGAGTTTAATATGTTTAATTAATGTCGTAAATAAAAATTAAATGCTATTTAGATACTTGATGTTACTGCTGTTTAATGGAACTTTAAAAAAAAACAAAAAACAAATGGTAGTTTCCTGAGACCCGTTGATATTTTTTAATTAATATTGTATTCAATTAAATTATTCATTATTACATTACAACAAATATAACCTATAAAATAACAACTTAAGATAAAATTGTCAAATTGTCAGAGGTTTTCATTATAGTTATCATGGTGGTTAAATAGTTCCATTAGGTCACTTTAAAGTCATTTAATAGGTACACATCCAAATGATGTACATACTATTCCGTAATTCATAATTAAAATAAATAATAGTAAGCACTTGATACAAAGGTGTTCCTATACTATAAAATAGGGAAAAAATATATACCCTATTATATAATTTAATGTTCAATTATTTAAAGATTCTAATAAATAAATATTATATAAATGAAAAGCAGTCAATGGATTCTTCGACTTTTAATTCTATATCCATAAAATCCATTTAAATTTTTATTACAGTATACTTTAATTATATCCCACTGACTTCTATTGAACAGATCCTCTATCTAAGACTCCAACAAGACAAACGTTTAACTTGGAATCCACATACAAAACTAAATCGACAAAAAACTGCTCGTCGTTTTCGACTTCTTCAACATTTACTAGACCAATGTTCAGAACTTCCGGTTTACTACAAAGGACTCATTTACATGACAGTAAATCTCACCAAATAACTTTTACCCTTCGTCGCAAACCTACGACTTCCTGTCCTACAGTATCCTTTAATGATATTCCGCTAATCCCTGTTGAACAGATCCGCTACCTAGGACTCCAGTTGGACAAACTTCTTACTTGGAATCCACATAAAAGACTAAAACGACAAGAAACTGCCCGTCGTTTCAGATTACTTCAATATTTATTAGACAAACGTTCAAAGCTCCCAATTAATTACAAAAGACTCATACATATCTATGACAGTGATTAAAACTATTTGAAATTATGAATGACCTTCTAATTTTTCCCGTATCCAATCCTTACAATCCAAAATCCTTCGAAAAATCCTTAATACTTCTTACTTTGTCACAAATAAACTTATCCATAATGATTTTAATGCCCTATGTTGCTGATTTAGCTCAAACCAGATAAGATAACCTGTCTTAGTAAAAACCATAACCACACAAATCCACTAGTCTCTCAACTTGCTTCCCATTCTATTCACGATAACCCTCTGAGGCGTCTGAAAAGAAGATGGCCTATAGACCTTCTAGTGTAGAATTGTTAATGAAGTGCTACTGATGAGTAGTTCTTTTCAAGTTTTGACATGTATCGTAATCATTAACAACACATTTACTAGATGTATATATTTGTACAGTAGTAAATTTCAATAAATGAGAAAAAAACGTTAATTCATACTGAGTTGAATAGAGGAAACGTAGTACAAAATAAACTTTAAATATGCCTTTATTAGAGGATAATAAAAACTTAGGAAAACTGTTTAATTTAGACTATTTTCCTTAGGACACAGATACAAATATGTTAGGTAAAAATTCGTTGATAATATTCCCTCTCACATGGTGACATTTCGCCATCCGACCAACAAAGGTTGTGAGACATGTGAAGAGGACACCAGCCGGCGGCTACAATCTCCCCGAGACCAAAGCCAGTTACCCCCCCCCCCCCCCCCGACATCGATTTTCAAATTACCTACCCCCCCCCCCCCCCCCAAGACAATTACAGGGGCACACACAGTCATTGTCCTGGAGGCTGCTCGCATGCTGTTGCTCGTCAATCAATACTGTTTGCCTTACTTCTCCGCTGCCCTAGTGTCCCTATCGCAGTTGGACAGGATATAAATGCCGACAAAAATTATAAATAATTTAAATCCTGATAAAAGAAATAATAAAGTTGTTAAACTTATCTAAACTGATTTCCATTAGCAATGCGATCAAGTTCAAATACTCAAGAACTAGAGATGGGTTGTAAAATAAACTTGACGCAACCCCATTTCAATTCAAACCAACTGAGGTTAAAGTTAGTTATTTTGCGAATCGCATGAATTTCATTAAACTTACAACAGTCGATCATTATAACAAAATGCATTTCCTCGGAGGATATGTTCTACAGAAAAAGGAACTTTAAATGAATTTTTATTGAAGTACATATCCCGTAGCGTCCTCGCTCAGCCTCCACTACTTTTTGATTCTAGTGATATAGCTGAGAGAGCAGCGATCGGATCCCTTGGGTTGGGCTAGTCCTTCCAAAATTGAAGGGACAAGACTAAAGTGATTGCACTTAAATTTATTTTGATGTAAAGGTTATGTAAGGGTGGTTACCAATGTTTCATAGGGTCACTTTAAATTCATTGGAAAAAATATTTCAAATTAATGATTAAAATTATAAATATACATATATATATATTGCTTATAACATTATCTAATAGTCATACATTTTCTTTCTTTTTTTCTATATTAATTATAAAATAAATACAAAAGAAAGGCTACAACTGAGGGTTTAAGGATGCAGGTACTAGCAGTGTAATCTAAGTCAGCTAAAATCGCCTGATTTATCCCTACTAATGCCATATAGTCATTTCAGGATAGGATAGTCTGTCAAAATACAAATTCCACCCTAATAAACCCGGCGATTTTTTCTTCTTAAATAGTAAATTTTCATAATTATATTTCATAAGCATGAATTTGAGATGTTCCACATAATAGATGATATGCAAATTTGTAAGTAGCCACATAATAAAAAAAAAAATTAATAAATAAAAGGAGCCTGTCAAAAAACACGAAGATAAGGCATTACAATACGGTCGTCAAACCGTACGGGATGGAAACCACTTCCCTCCCCAGCCCAAGGGAAATGTTAGAGATAGAAAGAAGAATATACGGCCAGAAGAAGACACAAAAAGGCTATAAGTATAAGGCCATATTATACCTAATATGGAAATATACCAAGAAATATAAGATTTCAAAACGGACATAAGAATAAGAAGATTAAGGTTCTATCGGCATATGGTGAGGATGGACGCAAAGAGATTGAATAGAGAAATATTCTCTAAAATGAGAGGATACAAGAGTGCCGGGGGGTATATCAAACAGATGATAAGGAAGAAACTGAGAGACTGAAAATAATAAATTTCGATAGGGATGGCTATAAGAAGAGACTAAAAGAAAATAAGGTCCTTGTGGGAGAGAGAGATGCGAGAAAAGCAATAGCGTGGACCTAGGAAAGAAGGAAGGAGCAATCGGAAAAAATGAGGAAGAGGTAGAAAGAGAGAAAGGAGAGAAGGGGTTAAAATTAATCAAATTCGCGTGGTCTCTAAGGCCGTTCCGTGAAAAAAAAATTATTTATTTACCGTTTTTTTAAGTATCAATCGTAGAAATTTATAGAATATAAATATAAATGCATCATTATTAATATTAATAGGTAATAATGTATTGGTCAAATATGCATTCTACATTCATTAAATGAAGTGTTAATCTCTACGTTTAGAAATTCTATGACTATTCAATCACCTATATATATGTGTGTGTGTGTGTGTGTGTGTGTGTGTGTGTGTGTGTGTGTGTGTGTGTGTGTGTGTGTGTGTGTGTGTGTGTGTGTGTGTGTGTGTGTGTGTGTGTGTGTATTACTTATTCTTTGATGTAATGTTCTTGAAACGGACTATTGAAATTATTGTTCTTTATGTTTTCCATTTCTTTCTTTTTACTCTTCTGTTTCCAGAAACACGAAAGCAACCTAGCACGAATAAGAAAATACTTTCCAGGAAACTGTAAGAGAAAAGCTGGAGCCGGAAACAGGTGGTATCCTTCCTTTTCTATAAGGACTCGCTACAGGGTTTCCCTTTGAGGTGGCAGAATCAAGGGAACGTTTATGCAAATAGGGGCCCCTCCGTCAAGCTGCCATTCTACTCCATTGTCAGGGTTCCTTCAATATCCAATCCCGGGGGCAAACCTATTCACTGCATTCCGTAATTCTAAAGTGGTTACAGGGATCATATAGCCTTATTTCTGTATGTTGGGTTGTCGCTAAGAGTTGGCAGGTTCATAGAACTACTTCCGGCTAAATATGTTACCTAAGAATTTTTATACAATGTCATGCATTGTATAAATTTCTTAGGTTTTATCTTTTATATTTTTATAAAAGACATGAATTGAATATAGATTCTACGGTTACAATCTGCACGTTTTAAAATCATTATATCATAACCGTTATTTATAATGCATCTATAATATATTTATGTAATTGTAACAACAAATATAAGAAGGAGTCATGTCGTATTACATTATATCCAATGTCTTTAAATATTATTAAAAACATATGCAAGTTTCAGATTAAGGAACCAAATGCAATTATAGTCTTTGCAAAATAATCAATGTATAAATGGATAAATACCAGCTGACTAGTGGGCTGCCTTTGCGGTTCGCGATTAGTCAGCAAAAAGCACCAACTAGACGGTCATATTATTCACATTTATTTCTACTCTTAAATATAGGATAATTGAATTACGATATGGCCTTAATTGATTATTATTTTTAAGATTGATTTTTATAATTTGTTATGTATTCTAGGAATCGGAATTCTTTGTTGTTTTTTTTCTGTTTTTTTTTTTTTTAACAATTATCGAATAAAGGTTATCCATGATATTAAAAAACAATAAATTCTATAAATTCTGAATAAAGAACATACATATATAACAAATTATATTTTTTTAAATCACAGTTTTGATCTTGTGTCATAACTAAAAAATATTAATTCTTAATGGAAATATAATATAAAGGTCGGGACATGAAAAAGAAAGGCTATTTTAGCTATTTACTTAAGTTTTTATTTACAATTACATGCAAGATATTTTTGTGACCCATACAATACAATAAGTCCATAAACTCGATATATTTTTCGGCATGATTAAATTCTTAAGTTGAGTAAATTTCTGAACTTAGTTCAATTTTTCTAAAAAAAAAAAAAAAATACTTCGTTCCACACCGGCAAGTTTGCAACAGAAAAAAAATGGAAGATAAGAAAAAACCTGTAGCTACATGCACTGACAGCTATAAAGCAATAAACGAAGCACCTCGAACATTGCCGATGTCATCCGAATTTTAACAGAGAATTCTAACAATGATCGGCTTGGCCGACTCGTCGGCCGACTAATTGGCGTATTTGCCCGTCAACTAGTCGAACAAAGACATAGTCGACCATCTATCATAAATACTAGTGAACACTAGAACAAGCCACAGGATATGAAAAACATAAAATATGTTATAAACAAAAAAAGCAATACAGTTACAAATCGCGTCGTATGAGCTGTTTCTAGACTCTATAAAAACCTAAATCATACTTTATATATTGAAAAAAAGGAGCAAATAGTATCTCTTAATAAAAAAATCATTAGATTTTTTTTTGGGAGGGGTGGGGGCAATGTTTCAAGTCTAAGTCATATTTTCAAGCCCTAGAATCAAAAATAATAGTAATTTATAACAAATGTAAAAATTGTTTTATTGTTTTGGTTTTTTATATCATACATTAAATTTTGTTGTACTTATTCTTATTTACTTAATTTCATTTTGTTTTTTTTAAGTCATAAATATGCTTTATTATGATAACATTTTATTTTTTCTCCTCCATTTTTTAAATATTATTTATTTTGTATTTATATCATTTTTATAATCAATAATTATATTATCATGTTCAGTAATAAGGAAAATAATAAATTTGTTATTATTTTTTTTTTCTTTTGCCATTAATGCAAAACAAGAATAATAATGATGCTCACGAGGTTTTTTTGTAATTATTAAAAAATTATATTTTAATCTTGGTCAAATGAAAATCACCCACGAGTTTTCATGTAATTCATTTTTAAAAGAGATTTTCCAATGAATCCGATGTCAAATTTGAAGCATGATCTTATTGTAAATGTAATTGAAAATAAATGTTTTCATTAAAAAAACAAATAAGAGAAATATGGTTATGTTAAGGGAAAACAACAAGGATACGACACTGTAAAAAAAATACACACATTAAATCAAAGAGTTTTGGAGTTCCAAACATCATAATAATTGAAACAAATACTAAAGCTTTATGATGAACGGTTCTGCTTAAAGAGGAACTGAGGAAGATGGCAATGAAAGAACATTTATTACAGACAATTTTAGGACTCAGAAAATTCTATGGATATATTAAGAAATTTATTTAAACAGAACCAGTAAAAAAACAAAAAAAAAAAAAAAAAAAAAAAAAAAAAAAAACACACTTCGCAATTGAATTTGAATAATAATAAATGTTCACATAGTTCAAAAAACAAAAACAAATTGACAAATAAAATGTATAATATAGAATAGTCGTCACATCAGATTATTGGAGAGGAACAATATTAGAGTGTTAAGTGGAGCAGTTGTAATGGAACAATCACAGATAACTGCTATGACCAAGGCTGTGATTTTATCACAGTTATCACTGACTTGCAGATGAACTGTTCCTGGAACGGCTCATGATCCTGCATAAAATTAAACCTGTAAAGATGAGTGACGTTTCCTTTTTGTTGGTTGCTAACATCATGCCAACATGGGCCTGGGTGAGATAATTATGAAAATAGAAACCCAGATCAACTCAATAAAATTTGTAAAACATTCAGATGAAGGGTCTTTGAGATGCTTATAACAAACGCTTATTCATATAAGTTTCATCGAAATTTATTCTATTTTTTTGGATAGCTTAGATTAGGGAAAGGAACAGAGGACGAAGACAATTTCTAAAATATGTTTTGTTGGGATTAAGATAATTTAAAACATGAAGTAAAAATTCACAAAATATTTTTTTTCCGATTCGTTACTTCTATACCTCTAACAATGTTAGATATAGTTAGATTATACATAGCTATGTTAGTACATATTAAGATAAGTTAATGTATTTATCATGCTAAGAATGTCATATATTTTAAAATTTTAACTCATTAATTGCGACATAGCAATTTTTCTCAAATACTCATGAAAGAGTTGGATTATAAATCGTATCTAAAATTCCGCTTGGAAACCTCATAAGCCATTATCTTTATTACTTTATTAAGAATTCCATAGGCTATATTTATAAACATGATAGAATAACATAATATTTTGATAATCAAGAATTTAATATATTTACCAATACAGCATATAAGAGTTTGCAAATGTATGCAGTTGTTAGTCCTTCGGACACTGGCGGGTTTTTGAAAAAGCCAACCCGCAGTAAAATGTAGGTAGTTAATAATTTATTTAAGTAATCAGATACAAATTATTGATCACGAAGTTCGCGTGAGTCATGGACACCGCATGATACCCACAAACAGCACACGAATCAGCTAAAACTGTCTTATCACATGAGTATTATCAGTTTTGGATAACAAAAAGTGGATTTATTGTTAACATATGTCAGATTACATTTCGAAGTAATAATTTTCCTATTCCGATCTAGACAAATTAGGACATACATATTAAATATAAACTTCCGAATGAACAAGAAACAATTCAACCAAAAGCTGATTTTATTCACCTAATGTGATCCTTATATTTATATATTCGGGTTTAAAGCCCATATTAATCACAAGAAGATGAGCATTAATTGTCTCCTAAGTCGATCCTTTTTCACATATTTCCAATTTAAATGAAGAGTATCCACGGATTATTAGTTATTGGAGATTGGTTGTTAATTGTCCACGAAATAAAACTCAAGTAATTACATTTTAAAGGTGATGACTCGGCGACTTGTGGCTTTATATTCTTCAATAGAATTTTCAGAATTATAAAATAATTTTTAACAGACCTACAATTACCATTATTATTTATAAGCTATATTTCAATCAATTAACCATATTAATTTAATTCGTTTCAATGTTCTTATTCTTATATGTCGTATATATATTAACAAGAATTATCGATTTATTTATCTTCATTTATCAAATATGTTTAAGTTTAAATATAAATAAATTTATAATTATTTTTGATTTTTTTTTGTCATATCTAAGGGGGTTAATCCGTACCAGATTTTATAATTAACATTGATTAGTTTCTTAATACTTTTACTTAATAATATGAATCAGCATTTTATTGGTTTATAACATTATTTTAATAAATTAAAGAATTAAAAAATACCCTTATTACTTATTATTTAGGATCTTAATCACTACTAATATTAATTAAATAATTTATGAAGGTAACATCTGTACTGATACGAATAATAAGAAAATAAATAATAATAACAAGGCAAGCTTAGATTATTATTTTTATGTTTTAAAAAAAAATTAACAATACATTTCTGTATTGATCAATAGTTATAAATTAAATTATTTTCAATTTAAGAAGAAACAATAGAAATCTTAAATATTCAGGCAGACGAGAACAAAATAATAAATAAAAAAATTAAAAGGAGCATAGATATTTTTAAAATATCTCATCTTATATGATATTATTATTATTATGAAAATTAAAACCAAACAATGAGTATAATAACATACTTTGAACTATAGGAGTATTCCCCATTATGACTATTTTTTTTTTCTTTGGCAAAGCATGATTTTACTTTAAATGTTACTAATAAAGTACAAGGGATGTAAAATGGAAAATAAAGTAGGTGTAAAAATATAATTCAGCCAAAATAACTGTAATTCAACAAAAATGTCGGGGTATTTTAGCTCATATCATTAGAGAAATGGGTCAAACATCTAACTGATTAAATTACTCTTGCCCCATATTTGCCTGTCAATACACACTGCATAAGGAATATAGAGATGGACAGAATCGATATCAATAATAAAATCTCGATAGGGGTTTGACAGACGGCAATCAAATCAAATCAAATCGCAGCTAAGGAAGGCTAGCAGACCAAATAGGTAAATAGCCCCTGACAGATATGGGATTGACCGAGGGCCAATATATGTACCTGCCTTTGTAGTCCCAGCGGTCGATACCACTCTCCAATGATCTTATTCACTGACCACGCCTTTATTGCTTCTCTACAAAGCTCTGCGGCTATTGGTCAGGGGAAATTTCCTTTATTTATTGGCTGTGGTCTCTATTCCAAATATAAACCGATTGACATGCTAAGTGACCTGGTAAATATTGCAACAATCAATATTGGAAACTATAATTTTTTAAATTCTTTTCTTTATATAGTACCCCCATATAAGGACTGTTTATTTATATATTTACATGTTCCATGCTTTATAGGCATAATACACGTATGAATATAATAGTACAAAGTTTAGCACGATTAGTTATTGAAACATAACGTAGTAAGATAACAAAACATATATAAAGAGGAGTAAAAAAAAAATAGAGATCCAAAAAAAAAAAAGAAAATATAAAAAATATTTAGGAAAACGAATATGAAATTATTGATTATTAAATATCTGTCTGATTTTTATTATTTCACAAAAGAGGAGAGAATAAATTAGGAAATATATATTCCCTCAGAATTAATTTAATGATTACACATCTTTAAAGTCATAACAAATTAAATGGAGTTAAAGAAAAAAAAATACTTAGCGCATACCCCGCCAATTAGTGTACATATATGTATATGTATATATGTATATCTACATATATGTATGTGTGTGTGAGTGTATATATATATATATATATATATATATATACGAGTATATATATATATATATATCGAAATATTATTAATTACTGAATGAAATTTAAAAAAAAAAATCATTGAAAAGATTATCTTAAAATCCAAGCACAATAAAAAAAGGTATTTAGACAACTATATAATAAAAAATGTTGTTAAAACAATGTTGTAACAAGTAATTGAGATAGACAGGAACATCAAACATGTTAAAAAATAATATTTCCCATTGGTTAACATTCTTATAAAGCAGGTATAATTTTCTAACTTATTTCTGACAATTATTATTATTATTATTTTTTTTTTTTTACAAACGCAAATCAATTAGCATGTCACAAGTTTATTTCATATGTACACATATTTATTGATTAATTTATTTATTGTATTATTATTATGATAGTTATTTTAATTTTCAAATTGGGATAAAAGATCAATTGCAAACCTTGGAATAATGCAATAAAATAGTATTCAATTTATAGCTGAAAGATTTATTTTTTTACAGAAAGCAAATCGAAAAAAAAAAAAAAATAAAAAATAAATAAAATAAAAAAAATAAATAAATAAAAAAAAATTAAAAATCACTACTCTGAATTTGGCTTCATTTAATTCATTTTTATAATATTATTCTGCTTATAAACTATCTATAAACAAACATGATTGTGACAAAAGATTGTTCAATAACCTTATTTTTTAATTTAAATGGTTATTATTTTTTTAAAAATTATTTTAATATAAGAAAAAAAGATAAGAACAATTCCATCGTGGGGTACTTATCAATCCTGTCTGCACAGCAATATCAAAAATATATCGTTTGAGCCTTATCTTGAATAACAAATACGTTGTAAAAAAAAAAAAAAAGGATAAGAGAAGATAAGTGACAAGATAAATAAGAAAAAGAGACATTTGACATTTGGTGAGTACTCAAGCTAATGGGAACATTAGGCCAGAGGCTGCCTACAACGAGGACGCTATTTAAAGCAAAACAAACCCTTACTTACTTAAAGCATCCCCTCACAATTTAGTACCAGATGTCTCAATAAACAACAAAGCCAACGTTTATTCTTCACTGTGCAGTAAAATATTCCTTTAAAACCATTTAATGAAGATAAATTATAACATTTTAGTAAACTTTTTTTATATAAATGAAAATCATGTTTTAAGAATACATTTAAAAAATTTAATTGCAATATTCAATACAATTCACAATAACTCCTAACAATGAGAAACAGAAGTCTGGATTTTATTTATCTACAGTACAATCTTGATAATTCTTAATCACGAGGTGAATTACGAATAACCGAGATTTTCAAAATAGCGGGACCACAAATAATCGGGAGTAAAAAAATGTTTTACGAGTTAACGATATTTATTTTAATCAAAGATTCAAATATTAATAAGATATATATTTCACGATACATGGACATATATATTTGCTATTTATGTACATATGGTAATAATAGAGTAAATAATAACTTAATACATAACTAAAACGAACAATTTGTATGAATATACAATGAATACAAAATCGTTGTCAATGTAGAAGGAATATTGAAAATTTAGCCACATCGATCTTATTTTCGCCTTTAGCAGCGGCTTCTAGAATTAGCTGTTTTTCTTGGATGGAAAGGAATTTGTTCGAACGTCGGGTAATAGCGCTCATTTTAATTTGGACTATTCAAGACCACTGAACAAGAACTCACAAAAATCTGTGAAGAGATTTGATGTTAACAAAAAAAAAGTTTGAAGAAGTAATAATGTAAACAATTCACAGAATTATATGTAAGAAAAGATGAGTTGAAAATTTTATACGAATAATAGGAAGAAGACGTTTTACAAGTGTTAAAAAAAATTTATTACGAATAAGCGAGGGGACCAAAATGTACGGGATACAGATTACCGAGATTTTACTATATATACACACACAACATAAAAAAAAAGTTTGTATCATTAATAAAATGTTGTTTAAATCTCCAGATAATAATTATTATTTCCAATATTTAAAATTGTTTTCCAGTAGGAAAAGAAAAATCGACTAGACAAAGTGAAAACCTAAGGGATTGTCCATTCACCTCATTATCCCACCCCTTCTTTCTATTACTTTCTAGTTAACTCTAGGAACTGATAGCTTCAAAAAGCTCTTCCGCTTGATGTATCTCCATCAATGCCATGTTCAATTTCTTGTTTCATATTTTTAAAATTAATATATATTATGTGTGTACCAAATTGATAAAGTTTTGACTTTTTTAATATGTTTTTAGAACCGATGATGAATGTTTAACCATCGAAACTCAATAATCCAAAAGAAAGAAACGGCAAATAATAAATACTCTCCATCCCAAGTTATAAGGCCCGGTTTCATTTGCAACAACAAACATTGAAATATACCTTTAATAATACTTCAATATGCAGTTGATTACGCCATAAAAAAAATTAATAATATGCAGTATTACATATATATACATAATACACGTAACTAAATATTGAATAAAGGACTAATTACAAAATATTGGACCATAAATTGGTAAAAAGAGCAACCGAATTTTATTTACCATTAATATCATTATTTATTATTTAGACTATCCATATGTATAATGTTTTAAAATATATTTTAGGTAAACTATTATTTTAAATATAAAGGTAAATTGTTTTCAATGCAATCATCTGCAGCACTAACGTCTTTCTAGTTCTCAAAACAGAATCGTTTGTATAACAGTGACAAAACCTTAGTAACGTTCGTGTTAAAAAAATATGTTCCTAATCATCTAATTTTGAAGAAAAAGAAGTTTGTATTAGATATGATTTTAATTTTATCAGTGAACGGCTCAACCAATTACAGAGATCGTTTGTGATTATGTTTTCCCGACTGGGGACTTCTTCAGAGAAATGATTCGTTGAATTTGCTATACAAAATAAAAATGTTTCTCAGTACTACGAAACCTACATTCCATATATCCCAATATACTTTATTTCTTCTTTAATGAATAAACATTTTAATACTTCAATCATAGTTAATAAAACTTAAAAATATCATTAACATTATGTCAAATATTAATTTAGCGAAAACATAATCCTACTATAATAATAAAATGTTTAATATGCGATATATAAATGGAATAATTTAAAATATTAATAATATATTTATATGAACCTTAATATGCAAAATAAATGTTGATTAAGAACACTTTGTTTCGAATTATTCTTTAATCATCGATATCATATTAAAAAAAATAAAAATGAAACTGAAAAAAATAGGCATTTGCATTTAAAACTGGGCCTTACATATAATTAATTAAACAATATTGCAATCATTGAAGTCTAAAATTATTCTTAAAATGCTACTTACTAATTAAAACTTAAAGTACATTTTTACCAATTGATAATATTAACAACATTTATTTAATTAATCTATTAATTTTATGACAACTACCTAAATTTAAAACACAAAATATCATTATTCTCAATAACTGCAAAGAAAAAGGAAACAACTAATTCATATACTGAATAAAAAACATTTTAGAAAGTTCCTACAAGAAAAAAAATATGTTTTTAAAAAAAATATGAATACATTTACAAGCTAAATCCCATTAAAACATACAACAATGTTATCTTCTTCATTCATTTAGTATTTTGCTAATAATGTTTTGTTAATAGAATAATTTTGTGATTTAAATGTGTTATTATAGTATGTTAACTAAACATTTATTATTCAAATGGAAGTCAACATGGTGCCGATTTTCATTCCAAACTTTTAACTTTAACTTTATTTCATTCTTCAATTTTTAAAGCAAAGATTCTATACTGACGTAATATTATATATATAAAAATATTTCCTTAGAGTAAATCGCGGAGCAAGAAACGGAAACTATGTAACGAAAAATCAAACGAAAAAGCCAGCTGGTTTCAATACAGGTTAACAGGTTAAGTACTAAATTTGAAGTAAAATACGTTATAGAAAATTGTTTTAAATAATGTCATCTAAGATTGTTTTAAATCGAATTCTGTGGGTTTGGATTGCACTCGGTGCGAATATAATAAACGACAACACCTACTATACACTATACTACCTAAATATGATACACCTACTAATCAGTAAGTACTTTTAATATATCATTATCGCGAATTTGATTGTGTAAAATCAACAATGAGTGTATGCAACATTTTATAGCATGTAATTCCAAATAAATAAATAAATAAATAAATAAAACACTGCTTAAAAAAATTCTAAATCTTTTCTTTTATTAATCAAAAATGTTTGAACATTTTTCATTCATTCGTAAATTCTACTGTATACTATTTAAATTAAATTGTGCTCTTTTAGGCACAAAAACCTTATTTATCAAATATCTTTGTAATGAATAAAATACTGTACTGTTATTTAAATAAATTATAAGGGGTGCATATATCGCACTGAATGCGTTTGAAGAAATAGTATGAAAGCTTAAGTAGTGCCGCAGAAAGATTTTTTTCACTTCTTCCGCTAGAAGGTTTCTCTTCTACTGGTGGTCCCACTGACCGGTAACATATTTTTTATTGTGCTATGAACAAAGTACATTTCCGGAAAGAAATCTTCATAAATAAAACTTAAATTCAAGTGAAAATGTAGCCAAATGACGGTTGCAGGATCAGAGCTTGAAATAATTTCCTACTGAATTACAATAAGACATAAAATGTTAAATAAGATATGCTAAATACTAGTAGGTACATATCCATAAATAAGCTATAAAACATAAATCCAAACAAAGTTAGCCTAAAAAACCGGATCAGAAACTGAACTAGCACCAACCCCAGATGGCCCCCTCCCACCAACAATCCTGTTAGGGATCAGTATCATTGACAATTTCGTTAGTAGACAATGAAGATTTCATTAAGGCTCTGTGAGTCAGCCTTGTTGCTTAACTGCGTTTAGAGCAAGCAGGGCGCAAAACGGCAGCTTGCGGTTGTATCCCTAACAGCTCTATTTCTTGGCAATTACAATGCGATAATAGAGGATAATTACAACTAATCATATCTTTAATTTTATATTTTTAATTATATTTTATTCCTACTTGATTTTATTCCGAAAAACAAAATTTTAACAAAATATTTAAAGAACATCTAATCATTTGATTTTATTTTTTGTAGTAGAAATAATTTTTATCAGTCCCGAAATAAATATCTTTTAAAATTAAATATATTTTTTTCAATAATATATTTTATATAATTTTAAAACATCATATTTAAATATTTATTTAAAAAATGGTTAAATTTATAAATTATTTATTCATTTTTGTTAATTAATATAAATTAAAAAAATAAATTAAATAAATCACATTACAAAGGAAAAAGATTATTCTAAGTTTACTGAATTTTATTTATGGTCTTTATGATCAATCTTCATTTAATAACGCAAAATTGTTGATTATGAAACCTACAAACGTTTTTAGATATTATCATTTCATAATCCTGACTTCTTTTTTAAAGTTCTTAGAAGCAAAAGTTTTGTAAAATAGTTTTTAAAACTATTTTAGCAGAATCTAGAATAAAATAGAAGTATATTCAAAATTGTATTTAATACACTAACGGTTTGACGAAGATTATTATTTTGTTTGAGCAACACTTAAAGCTATTCCGATAAGCATTATATTTTCCATTTCAATAACTTTTAAGGGGCATTGAAAAAAAGCTTCCATATTTTCTAGAATGTTAACGGTTATCATATTACAATAATAGAGAATAGTTATATAAAAGAAATCGATACAGCCAATTACTGATAGGATTTAGTTGATAGGATTTAGCCAAACTATTGCCTTAAATGCATGTTATTAATGTAATAATTACTGTAAATGACACGGTTGGATTTGAATTTAAAAAATAAAAACAAACAGAAACCATATTATCATATAATTAAGGACAAAATTATAATCAAATAAATGTATCTTGTTAATCTACAGCCATCAGTCTACATCACTACTATATAAAAAAATACTGATTCATAGAAGAGTTATTTTCTCTAATAAAGTAAATAATATAACATCTAATATCTAAAAAAATAGGTAAAATTGCAACACTGTTTGGATATAATTACAAAAGTATATACTTTTATTTAAAATAACTACTTCTTTTAAAAGAATAATATGAAAACGATTGCACTAATAAATTTCTAATTAATTAAAATGTTTGTAGTTCGCTGAAAATGTCTAAAATGCCGATAATTTGTCTTTTAATATAATCAGTGCAATTTGTTATAAATAATTATATACGCTGATATAAAAGATTTAAGCGGTTGTTTTAGATAATTATGAAATTATAAAACGCTTAAAGAATAATTGTGCTTTACCTTATGGAGATCATTACATCATTCAAACGGATTCATCGGATGAGTGTAGTTGTGCTAATGATGAATGTGAATGAAAAAATAAGATGACATTAACACTTTGATGATTACGCAATAAATATGTTTCATAACAGTATAATAACCGTCAAATTATATCATAAACGAGGCTCCTTCTTTAGGCGGTCTGTTTTCAACCTTTTGTGTATAATATTCCTAGCCATTTTATTTAATTATATACCCTTCCTTATATAACCAAATAATAAATATTAAATATTATGAAGTTTTTAATACTTTTAAAAATACTGTTAACGTAATAACAGTAATAATCCCGAAAAATTATGATATAAACTGCACAATTTAAGGCTCTGAATAATTTTTTGTTTAATAAATAATAATAATTTGTTTTAGTACTCTTTATGGTAATTATAGTGTTATTAAAAATCAGTGCTATGGATATATTATTGTGAGGTCGAGAATTAAATAAATAAGATGGATTTCTTAATCTCTCCTAGCCGACCCACAACAATATTGAAACTAAAATTAATGTACTATATACATTTTTACTGAACTGAATAATTAGATAATACTATCACATTATATTACAACATAATATTAAACTGATTTCAAAGTACGGCACATATTACGGCAAATAAAAATATCTCTAAGAGTTGAAATTGTAATTAAACTTTCTATTTTATACAAATGGTAATAAAAAAGAAAGGAATATAATTAATTATTTTAAATTGGAGCATCTTTCATATTTTTCTTGGTTTATATTTCCTTTTTTAACAAAGAACACATTTATTCCTTTATTTATTTGACAGTATTTTTTTAAATTTTGTTATTAAAGCACTTATACAATCATCCCGCCACGATGCCATAGCATGAATTCATAAGAAATACCTATTAAACCAGTAAAAAGGGCATTTCTCATATTTCTAAAATTAGTTTGGCTTAATGGAAAAAAATGGTACTACAGAAAATATTACTACAAAATCTGCATATGAGATTTTCTTTTTGCAACAAAAATTACGGATGAACCGACACAAAAATTCGTCCCAAAAAACTTCAACTGAGATTAACTGATAAGAACACATTCTTATCAATCAGCCGAAGACGGCTCAGATCTAACGTAACAGTTATAGTAAATACAAAGACTTTAACGCTGGTAGAGAGAGGACTCACCTGTTCTTGGCGGCCGCAGCACGGTCCCGCTGCCTCCTGTTCTTGAACCAGTTGCCGACCTGGGTAGGAGTCAGTCCCGTCGCCTGGGCAAGCTCTCTTTTCTTCGTTGGGTTCGGATACGGATCCTGAAGGTACCATTCTCTAAGCAGCGACCGCGTTCGTTCTTTGAAGCAGTGTGTCTTCTGCTCTCCGTCCCATATCGTCCGCGGTAGAGGGAACTTCTTCCTCACTCTATACTTGTCCACTGGACCGAGAGGTCGTCCCCGTAACTTTTCCGCTTCTTGGTAATGCGCTTCAAGCCACATAGCTTGTAGTTTACCGTGGGAGTCTTTTGTAAATTTGTGATGTTCAAGAATATTGTACATCTCTCTGAAGTTTCCACTATGGAAGGATACTATCGCCCTAGCTCTGAGGACAGCTTCGTTCTTGTTCAGTTCTGTGATGTTGGGATGAGCGACAGGCAAAGACCACAAGAACCTGGCTAACCTTTCTATATCGCCGGATTCTTCCAATGTTTCGCATACTGCCGCTCTGAGTGGTGCCTAGACCTAGCGCCATCCTAGTACACATCTCAACGCCACACTGATTACGGTCTCTCTCCCCCCACTACTATAGGCCACGCCCCCTCCCCCTGGGAGTATCTATGGCGACAGCCAATCAGAGAGCCCCCCTTCCCTCTCCGTTAGCATCGCCCTCATTTCCTTGTTAATCAAGCCCCATACATACGCCCCTGTTTCTTCCTAATTAGCCGTGTTCTCCACCGGGAGCTGCCCGTCGTTGCTACCTCCTCCCGTTCTGTTATCCCCCCACCTTCTCAAAACAAACATACACCCGTGCCGTCCTACCTAGACCCCTCCATAGCGTATATCCTATAATTTAGGCTTCCCCCTTCATCATATTCCTTAATCACCTGAAAATCTGTCATCTAGCCAAGCACTTCAACAAATTTGTCTATTAGTTTCATATATAAAATATAAAAGCCTTTATGTTTCGAATTTCACATACTACTGGACTTCGAATTTGAGCATTAATTTGTCTTTCTATTACACCATAACGCAAGTTAGATTCTTATCAACACAATGGAAGTCAAATCATATAAATATGTTAATATTTCTGTGTCACATATTTAAAACGTCCTTTGTCAATATTGTTTTAAAGTCTTACTTCATTATAGAATCTATTGTATATTTAGTCTCTAAATAGTTTAACAATATTTTTCTTGACTTATTTTTATTATTTTATCTCCTAGGATTAATAATATTTCATAACCATTTGAGGCCTGATGCTCCCTGATTGTGACATTAAACTATTATAGGTGAATTTTATTTTCGTATAAAGG